>JAAGEH010000012.1:31505990-31718785 GCA_011751065.1 Lasiurus cinereus | reverse complement strand
GGGTGGGAGCTGGGTGGAGGGGTGCTATGGAGGGGAAAAAAGAGAAACAAATGTAATAATCTGAATAATAAAGATTTAATTAAAAAAAAAAAAAAAAATAAAATAAAATAAAATAAAATACCAAGAGCAAAAGACAAAGAGAGAATATTAAAAGCAGCAAGTGAAAAACAGTTAATTACCTAGAAAGGAGTATCCATATGATTGTCAGCTGATTTCTCATCAGAATCTGTGCAGGCCAGATGGGAGTGGTAAGAAAAATTCAAAATGATGAAAAGTAAGAACCTACAACCAAGATTATTCTACCCACCAAAGCTATCATTTAGAATTGAAGGTCAGATAAAGAGCTTCACAGATAAGAAAAAACTAAAGGAGTTCATCAACACCAAACCAATAATGTATGAAATGCTGAAAGATATTCTTTAAGAAGAGGAAGAAGAAGAAAAAGGTAAATATAAAAATTATGAACAACAAATACATATCTATCAACAAGAGAAACTAAAAATCAAGTGAATAAAAAATCTGATGAGCAGAATAAACTGGTGAATATAATAAAATCAGGGACAAAGAAAGAGTGTGAACTATACATTCTCAGGGGGAAAGAAGTGTGGGGGATGTGGGAAGAGACTGGACAAAAATTATACACCTATGGATGAGGACAGTAGGGGGGAGGTAAGGGCAGAGGGTGGGGTCAGAACCGTGTGGAGGGGAGCTATGGGAAGAAAAAAGAACAATTGAAATAATTTGAACAATAAAGACTTATTAAATAAAAAAAATAAAAAAATAAAGGGAACACGTGAGGGAGGTACTAACCAGAATCAAGGTGGGGGAATCAAGGCAATAGAGGTCAGGCAGTTCTTGCTTTTGTCTTGCTTTAAAGGTGATTGCAACTTGAACAATATGTAGGCTTGGAGAAGCCTTATTTAAAAAGCTGAAAATCTGAAGGAGAAATAACTGAGTAAACACTCTCAGAAGAAAATGGGAACAATAGCGTTCCACTGGCTTAGAAGTGAGAACTCCCACCCTTTATAGTAAATTATAATCCTATCATTATTTAAAAGCTTAATATCTTATAAGTTATAGATTTATACAACTTTATATTCTTTTTTAAAAATATTGCATTAAAATAGTATCTTGATTACAAAGTTTTTTTGGTGCTCCTTAAATTTTACATCAGAAGCAAGGCCCCCACTTGCCTCACCCTAGCCCCAAGCCTATTTGATACAGACACACACCTTTTTCACCAATGAAAATGTTGTTAGGATTAATCATCCTGGAGAAAGGTTAATTCTAGAATAAGTATTGGGGACTAGGAATACAGGACTTAGGTAGAGATAGACACTGGCTGGGACTCAGAGATGTGATAGACCTGGATTCTAGGAAAGCAGAAATACTCAGGCTTCCCTTCAATGACATTATACAGAAAGGCACCCACAGGGGATCTCTCGTACAAGTGGGCCCAGGTTCGAATGTGAGTACAATTGATAATAGCCCTTAGATGTGCACTGAGTCATTCTTTTAAGACCTAACCCCAATATCTCAATAAAGTCTTTTTTCTAGTAATAACTGCCCAGCAAAAATATCCCAGACTCTTGATAATAATGTCACATTATTACCAAATTATGAACCATGCAGTGCATTGCCTTATATTAGTACATCTTTCTTGAAAAGTCACATTGCAAAATTTACACCCTTCCTCTTGTGATGGCTTTTTCACTCTCTCTATCTCTCATGTATTTGTGTAATAATAGATTTGTGAGTTTCATTTCATTACTACTTTCAAACAGTACAAAGTGCTACCCACACAGTTGATTGACATTGTTTTTATTTCTTGTTTTAACCTAATGTAATTGTTTATAGCTATTGGTTTACAATTTTCACTGAAGATAAAGAAAGAATGAGGGAATCCACTTGTGAGTATCAGAGTTCATCTTACTTAATAATAGACAAACATGTAAATTGACTGTACTTCTACTATGCCCACAGCCAATCAGAGTGAATATGCAAATTAACTCAACAAAGATCACAGTTAATTTGCATACATAGGTGCCAGTGGCCTGGGTCCTGGGAACATCCTCAGCACCCAGGTAACTTGGAGGTAGGCCCCACATGGGCCCTGAGCAACCTGGGAAGGACCTGAGCTAGAGAACCCCTAAGCAGGGCTGAGCCTGTGATTGGCAGAGGCTAAAGTCTGGGCCAGAGGCTTAACGCCTGGGCAAAGGTGGAGCTAGCAAATGGAGGGAGCTGGGGAGCCCCTGCCCAGGCCCTGAGGCTTTAGACCTGGCAGGGGCAGAGACTGTGAACAGAGGGGCTAGGGGGGGGGGGCCTGATCAGGCCCCATGGCTTTAGGCCTGGGCAGGGGTGAAGCCGGCCATTGGAGGAAGTTGGGGGGCCTCTGTCAGCGATCGGTGTGAACTACAGAGGAAACACCTTTTCTGACTGCTCATTGGCTAAGCTCCCTGTATGCCAATAGTAATATTCTTAGTAACTTGGGTAATAAAAATCCAAAAAGGTGATCTAGGTTTTTCCACTACACTCCTGGAGAAAAAAATGAAGACCTACTCCTGGTGGACTAAGAAAAGTCATATCCTGCCCTAGCCAGTTTGGCTCAGTGAATAATGTCTCAGCCTGCAAACTACAGGGTCCCAGCTTAATTCTCATCAAGGGCATGTACCTAGGTTGCAGGGTCCTCTCTGGCGGGGGCCCAGGTCAGGGCTCATGCAGGAGGTAACCAATTAAAGTGTTCCTCTCACATTGATGTTTCTCTCTGTCTTTCCCTTTCTCTTCCACGTTCTCTAAAAATCAATGGAAACATTTCCTCAGGTGAGGATTTAAAAAAATAATAAAGAAAGAAATGTCATATCCTATGGAAGAGACATCTTGAAAATGCCTAAAGAAAGTTGTCATTTTTTCATGGTGAAGGGACTGGAGTCTGTGTTGATAAAAACACCTTGATGGCTGCGATGACTGGCAGTGGCTGCAGCAGCAGGGTGATGGGGCTGGTGCCTTCCCCTGTTCAGACCAGTCACCTCCCACAAAAGGAGGCCAGACTGCAACTTAGGCCCGCTCCTCATGAGGAGCGGGCCTAAGCCATCAGTAGGACATCCCCTGAGGGCTCCCAGTATGTGAGAGGCAGGTTGAGGGATCCCTCCCAAACCCCCTATGCACAAATTTAATGGAACGAGCACCTAGTAATGTTATAAAAATAGCTGGGTGATGGCAAGATGTCCCAATAGCCAGTGGTGTAAACACTAGTAATTGTATTGTCAGGTATTAGCAAATAGACATTCATTCAAATATTCTTTGTCAATGGTCCGATGGTAAACATTTAACAACTGGCTTTCCATAAAATAAAAATACCCTAATTTTTTTTTGTTTGTTTACCAACTTCCATGGCATAAATACTCTAACTATGATTGATTTCAAGCTGCCAACAGAACGTCACTGAATGTGGAATGGGAAAGAGTTGCACAGTAACACACTATAATGCAATTTTTACACAAAGAGATACAATGAATGTAAATAATCATGAGTATAGTTAGTTGTAAAATAACTGGAAAGTGGTGTGTTAGTGAGAATTTATTATTTTTAAAATTTTTATTCTGATTTTACATAATTTAATTTTTAATAATAGCTTATAAAATGTCCCAAAATTTCACAATCGTCTTTTGTGAGCCTGTGTGATACAGCTCCAGCACTACTGCTCCTTACTAACCTAGTGGGAAGGAGTGGGTTATGAGCAGAGATCTAAAGCATAAGACTTATTTATAGGACTAGCAGCAGCTGTAAAGAAAGACGACTGCCTGCATTGAAGGAGCAATGACAGAGGAACTGGGAGACTCAGGAAAATGAACTTTTTAATGCAAGAGTATGAAAGTATTATGTATTACATGACTGTCTTTTTTAAAAATATTTTTTTATTGATTTTAGAGAGGAAGGAAGAGGGAAAGAGGTATAGAAACATCAATGATGAGAGAAAATCATTGATCTGCCTCCAAGAGGCTCCACATTAGAGATCAAGCCAGAAACCCAGGCATATGCCTTCACCGGGAATCAAACCATAACCTCCTGGTTCATAAGTCAATGCTCAACCACTGAGCCACACCAGCTGGATTCACAACTGTCTTATCCTCTGAAAAAGTCATGATGCTTGACTCTTCTAGTTTTGTGCTATGCAAGTGGAGCCATGCTACTGGATCTGCCCTACTACATTGCTGTGCTATGGAACTTCATTTGGGAACTTGAAATGTATACCTCTCTAGGTTTGGTGATGGGAAATAGGGGATCATAAAGTCTCAAAAATAATACAGGAGGTTGTTATTTGCAGAGTAATGCCTCTAAGATCAAAGCTCCTTTTAGCAAAGTCAGATTTGGCATGCTTGGATTGGAAGAAAAGTCCTATTCACCCCGTTTTATCAAAGTCTGAATAATATAGGAGAATGGTTTTGTACTATCTCTGATAAGTTCTTTCTAGAACCCACATATTCTGAACCCACATTCTGAACCCACATTCTCGGTGTTTAGATCAGTCCCTTGGGATTGAAAGACTTGGACCCAGACACATCCAAATTCTACTTACTGAGAAGACACATTCAGAAGAGAGGCAGGAAAGCCAAATACTTAGATCTAGTGCTTCCTGCCATCACAGCTGGAGGAAAGTGGGGATACACAATTGGAAATGCAGTCTTGAACGAATAGCCATTTCTATTTCCCGTGAGAAAGCATAATGCTGTAATTCAGCCTTTTCATGAATGTAGTTATTATACATTATTATCTTCTACTTATGTCCTACTTCATGAATTTCCATTTTTTAAATATTTTTTTATTGATTTCAGAGAGGAAGAGAGAGGGAGAGAGAGAAACATCAATGATGAGAGATCATTGATCGACTTCCTCCTACATGCCCCACACTGGGGATCGAGATCACAACCTGGGAATCAAACTGTGACATGCTAGTTCATAGGTCCACGCTCTACCACTGAGCTATGTCAGCCAGTCATGAACTTCCATTTTTGTGAGCAGTTAAATGTGTTGCTTCTCTTCTGGCTATGAAATCTGCCAGTCAAACAAAGCATGTGTGGTATAGGGCAGTGGTTTTCCAATCCTTTTTCAGATAGGAGACACTGCAAGAGCAGTTCCACCCTGCTGTTGTGTTCAGAGGAAGATTTTATTTGATAAAAGAATTTTCTTGGCTCAAAAATCAAGTTTGCAAACCACCAGTAATCGAGAAAAGGTGCTATACTTGTGCAACATGACAAAAAGTAAGAAAGTATTAGTCTGAAAGCATTGGAAAGTCACTGTTGGAATTTAGACTATGATACAAGCCTGTGCTTTAAAGCTAAAAGAGATATGAAAAAAAGGCCCTTGATATTAAATTGAAGATTGTTGTCCTGATATTATTCTTACTCAAGGACTATTGATTTTCTTTTTAAAAATCAAGCTGTTTAAAAATGGTGTGCTAAGGATGAAACCATATTCAATGACAAATGGAATGCATAAACTATCTTCCCTGGGCCTTATCAAAGCTTTTCACATGGCATTCGGATGGTTTGTTTTGATGGGCAGAATCGAGCCCTGCACCCTTATCTAGCTTCATTATTATGGATATGAACAGGCTCTGAGACTCTCACTAGTTCCACAAAAGAAGATTTTGTAAAATGCAGCCTGATAAATTCTCCATTCAACGAAAGAGCTGAAGAATGTTTTATTCCTCTGTACTGTAGTTTAAAAACATCTTACCTAAGTTTCTACAGGAACTTGTTTTTACATAGAGAATATTTAGGTTACCATCCTTGACTATTACTCTACCCTTTTCTCTTTTTCCAAACTTAGTTTAAGTGCCTCCCCTCCCACAACCCTCACATTTAGTAGTCTAGGAAAACCTAGAATGAAAGACAGAGGTTGGGAAAGAAGAAATTGAGAACTGAGCCAAAATCGGGAACAGCCTTTCACAGGAATAGATGTCAAGAAAGAAGCCTCTACTTGGGATAACCAATATCAATTGGCAGGCTGACTATTATGCTAAGATTATCTCATTTATTTCTTATAAAAACTCCAAAGAAGAATTATTCCAACTTTATATATTAGGAAATTGAAATTTAGAGAGATTACATGACCCCAAGGGAACTCAAGCTGATAAATGGTAGAAAAGGGATACGAATCCAGGCAATGGGACCTAGGCTTTGAGCATTCAGCTGCTACTATACAACAGCAGAGTCTAAAGCAATGCCAGGGGCAGTAACTGTGGCAGCCCATCATGCAGAGATCCAGAGAGCCCTTGTTATTTTCCTGGTGAGGGTGATTTGGGGCCCTGCTTCTTAGCATTGTCAATGTAAGAATGTCCAAACCTGTAGAAAGTTTTTGTAAAAGTTTATTTGAGCTAATCATAGTGCACATCTGGAATTTTATTTAAAAATAAAATTAAACAATAAAATAAAATTTAAATTTAAAAAAAGAAAACATACTCTCTTGAGGGTGGTCACACTCTAGGGTGAGGGGTGATCTAAAAAACAGGCATTTCGAAAGTGTGCTAAACCTGGCTGGTATATCTCAATTGCGTGGACAATGCACCAAAAGGTTTCCAGTTAGATTCTCAGTCAGGGCAAGAGGCATCCGATTTATGTTTCACGTTCACCTCTCTCTCTCTCTCTGTCTCTCTCTCTCTCTCTGTCTCTCTCTCTCTCTCTCTCTCTCTCTCTCTCTCTCTCTCTCCCTCCCTCTCTCTGAAAATCACTAAAATATACTTTTTTTAAAGTGTGTTAACATAAATGCACAAATACAGTGGACAGGGCTTGCTTCAGTCAGGGAAACCTTTCACTAGGGAAGTTATAAGCTTGGGGCAGGACTACACACCATGACCTGCTCCGTTAGGAATTTATGATCAGATCGGCCTGTGAGGTTACTTTCCATTGGATTTATTACAGAGTCCTTTTTCATCCACAGTATTTATCTATACATAATGCAAACTTTTCTACATCTCTAAAATTTTATGTGCCTTATGTAATAATTTGTATAAGGTTGATTTTGAATATATCAGGTGTAACTAAATAGAATGATAAAGGAGAAAGATGGATAGGATATATTTTTTTTTCGTTGGAAGTTAAGAGGAAAAGCATTATAAGAAATAATGAAATGAGAATGGGAAGAAAAATAGAAATTAGGTGAAAGGAATAGTAATCAGAAAGAAGTTAGTTCTTACTCAATTATAAAAATGATTGTAGCAGCTTGGATTCTGCTCACTTCTTCTCTTTCCCTGTCTCTCTTTCTTCTTTCCTTTCTTGTTTTCTTAAGCTCTTTCAGATTTTCAGGATCATAAATGTACTCAGGGCATCTTAATTAGGATAGTTACTTTGGAGAGGGCTAACTTGAAATGCAGGCAGGCAGGTTAAGGTCCAGTGGAAACAAAGGCAGGTAGAACACAGGCAGGGGCAGACAGGGCAATCTGAGTAGCCTAACCACAGGAACAACCAAGCAGAAATAATAGTGAAGCATAGTAACCTCATTTTGTATAAAAAACTGCATTTAAAATTTAACTCTGCTATTCTGGCTTCTGTAAATGTTTACTTGCTTAAATAATAGGGAAAAATAAGACTACTCCCATTCCAGAGAGGCCATAAACTATGCCCAAGACAGAGTTGCAGTACTGATGCCAGGCCAGGCCTTGAGATATGGCCTCTCAGCCCTATCCCAGCACACAGAACTTTTTTTCAAAAGGTCAGGAAGTCTCCTTCCAAATTTGGAAGACAAAGAGCTGAAAAAAGTATAAATAGGGAAGACTTCCAACATGTTGGGGCCCAGAATTTGCCAGACATTCTACTCAGAACCTGCTAGTGCTAGCATAATAATAAAAGACTCCAAATTAATTTGGCTTATTTCTGGACTCAAAGCGAAGAAAAGCCCAGAGAGACTAGGAGAACAATAAAGGAGAAGAAGGAGGGAACCTCACATACTTCACCTTTACTTGAACTCACGAGGTGCTATAGTGATCAAATCAAAGGGGAGATTGACCAATCAGAGAGGATATCAAAGCACAGAAAAACGGCAGCCTTTATAAACATAGGGAAAGGGACTCAATGGGACTCTCCCTCCCTCCCCCAACCCCCACGTGGAAGTCTGTGCTTGTTTCTCAATAAATTTCCACCTTTGCTATACCATTTGCCATCCGTGATTTCATTCTTCAACTTCAACAAACAAAGAGCCCAGGGAACCATCCTGTTCAGGGGAACACCATGCATTCCAGTCCAGATCTCACATTTTAATTCTCTCATTCATTTAGTTTGGATTAGACACCTCTTTTATATGTTTCCTTCACACTCATTTCTTTCCTGTATTGAATACTTTTTAGAAGAACTAACCAATTCACAAGAACTCTCTTACCTGTCCATTTATTGCTTTCCCACTCCATAAATGTAGACTTGAAGCCAGACAATGAATGGGTCTATGCTGCCTGTCATTACTTGAGCCAATTAAGTAGAGACAGGGCAGATTGAATCATATATGAGCCTTTTTATTTTCCAATATTACCAGCAGCATGGGAGAGCAGCAGGTCATCCACAAAAATCTACTCTCCCCTCCCGCCCCAGCCCACCCCATATGTCAACTGCTTATATTGGGTAGAAAGACAAATATTACATAGGGAAGTAGGTAAAAGGAATAAAAATAGATAAAATGGTTGCAAATTATAGGCAATGTGGGCGGGGGATTGCAAATCTTCCTATGATAATAGGCAGTTCTCAGATAAGGAAAATGCATAGGATTTTGAGGTTAATCCCCAGGTCCCAGATGTACAACTTCCAGGCAGGTCAGAATGTGCTTTCTTTAATCAGAATGAAACAATCAGGGGTAACAGAGCATGATTAATATTTCTTATAACTATAGCTAGTCCTCACTATTCTATTTCTCCCTGACTCCTAACAGTCCCAAGAGTCACTTAGTACAACATGATCCTACTTTCCTATTAGCCAGACTGGCCCCAGATCAGCCAATCAGAGACTCTTCTCAGGCAATTTGAAATAGTAACGGAGAGAATGAGTCAGTCTCTCCAGGTGGCTGAGTCTTTAATTTTCATAACTTGGCTGCCCTTGATCCTCGCCTATTCATATACTGTTTTGTTTTCTACAACCCAGACAGAATTCAGCATTCTCACTAGTTTCCATGAAAATATCTGATCATCCTGGTTATCTTATAATTTTTGTAGTCTCCATTATAAATGAAGAAGGGGAAAGAGGTCATTCAGTCTCTCCCTCTCTTTCCTAACTCTGTCTCTTCTGGGTCACATTCATTCTTCCCTTTGTTTTATGCATAGCAGTTTAGAGTTAGGGTCTTTTGCAACTTTTGCAAACCCTGAGGGCTCAACCTTAAGCCAATGAGCTTATCATGGTATTACTTTCAAACTAGATATTCCTCCTAAGGGGAATTCTTGTCAATGTAATTATCCTCTTCAGAAAGGTTTGTACTTGAAAGATGTGACCAGCTTCATAACCAGCACTTAGATTGGTGAGCAAAGAAGTCAGTCTTTGCAAAAAATTAAGAGAAGCAGAGGAGAGTTAGAAAGAGAACACTGCTTGTGTAGCTAATGGTGCTCTGATTCCTAGTCCCTGTCCTCCCTAAGGTCAGGCTACATTTCTCCCCTTCTTCTATGAAATAGCCCATTACCTAATAATCCCCTTTTTAACTTAGATTAGCTAGGCTAGATAGCACTTGTCACCTAGTAACCTGAATTAACATATTCCCCCATCAAAAGAGCTTCACTTTTTTTATTACCATTAACAGTTATCTTATCTGAGCTCTTCCCTTGAATGAAAGCTTCTTAAGGGCAAGGACTGCATGTGTCTTGCTCACTATTTTATTCTCCCCACTTAGCATGTTTCCCAGACATGCTATCTTTTAATGACTATACTGAGAAGGCTAACCCCTATTTTGTAAAACTACTATTTGGAATTCTCTGCTATTTTTTTTTAAGATGAACTTTTATTAAAAAAAAATAACTTTGCTTTCTAGCCTGCTTTAGCCTGCATGAGTAATGAGGAAGATAAACTTAGCTGTCTGATCTTGTAGGCCAGAGATTAGATATGCCCATGCTCTCAATGCCATGCCAGGTGCATTTTTTAATTGGACAGACCTGTGTTGTTTTCAAGGCCAGCAGTGAGGTACATAGAGCTGGCCCTTTAATAAAAAGGGAAGTTCTGCTTGTAGCCTTGCTTAAAATTTGAATTCATTTTCTCTAAGCCCACCAGTGAATAAAGTGTGACTTCAAACTCTCCAAGCATTGTTTGATTATTCCAGTTCTCTGTAACAATATAGTTATTGACTGCCAATTGTGTACTGTGCACTGTGATTATAACAATAAAAGACAATATTCTTGACTTCACACTGCTTCAAGTTCAAATTACTCCCAAATCAGTCTAGTTCTACTTCTGTGTTAATTGTCCTTGTCTTGATAGTGATACTGAATTTTTGGACTGGAACATGAATTGTTTGCCTGCTGGAAAAAAAGAATGAATCCACGGACAGAAAGTGGTACAGCAAAGATGGAAATTTATTAAAGAATAAGTACAGGATCCGTGTGGGGAGGGGGAAAGAGTCCCACAGAATGGACTCCCAAGTAGGGAGGGGAAAAGGGTCCCACTGAGTTCCTTTTTCCTAAGACTTATAAAGGCTGCAGATCCTGGTGCCTTGATATCCCCTCTGATTGGTCACTATTTCCTTAAACTGGTTACTATAATAACTCCTGGGCTCAAAGGTGAACCTTACATGGGACATGTGAGGTTCTCTCTCCCTCCTTACTTATTGTTTTCCTATTCCCTTTGGGATTTCTTTTTCTCCTGCTGGATGAAGTGCTTTCTTCTCTTTATTTTGTAAATATAGACCTTTTGATGTTCCCAATTTCCTCATTCTGTGGAAATATATCTTCTGCTGCTCTGCAGTCCTGTGCTTTCCCCCATGGTACCCCTAATTTCCAAAATTTCCTAAACCTGTCCTATTTTACCCCCAAAATTCCTGTTTCAGTGGAACTCTGAGCTTTGGTGAAGGGGGCAGTGTTAGCTTAGGTGACCAAATCTCACATGGGGCAGGAATAAAACTGGGTTTGGCCGAGACCGGTTTGGCTCAGTGGATAGAGCGTCGGCTTGTGAACTGAAGGGTCCCGGGTTCAATTCTGGTTGGGAGCATGTACCTTGCTTGCGGACACATCTCCACAGTGGGGCGTGCAGGAGGCGGCTGATCGGTGTCTCTCTCTCATCGATGTTTCTGACTTTCTATCTCTCTCCCTTCCTCTCTGTAAAAAATCAATAAAATATATTTTAAAAAACACACAAAAAAACTGGGTTTGGGGACAGCTAGAACCAGGGACATATGTGGCCCTGACTCTTCTCCCTCTCTTGTCTCTATAGGTTGACTTCACCATGTCAAACTTATTTCCTCCTAAGTATGGTATAGCAACCACCAGCAGTTTCCACACTTACCATATTCCAACGATATTATGATTTTCAATGGTTTCAATTTGAAAAACTTGGGAGAAGTCCTCCAATTGATTCAGCTTGTGTTAAAAATACTTCTCTGAGCCAATTATGGTGGAGGGAAAGCACTAAAAATATTTCAGTTTAACCTTCCATTTCTACACTAATAATGACCAGCAGAATCTATAGGATGGTGGCACTTTATAATTCTAACTATACAGATCGGTCATGGCCAGAAAGGGGGTAAGTATTCTTCCAGGAAGACAAAATAAAACATGTCAGCCATTCCATCTCCTTAGCCTCACATTCATTAACTCCCTCCCTGACTTTATTTAACAAATATCTATTAAATGCTCATTTAGTGCAAAGCATTGTGCTATGCTCTTAGACTACACATCTGCATTTTATATATCAAAAATAATTTTAAAAGGGAAATAAATACTTTTTCTTAATTCCTGTAATCAAATCTCAAATTTTCCTTCTTTTATTTTTCAGAGTCATAGCATAGGGAAACCTTCAAGCACTGTTTTATTTGGACCATTCCAGAGCACACGAGTCAGGTGATTTTATCTTTTGTTCTTATCCTTGCCATCCCTAATCTGTCAGGCAGTCCTGAATCTATACCATCAGGCTTGTTTGTTCTACTTCTCTATCCTTTTATCATGGTTCCATTAACTCACATCCAAGGATGTCAAGAGAATAAATAGCCCAATAAAACAAAAGAATCTACTTCCAGATTTAAGAAGAAAAAAACATATAAGAAATACATAAATCATGCTGTATAACAATAGCCCAGAAGATTGCATGGGAAGATCTTGATGTTTTCTATCAAAAACATTCCATAAGTATTTGACAGCTGGAGTTATTGTATAATGAACACCAAAAAGGAGGGATGGGTGTCAGAATAACTTTTCCTGAAATAAGCACAATTCCATGAAGGATGACCACACATTTTCTCTGGTGACTATCTTATAATGGGGAATAATTTAAACATGAATCTAAGCTTATATTTTGTCTAAGAAACTCTTAATCAGTTCCTCCTTATAAAACATGATCCCTTAAAACATGTGTTTAATCTGCCAAGTCCTATCACTTAATGTCATACCTACATAATGGAGACTCATGTCTCAATGAACTCTTCCCAGATAAACAGAGGGTGCTTGTCCAAACATCTGGAACACAGGTTGCTAAGAGTGCAAATAGAGATAAATTTGTTAGCCTGACCTAAATGTTCTCTGGCTCTCAAATTAATCTAATGTTATCTGACATTGGACACGTTCTCTATCTAAACCAAAAGACCCCTCTTTGGTCAGGGTCTCATCACTCTTCTTTCAATAGTAGTTGTTTACCTGCTGCTTCAGTAGGCACATTGCAATTTCCAAGTTTAGCATCCAAACTGTAGCAAAATATAACTCTGAGTCATTCTAAATCAAATACTTGGTTCCTAGAGTCAACACTAATATAAGGCTAAGGCTAACAGGCACTTTAGAGGGCTCTTAATTTAAGGTCATGGTTTTATAGTTGAAGAAACTCAGACTCTAAGAAGTAATTTATTTCTCCAAAGTCACAAGGACCTTAGAAACAGAGTGTAGCTTACCCAAGAACATTATTTTGTTTTACCTTAATTATGGAGAAAATAAAACTATTTAACTTTTCAAAATATACTCTATATATTTTAATGTGTTTAGTTATGACAAAGACATTTTTGTGTGTGTGTGTGTTAATAGAAAACTGGATCAACAACTAGCCAGTAATATAGATCCTACTTCTTCTATAGATGCACAGTTACCAATGATTTCTACTTTTCTAGGAAATAAAGATTCAGTACACCAAGCTCTGAGAGGGAGAGACAATGTTGGGGAGGGGTGGGCAGTGGGTAAGAGACCACTAAGAAAATCATCAGCTTCAGATGCAGAAACACCTACCCCATCTCCCCATTACATAAGAACAGATTTATTGCTATTATAAATTAACATAATCTAACTGCTGATGTCCTCCCAGAACAAGCACTGAAATACAGTTTACTGCTCATAGGAACTTACTCCTCTTTTTCTGATCAAAGCCTGTCTGCTACTGGAAGCCTGGAGTTTGTAAACAGCAGCTTGCTGATAGACTTAAATAAAGGCTTTTCCCATGACTCCCACTGGAACTTAACTGATCTTCTGGCTGGAACGGAAGAGTTGGGTTTATAGTAAGGACAGAAGGACCACAGGAATCACACCTCATGTGCCTCAAACCCACGAGTCCAAAGGCTGTGTGATCACTGTGTTCCCTACAAGCCCTTGTGAGCTTAAACATTTCCTTTATTCACCATTTTGACCGGCTGGTCCATCCTCCCCCGGCCCCTTTTTTTTTAAATTCTTTTATAATTGAGATTTTATTGTTCTGAAGATCAGTACTCAGACATTTCAATTTGTACATAATTCTTAACATATGTACCAAAAATGTAAAGTCATGTAGTTATGATTCTTTTCTAAAGTTATTCCAGTGACTTTCCAGCTTAAAATTTAGAGGCTAAATTTCCTTAATAGAGTATCAAGTATCTTCAAATGTTGATACGCTGTTACATCAAAGTCCCACTAATTCAAAATTTAATATCATATATACTACATAATCAAATTTTCAATCTTTCACAGCACATTGACAAAGTTACTAGGAAAACTAGACTACCACATCAAAGATGTTACAGATGCACAAAATTCTGACAAGAAGAGCCAAGATCAAGGAGTAGTTTTTTTTAGGAAATAATTCTACCAAAAACATGTGAATAGAAGTAATTTAAAATGTTCAAGACATAGCAAATACATTACTGACTCCAAATTGCCATTTAGTATGCTTTGTATTATAGGATATAAAAACTACCCCCATCTATGGAATGTTAAGCTGACACCCAAGACAATCAAAGTCTCCCATATTCAATATCCCACTATTTTCTGGTTGTGCCAAAAAATAAACAACCAGCAAATGATTTCACCTCTTTAAAATAAAGCATTTACACTTTAAAAAATGGGGTAAGGTGGAATTCTCTCCTTCTAAAAAATGTTTCTAAACATTTATAAATAGTTGATAAAAATATTCCTCTGGATTATACAAGAAGGGAGACAGGGACCACTGATAAGACATGGTATGTGACATTAATCAGACTTGGCTTCTTTTTCTCCTGCTTCATCTGAAGTTGGACTCCCCTTGTTCTTAGTTTCTTCGTTTTCCACAGGTAAATCTTCTTTAGGTTCCTGGTCAGCCACTTCGGCCTGCTTTCCCTTTGCTCCCCTTTTCCCTTTCATTTGCACTTTTTTGTTCACAGACTTTTACTTTCCTGCCGCCTTTTTTTGGGCTTCGTTTCCACTTTTGCAGGATCAGGTTTGGCTGACAACTTGGCCAACCTCCTCTTTGGCTCCTCCTTGGCCACTTCCTCAGCAGAGCTGACCTTCCTTTTGGGCATCGTGGTGGCCGCGTGCTGGGTGCCTGAGGGCTGCAGCGCTCCTAGTGGCTTGGCGAACCTGGGTTGCCTGGCCTCTGCCACGTCTCCCACCATCCAAGCTGCTCGGACCCGTGATGGGGGCAGTGGGAGAACCAGATCCATCCCTCCTCTTTTTGGCTCTGTCTACCCTCTCCATGGGATTTCCATACAAAGCCACAGATTTTCCCAAACATCAGCCCATTTTATTTATTCAGAAGTGACAGCTCTCCTCCTGACTAAGTCTGATCAAGTTCTCTTAGCAGAAATTCTCCTCTTAAGACAGATTATTTAATAATGTATTTGCTTAACATCAGAATGAAATTTAAATAAAAGGAAGTTCACTAATCTTTTCTATGTTCGTTGGAAGGCAGACTGCAGAAATGGTAAGTCCAGTGACAATATTACATAGCAATGAAAAAGAATGAATTCTATCTATGTGCACATCATGGATAAATCTCCCAGACATAATGAATCTCCCATGTGAGCAAGAAAAAGGGGACACAAAAGAGTATATGCTGAATGATTCCATATTTATCAAGTTCAACCTAATCTTCGGTGATACGAGTCACAGAGTGGTTGCTGCTCTTGACAGGGGTATCAACTGCGAGCGGGCGCCGAGAGTGCTGCCAGGAAAGTTCTGTCTTGATCCAGAAGGTGGCAAAATTAATTTTACTTCTTTAACTACCCACCCATAGAGGTAAGATTCTTGTACTTTATATAAATGTGTATATAGTATGCTTTCATTTTAAAAGTTATGAAAGTACTGTTATACCTGTACAGTATTTTAAAATTTTTCTTTTTTAAGATCCAGTAACTTGCTACAGCTTCTGATTTCTAGAAGGAGGGTCACCATTACAAATTTCCTTTTTAGGATGCAAAAACGTCTATAGTCCTAGTCTTTGTCAGTGGGGAGGTCAATGGCTCCCCCAGCTTGGTTGCAACCACAGCCAGTCTGCTCTGCAGAGAGGGTAGGCGCCACACCTCCTCACTGCACTCAGCATAGTCTCCCAGTGTTGCTCTGATCACCTGGTGTCTTCTGATCAGAATCACATTCTTGACATTCAGAGTATCTGCTTCTGGATATGCCAGACATGAGCAAAAGAACACTAGAAATCCTCCTTCAAATATTTAAGAATTCTTTTTCAAACAATATTTACAAACTGCAAAATATATTGTAGTCATTGCATAATCCTCACAAAACTAATACAAGAAACACAAGAATGGGATCACATGATCAGAGTACACACACACACAAAAAAATCACTTATTTTCCAATATCTATTTTCTTTGTTCATTATGGTCTATATGGATAAATAATTTAAAAGATTTTAAAAGAAGATGTAATTATATTTATAATAATTCATATAATTTTGAAACATTTCATTAAATTAATGTACTATTGTTTATTCTCACTTTGTAAAGCATTTAATGTATTTTCAGTTTTAAGGTGTAATGAATAATGAATATCTTTAAGTATGTAGCCTTTTTTATTGTTTCAACATTGAACATGATTTAAATTTTCAGGGACAGGATTACTGGGGGTGGGAAATTTGGATGATGTAGACAAATTCACTTTAGAAAAATATTACACTGATTTCTAAGCTGCTAGCAATATGTTATGGCAGCAGTTTTACCACTAAATGTGTTATGCCAACACTAAATTTCTTTTTTTAAATAACAGCTTTATTGAGATATCATTCACATACCACCCAAACCCATTAGCAATCAATTCCTTATTTGCCCTCCTCTTAGCCCATGGAGAAAAGTAATCAACTTATTGTTTTTGTGGATTTTTCCTATTCTGGATATTATGTATAACTGGAATACTATGTGATTTTTTTTATATCTAGTTTCTTTCACTGAGGCTAATTGTTTTTGTGTGTGTGTTTTTTAGGTTCTCCAATGTTGTAACATACATCAGTATTTCATTCATTTTTATGGCTGAAAAATATTCCATTATATGGATATTAGAGGTCCAATGCACGAAATTCATGCAAGAGTAGGCTTTCCTTCCCCCGGCTGCCAGCACGAATTTCCCTCTGGCAAGACTTAGAGACCCAGGGCACAAAATCATGAGTGGGGTCCCTTGGCCTGACTGGTGATTGAGGCCAATAGGGGCCCTTCTCACCTAGTCCTGATTGGGCTGATCAGAGTTGGCCAGGGGGAAGGACCAGAGGAGGTTGGCCAGCCATGGGAGGTTGGCTCTGGGAGTGCATTGACCACCAGAGGGCAGCTCTCCTGCATCAAGTGCCTGCCTCCTGGTGGCCAGTGAATGTCATAGCAACCAGTAGACTGGTCGTTCAATTGACTGGTCATAACTGTTGAACTACCCATGCATTCCTAGGATAAAACTTACTTGGTGTATAATCTTTTTTTATATATGTTATAAGACTTGGTCTACTAGTATTTTGTTGAGAATTTTTGAATCTATATTCAAAAGAAATAGTGGTCTGTAGTTTTCTTGTAATATTTCTGTTCAGTTTTAACATCTGGGTAATACTGTACTCATAGAATGATCTGAGAAGTGTTTCCTCTTCTTCTATTTTTTGGAAAAGTTTGTAAATAATTTATGTTAATTCTCCTTTAAACATTTGATAGAATTTACCAGAATGTAATTTCTTTTATCCATTTAAATAGTATGGTTTTAATGCAATGTTATTTTAGTTTCTATTTCTTTGATGACTAACAAAGTTAAACATTTTCCCATATGTTTTTTGCTAATTATTTCTGTTGCTATCGTCTGTTTGTTCATGTCCTTTACTCATTTTAATATTAGGGTCTCAGTGCTGTTCTTATCAATTTTAATGAGTTTTAATAATAGTAACACTCAGAACATTATATTTAATCTAGTAACTTTTCATTGTCTAAAATTGTTAATATATTTTAGTCAGAGAGAGGATAAGTCAGGTTTTAAAAAAAATTCTATTTATAATAATTTTCTCAAAATTTTATCCGATTAGCATGTAAAATTATTCTGTATTAAAGGAGAAAACAAGAAGTTTAAAATCTAATTACAATAACTTTATATTCCTTATGCTTAGATCAATTGTCTTAAATTTATTTTCTTGCATATTCATTTGTTTTTACCACACATATCAAATCCAAAAGATTTTATCCTTTTTCTGAGTTCTTGCTGGTGGTTCCATTTATTGAACTTGATTTATTGAGTACTATGCCTATATGCTCCATTTAACATCAAATTCAACTTCCTCTGACTTTTTGTTTAACCCCAGATGACATAAAAATGATAATCAAACAATTTAACTAATATGTGCATTAAAAATTAATCCTGTTTACCATGTTAATGAAGAGCTAATGAAGAGGACTTGATGAGTCCTCTACAGTGTCAAGCATTTGATTAAAAACACCAGTTGGTATACAGATGACTGATTGAAGTATTTTAAAATAAATATTCTATATAGGCCTATCACAATGCTGGGGAATCTTCCATTAAACATATATTATTTCTTTCCATTTAGAAATATTAATAACTAAAGACCTGGTGTAGGAAAATTCATGTACTGGGTGGGTGGGGGGGTCAGGTCAGGTCCCTCAGCATGGCCTGCCCCTCTCACAGTCTAGGAGTCCTCAGGGGATGTCCTACTGATGTTCTCTGCAGGAGGCGTTTGGGCCCGGGAAGGCACCGCCCCCATCACTCCACCATTGCTGCTGCTGCCAGCCTCCATTGCTGCCTGCCCTTGGCCCTCACAGCTGCCAAACCTTTGTCCAGAAGGACATCTGGAAGGACATTCAGCTGTCCAGTCTAATTAGCATATTATACTTTTATTATTATAGATTAGAAGCCTGGTGCATGAAATTTGTGCATGGGGCAGGGGAGGGCGGGGGGAAGTAGTGTCTCTCAGCCCAGCCTGCACCCTCTCAAATTTGGACTCATCAAGGGATGTGCAACTGCCTAGATGTCCCAATCCTGTGATTGGGCCTAAACGGGCAGTCAGACATTCCTCTCACAAACCAGGACTGCTGGCTCCCAACCATTTACCTGCTTGCTTGCCTGCCTGCCTGATTGAGCCTAACTGCTTCTGCCTGCCAGCCTGATCACCCCCTAACCACTCCCCTGCCAGCCTGATCGATGCCTAACTGCTCCCCAGCCAGCCCAGTTACCCCTAATTGCTCTGCTGACCTGGTCATACCTAACTGCCCTCCCCTGCCAGCTTGGTCACCCCTAACTGTCCTCCTCTGCAGGCCTGGTCATCCCCAACTCCCTTCCTCTGCTGGCTCAGTAACCCCTAACTGCCCTTCTTTGCCAGCCTGGTCACCCCTAACTGCTATCCCCTGCCAGCCTGGTCACCCTGAACTGCCCTCCCCTGCAGGCCTGGTCATCCCTTACTGCCATCCCCTGCTGGTCTGGTTGCCCTCAACTGCTCTCTCCTGCAGGCCTGGTGCCTCCCAACTGCCTCCCCTGCAGACCTGGTTTCCCCCAACTGCCCTCCCCTGCAGGCCTGCCCTCCCAACTTTCCTCCCCTGCAGGCCTGGTCCCCGCAACTGCCCTCTCCTGAGTGCCTGGTTTCCCCTTACTGCCTTCCCTTGCAGGCCTGGTCACCCTGAACTGCCCTCCCCTGCAGGGCTGGTACCCCTCAACTATCCTCCCCAGCAGACCTGGTCCCCCTCAACTGTCCTCCCCTGTAGGCCTAGTCCCCCCCCAACATTTCTCCCCTCCTGGCCATCTTATGGTGGCCATCTTATTTCCACATGAGGACAGCCATCTTTGACCACATAGGAGCAGCCATTTGTGTGTTGGAGTGATGGTCAATTTGCATCTAATTCTTTTATTAGATATGATAGTTAGATTTATTATGTACTGGTTAATATACCCACTTACATTCCTGTAAATTAATCAAGAGAGTCAAGTAGGACACCCTAGTAAGCTCTGTTCAGAGTCAGGGATAACTCACAAAAGATATAAGACTACTTAAGCAGCTGTACCTATGGAGGTTATGAAGATTGCTACCTCCCACCTGATACTTCCTCTTGGCTATAAGGCCCCTGCATATTCCAGCTTCCTTTTCTGTATTCCAGCATGCAACCCTACTTTCTACAGAAAGAGAGACAGAGAGAAAGAGACTGCAATTTGTGATCAAATCTGGAAAAATCTTATTTCACATATATTTCATGTGGGACCTATGTGAGAAATTGAGGATGTGTGTGGATGAGTTTAAATGAAAAAAAAAAAAAAGGTAAACAAAACACCAGAAATAGAAAGTGGACTTTTGCTGGAACAGCTCAGGAACCAAATCACTCCTTTTTTAAAATCCTCATCCAAAGATATTTTTTCCATTCATTTTCTTAGAGAGGGAGAAGAGGGAGAGGAAAGACAGAGAGAGAGAAAGAGGAAGAGAGAGAGAGAGAGAGGGAGAGAGAGAGAGAGAGAGAGAGAGATTGCCTCTCACTCGTGCCCAAACTGGGCCCATATAAATATTTCTCTTTTCTGTATACAATGTGGCTAGAGAGCAGTCCAGTTCCTGAGTAGGGGAGGCTGGGGATTGAGAAAATGAGAGAAAGAGACAGACACAGAGATAGAAGGAAGAAACTGGGATTGGGTGGGACAACTGTCCTCTGATGGAAAGACAATGACCCAGAGCCAATACAGTGCACTTATTTTATAGTCTTATTATAACAAGATTAACATGTATAAAAATGTTCTTGTTTTGGCAATATTTGCTGCACCTTCCACAGCCGATTAGTTACCCTGTTTCTCTGAAAGTAAGACATCCCCCCAAAATAAGACCTACTTCCAGTTTTGCCTTTCACTGTAATATAAGGCATTCCCCTGAAAATAAGACCTCTCTGATAATAAGGTCTCCCCGAACATAAGGCCTCCCCAGAATATAAGGCCCCCAAAGCTACCTTGAGGCATCTGACTCCTGATTTAAAGAGACCTTGCACTGCCTGAACAGCTCCGGCTGCGCTGTGGCCAATCAGTGAGCTGCTTTGTGATGACAACTACTACCGTACCGTATACAGGTAATAAATTTCCTTTTTTTTTTGTTCAATAATAATTGTGTACCATATTCTTCTTCATGGAAAAGTAAGACATCCCCTGAAAATAAGCCCTAGCGCATCTTTGGGAGTAAAAATTAATATAAGACACTGTCTTATTTTCGGGGAAACAGGGTACTTAGGAAAGAATTAGGGAAGGTTACAAGGTCAGGCTTAACAATGCTAGGAGACCTCTGCCCACCAGGCTTGGACTTGTTTGTGGCCCTATCACAGGTCAGCCTGAGGCTTCACCCTAGAATTCCTCCCTACAAGCCCAGAGATCAAACCTGCAACCAAGGTACATGTCCTTGCAGGAATCGAACCCATGATCTTTCTGTCTACAGGCCGACACTCTAACCACTTAGCAAAACCAGCCAGGGCATAAAACATATCACGCTTAAAATCTTCCTTAAGAAAATAAGTTAAATTGGCTAGAGTAGAAGATTTTGCTTGGCTCTTTGCACAATCGACAAAAACAAAACTACTGTTTTTATTTCCTACTCTTCTGTCACATCAGATAGGTGTATATACAGTTATACAATGTCTTCACTTTCCAGACCTGCAGGAACAATAGTCATGTTAACTATTTGGAGGGAAAAAGTTTAATCGTTTGTTTTAATCATGCTTCTGTTTTCCCTTCTTCTTTGGTCTATTTCTCCTCATCTTAAATGTCATAATTTCTATAAATTTAATTCCTGTCAGAAGCATTCCCACAGAATATATGTATATCTATATGTGCAATTTAATCAAGTAGAGCTATCACTAGAAACTTGCTAGACAATATATTTTTAAATATGTTTTTATTGATTTTAGAGAGAGAAGAAGGGAGAGGAAGAGAGAGAAACATTGATGAGAGAGAATCATAGATTGGCTGCCACCTACACACCCTCCACCTGAGCCCAAAACCCAGGCCAGGAAACAAACTAGGGACTTCTTGATGCACGGGGTGATACTCAAACAACTGAGCCACACCAGTGAAGGCACTAGACAGCAAATAAAATAAAATTATTCTCATCCTAGTTTTTTAATTAGACAAGGCTAAAGACTCTCTCATCTATGTCTACATGATCCTTATAAAAAAGGTACCTAACCACTGTGGGTCCCAGTTTCCCCATTCTTAATAGGAGTATAATTATTCCCTTTTAAGATTGTTGAGAGGATCTACCAATATTTTTTCCAGGTCTTTTAGCAAGTGTAGCAAAAATAGAGGCTGTGAACCAAAGGGCAGATAGAAGGCAGCATAGGACAGAGGAGCATCATCAAAGATTTAGCCCTGTCTTCTCTGCTGCCCAGATGATTCAGTAACTGAAAAAATCACCCTTGGAAATGGGAAGGAGAAAAGAGAGAGAACAAAATCCTGGAATGATGTGACTATATAAAACCATGAGTAACCAAGCGAATCCTGCTGTGACAGTGTCCACCTGGTATTAGCTTGATTGGCTGTTTTTCATTAACCTGCAGTTGTGAGGTTCCTTTTGAGTAGCCAGAAAGATGACACAGCCTATACTACTACCTTCAATCATAGTTGGATTTAGGTTGACAGAAGAGCTGGAAGATTTGGAAGGGAAGGTTTAAAGGCTATTTCTGTACCCTTTCTTCTTCTTATTATATCCTCATGGATATCCTAGCCATTATTATACTCTTAAGTGTTGAAAATACTCAGAAAAATTTGTGTCACTGCTTAAAAACTTTCTCCAACCCATTTATGTTCGAGTGGTTGCTAATGAAAGCATTCTACCCAAAGTTTAGGATAAATGTACCCTTAATCACTTTACTCATATAATCACCAAATTATTAAAACATCTACAGTCCTAATTGTATCATTACAATTAAATATAACTAGGTCAGAAGAACTTGAGATAGAGAGTAAGTATTGTATTACCATTAGCAACAGCTCAGAGAGCAGAGGTTAAGAGTCGGGTTTTCATACAAACTAAAGGCTTCTAAAAGCTTTAACAGAGGAAGCTGTTTATCAACTCTTACTTCCAGTGAGATGGATATGTCTTATTTATCTAGGGAGTACACATTGATGCTGCAAAGGAAGCAGTTCCCTTCCTATAGACAACTTGCTTATTGCCATTAGCGATGAAGCTTCCGATAAGAGTCAAGACTGTACCTTCACATTATTTCTTTCTACAACTGTAGGCCTTTCTCAGCACATCAGCAAGTACAGCAGAATGAAAAACAAATGAAAACCCCAAAACAACGGGAAGGAAATGGAAGTACCTTGCTTCTCATTACGGTATTTAATTGAATCAAAAGGTTTTCTCTAAGTTTAGTGGAAGCTCATTTGGCAGCAAAGCATGAACTTATATAATACTGTTTATTCTACTTAGTATGAATATTCATTCATTTCTCCACAGAAATAACAATGTGCTTGATTACAGGGCATTGGCCTGTTGGGAATATTATATTACCTATCAGCACATTGCATAAGTTATATGCATTAAATTATATTCCTGAAACCTAAAAAATTCTGAATCCTAAAATACTTCCAGCTTTTAAGGTTTTAGATAAGGAAGTGTGAATTTGTATTCATTTTCCTACTTAGATTATATAGAAATATTCTAGACAGTTTTGTTTATATGGCTTGGCTTATATTCCTGATCCTAGTTTCCTCATCTGTATCCATAAATTATAACATTTTTTATCTTAACCAGACCACTAAGTAATTAATAATAACTAAGTATGTAAAATGATGTGTGTAAAAAAATAAATAAATAAAATAATGTGTGTATACATATGTGAGAAACATATATGTTTATGGGTATACAATACATACCCACACTACTATAGCAAAAACCTTGAATTTAGTAAATAGACATTTCTAATTGATACTTGTGTTCAGTGATCTATTTCTCAGAGGCAAAGCTTTAGGCAGGAGCCCTGGCAGCAGATAGGTAGGAGAGCCACTGAAATGTCTGGTTTTAAAGAGGCTCTGTTCAGTCAGGGAATACACAGAGTTTCCAAAATCCTGACTATCTTAAGGAGGTAGATAGTCATACTGGAAACCAATTCATTTATATATTATTTAAAGAGCTTGATGTGACATCTAAATCTACACTGAGCACTGTGTATTTCTTCTTGATTACATTGCATGAATAGGTTAGGTTTATTTTGTGTTTTTAAGAGCTGCAATACATATTGACTATATTTGATTTTGCATAATGGGGATAATAGTAACAATAGGCATATCAAGAGGATTAGATAGCACATTAAATGTCAAGCCCAGTGCATTCCACATGGTACTGCTGTGAGGTAAAATAGCCAGCATGATCATTCCCACTTTTCAGATGAGGCCCAGAAATTGTAGGTGGCTTGCCCTAAGATACATGACTAGTAAACTGAAAAACTGACACTTGATGTTATTTTGTTGGTAGCAGTTTGGTGTTCTTTCCATATCACCTAACTTTCTAAAATAGATGATGATATCTTTTACCACAGCTTTTTGTAAAATGAAAACAGCTTTGTTATTTTTACTGAATATTTAAATAATACATGCTCACTATATAAACAATTGTAGAAATCTAAAATTGGGAACCATAAAGAAAAAAATACAAAATTTGTCATACAATCACCCAGAGAAAAACAAACTTATTGAGGAATATGACCTTTAAGACATATTTCTATGCATTAACACATGTAAAGAAAATATCATAATTAAAACAGGGTAATAACATATCATGTTTTATAGTGAAATTTTTTCATGTAATTATATATTTAGATACTTTTTCATATCAATAAATATTTTATATTTATGAATTTCAAAGTATTTATTAAGATATATGAAATTGCACTGAAGATGGTACCTCACTCATCCTAAAATCCACAAATAGAAGAAAAAACAATCTGGTCAATTCATGGCAGACTCTACTCCTTCACTTCATTTTGGACAATTTTTAAATTAATGGGCAAGGGCTGTGTGTCATATGAAAAGTACAGAGGACTGTTGACTAGGTCCTTGATGCCGCTGCTTTCTCTTATGCTGTCTTTTATCGGCCCTTTGGTCAGCAGTTTTAACTCTTACTACATCTTCTAAGGATTTGGAATCATTCCTTGATAGATGGCGATCAGATTGTACAATCTGCACCGACTTTATTCCAACCGGAAAGCCGAGCGAGCTCAGGAGGAATGAGGGGGAATTCCTGTATCTGCCGCGGGAACCTCATCAGCCCGCCACGATGGCGATGCAAGCGGCCAAGAGAGCCAACATTCGACTCGCACCTGAAGCAAATCGGATTTTGTATATGAGAAATTTGCCTTACAAAATCACAGCTGAAGAAATGTATGATATATTTGGGAAATACGGACCAATTCGTCAAATCAGAGTGGGGAACACACCTGAAACTAGAGGAACAGCGTATGTGGTCTATGAGGACATCTTTGATGCCAAGAACGCGTGCGATCACCTGTCCAGGTTCAATGTGTGTGACAGGTACCTCGTGGTTTTGTACTAAATGCCAACCGGGCGTTTCAGAAGATGGACATAAAGAAGAAGAACAGTTGAAGCTTCTCAAAGAGAAATATGGCATCAATACAGAGCCACCAAAGTAAACGTTTTCTGCATTTTTATTTTGGACTGAAAACCCATGAATCACCACCCTATCCCTTTTCAATTTTTAATTAATACTGAGTATTGCAGTTTCTTGAGCTTCAGAATGATGCGCTTGAAACTTTGATACATGTTAGAATATATTGTTAGTAAACGTGTAGCTTTTTGTAAAACAAAAAATAAAAAATAAATAAAGTCTTCTCACATCTGGTGGAGCTTGACAGTGGACCTTGGGCCACACCCCCCATCTTGGGGCTGGACCAGGGGACCTCAGGCTGCACCCCCCACCTGCCCGGGCTTGACAAAGATGGGACAGGCTGGGTTTGGATGTAGCCCAATGGGGGTGGGGCCGGACAAGTCTGGATCCCCCATAATTTTGAGGCACCTGTGCATGGGCAGGGACTTGACTCTGACAGGAGGAAGGTTTTCATATACATTTTACTAATTTTCTTTTATCTCTGACACTTCTGTTATAGAGAAAGGGCAAATAGCAATATTAAAATATTTCCTCTAATTAATCCCCTTTTAATGTGCACAAATTTCTGCATGGGCCACTTATCTACATAATCTATATAATAAAAGCATAATATGCTAAGTGTCCAACTGAGTGATCGACTGCTGGACCAGTTGCTATGATGCACACTGACGACCAGGGGACAGACACTCCATTGCTGGGTTAGCTTGCTCCGGGGGTCTGGCCGATTGGGACTGGGCAAGAGGGCCAGACACACCCTGGAACCCTCCTGTGGTCCCTTCCCAGCCGGCTGGCCCCCATCAGCCCCAATCCAGACTGGGCAAGAGGATCACAATAGGCCCCTGAACACTGGCCAGTCTGAGGGACCCCACCCATGCATGAATTTGTGCATCAGGCCTCTAGTATAAATAATGATTATTGTGTTGTTTACGGAATAACAAAAAGAAATATTCACATGTTAAGTATAGACTCAACAGTCATTGGCCTAACTACATATTACACATCAGAAACAATGTAACATTTTAAAATATATTTTTGATCTGCAGTTGGTTGAATCCATGGATATGGAATCTGCGGGTACAGAGAGCTGACTGTATTATTGGAAGTACATTTTTGACCAGTTATAAAATTCTTTCCTTAATAAAAACCTGTAGAAACAGATTTTCTAGGTCAAAGTATAAGCATGTTTATGTTTAGAAACTTTTTGCCAAATTGCTTTCCTTTTATAGCTGAAATAAAAGAAGAATTATCCCTTTGGTTGTTCCAATTTTTGCTTTCATCCAATGTCAGAAAGTCCTAGTTTATCCATAGTCTGTTCAATTATAGGTGTTTTTTTTCCAGTGGACCAAAAATAATACCAATTGATATTCTACTTTTTATACCTTTTTTTTAAAAAAAAACAAACTATTTTATTGATTTTTTTACAAAGAGAAGATAGAGAGATAGAAAATTAGCTCCTTTTTCTTTGTATTCTTCATAAACCATCACAAAATTATCCCCAGGCTTGTCACTTGTCTTTCTATTTTTAATTTATTTTTACTTTTTATTTTACTTTTCTGGTTTCTCTGCCCCCATGAGTTTATCAAGTATGTCAATCATTCCTTGAGATGTTCTGATCTAGGTGGTACCCCAGCTTTTAATTTTAGTGTTGGTTGTAATTTGCAAAATGTGATATCTGAATTTTTAGATAAAGTAGAAACATTTAAAAGTAAAAACATTTTGTTGACACACATCAATAGGCTTTATTTCATAATAAGTAAATAAATGTAGTTTGATTTATCTGAATATTCAGGGTCTTTAAAAGCTGTCAGGTATAATTGAATGACTTTCTGAAGTGATACAGTAATATTTATAAAAAATCTTGTTCCCAAGAAAGCACAGTCATTTAATGGCTGTAGTGAACAAATGAATTAGTTTCCCATTTCAGACCCTTTTCTTCTATAAACTAATAGATTCTCTAGAACCCATTCACCAGAGAATTCTGTTTCCGCCATACCTGTTCCTTGCAGATTTGAATTTTCAAGATAATTTGGAACACTTCTTCTCTAGAGAGTTTTTTTTTCCCCCCAATGGAACCTCTTGCTATTCAGATCAAGTGATAAGAGTCAGATCACTATTGAGCACACAAGAATTAGCTCTGACTGTGTCTGCTAAGAGGTTAGTCTGTTTTGGTAGGTAGGTGTATATCTTGTCTCTCTGAGGGAAATGTATTCTCTGAGATAACCAGGAAGCAACCGTAGGACAATGTCTACACTAGACTACCAGATCAAACATTTTAATTTAAATGAAGTCAATTCAGTAGACTATTTATTACTGACAGTTAAGCAATAAGTTATTTGTGTGGATTAATTAATTTAACCAGTGATTTCGTTATTCATGATCACAAACTTTATTTTAAGACTAGTGGCTTGGTGCCCAAAATGTGTGTATTAGGAGTGGGGGTTCCCTCAGTTTAGCCCACATGCTCTCCAATCAGGGACCCCTTAGGGGATGTCCAACTGCCGGTTTGGGCCTGATCCCAGTCACAATCTGGGACTGCTTGCTCCTAACTGCTCATCTACCTGCCTGCCTGATCACCCCTAACTGCCTCTGTCTGCCAGATCGCCCCTAAATGAGCTCCCCTGCCTGACTGATCTTGCTCCTCTGCAGCTTGGTTGCCCTCCCCTGCTGGCCTGAACTTTCACCCATCTGTCCTCTTCTGCCAGTCTGACCTTGCCTCCAACTGCCCTCTCCTGCTGGCCTGGTTGCCCCAACTGCCATCCTCCGCTGGCCAATTTGATTCTTATTGGTCAGTTTCTATGCCAGTCAGTGTCAAAAGCTTCGCTTCCCTAAGCAGCCATTGGCTCCTCACACTTCACCCAGATTTGGTTCTGATTGGTTGGTTTCTATGCCAGTCAGCATCCCTGGGCCTATCAATGGTTCCTGATCAGAAAGGTGGGGCTGATCAGCAGCCCATGTGGAGGCCTGGAGAGAAATGGAGACATGGCTTCTGGCATGGCCCAGTGAGAAAGAGAGAGACAGGTGCTGATCAACAGCTGCCACACAGACTATGGATCAGACCCTGCTTCTCTCTTTAGGACTCTCTCTGGACCTGATTTGCAGCCCCTCAGCAGTCAGTGTTGGGTCACCATGGCAACCCAGCACTGACTGCAGGACTAACTTCTGGTTGGTCAAGCCTCCAGTCGTGATGGACCAGGGTTTTTATATATTAGGATTTTTAAAAATTGAAATCATTGTCATGGTCTTGATAATTTATTTCAATGCATTGTTACTCTTTATTCTCTGAAGTGTGTGTGTGTGTAGAGGCAGGCAAAAAAGATAAATACATGTACATAATTGTTTTATAGGAAAAGCATTTTAATATGGGATTTTTTCCCAAATCAGTAATTCCTTCAAAGACAATTTTTATGAACTGATAATAAATAAATAATTCTCTACATAATTATGTTCCAGATAACTTAAATGTACCTATTTAAGATAACAAAGTGAAAGATACTGCAGAATATTACACAGCCATGAAAAAGAATAAATATAAATTTAAAACTCCTATTTGTTGACTTTATTCTGTAATGTACTTATATCAAGTTCATCTAGCAGGCAAACATATTAAAAAGTGTTAATCTATGAATAGCAGTAAAGTCACTGAATTTATATCTAAAAATTATAACTTCTAGCAAAAAATTATATTTAATATTTCTGAATGCCTGATGGCTGGAATGAATGCTAGAAATCTTTATTTTGATTTTGCTAAAACATCTTGGTTAAAAGTTCAGTGCATAAGTACTGTATTTTTTCCCTAATAAATTCAAGTAGCTTATATGAAAAGTATCTGATACATTTTCAGCTTGAAATCTTTGCCATAGATATCCAGAAAGCTTTGATTCCTTTTGACCACATTATATCTAAATCAAATTAATTTTTGTCCAACAAAAAGTTCAGGCAGCTTGTATAAAATATTATTAATGTTGAAATACTAGACATTTCCTAGATAATCCTATAAAATAATTCTGAATAGGATTTTTTTAAATCTTGGTAACATGCTGTTATCCATTTTTCTTGGAAACATTTCCCCCCCTGATATGTACAGTTTCTCTCTTGTGGTGGTAAAACCACTATTTTGCTGATAGTTAACAATGTATCTCCCAGATGGCTATTCTCTTTGCTTTGATTCCTTGACCCTTTTCTTCAGCTGTGCAAAATTTTTTCAACCAATTATTTCTAAAGATATACACTAGCTTTTAACAATGAGATTTGCTAGGAACCCAACAAGCCCTGTGTCTAATTAGTTTTCATCTCTGATCAGCTTGTCATGTTTGACTGATGATTTATGTTTGTCCAAAATACCTACATTCTTTATCATATGTGTTATCTGTTGTTCCTTTGGGAAGATCTTTATTTTTTCTAAATTGCACAAATTCTATTTCATTGTTCTTGTTTAAAGAGAGATCTAAAAAAAAATAACTACAGCATCACAGGCATCTAAGAGACATAATTAATTTCATGCTTGTCCTCCTTTATTAGCAAACTTACTTCTTTTTTTTGTATTTCTTTCCCCTGATATATTTAACACCTTGATTGGTGTTAATCCTTTTAGTGTTTTGCTTACTCACAAACACATTTCACTCCAACTAAAATCTTGTCTCATCTGATGTGTTCACTTTGCTTCTCATTTTCCACACAGTTTTTATTTGTCAAAATCTTTTAGTGGTACATACTCAAGTCATTTGTTCTATAGCGTTTTCATTTCTAAAAGAGTTAAAAAATATACTAGGTTTTTATTAAAGTCTCTTAGACTGAATACTCTCTTTATACATGTAGGTTTTATATATTTTTTCCTCTGAGCACTTGGATTATTTGGGATTATTTTTATGGATTATTATCTAGTCAAATCTCCACTATTATACTGGAGTTGATAATTTTTTTCACCCATATCTTCTTATATATCCATAATGCTCTATAAAACATTTATATTTTTATCAATAAAATATCCCTTAAAAATTCCTAAAGAAACAGACATTGTCCTCTATTTTTTAATAATACTTAAGAATCTAACATTTAAGATAAAGAACTAATTTAAGAATATAATAAATCTTTCTTAGGATTATTTGGATTTTGGAACGTTTTTTTTCTGATCATAACTACCTTCTACTTAATTAGTAGTAAATAGCTTGAAGCAATTTGTGAAAAAAGCACACAAATTTTAAACAATGTTTGATTCTTCATACTGTTGTTTACTAGTTATGATCTTGGATGGGCTGTATAAGTGATCTGTATCTAGTGTCCTCATCTATAAGTGGTAATAGAAAAAAGTAATTTTGAGAGAAAAATTAGAGAATATCACTGAAAGAGCTATGTAAATTGTAACACAATGCAAAAGTTAGAACTTATCAAAATTCCTCCTTTGTTTATATAAGGAATCAGAAAATGTGGTGTTAATTAATTTATACATAAAGACTAGCGGCCTGGTGCACGAAATTCATGCCCGGCGGAGGGTGTCCCTCAGCCTAGGTTGCACCTCTCTAATCTAGGACTCTGAGAAGGATGTCCTACTGCCGGTTTACAGGGATTGGGCCTAAACCAGCAGTCGGACATCCTTCTCGCAATCCGGGACTGCTGGCTACTAACCGCTCACCTGCCTGCCTGCCTGATTGCCCCTAACTACTCTGCCTGCCGGCCTGCTTGACCCCAAATGCCCCTTGTGCCAGTGTGCTCACCCCCAACTGCCCCTCTCTGCTGGTCTGCTCACACCCAACAGCCTCCCCCCCACTGTGCACTGGCCTGATCACCCATAACTGCCCTCTACGCTTGGCCTCTAAACACCTCTATCTCAGCCTCCCCACCATGGCTTTGTCCAGAAGAATGTCTGGAAGGTCTCCCAGTCTAATTAGCATACTATCCTTTTATTAGTATAGATAGAGGTCTGATGCACAGTTGGGGGCTGTCTGGTTTGCCCTGAAGGATGTCCCAGATCAGGGTGAGGGTTCCCTTGGAGTGTGGGGTTGGCTGGGTGTGGGGATTATGGTGGTTTGTAGGCCAGGTACAAAACAATGGGATGAGGGTCTGCAGTGGAGGTGTAGACAGCCTGGGTGAGGGGCTGAGGGCTATTTTAAGGCTGGCCACACCCCCTTCAGGGTCAGGTTCCCTGCTGAGGTGACTGGCCAGTCTGGGTGAGGGGTTGATGGCTGTTTGCAGGCTAGCCACACCCCCCAGTGGGGATCCTCATCTTTTGGGGGCTTGGCCAGCCTGGGTGAGGGACTGAGGATGGTTTTCAGGCTGGCCACACCCCCTTCAAGGTGGGCATTCCCTGCTGGGGTGCCTGGCCAGCCTGGGTAAGGGGATGATGACTGTTTGCAGGATGGCCATCCCCTCCAGCATGAACTCTCACTCACTCCATGGGGGTGTGTCCAGCCTGGGTAAGGGGCTGAGGGTCACCTTCAGGGTGGGGGTCCTGCTGAGGTGGCTGGCTAGCCTGGGTGAGGAATTGATGGCTGTTTGCAGGCTGGCCCAGGCCCCCAGCCACTCCTTGAGTAGAGGCCAGGGCAGGCAGGAAGCTTGGCTTCCTCCATCGCCAGCGGCAGCCCAAGCCTCCTGCTCTCTCCAGCTCCATGGCTGCCAATATCTTTGTTGGGTTAATTTGTATACTCACAAATTTGTTGGGTTAATTTGCATACTCCTGATTGGCTGGTGGGCATAGCAGAGGGATGGTCAATTTGCGCGTTTCTCTTTTATTAGTGTAGATTTGATCTTGAGGAAAATATATACATTAAAATATGATTAGATGAAGAAATTGCAGTTAGATAAAGGGAGAAAAGAGAGGCCTTTGTAACCTTTCTTTTTTTTTTTCCACTTCTGAATAATTAAAGTAAATTAAGAGAGCCCCTTAGTCACTCCCACCATCTCTCCTATATTTCTGGTATCAGTTTGGAGGGCCCCTTGTTCCCACTGGTTGCTGGTGGGAGTTCCCACTGGTTGCTGGTGGGCTTCCTGTAATGTCACAAGAAAAAGAATTTTCTTAGATTTGAACAGGAGGATGAAATATTGTAGAATACTTATTTCTGTGAAATTAAACCCCTCAGTTTTCAAAATCCCATTTCTCTCTGTCCAGCCATGGAAGATGTCCTGCTGTGCCTTTAATAGGGATAGAATGAAAGCCTTTGCCCAGAGTTTTCATTCCATGTTGGTGCACAGTCGGATCTAGCATCGGACTAGCTTATCTTGTGTTCCCAGTTGCAGTCCATCAGCCTATTGCAGTGGTCGGCAAACCGTGGCTCGTGAGCCACATGCGGCTCTTTGGCCCCTTGAGTGTGGCTCTTCCACAAAATACCACGTGTGGGTGCACACATACAGTGCGATTGAAACTTCTTGGTCCATGCGTAAAAGTCGGTTTTTGGCCTGGGTGAGTCTATTTTGAAGAAGTGCTGTTAGAAGAAGTGTGTGTTGGTCAGTTGGGCGATGGGCGATGGGAGACGTGGCGTAGGCGGGCCGCAGGATACACAGCTGGGGCGGGGGTTGGGGAGGCTCGCGTGATTCATTCATGAGTTGAGTGAGCCAGTCAGTCAGCAGTCTCATTTTGCAGTGGTTAGTGCTAGTCGCGTCCACAAAACATGCGTGGGTGACAAAAGTATCTACTCGAAGCATAAAGTTACCCATATTGTCCAACCAGCTGCAAATCCTACAGGTATTTTTGTCATCAATTTAAGAATTGTAATTATTTTGTGTTGGTGGCTTTATTATTATAAAATGAAACTTGTTTTAGATGCCCTGTTTAACATGACTACAAAGAAGAAACAAAGAAAAATGGAAGATGAAAGCCATGAATTTAAAGTTGAATGGACCAAAACTTCGCATTTATTCAAAATTTAAATGGCCTTTCGACCTGTCTTATTTGTCAGGAAAAATTAGCGCATAACAAATAATCAAATTTGGAGAGACACTTTACAACTAAACACATGTCATTTAGTACTAAATATCCTGTAGGTGATGCAAGGAAGAAAGAAGTTGAGGAACTTCAAGTTCTGTATTTAATTACTGGATGCAATCTTCAACAATGTTAATATTACAAGTTTTGTGATTAGTCAAGAGATTGCTAAGAGAAAAAAACCATATACAGACACCAAATATATAAAATGTCTTTTATAAATGCACCTGAAGAGCTATTACAGGATTTTAAGAACAAAGCAGATAGTCTAAAAAATTAAAGAGTTACCATTGTCTTCTAAAACAGTGAAAGATAGAACAGTCAAAATGTTTTCGAATATAACCAACCAGTAAGTCGAAGATCTTAATTGGTTTCACCTTTATCAATAGAAATTGATGAGTCTTGTGACATAAATGATACAGTGCAAGTTTCACTTTTTGTATGATTTCTTTCATCTATAGGTCCTAAAGAAGAACTTTTAGGATTATTGCCACTCAAAGGTCAAACATGTGGAGAGGATATAGCAAATGCTGTAATTGAAAAACATCATATTCCACTCAATAAAATTATCTGAATTTCAACAAACGGGGTAAAAAGTATGACCGACATAAGAAATGGGTTTGTTGCTGTTTTGAAAGAAAAAATTAATCATGAGATACTTACCATTGCATCATTCATCAAGAAGCGCTTTGTGCGCAGACATTTCTAAAGTTATGGAACTAGTGATTAATATTATCAACTCCACTATAGCCAAAGCTCTTAATCCTCGCCAATTTAAAGAATTTTTAGTTGAAATGGAGAGTGAGTACGCAGATCTACTGCTGCATAACAAGGTACGTTGGTTATCAAGAGGAAATGTTTTGAAACTTTTCACTTCCTTATTAACAGAAATTAAAGCATTTCTCTTGAGAAGGGTGTTCACTATCCAGAACTAACAAACGATCAGTGGATCCAAAAATTTTATTTCATGGTAGATGTTATGTCTCATGTAAATCAGCTTAATCATAAACTACAGGGGAAAGGAAACACAATTTTTTCAATGTTAGAAGTTATTTCTTTGAAAACAAATTATCTCTTTTGGCTCAAGATTTTGAAAGAGAAACTTTGATTCACTTTCCAAGCCTTTTAAAACATTGCCAAGAAAATATAGAGTGTAAAAATTGATACTTAGAACCAAAACATTTTTTTTAGCTAGTCACAATAATTTGTGGTTCTAAAAAGGACCACAGGAAAGAAACAGATATACACAAAATTTGTGGTATTAAATTTCCATGGTGGACACGGATAACAGGGGAGTGAGTGCATGAGTGAGGAGGATAGGGGCTAAGGGGGGAATAAGGACACATGTATAACACCTTAATCAATAAAGAAATTAAAAAAATAATAATAATAAATTTCCATGGTGGAGGGGGAGATGATTAGTTCTAAAATGTATAATAAGCCTCCTGGGGCAGTGAAAATACACATTGTCCTATAGAGTCAGTATGACTTGGCTGTGTTCTCCAGCTCACGATCACAATTGTTGCTATTTTGAAAGAAAAAAATTAATCATGAGATACTTACCATTGCATCATTCATCAATAAGCACTTTGTGCGCAGACATTTCTAAAGTTATGGGACTAGTGATTAATATTATCAACTTCACTATAGCTAAAGCTCTTAATCCTTGCCAGGGGAAGGTAGAAATGATACCATTGTAATTAGCTTGTTATCAATAAAAGAAAGGAGTGTAAAGGAGCCCAGACATATGGGCAGGGCCATATGGGCAGCTTTACCAGGAAACTGCAACTTCACACTCCCAAGGAAACCATTGGTCCCTTCCTTCCAGAGCACTCGGGAAAAGGACTAGACAAGGGGTAGATGGACACATGTGGAGTTCCCAGTCAAACTTGGAACTTGGCTAGAAGTGGGGGAAAGGGGAAAGGACGCGCCACTGAAGCCTGTGAAAATTTGGGGATACATAATCCCTTAAAGGGGTTTGCTCTCTCTCTTGGCTTTTAGCAGTTTTGACTCTCTGGTTCTTTGGTTTTGCTCCTGCTTCCTTGCATTCCTTCATGTTCCCTCCATAGGCATGTGGCCCTGTGGACCCTACACACAATAGACCAGTGGTCGGCAAACTCATTAATAAACAGAGCCAAATATCAACAGTATGATTGAAATTTCTTTTGAGAGCCAAATTTTTTAAACTTAAACTATATAGGTAGGTACATTGTTATTAAATTAATTAGTATACTCCTAAACTGGTCTTTGTTAAAAATATCCTCAATCTGATTGAAGTACGTTTACTGAGGTAGACCCCTTCCAACTCTCACATCCACACTCGTCTTGTATACTTGTCTCATCTATCTCCTTTCATTCATCCTCTCTATATGTCCAAACCATCTCAACATACCTTTCTCAATCCTCGACACTACTCTCTAGGGTTATTATTGCCTCCATATACAACTTGTGCTATGGTGACAGATGGAAGAATTACCAGTAGCACTTCAAGCTCACCATCCTCTTTCTGTCCAGTCTCATATTAAGAATCCCCTTAGCTGAAAACCTCCTAGGACACAGAGCTGGATGAAGAAGGGTGAACAGTTGTTCCAAATGGGTGAATAGAAAATATTAACACAGACAGTAAGCCAAGAGTCACAAAATACATTTTCTATGTATAGTGGTTTTGAGAACAAGCAAAGTCAAAAGCCAGAGGAGCTATTGTTTTAGAGGGAAAAGAGCAAACAAGAAATCAGAGTAATAAACAGAGTTTAACACACACAAAAAAACTTACAGCAATGATTGGTCCAATTCAAGACCTAACCCTTCTTCCCAAAACTAAAATGCAAGAGGCCTTATACCTCATACTACAATTGATACTCTCTTGCTGGTTTCTTGATGGTTATTTTGTTCATTAAAGTTCTGCCAGAAATATGGCCCAAAAGGTTGAGTACATTTCATTTAATAGAAGGATAAATGAGGCTCAGGAGAAGAAATGAGGTGGAAGAATTAGAACTTGTATCTAAATTTCTAATGTAACCCGGGGCTTTCCTGGTACATTATATTATACCTCTACGTTTCTCTTGCTGACCCAAATTTTCCAATTCTTTCCTGACAGGTTCTATTTAATTCTTCCCCATTTCAGTTGCCTTCTCTTCAGATTTTATATATAGTACCCAGTTATAAAGTTTTATATTGGGAAATCATACCTAATAAATTATCCTCAAACATTCACATATTTGAGCACAGAGAGGAATCCAAGATGGCGGCATAGGTAAACACCTACACTGCTGCCTCGCACAACAATTTCAAAACTACAACTAAAAGACAGAACGGACATCAACCAGAACCACAGGAAAGCTGGCTGAGTGGAAGTTCTACAACTAGAGGGAAAGAGAGGGGCTCACGGAGACCCAGAGGAGCTGCAAAAAGCTGAGGTACGGAGACACGCACGAGGAGAGAGCGGGTGCCGGAGTACCTGGCTGGCTTTCTCTGGCGGGAGGGAGACGGAGACTCTCAAAGGCATTGAACTCCTTATCCTACGACACTAAACCCCAGATCCAGCTGAAACTCATACGGGGGGAGTTTGGACTGTGAAAAGGGAGAAGTGCACGGAAATTTAGGGGAGTCGCAAAAGATCAAAGGCCTGGTGGCGCGCACAGCACTGCGCGCAGGTCAGATTGCTGATTGTGCCGAGGGCTTTCATGAGAGGGCGGGAGACAGACCCTCCCAACTGTGCCACTTCTGACTCCACTAAGCCCGTTTCGGGCGAAACCCTGGGGACCTAGACTTGTGTGGTCCTGGTTCACAGGGGAGCTGGAAAGGCAGCGGTTAGAGGCACTGCGGGCATGCGCACAAGGACCACTCCAGCCATTACCCAGTCACGTGAGACTCAGGGGCCGTGGAGGGCGGGGCCGACTGGAAGGCAAGGCGGTCCCTTAAGCCCTGAGACTCCACCCATCCCAAGCTCAACAGAGGGTTCTGCAGCTTTGCAGTCTGGTATCATAAAGCTGAATTCAACACAGAAGTTTCCCCGGCATAATCAAAATGCCGAGACAAGGGAAGGGATTACAAACAAAAGAAATGGAGGGAAAAAAACGACTGGATATAGAGTTCAAAACCACGCTTATAAGGTTTTTCAAGAATATGCTAGAAAAGATGGATAAATTTAGTGAGACCCAAGAGGAGATGAAAAAGGTCCAACTAAAGATGAAAAAAGACCAACTAGAAATTAAACATACACTGACTGAAATAAAAACTATTATACAGAGTCCTAACAGCAGACTAGAGAAAGGCAAGGATCAAGTCAAAAATTTGAAATATAAAGAAGCAGAAAACATTCAACTGGAAAAGCAAGAAGAGAAAAGAATCCAAAAATGTGAAGATAATGTAAGGATCCTCTGGGACAGCTTCAAGCGTACCAACATCAGAACTGTGGGGGTGCCAGAAGAAAAGAGAGAGCAAGATACTGAAAACCTATTTAAAGAAATAATGACTGAAAACTTCCCACATCTGGTAAAAGAAATAGACTTACAAGTCCAGGAAGCACACAGAACCCCAAAGAAAAGGAATCCAAAGAGGACTACACCAAGACACATCATCATTAAAATACCAAGAGCAAAAGACAAAGAGAGAATATTAAAAGCAGCAAGAGAAAAACAGTTCATTACCTACAAGGGAACACCCATATGTCTGTCAGCTGATTTCTCAACAGAAATGATGCAGGCCAGAGGGGAGTGGCAAGAAATATTCAACGTGATGAACAGCAAGAACCTACAACCAAGAATAATCTATCCAGCAAAGCTATCATTCAGAATTGAAGGGCAGATAAAGAGCTTCACAGAGAAGAAAAAGCTAAAGGAGTTCATCAGCTCCAAACCAGTATTATATGAAATGCTGAAAGGTATTCTTTTAGAAGAGGAAAAAGAAAAAGTTAAAAGACAAAAAATTATGAACAACAAATACATATCTGTCAACAAGTGAATCTAAAAATTAAGTGAATTAAAAATTTGATCAACAGAATAAACTGGTGAATATAATAAAATCAGGAGCACAGAAAGGGAGTAGACTGATAATTCTCAGGAGGACAAAAATCATAAAGGATCAAACAGACTGTGAAATTATAGCAGAAAGATTAAAGTTAGGTGAGGTAGATAAGTGATCAATCAAAGGACTTGTATGTATGCATAAGCATAACCAATGATCACAGACATGGGGGGGTAGGGTATGCCTGGGAGGGAGGGGGGGGCAATGGGGAGAGATGTATAAAAAATTAATAAAAATTAATAATTTAACAAAAAAAAATTCACATATTTGACTAATTATAAATGACCCTAAGTAATGCTATACAGTAATTTGTAATTTTGCTGGGGGTGTTTATGTTACATGGTGGCTGTCATTAATTAGTAACTAAGATTCACTGACTCTCCTGCATTTATATTCAAATCAGCTTTCTGTTTAGCAACTTTCACACCCATTCACAAAGCAACTCATAAACACAAAACCTTTGAATATACTGATTCATATAGTCCATTTTATGGCAAAAATTAGGCATCATGGAAATATTTGTAAGTTGAGGGATTTGCAAGGATATGATTAAGTTCAAAATCTAACACTATGAAACATAAGAATGAGATTTCTCACAGGATTTTAGTTTTATTGTTTTTTCAGATAACCCATAAGAGAAGTCTTCAAAAGAGGCGGTTAGAAAGAGAAAAGGAGACACTTAGTCATTATTCTCTTCTTGATAAAGTCCTAAAACAAATCGAGTTTTCTCAGTTTATCTAACACCTTTTATAAGAGACACAAAGTGAAACAAATGGTAATTTTAAAAGCATAAATATGGACTCTGTTCTGCTTAAAATAAAATTATGCATTTCCTGGTAAACAGAAAGATGTTAGAGTTAGCACAGAAGAATGAATTCATGTTACTAAAAATTCACAATTAAAATATTAAAATCCTTACACTTTAGGAATGCTCGTAAGCCCATAACCATCATTTGATGATAGGTATAGGCATTAAAAAATAGTATTACCTAGAAATTTCATTCTGAATGAAAAAATTAGATAGAAGAATCATACTAAATAAGATTAACACTCCTAAAGTTTGAAATAGTCTTGTGTAACTTTTGCTATTGTGAACTGTAAATATGTGTATTAAGTACATATTTAAACCTAGTGAGCTATATTTACTGTTTATTTTAATCACATATTGAATTCTGCAATTTGTAGGAAATACTAGCACATTTATATTCAGAACAGCTTTCAATATTTATGTGCATATTTAAGCATTTATTTTTAAACGAGTGGCCCGATGCATGGAATTCCTACAAGGCGCTCCACCTGCACGTCCAAGGGGGCTTGCCTCAGCCCTCGCAGCCCCAACTTCATCTGGAAGGTCATCTGCAAGGTCTTCCAGAAGGACTGTCTGGTCTAATTTGCAAATTATGCTTTTATTATTATAGATTTTTATTATTTTATTGATTCCAGAGAGAGGAAAAGGAAAGAGAGAAACATCAATGTGAGAGAGAAACATTTATCAGCTGCCTCCCCCATGTGCCCTGACTGGGGATGGGTCCCCCAACCTGGGTATGTGCCCTGACCAGGAATTGAACCCACCACCTTTTGGCATATGGGTTGACTCTCCAACAACTGAGCCATATTGATCAGGGCAATATTTAAACATTTGAAAGGAACATTTCTTAGCAATATGACTTCTTAATAAGTACTATATATGGGAGGGGGGCTGGTTACAGTTGTTCATATAAAAAAGATACAATAAATAATAATACAAGAATAAGCTTTGTTTCACATATTACAACTAAAAACCTACTTTTGCCCTATGCTCTATATAGTCAATTTACAATAGTGGATTAATTGTATTCACCTATGTCATCAGTAAAAACAGAATAATATTTATTTATTTTTATTACATGGTACAGTGTTGGCAGATAGTTACTTTTAAATGAAAGTCTGAACCTATCCCTTAGTTTTACTTTATGTGGCATTAGAAAGAAGTATCAATCAGTGATACAGTTTTTACAGAGACAGAAAAATGCAATATCACTGCAACTTATTTACTAATACAAATACATTTACTCACTCAAATGACAGTGTAACAATAAACACATATTTTAAAAGCATATTTTTGCCCTATGCCAAGTGAAATAGAAAAGGTTATCTAGATCAGTGTAAAAAAAATCAACCTTTTTTACTTGCCAAGTTTCCTTCCATTCTGTGCTATATGCATTAGCAATAAAATTCTCAAACTTTATTAATAGGGATAATATTCTGTGAAAAAAACACATCTTTTTTTCTTTATGATGAAGAAAACAATATCTCCTATTTTACAGACCATGACACATGGCTTTGTCATACTGGAAAAATGGAAACAAGGAAGGGGAAGCCTGAAGAATTCTAGAGAGGTGCAATGACATACAAAGAGACAGGCAAGGTTTGCCTTATGAGAGGAACTTGGTCTGCTATTGCTGGGTTTGAGGATGAAGGAAGAGGGCCATGAGGCAAAGCATGCAGTGGTCTCTGGAAGATGGGGCTAGCTTCAGCTGGCAGATTGCAAGAAAATGGGGACCTTAGTCTACAACAGCAAAGGCATGTGTTTTACTAACAACTTGCATGAGCACAAATATGAATTGTTCCCTTGAGCCTCCACTAAGGAATGTGGCCCTATTGATACCTTAATTTTAGCCTGGAGAGACCCATTTTGAACACTAAGATAAATTTAGCCTAGTTGGTGGTAATTTGCAAAGCAGCAATAGAAAACTGATGTAATTATGCTCACTTCAAAACATTAATCTACTTATTAATTTACTTATCCTATAAGCTTTTATTAATTTCTTGTAGATAGATAAGGTTAAATATTTTCCACTATACCAAGCTGGTTGAAAGGATTTACCACCCTTTTCCCTAGAAAATTTTATTGAAATATTAGTAAACAAGAGAGTCCTATCTAATAAAAGAGTAATATGCAAATTGACCATCACTCCAACACAAAAGATGGCTGCCCCCATGTGATCAAAGATCCTGCCCCCATGTGAACACAAGATGATCACCACAAGATGGCCAGCAGGGGAGGACAATTGGCAGGGATCAGGCCTGCAAGGAAAGGCCATTGTGGATGATCAGGCCAGCAGGGGAGGGCAGTTAGGGGTGACCAGGCCAGGAGAGGAGGGAAGTGGGGGCGACTGGACCTGCAGGGAGGGGAAGTTGGGGGGGACCCAGGCCTACAGGGGAGGGCAGTTAGGTGCCAACAGGGGAGCAGTTAGGCATCCATCAGGCTGTCAGGGGAGTGGTTAGGGGTGATCAGTCTGGCAGACAGAAGTAGTTAGGGGCAATCAGGAAGGCAGGCAGCTGAGCAATTGGGAGCCATTAGTCCTGGATTGTTTAGGATCAGCCTAAATGGGTAGTTGGACATCCCTTGAGGAGTCCCAGATTGGAGAGGGTGCTGGCTGGGCTGAGGGACACACATCCTCGTTCACAAATTTCATGCACCAGGCCTCTAGTCCTACGTAATAAAAGGCTAATATGCAAATCGACCAGATAGTGGAATGACTGATTGCTATAACACGTACTGACCACCAGAGGGCAGATGCTCAGTTCAGGAGTGCCCCCTGGTGGTCAGTGGGTTTCTGTGGGAGACTCGCCCAGCCAGAAGCTGGGCTCACAGCTGGCAAGCACAGTGGTGGTGGTGGAAGCCTCACCCACCTTCCCAGCAGTGCTAATAATGTCCAATTGTTGGTTTAGGCCTGCTTTCTGGGCCTAAGCTGTCAGTTGGACATCCCCCAAAGCTCCTAGACTGCGAGGGAACCCCGCCTCCCCCACACTGGCCCTCTACTGTATTTATAAAAGGATAAAAAACAAGAGTGTGAACATCAACAGATAAGCGAGTTTAATATATTTGCAGAAGACAGAAAGTAGATACATAACCTAGAATCTATAGACCAAAACCTGCCTGAGAAAGCTTATAGTAGAAGTGAGCATGGCTATGTCCTGACAAGTCTTAGAAGACTTCTAATTTTATATAAGAAAGTCTAGAAAAAGGGAGTAAAAAGTGGGACAAAAAATGAGGTGATTATGGAAGCAAAGTTTATAGATCAGCTGTGTATGTTTCCTTATTTGTATCCCCAGATTAAAAGTAGTTGGAGTAATTTGCCAAAGAAAGGCTGCAGGGTCTAGTATTGGAGGTATTTACCAGAATGTAAGAGCTGTTCTCCCTCAAATTGGAAGATGGAAAAAGACTTCCTGATGGTTCTTTCATTTAAAGCAAAGATACTAAATAGATTTACATTTTTCAGATAAAAGTTATAAATATTGGCAATGTAGTATTATTGATAGACATGCCAGTTGGGAGCTGCCAACTGGTTGGTGAAAGAAACTAATTTTCTCATATTATACTGGTTGAGAGGTTTCATCTAAAAATGTTACTGAAATAAGAAACATTAGTTAAGTACGTGTGTTTTTAAAATTATGAATGTAAAGGATTGTGGTCTGGCAGCCTCTAAGATATCTCCCAATGATCCCTATATTCTGGTATTTGCATCTTTATGTAATTGCCTGGCCTTTATTCTGGGCTAGACTTATTCACTAACATCTGAACACTAGAATACAACAGAAATGATAAAATGGCATTTGAGATTAGATTATATAAAAAAAGACCTTGACTTGTACCTTGAGTGCTGCAATTCTTGAATTGCTCAGCTACCAGGTTGTGAGCTAGTCCAATGGATAGGTCTGCAAAGTGATTCTTCCCCTTAGGTGAGGCTCCAGGCATGACTGAAGTTTTAGATGATAACTTGACTGAAACTTCATGAGAAAGCTTGAGTCAGAGGTACTCAGCTAAGTCACACCCACATTCCTGACCAAACCATGAGCTAGTCAATTTTTTTTTGTATTACCTATTTATAATAGACTAGAGGCCCAGTGCACAAAATTTGTGCACTGGGATGAAGCGATGTCCCTCAGCCCAACCTGCACCGTCTCCAATCTGGAACGACTCAGGGGATGTCTGATTCCATCCACCTAGCTCAAACCAGTTAGGGTTGTCCAATACGTTAGAGAAAAAAAAAACCCTATCTAATAAAGAGGGAATATGCAGGGGAGGGCATTTGGGAGTGACTGGGTTGTCAGGGGACGGCAGTTGGGATCGGGCCTAAACATCCCTTTCACAATCCAGGACTGCTGGCTCTCAACTGCTCGCTGCCTGCCTGATTACCCCCAACCATTTCTGCCTGCTAGCCTGATCATCCCTTAACCATTCCCTTGCCAGCCTGATCGACGCCTAATTTCCATCTACCAGGCCTCTAGTTAATTGATTTTTTACAAAGAGGAAGGGAGAGGGATAGAGACTTAGAAACATTGATGATAGAGAGACATCCATCATCTGCCTCCTGCACACCCCCTGCAACCAAGGTACATGCCCTTGACAGGAATAAACCTGGGATTTTTCAGTCCATAGGCCGATGCTCTATCCATTGAGCCAAACTGGTTTCAGCTGTGTAAGAATGTTTTTAAAATTTTATGTTTATATTTTTAATTCATATGAAATGTATTTTTATCTAAAATAGGGTCCAATTTGACTTTTCCCATATGTCTAGTCAGTTTTGCCAGTAAAATGTGTTGTATAATCTATCATTTTCTCACTTATGAAAATTAATGTAACAAAAATAATGAAATATTATAGTTGGATTTGTTTCTGAAGACTCTTCTGTTCTGCAGATCCATTTTTCTCTTCCTATACCAATCTTAGTGACATGAAGAATGCATACTCCACCTAATTAGTAAAGCAAGTTCTAACCTCATCCAAATTGCTTTTTATTTTAATATTTATTGGCTTTTCAATCCACAATGTACAAAGAGCTCAAGAAATACAAGAAAATGAAAGCTCAATTTTAAAATGAGCAAAGAACATAAAAAAGGTTATTTGCAAGAAAACCCAAATAACCACAAACATAAAACTATATTCAAATTCTTTAATAGTTTATAATAGCCAATTAAATTAACAATGAGATATAGTTTTATCCTACCCAACAGACTGATAATTTAAGAGCTCTAATATTTATTTCTGGTGAGGGTGCAAAGGGAAAGAAATTGTTTTACCTTGCTTCACTCACCTAACATTACAAGATAACAGAAATATGCCTTTAAGTAATATATCTGGGATAGCTAAGATAATTTTTAAAAACAGTATAACTTTGACCTAGACATTCCATTCCATTCCTGGACAAATGGATCATAGAAATAAATCAATGAGTACTGAAGAATATTTGTACAGAATGTTTATTGAAGCAATGACCATTATAGCATCAAATTAAAAGTATTTTTCATGCCTATTCATAAAGTAATGGTTTGATAAATTATAGTACATATAGATCATAAAATCTGCAAATATTTAAAAAGAATATTTAGAATTATGCCAGTTGATTTAGAGTCTTCCACAAAAAAATTATTAAGTGAGAAGAGGAAAATGTAGAAAAGTGCAGGTAACATGATCTCAATTTTATATAATAATCAATGACTAAAAAAAAATGTTTCAATTGTAGAAGATAAATAAATCACAGACACCAGGGCCTCCATTTGGGTCACCAGGCATCATCTCTTGGCATGCAAGACCTTTAAAAAGATCATGCAAAGAAATCAAAAGACCATGAAAGCTAAAATTATGCAAATCAGTCTTAATAAGGAATGGAGAAAATGACAATTATTCTGAAATATTTAAAGAACTTAATCAAAACATTCAAATTCCTTTTACCCTCAATTACTTATAAATATATAGAGAAATTATCTAATTATAAAACTAACTAGAGGCTCAGTGCACGAAATCCGCGCACAGAGTTTTGAGTGGGGGAGTGTACTTCAGCCCAGCCTGCAACCTCTCCAATCTGGGACATCCCTTTCACAATCCAGGACTGATGGCTCCCAACTGCTCACCTTCCTGCCTTCCTGATTGTCCCTAACCAATTTTTTCTGCCAGCCTGATACCCCCTAACCACTGCCCTGCCAGCCTGTTTGTGCCTAACTGTCCTCCCCTATAGGCCTGGTCACCCCTAACTGCCCTCTCTTGCAAGCCATCTTGTGGTGGCCATCTTGTGTCCACATGGGGGCAGAATCTTTGACCACATGTGGGCACCCATCTTGTGTGTTGGAGTGATGGTCAATATGTATATTACTCTTTTATTAGATAGGATAGAGGCCTGCTGGTTTGCCCTGAAGTGTGCCCCAGACTAGGGTGTGGGTTCCCTTGCGGCATGGGGTGTCCTGGGCAAGAGACCTGTGGTGGTTTGCAGGCTGGCTACAACCCCTGGTGACCCAAATGGAGGCCCTGGTGTCTGGGATTTATTTATCTTCTACAATTGAAACTTTATAGCCTGGAGTGGAGCCAAGGCTTCTGCTCACTCCTTGGTGGCAGCCATTGAAACTGTTGCCTTAAGTGGAGGCCTGGCCTGGAAAGCTTGACTTCCTCCATCACTGAGGTCAACCCAAGCCTCCTTCCTGCTCCATCTGTAGCCATAGACATCTTGGTAGGGTTAATTTGCATATCTGCTCTGATTGGCTGGTGGGTGTGGCTTGTGGATGTAGCGGAGGTATGTTCAATTTGCATATTACTCTTTTATTAGATATTTATTTAGTGCACTGTAAATTAAACCATTAGGAACATTAAGAGTTAAAGCATTTTATTTCTTTGTAAAAATCTTACTAAAACAAACTTATTAAGAATAGTTGGGAGAGTGTTGCCTTCTTCTCATTGGATAACTTTGATATGCAACAAGCATCTTATTAATGTCTTGGCAAATTGTAGTACTTCTAAGTTTAAATCAGCTTCTGACATTTTATTCTTTTCACTTTCAATATTGTGTACCTGTCAGCTCCCTCAGCCTGGCCTGCAACCTTTTGAAATCTGAGACCCTTCAGGGGATGTTGGACTGCTGGTTTTGCTGGATCCCTGCAGACTTGATTCCCAAAACTGGCAGTCCAACATCCCCAAGTAATGTAGTAGTGAACAAAGTGGCAGGCGGCTGGGAAGAAGCCTGAGCCTGGGCCTGGCACTGCACCACTCCTCCTCATCCAGGCCTCACTGCACTGACCATATAGGGGTCAGCTCCGGCATTGAGCATCTTCCCCCTAGTGGTCAGTGCATGTCAGAGTGACCAGTCAAACAGTCGTTTGGTTGTTCAGTCACTTAGGCTTTTATATATATAATTGTCTCCAGAAAAGCCTTTAATATGAAGTGTTTTTTGTTGGTGTCACTTCCTCAGGGATCTCCTCTTCACAAACACTTTCATCCTTTATGTTAATCAGTCTTCCTTCATTAATTTCCTCAGCTACCTAGCAAGAGTCTCTTGAATGGCAGCAGTGTCTGCATTCCCAGACACTGGGAATAGCTATTTATCTTATAACTCCATTTATGTTCAATTCTAATTTCACTTCCAGCATTATCATTTTTCATTTATTTCCTGCACTTTCATCATTGTTGCCATTTTCCTCTTTTGGTTATTTACTTTTTGTAACATGGGAGACAAGGAGGCGACTCAATGACATGCTCTACTGTCAGTGTATAAACTGAGTAAAAAAAAATAATGTGCAGTGACCAGTCACCAACAGATTTTGAAAGAAGATACTTGATTAGTTATGCATCATGATGTTCATTTGTTATTTACATGGTGATTTGTGGACTGATAAACTAGCAATGGAGTTTGTACTTCATGCAATTGTTCACAGTTTTTGTTCCATTCCAGGGCAACTGAAATTTAACTATATTATTGTGGCACTGGTTTTATTTAACTGAACTGTGGTAAATGAACTCATTTACATAGAAACTGTGCAATGAAGACTTCCCATGTGTAAACACATGTGTATGATTATATAACTGTGTATTATAAAAAGTTTTTTGTGTAAAAGCATATAAAATTTACCATTTTAACCATTTTTAAATGTGCCATTCAGTAATGTTGAGTATATTTAAGTTGTTGTACAACAGATCTCCAGAAGTTTTTTTTTATCTTGCAACACTGAAACTCTATATCCATTAAGCAAATGTGTATGTTTTATATGATTATATAATCATGAAGAAATATCAAAGGATTTTTAATAGGCTGTGAACATTTGTTAATGTTAGAGACTGTGTTTCTAAATTGAGAGTTGGAGAATTAGGCAGAAAAACAGAAAGGAAACAATACATTAAGATAAAACATATAACCTTAGCCAGTTTGCTCAGTGAACAGAGCATTGGCCATAGACTAAAGGGTCCTGGGTTCAATTCTGGTCAAAGGTTTGATCCCTGGCCCTCGTTCGGGGCCTGCCCACAACCAATTGATATGTCTCTCTCACATTAATGTTTCTCTCTCTTTGTCTCTCCTGATCCCTTCTACCCTCTCTAAAAAAATTAATGGAAAAATATCATTGGGAGAGGATTAACTAGAGAGAAAGAGAGAGAGAGAAAGAAAGAGAGAGAAAGAGAGAGAAAACATATACCATATTATCATATTTATATATTTAGAATAAATTTTAAAATATTTTGTGCATATATGTATATAAAAATAAAGATAACTAATTGAACAGAAATGAAAGTTAACAAAATTTGGGAGGAAGAGATGGATAAAGGAGTAAAAGTAAGCTAATGTTTTCATCTATATCCTATCTAATAAAAGAGTAATATGCAAATTGACCATCACTCCAATACACAAGATAGCTGTCCCATGTGGACACAAAATGGCCACCACTAGATGGCCAGCAGGGGAGGGCAGTTGGGAGAGACCAGGCCTGCAAGGCAGGGCCATTGTGGGGGACCAGGCCTGCAGTGGAGGGCAATTTGGGGAGACCAGTCCTGTAGGGGAGGGCAGTTGGGGGAAACCAGGCCTTCAGGGGAGGGTAGTTGGGGGCAATTGGGTTGGCAGAGGAGGGCAGTTAGGGGCAACTAGGCTGGCAAGGGAGGGAAGTTAGGGGCAACCAGGCCAGCAAAAGAGAGCAGTTAGGAATGACCAGGCCAGCAGGAGAGCAGTTAGGCATCGATCAGGCTGGCAGGTGAGTGGTTAAGGAGTAATCAGTCTGGCAGGTAGAAGCGGTTAGGGGCAATCAGGCAAGCAGGTAGGCAGGTGAGTGGTTGGGTTCCAGCAGTTGTGGATTATGAGAGGGATGTCCAACTGCCTGTTTAGGCCCTATCCAACGGGGCCTAAACGGGCACTTGGACGCCCCTTGAGGGTTCCCAGATTGGAGAGGGTGCAGGCTGGGCTGTGGGACATCCCCCTCACCTGCATGAATTTCATGTACCAGGCCTCTAATATATATATATATAATCCTAATACACAAATAGTACAAATGACAGAACAACTGAACAACCAGTCTCTGTGATGGGTGCTGACCACCAGGAGGTGCACATGGAACATCGTGGGCATCAGCTGTGTTGGGATGGTTGATCACATAAACAGGGACACCAGACCAAGGTGGGTCATCAGTTATTGTCATCGGGGCAAGCTTCTGGTGGTTACTGAAAATTCTTTGGTCCTGTGGTCCTACTGGTGATTGTACATGCTACTGGCACTGTGCCCCATTCACACCTGCTGCCAGATCCTGGCGCCAGCCCCAATCACTTGGCACCATCAGCAGGTGTGAGCAGTGGCTGCCGGCCCAGATCAACCCTGAGGGCTGTTCCACAAACACACACACACTGGCAATTGAGGGGCAATCCAGGCAGCAGCAGAAGCCTGCACCCAGACCAAATCACTCCACATGATCAGCAGGTGTGAGCAGGGCTGGCACTGTCAGCGTGTGGGAGCATTGGCAGGAGGAGCTGAGCTGTGGGCAGAATGAAGACCTAGGGCTGAGGCAGGAAGGGCTGGGTGGGAACAGAGAGGATGGGTCAAGACCTACTCCTGTGCCTACTGCAGCCTTGTGGCCCACAGTTCCTTTCAAATTCGTGCACTGCGCCCCTAATCTTCATAATAGAGTCAGTTCATACTGTTGAGTACCCATACATTGAAAAAACAATGCATAAATATAATATTTAATGTTAGGAGTTAATGCCCAGAAGAACTTGAAATAAATACAGCTAAATGTGGTTATCTTTGCCAAATAGAACTAGAAGTAAAGAATGGGAGATTTTTATGTGGTGTTTTATAATCTTCTTTATGCTGCATTTTTATCACCATATTTATTTTACCTTTGTAATTAAAATAATGATAAGCTTAGTACATATTCTCTGGATGCTTACAATCAAGTTATACACCACTTGTATAGTACCATACCAGGCAGCATCATTCAACAATATAATTACCTGTTTTGGAATATATAAATAGCATATAATGTACTCATTTTTTTTTAAGAAGTGAAGTTTAGTAGCAGCACTAATGAGGAGAAAGGAGATACTACATTTAAAACTTCTGTGATCAGTATGCAGACAGTAATGTCTAACACCATAAAATACTAAGATGAATTAAGGTAAGTAGCAGGACAGCAATAAGAACATTAACCTAAAATTTGAAACCAATTTAAATATTCTATGGTCAGCTATATTATATAGTAGAAAATCATGTCAGTTTCTTTCTTAAGTGGCTCAAGGTACTTTAATATTCCTAGTATTAGGCAGACATAATAGAAAAATGGATCCTGATCTAAAATGTTTTCTAGAACATGCTTGATGTTGAGTAATTTTAGTCCAAGTCATTCATTTCTTTCAAAACTAGTCACATTTAAATTGCGGCTTTAAATATAATTATGGGCAAATTTCTAGACTTCCAGAATGTGTGAATGTATTTGGGAGGAGGAAATGATTGAATTTGGGAGGGGGAAATGATTGAATTTTCTAGGATTTATGAATAAAGATCAAATAACCTTTTGCAGATGTTAAATGCCTTAGAGAGCATGAGAGTGTGGTAGCAGCTGTGTTTGTTTTCTTGCTGCTGCTGTTATACAATACATTTTGGTATTTTTGCATGAAGCTAAAGAATGATACAGATATTTTATTCGTGCATGATGTAAAGTTGTGGTTGATAATAGGCATTCCTCTAAGTTTTAGTATTGAAAGATGACATATTAATGTGAGATATTAGATTGTGTTTACCAAGAGGAGAAGACTCACTTATGTTTTCTCAATACTAATGTTCAGAATGACTCATATAAATGGACAGAAATAATGAAGTAAATTGGACAACCACATGTAAGAGAACATCTGTTGTTCTATCATATTACATGGCAATTAAGGCAAATAAACTATTTGTTTGGTCTCAGGTATCTCAGAGTGCATGTGAAAATCCATCTCGCAGCTATGACTGTTGCTTTCCCAGGGCATTTTAAAGGCTTTGAATCCTCAGCATTAGAAGAAAGAGGGGAGAAAAGTGGGGAGGATGGCAAAAATAGATAATATATTTTACATTTAATATGCTTCATGAAAAAAAGGGGGGTTAAATATAGACAGAGGAAAAGTTCCATGGACCAGTGAACATAAAAAAAATATTTATTTTCAGTTATATAATATATTTTGCAAACAAACATGTACTAATCATCTACCATGATTAAAAATAGTTTGTCACAAATTTAGTTTTGAAGGTATAGTGCATATTAACAAAATTAAAGCAGAGAAAAGAATCAAATAGTTAGGTAGATAATTGTCAAAATGTTTAGCTTTAAAGAAGACTATTTGTATTGGTGACTGCCCAATTCTACATGTTAGTGTGACTGTGCAGTGAAAACAAAATATTGATTCTCTGTTTTCTTTTACCAATTCTCTCATCTACGCTGAATCCCCTATTCAGCTCTTCCTTGAAATTAAAGTTAATTCCTTCCTCTCTGAGGTTATGGAGAGCCTTTTTCTATACTTCAATAAACTGTAAATAATGCATAGGCTAGGTGCAACCAGTATACCCATATGTAAAAGGAAAGAAACTCTAGTATGGAAAGCTGAATGTGAAAGGCACCAAAATAAAACAAACTGGATACCTGAATAGGTGGTAGCCAGTAGGGAATGCCTATAATGTGGTTTGTCCTAAGGATTCAAAAGAAAGTTATATTTGGTAATTTTAAAAAATCCTCTCTTACCTCCACATCTTTAGATGAGCTCTCTTTGTTTATCATTACAGACTGTTCATTTATACTGAGGGGAATTAAGAGATTAAATCTTCACAAATAATGAGCATTGTTTCTACTTATGAAAACTGGCTCTGGAAAAAAGAGTCACGGTCTTCATATTGGGAACACAAGTTTCTTGTTACTTGTCCCGCCATGTGTTCTTCAGCTTTCTGTCAACCATTTTATTTTATTATTTTTTTTAAATCCTTACCTGAGGATATTCCCCCATTGATTTTTAGGGAGACTGGAAGAGAGGGAAAGGCAGAGAGAAATATCAACATGAGAGAAACACATTGATTGGTTGTCTCCTGCAGGAGCCCCAACCAGAGCCCAGGCCAGAGAGGAGCCTGAAACCGAGACATGTGCCCTTGGCCAGAATCGAACCTGAGACCCTTGGTCCCCAGGCTGAGGCTCCATCCACTGAGTCAAACAGACTAAGGCCTGTCAACTATTTTATATGTGGGTATTGCAGAAAAGGTTTAGAGCCAGCCATAATCACTGTGCAGCTAACCTGTAAATTTGAAAATTGTATCACTGTCTTAAATTAATAATAAAATTATTTATGCCCTGGGATTCACACTAACATTAGGAAATGTAAAAGAAACTAAAATTTATTGAATGTCTATAGTGTAGTGTAGTATTAATCATCTCATTTCATCTTCATAATCATGGGTCAGAAAGAGTAAAAAAAAAAAAATATATATATATATATATATATATACACACACACACACACATACAACCATTGTGGTGACTAGTCAAACAGTAGGTTTTATGTGATAATTTCCATTTTTCCTGCTCAGGATACTGTTCTGTCCCATTTTTTTGTATTGGTACTATTGGTAAGAGCATACCAACTTCTTTGAGGAACTCCCCCACCAATTGCTTGTGGTTTAGACATATCTGTCCATCTTATCATCCCACTTGTGTAACTTCACCTTTCCCTTGCCTGATCCCCTGCTTCAATACACCAAGGCATTTCACTCAGATCTGACCCATCAGAGGTTTCGCTGAGACTTTATTTGCTTGAATTTTCAAAGAAGACTGGCTAAGCTACTGCACTAGCAGAGGATGAGAAAAACACAGAAAAAGAAACAGGAAAGTAGGTATGAGATGTCAGGAAGAAAGAAAGAAGGAAGGTCCTGGTTGTCTTGATTCAGGACCAGCTTTATGGCTATTAAGCCTGTATGGTCACACAGGATTCTGAACCTGAAAAGGCCTTGTGAGTTTAATGCTCTGTGGTAACAACCTTGAAATTCTTAATCATTTTTAAACAAAGCATCCTGCTTTATTTTCCAAATTATGTACCTAATCCTAATCTAGTTCCTTCTATTATGTGAACTTCCCTAGTACTTTTCTCTGCTTTGTGGAGAAATGAAATGTCCCTCTGTGTTTAAGTCAGTTTGAGTTGAGAATTTGTGACTTCCAATGGAAACAATTCTGGCAAATGTATCTCCAAATCTTCACTTTCTATCAGTCCTCAGGTTGTGATCATTTCAAGTCCTGATTGTTTGTGAAGGATTAATGATTTACTTATGAATGATTTATGACATAGTTTTAACAGTAAATGTTGTTTTCCTGCCATCTGTCATGCTTTCAACTAACTTCACAACATCAATTACAGTCCTTGAAATGAAAAATGGTAACAATTCCTCATATATATATAATTTTATGTATTTCTAATATATTGTATTGCATTATATTAAATATAGAAATACTAGAGACCCGGTGCATGAATTTGTGCATTGAGGCTGGGCCAGCCAGGGGAAGGGGCCACGGGAGGTTGGCTGCCTGATCCTGCCCCCTATTGGACTGGCTCGCTGGCCTCAGTGTACATCATAGCAACTGGTTGTTCTGGTAGCTTGGCTTTTATGTTCTATATAATAAAAGGTTAATATGCAAATTGACGGAATGGCAGAATGACAGGTTGCTATGGTGCACATTGACCACCAGGGAGCAGATATTCAATGCAGGAGCTGCCCCCTGGTGGTCAGTATGCTCCCACAGGGGGAGCGCTGCTCAGCCAGAAGCTGGGCTCATGGCTGGCAAGCACAGCAGTAGTGGTGGGAGCCTCTCCTGCCTCCAGGGAAGTGCTAAGGACTCCTCTGAAAATATCCATAGACATCTCCCAGGGAGTCCTGGGCTGCGAGAGGGTGCAGGATGGGCTGAGGGACTCTCCCTCATTCCCCAGTGCACGAATGTCGTGTACCAGGCTTCTAGTGTATAGATAAATGAAAATTTTAACAATTCCTAATATATATTTTATATATATATATATTTATATTTAAATTGATTTCAGAGAGAGAGGAAGGGAGAAAGAGAGAGAGAAAAAGATCAATATGACAGAGAAACATTGATCAGTTCCCTTCCATATGCCCCCTGATGAGGATTGAACCTGCAGCTCCCATATGTGCCCTGATGGGGAATCAAACTCGTGACAGTCCAACCAACTGAGCCACAGTGGCCAGGGCCTAATATATAATATAAATATTTAAAATATGTAATTTTAAAAATAGAATGTTATATGTAAATTATCAATTATGTTTTTAAAAAAATATATTTTATTGATTTTTTACAGAGAGGAAGGGAGAGGGATAGAGAATTAGAAACATCGATGGGAGAGAAACATTGATCAGCTGCCTCCTGCACAACTCTTACTGGGGATGCACCCACAACCAAGATACATGCCCCCAACCGGAATCGAACCTGGGACCTTTCAGTCCACAGGCCGACACTCTATCCACTGAGCCAAACCAGTTAGGGCAGTGGTCACAAACCACAGCTCACGAGTCACATGCGGCTCTTTGGCTTCCACAAAATGTCATGGCCTGGGCGAGTCTATTTTGAAGAAGTAGCGTTAGAAGAAGTTTAAGTTTAAAAAATTTGGCTCTCAAAAGAAATTTCAACCATTGTACTGTTGATATTTGGCATTGTTGACTAATGAGTTTGCCAACCACTGTATTAGGGCATTATTTATGTTTTTAGGGTGATTTTCACTTTATAAAATGCTTTTGCACATAATATATTACTTTAAGAAGTTTTCTATTTTGAATAGAACTACTGGGCCACTAATAGGTAAACCATTCATCTGGTAATGGGAACATTTTCATGTTTGAAATCAAATGAAAATAGTACCCCACTGTCCTATAAAGGCATGATTTATCTACATCCAAAATTCAGTTTGTGGTGCTGGTCATTGCATGCTAGGAGATACACTGAAGTCAAGAAATATCTATGATCAACAAAACAACTGAAGGGATTGTGTGCTACTGTGTGGAAACAGAAATCAAAAACAGTAATGCTTTCAATGGAAAGAGTGAAGACTGAGGGAGGACATAGTGAAATGCATGAAATCATATGTACTAATTAGATAAAAAAGATCAGATACTCCACATTCTGAAATATCGGAATGAGGTTCTGTTTTCTGAAACCTTAGTCTAGAAAGTTAAGTAGAACTGCAAGTACTACTTAATTTCAAAAACATGTAGTCATGTGGTTGCTAAAAGTAAATAGACTATGCTTGAACATAAAGGTCAAACCGAGATTTGATGGAAGGCTAACATATGTTTCCATAGCCTTGTGGTTTTATCTGTCAAAAACATGCTGGGCTGGAGTCCTCTGGTTGTTTATCTTCCCCAAGGACTTTAATAGGGCAATAGTGAATTGAAACAGCTCTTCTAATTTCTTCCTTTGCCAAAGTAATTTGTCCTTGCTCAAGACCACTATTCAGAAAAAAGGGTAGGGTGCAACTTTTTCTTGTCATGGTGTAAACAATGAGAGGATGTTTTATTTTGTTTGCAACAGTTCACTACCTCCTATTAGTAAGAAGTAGAAATTAGGTTTAGGGAATCATATCACCGAGAGAAGTAAGAAATAGAATTATAGAAATGGCAAGACCTTAAAATGAATTCAGGATTTAGAAACCACCTGAAGGACAACAGCAGATGGCAAGTTCAGAGGAGTACACATGTAATGGGGGGAGGTCCGATGAATTTTGATAGCAATTGCAAAACTGCGTGATAGTTTTGAGGAATAAAGCCGAGTGGATAAACCATATGGTGGGATGATAATTAGGCTCCAGCATTTGCCTTTAAGAAAAGAAAAATATTGGAAAGTTACTTTTGAAGACACAACCTAACATAAAGGAAAAAAAACACTGGAAAAGAAGAGAGATGATACCATACTGTAGATCTAAATTGCAGAATTTTGAAGAGGTTTTTCAATAAAATTAAAACTAGGAAAATGAAGAGAGGAAATATATCCAATTCAGAACTATGAATTTGGCTTCCTAATTATAGGAGTGGTAGAACAATACTGAGAAACTATGTTCCCAAAGAAATTGTTTATAAAAATTAATCAAAAACATTTTGACACTGAAACTGAGTGAATTCTCTACTTATTAAGATGCAAATCTTTTCTTCCTGTGCAGAAAGAAAAAGTAAACATCTTAAAGTGCAGAGAAAAGGATCTGCTGAGTGTGGGTGATTGGATAAGTGTATTAAAAGCTTGCTAAATTCAGGGATCACATCATTCTCTATGTTAGGCCAAGTGTGTTTCTTTTAAGGTCAACAGAAGACAGACATTTATGACATAAAGCAATTCGTCAAAATGTTTTTCCACTGCCAATTCTCTAATAAGGCAATATTGCCACATCAGTTTAGTTTGTGGCAGTATCTGCTTGACAGCTTTCCCCTCCTATTCCTTTGGAGGGGAGGGAGGGTGAAATAGCTGGATTTTAAATTCGGGGATTAACTAGACTATCAGATAGAGATTTCTGCTCACAGAGATTTCTGTGGTAGCTGCTGGCAGGAAGTGTGGAGGGATCAGAGTGTGGACTGAGAAAGCAATTGGAGGCTGGTTCAGCCTGAGAGTGAACAGGGACAGAGCCTGGTCCGAGTAGGGGCAATGGTGCAGAGAGAATGGATTTGAACGGTATTAAGGATGAGAAATTGGCAGAATTTAGAGGCTGGGTGTGAAACAGAGCAGGCTTCTGTGAAGTAAGTGGGCAGGTCTTGTTGCTATTCATTAAGGTGAGCTTACTGGGTGAGAAGCAGATGTGAAGAGAAAATGCCAACCAAATTCACTTTTCCATGTGCTGAATTTTAGGTCTGTGCCATAGCCTCGTGCTTTCTCCTTTCTCATTCTAACTGTGAAACTCCTGATAATATCTTTCTCTACATGGATTAATATACTCTTGAAGTCAAAGTTATCATATATATATATATATAATCGATTTTTTACCAAGAAGAAGGGAGAGGGATAGTTAGAAACATTAATGAAAGAGAAATATTGATCAGCTGCCTCCTGCAAACCCACTGTTGGGGATGTGCCTGCAACCAAGATACAGGCCCTTGACCAAAATCAAACCTGGGACCTTGCAGTCCGCAGGCTGATGCTCTATTCGCTGAGCCAAACCAGTTTCAGCAAAGTTATCTATTTTTTAACCCAGAAAAAAAAAAAAAACCAACAACTTCCCAACATGTGCTAATTTAATTAGTTTAATTTCCAGAAGGGCAACCTTACTTTGCTCCTCCTTTTTCAGATTTTTGGATGGTGCTTATTTTTTTACCCTATACCATCTTGAGTTGGGTGTAATTTATCAAAGAAAAGGAAAAGTCAGAGAGGAGTTTCAGGCTTTCTATCTGAAATATTGAAGGATAGTGACGATACTGGCAGATGTGGACATTGAGATTGGGATTGTGAGAAGTTCAGTTAATATGTAAATTGGGAATATCCACATAGAATTGTGATTTTATAAAATGTCAGATTGGATGGGATTTTCAAGGAGAAGAAATATTAACACTTATTGAACATATATTAATGTACCAAGCATTTTGCTAGAACCCTTTCATGTTACCTCAATTAATCTTGATAATATGCTTATAAATTATTTCTTCTGTTTTGTAAGTAAAAATAGAGATTCTCAATGGATGAGTAGCTCAAAGTCACTCAGTCATTTAGTGGGTTTTTTTAGAGCATTTAGAGATTGGGAGGGAAACCACTACCACCCTTAGTACCCCATATCAAAAGTATGAAAATTGGTTCTAAGGGGTAAAAATATGGTCACTTTTTATGTAAAAAAACTGGCAAACATATAGTACTTAAACAAATACTAGTATACATTGTATCTTAAGTATTACAATTTCACAGAGGGCAATTAGAAAAAAATGTCTACAAAGACTCATAAGGGGCCATAGTTAAAACAAAATTGAGTAGCATTGATTTAGATTTCTTTTCATTTAATGAAGTTTTCACTTTTTTGCAGAATTTTTTTTAATGCTCATCCAAAGATATCTTTTTATTGATTTTTTTTAGAGAGAGAGAAAAAGGGACAGGGAGAAAGAGAAACATCAATGAGTGAGAGAAAAACAATCCATTATCTTTCAGTATACAACACAGCACTCCAACCAACGTGACATACTGGCCAAGGGCTGCAGGCTTCTTTTTTGAAACCCCATGGAACAATAATACATACAACAGCAAAACCAATATTGGTTTAAGTGTTGCTAGGGAGAGGGTCTAAAATATCCCATTTATGATGCTTTTTTCTCACTTTCTGCAGAGGTCCTTGAGGTACTGATATGGAAGTTTAGAGCTCTGAGCATCTTAGTTTGAATATCCGAGGAACACACAAAGAAACACCTCTTCATTTTGCAGATGAGTAAACTGAGGCAAGTATATAAGGTATAAGCATTAACTCCTCCATGAAGTGGAACTGAATCAGGATTTACACCTTGAGACGTCCCACAGGGTGAGATATACTATCACAATGGGGGGCAGAGAAGAGAAAGATGGCCTGAGCAGAGGTCAGGCAAAGAACGTTTAGAGAGATGATAGAAAGAAGTGAGAGGAGATGTTCAAAAAGGATACCCATCATAAGAAAAAATATTTTTAATGTATAGTGACATGTTAAATAGACTTATAATGATAATCATTTTGCAATATATACAAATATCAAATCATTATGTTGTACGCTTGAAACTAACATAATATTACACATCGATTATATATCAATAAAATAAATTTAAAAATGGACTATAATCAACAGCAGCAAATGGAGAGATTGTTAAGGATTGAGAACGAAGATCTGACAATATAAAATTCTCTTGTGATTTGTGACCACAGTTTCAGGACAATGTATAGACAGGGCTTGATTTTATTGGAAATTGTAAATATTTTGGTCATCGTCAGCAAAATGATAAGAATGCTTACCTTGCTAAATATTGCAAGTAATTATACATTACTCTTTCATGTCCAATAAAGACATCAATATGTTAATCACACCAAAATGACAAAATAGGTTTTAAGACGGGTTCAACTAAAGAATTAGAACACAAAGCAACTAATGCACTCAAATAAATGCCTTCAGGAGAGATTTCAGTAAAGATAGGTTTCATACAATACCCAAACTCACTTGAAGATAAAAAAGCAAACATAGCCCTCACAGTCTGGCACAGTGGATAGACTGTTGGCTCTCAGACTGAAGGGTCCCAGATTTGATTCTGGTCAAGGGCAGGTACCTCAGTTACAGGCTCAATCCCCAGGCAGGTGGTAGGTCTTACATCACATCAATATTTCTCTCTCTAGGTCTCTCCCCCTCCCTTTCTCTCTCTAAAAATCAAGAAAAAATATCCTCGAGTAAGGATTAAAAAAAAGAAAAAAATCAAACATATATGGTGATAAGAAAGAGGCATAGATGAAAGAAAAAGAAAATTTGAAATTTTCTATTGGGCACCATAGAATTTTTCCAGCTTATTTAATTTTTAGCTTTGAGTGACATAGTTAATATTTGCTATTATCAGACAAATTATTATCCAAGTGACTCAGCAAATTAGTAATTGTGCTTTAAAATGAAGGAATTAAACTGTAATCTCCTAATAGTCTTAATAATTACCCAATTTCTTTTTTGCTATTTATTTCAAATATTGGGAATGCACTCTGGTAATGACATATAACACTTTTGGCTTAACCTTAGTTAAGTGTCTCATACTAATATAAATATTCCTGTTCTCTTTTAAATGGCTCTATCACCTATGAACATGGGCAGATTAATTTTCTAATCAAAACATCCCCGGAAATTATTAAGCATGACATTAAACTGTGTTATACAAATTACATTCCCTATTAAGAATTTCTATGTGAGCTTATAGTATAAGACACTGGAGAAAAAACAGGGCACAAGCTGCTTAAATATATTTTAAGAAGAATCACATATCCATATAATAATTTTGGTTTTAATTTTGCTTTAAATCATCTCTGTTGTCCACAGTGACTCATTATGGTGGTAAGATCTTCTTGACCCTGTTAATCAGATTTTTACAGAAGTGTTAAAGGTTGTGTGTGTGTGTAATATTGCAAAGGGGTATGTATACTTAACTCTATTGGGAACATTTGTCTAAAATTAATATTTGCTTCTTACTAGACTACTACCATCATTTTTTTTTTAAAAGAAAGAACCGAATACAAGCAATTGTTTATATTAGGGGGAAAAATCATTTAGCAGGGCTCAGAAAATATATTTCTGTAAAAGACCAGATAGAAGGTATTTTATGCTTTGATCATTATATGTTGCAGTTACAACTCTACAATTGTAGAGCAAAAGCAGCTATGGACAATATATAAAAAATAGGCATAACTACAGGCCAATAACATTTTATTTACAAAAAATAGATGGCAAAACAGAACCACAATGCGATATCACTTCATACCTATTAACATGGCTACATTAGTCAGGAAAAAGCAGTTGTTGGTGAGGTTCTGGTGAAACCGGAACCTCAAGCCCTGCTGGAGGGGGATGTAAAATGGTGCAGCCACTTGGGATAAGTCTGGTAGTTCCTCAAACAGAGTTATCATATTTCCAGCAATCCCTCTCCTGTGCATATATCCAAGAGAAATGAATGCTTATGTCTACACAAGGACTCGTATATGAAGATTTATAATAGTCATTATTTATAATGGTCAAAAGGTAGAAACATCCCAGTTGTTCATCAACCAATGAATAGATAAACAAAATGTACTATCTCTCTATATAAAAGTAATATGCTAAGTGCCCCTTGGGAGTTTGACTGACCAGGAATTTGATCACTCACTACGATGAGTGCTGACCACTCAGGGGGTGGCATGGGATGAAGGAAGGCCCCAGCCAACAGCTGGCAGCCACTAGGGACCTTACCCATGCATGAATTTTGTGCACCGGGCCTCTAGTATCCATATAATACAATGAGATATGACTCAGCCCTTTGGGAATATTTGGAGTGACATTTAGGGTAAGAGTCATTATTACTTGTACAGTGTGGTTACCTGGCACACCTTGGGTAAAGGTCAGGTATGTTGCTACACATCCTAAAATGCATAGGACAGCTTCCCACCCAACCCCCAACAAAGAATTATCTAAGTCCAAATGTTCATGCCAAGGTTGACAAATCCTAGTGTAGACACATACATTATAGAACTAGGGATTACTCTGTTAATATAATTTGCTTTCCTTCTCTCCCCTTCCCCCTCCCCCCCGCATCCCCCACGCCCCATCTAACATTATATTGGAAAATGGCAGAAACTTTAACCAAGACAGACACTCATGTGGAGTGTGTGGAAGGAGCCATGCCTCAAATCTGGTAGGGCGAGCAACACTATTATTTCCTGTCATGGAGAGTTTGGACTGAGAGTACAAAGTCAAATTATTATTGTAACCACTTTGTCATTAAGTACAAAATGCTATAGAATTTGTGTGCTGTACCCTGCTGCAGTTTGGTGCTAAAACAATGGTGAAAGTTGTAATGTTAAAGCAATTAGGTTTGAATTAGGTTTGTAATTACATGGTTCTTGTGTTAGCCCGCTTACCGCTTGGAAAGCAAGCATGACAACTGCTTTTATAGTTTAACCTGAAACGTAAAGAGGGAAATGAAGTGGATTTCCTTGTTTCTACTTCTTGCCTCTATATTACTTTAAGAGAGAGAGAAGAGAAATGCATGTGATAAGAGAGATAAAAGCAAGTAGAAAGACAGGGTGGAGGGGAGAAAATAGATTTTGTTACTCAGATTTTTAAAATTTTAAAACTTAATGTCATCCTAAAATAAAATTATTTCATGTTTTCCTTATAAGAATTTAATAGCTCCTTGTGGTCTCAATGCCATTACTGAGCTATCAACAATTTACACTAAGATTTTTCTGAGGAATAAGAGGAGTACAGGAGCTCTTTCTAAAGTTCCTATACCTCTTGTTAATTTGTATATTTTGTTAAAAACTTGATATGAAACATTTCCAATAAACAGAAAATAATAAAATATTTTGGCAAAGTTATCCAAAGAATAACTTTGTACCAATAGATACTAAATAGGTGTTAACATTTTGTTAGTCTTCAAATCTTTCCATTTTAATACATAACACATTTTTAGATACTTTAGCTGTAAAGATTTAGCCTTAATGCCTTGCTCTTTTTTTTCCTCTCTGGAAGTAAAGGAGGTGGTTTTGTATAGTTCTTTTGTTTTTGTAGCGTTATAACCGCCCCCCTGCCCACACACATACACTCTATTTCATTTATATATACTCTGTATATATATATATGATTTTTCTCTTTATTTTTGAGATTTACCCACATGGGGGCTGATTTATTTATTTTAAATGCAGGATAGGATTCTAATGTATAAGGTACCTCCATGTATTTTATTCTTTCCCTGAATGCAAGATGGTCAAAGAGTTTACCCTTTTCGCTATTACAGTGTTCAAGACATATCTTTGTATGAGTGTCTTTGAGCTTCTCCAGGGAGAAATCTAGAGATGAATTGCTGTGTCATAGGAACATGCACTTTCGCCTTTACTAGGTTTACAAAGTTGCTGTCCAAAGTGGTGGTACTAATTTTGCACTCTCTCCATCTATGTAGGAATCCCTACATCTTGGCCAAAAGTTGGTAAAATAGGACTTCATAATATTTGCCAATCTAATGAAGATAAAAAGGTATCTTAGAAGACTGTTTTTTTAAATATTTTTAAAATTAATTGGGAATGATATATCTCTTCCCTCAATGTTTCAAAATCTCCTTGTAGAGTCATAACGAGTGAACTTTCACAAGGATTGGATTAATAATTGTCTGATGTTCAGGCTACAAAGACATCATAAAGAAAAGAACATTTCTTGTTTCCTAGTTTCCTGAGGCCTGCCTTTTGTCTTATTCAATTTTGTCTCAGCCCTATGTGCTGTGCCTGGCACAAGTGGCATTTCTAAAATTGTTGACTCATTGGGGTATATCATCCCCTTGATGAGCATCAGAATGAGGAGCACGCTCTTGTGAAGTTTAAATAATAAACATATATAAAAAGTACTTTAAAATGTAAAATGTTGACAAAGGTATTATTTTCACAGGTGCACTGCCATTGTAAAGAATTTCTATAAGAAAAATTTTAGCAAGCTCCTATGTAAATCTTTTTTTAAAATAAATCTTTATTGTTCAGATTATTACATTTGTTCCTTTCCCCACCTCCTTCGCTCCCCACCATCCAGCTCCCACCCCTCCCTCTGCCTTTAACTCTCTCTCTATTGTCCTCATCCATAGGTATATGATTTTTGCCCAGTCTCTCCCTGTACCCTCCTCACCCCTTTCCTCCTGAAAATTACCAGTCCACTCCCTTTCTATGCCCCTGATTCTATTATATTCACCAGTTTATTCTGTTCATCAAATTTTTAATTCACTTGAATTTTAGATTCACTTGTTGATAGATATGTATTTGTTGTTCATAATTATTATCTTTACCTTTTTCTTCTTCCTCTTCTTAAAGAGTACCTTTCAGCATTTCATATAATACTGGTTTGGTGTTAATGAACTCCTTTAGCTTCTTCTTATCTGTGAAGCTTTTTATCTTACCTTCAATTCTGAATGATAGTTTTGTTGGTTAGAGTTCTTGCTATTTATCACTTTAAATATTTCTTGCCACTCCTGTCTGGACTGCATAGTTTCTGTTGAAAAATCAACTGACAATTGTATGGGTGCTTCCTTGTAGGTAATTAACTTTTTTTCTCTTGCTGCTTTTAATATTCTCTTTTAAAAAAATTTTTTTTTATATTTATTTTATTGATTTTTCACAGAGAGGAAGGGAGAGGGGTAGAAAGTTAGAAACATTGATGAGAGAGAGACATCGATCAGCCGCCTCCTGCACACCCCCTACCGGGGATGCGCCCGCAACCAAGGTACATGCCCTTGATCGGAATCGAACCTGGGACCTTTCAGTCCGGAGGCCGACGCTCTATCCACTGAGCCAAACCGGTTTTGGCAATATTCTCTGTCTTTTGCTCTTGGTATTTTAATGATAATGTGTCTTGGTGTGGTCCTCTTTGGATTCCTTTTGTTTGGGGTTCTGTGTACTTTGTGGACTTGTAAGTCTATTTCTTTCACCAGGTGGGGGAAGTTTTCAGTCATTATTTCTTCAAATAGGTTTTCAGTATCTTGTTCTCTCTCTTCTTCTGGCACCCCCACAATTCTGATGTTGGTATGCTTGAAGTTGTCCCAGAGATTCCTTACACTATCTTCACATTTTTGGATTCTTTTTTCTTTTCCAGTTGAATGTTTTCTTTTTTGTATTTCAAATCTTTGACTTGATTCTTGCATTCCTCTAGTCTGCTGTTATGTCTCTGTATAATATTTTTTTATTTCAGTCAGTGTATGTTTAATTTCTAGACATTCCTTTTTCATCTCCTCTTGGGTCTCACTAAATTTATCGGCCTTTTCCAGGAAATTCTTGAAAAACCTTATAACCGTGGTTTTGAACTCTATGTCCAACCATTTGTTTTCCTCCATTTCTTCAGTTTGTGATCTGTTACTTTGTCTCTGCATTTTTGCTGCTTCCCTGAGTTGGTAGAGTAGGGGGTCCTATATGGACCAGTAGCTCTGCCTGTTTGCTAGGTGTCCTATATGGCCCAGTAGCTTCGCCTCCCCCATTACCTGAGGTGGACTCTCTTGGTGCATCCCTTTGTGGACTGTGTGTACAGCCTTGTTGTAGTTAAGTCTTGACTGTTGTTGGTATCACTGGCGGGAACTAACCTCCAAGCCAATTGGTTGTGAGGATCAGCTATATCAATGCTGGGAGAACTTCTGTGCTGGAGTCAGCCTTATGATACAAGACTTGCAAAATTGTAAAAGCTTCTCTGTTCATCTTGGATGGGGCAGAGTCTCATGGCTGAGCAGACAGCCTTGGTTTCCCATCATCCCTACCTTATGAGGCCTCTGGGTGTCCCTTGGTAATCGCTGCAGCTCTCTCAGCACTCTCTTGCTTGCCTGCCTCCAGACCTCTGCCTTTCCGGCTCCCCTGAGTTTTGGTGCACTCTGGGGACCCATATGAGTCTGGGTCCACAATGTCTCACCCAAAGCTGGGGTTCAGTGCAGTTGGAAAAGGATTTAGTGCAGTTGTGCGGTTCTGTCTGCCTCCTGCTAGAGAAAGCCAGCAGCACAAAATCAGCAGTCAGCCAGCCCTCTGTGTGAGCCCTCGTGCTCGTGCCCTCCAAACCTCTGCCTTTTTGCAGCTCCCCTAAGTTTCCATGCACTCTTGCCTCCCTGTATGAGTCTCGCCCAGAACTGGGATTCAGTGCAGTCAGGAGTTTCAGTTTCCCTCCCACTAGAGCAGTGGTTCTCAACCTGTGGGTCGCGACCCCTTTGGGGGTCGAACGACCCTTTCACAGGGGTCGCCTAAGACTATTGGAAAACACCTATTTCCTATGGTCTTAGGAACCAACACCCTGCTCCTCAGTGTAGCAAAATGTAGCAATGTAGTTTACTGTTGTCATATTAAGACTGTTACCCATGCTACACCATGATTCAAGACAAAATTTCATTTATTTGTAATTAGAAATAAATATTTCACAATATATAATTACATATTGTTTTTGTGATTAATCACTATGCTTTGATTATGTTCAATTTGTAACAATGAAAATACATCCTGCATATCAGATATTTACATTACAGTTCATAAAATAGCAAAATCACAGTTATGAAGTAGCAACAGAAATAATTTTATGGTTGGGGGTCACCATCACATGAGGAGCTATCTTAAAGGGTCATGGCATTAGGAAGGTTGAGAACCACTGCACTAGAGGAAACCAGCTAGGCACTCAGCCGCTCATCCTCTCTATGCACGTGTCTCTGAACCTCAGCTTTTTGCAGCTCTTCTGAGTCTCCTTTAGCCCCTTTCTTTTCTTCTAGTTGTAGAATTTTCACTCACCCAGCTTTGGGTTCTGGATGATGCCTGTTCTGACTTTGTTATAATTTTAAAATTGTTGTGTGAGGCAGCAGTTTAGGTGTTCACCTATGCTGCCATCTTGCTTTCTCTCTCCTCTATGTAAATCTTGAAAGTTAATTATAATAGCTCTTGCTTATTTATATTTAGTACCTTCTGCATGCAAAGAACATGAAAAAGAAAAGAGTTCTCAACACCAGGGAATTAGTTTGACACCTAGAGCTAAAAGCCTCAGTGCTGCCGAGACCGGTTTGGCTCAGTGGATAGAGCGTTGGCCTGCGGACTGGAAGGTCCCGGGTTTGATTCCATTCGGGGGCATGTACCTTGCTTGTGGGCACATCTCCAGTGTGGGGTGTGCAGGAGGCGGCTGATTGATGTCTCTCCCTCTCCTCGATGTTTCTGACTTTCTATCCCTCTCCCTTCCTCTCTGTGAAAAATCAATAAAATATGTTTAAAAAAAATAAATAAAAGCCTCAGTGCTTTTAGAAGCTGGCTTGACACTCACAGCTAGGCCATGTTGTTCTCCTCCTGGACATAATGAAACTTACAGAACACCAACACCAGATAATGTCACTCTGACCTTGTGAAGTGAGACAGAACAAGACTACTAATTTTGTCTTAGCACAGACAATAACAAGGTCAATGTGAAAATCACAAAACACCAAACACCCACTTTCCCTAATACTGTGAATGACTGCTACTGCTTTGTCAGTTACAACTTTAGCCTCATTCTTTAGCCTGTCATCCTTCTAGATAAGAGTTAAGATACCCAATCATTGAATTGTCCCATACCTGACAGCACAGGAATCCAGAGTAATCCTCCCCACTCGTTTCTGAGGAGTTTTCCAAAATCACCTAACTAAAGTTGCAATCATTCAAGACCTTTCTGGTACCTTCTTACCGAGAAAGCCCATGTTCCCCCATAGTGCATGTTCTCATTCCCTGTGAGCAAATAAACTGCACTAGTTCAACTACGTGTGTTCCTCCTGTGGTCTCTGGTGGGAGGGGCTTTCACAGATACCTCTAAGAACTTTCATGTGCTATCTCATTTAAACCTGACAATACTCTGTTTGTTAGGCATTATTATTATTACTAGAATCCCGATGCATGAAATTCTTGCAAGAGTAGGCTTTCCTTCCCCTGGCTGCCGGCACAGACTTCTCTGTGGCACCCGGGACCTTGGCTTCCCTCCAAGCTCCAGCAGGCACCCAGGACCCAAGCTTCCCTTGCAGTCCTGGAAGGTCATCAGGAAGCATGTCCAGTCTAATTAGCATATTATGCTTTTGTTATTATAGATTAATCTCCTTTTTTTTCCAGATGGAATGCCAAAGAAAGTTTAACATCATCTCTAACATTACATTATCTAGTAAATGACAGGAAAAAATTTTGTATCTGGGTTGAAAGTCATCAAGACATTAGGAACTCTACTGGATTTTCTCCTAAAGATTAGGCTCACTTTGAGGACAAAGACTAGCATAGAAAGTCTGGCACAATAAAAACAAATAAACATCAAAAACTAAAACCCAAAAACTGAAGTGTCAAGATTTAGTTGGAACTAAGTCCTGTTTTCTGAACCTCTGTGCTAATATCCCCAGAGTTGCTCGGGTTGTTTCCTGAACCCAAATCAGTACTGCGTGTTTACCTGGATCCTGGCTCACATCACCTCTAAGGTACTCAAGAGATGGATAACTTAAGTAAAGAGTTAAAAGTAAAAGATGACTTATAACAGGATAAAGCACACTGTTGAGTGGAAAAGTGCTTTAGCCTTGTAATTTGCCTTTGAGTATAGACAGCAAATTCTTTTGCATGGTTTTAGCGCATGGCCTTCATTCTGTCTGCAACTTGCTCCTGCTTGGAATGCCTTTTGTCTAATGGCCCCACCACTTCTTTTCTGCCTAAAGTCTCTGCATTCTTCCTTTCAACTGCTCCTTGATTTAATATCTTTCATCTTATTTCTCAATGAACTTTTAAAATTGCTATAACATTTTCATTGTTTTGTTGTAAGGGCTGGGAACCACATTAGATTGTCATATTAGCTCCATAGGGAGTAACCTAGCACACTGTCTGATTTTTCGTGGGCCCCTCTGCCATCCCAACGGGCTCCAAGCAGCTCAGTGAATATGTGGAGGAAGCAATTTTTTTTTTTTCTTAGCGTTTGGGGTGCTGTAGTTCTCTCTCCCCTAGTACCCCTTCAAGCAGAGATCCTTGAACTACTTCACCAGTGACCTTCACACAGACCTGCAAGGAGGGTTAGCAGATGACCTCACGTTCCAGAGCCGTACAAGTGGCGGGGCGGACCAGGTCTCGCCCGCCTTCCGGGTTAGAAGGACCCGATCCTCCAAATGCCAAACAGACCAGACACGTGACAGCGGGCAGGATCTCAGCGCTCCCAACCCGACTCTGCCCCGCGCGGGACCCGTCGAACACGCAGAAGGGTTGAGAGGGCCAAGGAGCGGACCTCACAGCCAATCGTATTTCTTCGTGCCCGGAAGAGGCGGATCCTGGGCGGGTCAGAGACCTCGCGGCGCGGGATTGGTGGGTTCCCGCGAGGGCCGCGGTGGCGGGAGTTTTCGGATGTGTGGGCGGCGGCGGCGGCGGCGGCCCTAGCAGAAGCGGTTGGGCTCGTCCTACCCGCAGACCTGGGCGGCGGACCCGGAGGCCAGTCGCGCAGGGTCCTTAAGCTCCTCTCTCGTGACCCGCTGAGCAGCCGCCTTCCGTCCGTCCCCGCAGCTGCGAGGAACATGGATCGGCCCCGGCCCCGGCTGCACCACCCGCCGCAGGGCTCCACTGCTGGAGCCCCCTACCCCTCCTGCGCCTCGCCCCGCGGCTGCCGGGAGGGCAGGGTGCCGCGCCGGAAGGGCCCTCCGCATCCTCCGCCGCCCCGCGGCCCCGAGGTGCCCGGAGAGAAACGCCCCAAGTTCGTAAGTTTCTCGTGGGGCTGAGGCGGGGCGGCTCCTGCGGGGATGACAGTGTCCTCCTGGCTTTTCTCTGTGGCGGGTGGGTCTACAGGGCCGGGGGGGCTAAGTCTTGTTCTAGGTTTCCAGCGCTGCCATTCCTTTTTTTTACGGCGACACGGTGCCATTCTGTCTGAATTCTCTGACATACATTGATAACGGTGTCGCCCCACATTTCTTAAGGCCGTTCATAGATTTATGTGTTGACGTCACGGAAGTGGACATTACATTTTTTTTAAGTTGAACTTCTCCCCACACCTCTAGCATCTGAGGATATGAGACATATCAAAGTGGCCTTCAGGTGTTTTTTTTCTGCTTCATATTTTAATCCAAGAAAGACATTTTAAGCTATTTATAATTTTTCCAAGTCGAAACAGCTTCGTTACAAAACTTGGGCGGGGCCATGTGGTCATCGCTAAAGAATGTTTAGACTGGAAAGAAGTCCAAGTTTTTGAAACTCGAAATTCGGATTGCTGCCCTTATTAACTGTAACAGCTCAGGGGAGTGTCATGATTAGTGCCTCGTCAATCTTTTTGTTGATATCAACTAGTGGAAGAATAGGCAGTGATGACAGTTTAGCGTGTGTTTCTGTGTAAATAAGTAACTTAGAGTATTGATAGATTTGGGTTGAGACCAACAGGATTGAAAACTTAATTCTGATCCCTCCGCTTTTACTTAAGGGTATGGAAAAACATTTGTTTTATTCACAGGTGAAATTATCAGTACAGAATGTGCCTTCTGTGAACAAATAAATTGTTAGGAATTTAAGTTAGGATACACAGATCAAGGGACTAACGGTTTGTGGAAGAGGAGTGACTTGCTAAGTATAACAGTTAAAAGTGATAATTGAGTCAAACTGGGAGCAGAGCTCCGAGATGTATCATAATACTAGAAATGAGAAACTACATGGACCAATTATGCAAAATTAATCATCAAGATACCCAGAGAAATGGTGGGATTTTGCAGGAGGATCAAAAGTGTTGTTGATTGTTATTTGACAGAGTTGAGAAATAAATAGGATAGGGTTAAATGGCAATGAAACATTCTACGCAATATGAGAAGAATCCCGTGGGGCAACAGCTATTTTCTCTTTTATAATTTACTCTCTTGGTTAAAAAGTCATTCCTATTTGTCTCTGACTCCTGTGCTCTGGAATACACAAGGTGTAAGTTTGTGATTCATTTGGAACGAGGATGAAATGAAAACAAAACCTAAATTAATGTCAGGTGATTTGGGTCCTAGTAGTCTGCTGTTTTTCATTTCTTAGATGTGTGGAAAAGGGTTATTGTGAAGATGAACACAAAACAGTATATTTAAGCTCTAAAACTAATAAACATCTAAAATAGTGTGTTTTTAAATAAGAGTCTTATTTGAATAATGACTTCATAATTCATTTAGAAGTAATTTAGATCCTTTATAATCTCTGAAACTAATTTAAATTCTTTAAAAAAATATTTTTATTGACTTCAGAGAGTGAGAAAGAGTAAGAAACATCACAGATGAGAATCATTGATTATCTGCCTCCTGCGTACTTCCTACTAGAGATTGAGCCCTCAAGTTGGGCTTGTGCTGTGACCTGGAATTGAACAGTGACCTCCTGGCCATGATACTCAACCACTGAGCCACACTGGCCAGACTAATTTAGAATCTTGCTTACATGGTAATGTAACCAGAACCAAGGTTCGACTGTCCCCTGAAACTAAACTCATGAGATAGGTGCTAATGAGAAAGGAAAAAAAGTTTTAGTCAAGTGTCAGTCACCTGAGGAGATGTGGGATTCTTGTTATAAAGCTCATCTCCACATCTTAGTGCAGGCAGAGGTTTTTATAAGAAGGGAGAGGGAAAGCAGAACAAAGAAATCAAGGGGAGGGAGTTGAAAGGGTCTCTGCATGCAGGCCAAAAGGATCCATTCTGATAAGGATCTCAAAACTGGTCTAGTAATGGTTTGGTTTGCGTCATCCTGGTCTTCATCTTCCCGGTTCTACATCATCCTACTTCTGTGGTTGAAGGTCAGCAAATCTCCCGAATGTTGGGCTCTGTACCTTCTGAAGTTATTTTTTAGGTTTCTTATACAAACGTGCCATTTATCTACAAGCTACACAGTAGAATTAGCATTTACAGAAAAAACAATGTCAAATAAATGGTGGGGTGGGTTACAGTTCCCACTGCTACAGTTATTTCTTTAGATATATTTTCCATTTCACCAATTTTGTTTTCAGCTATGTCTAATGTGTAGATTGTTCTATTTGAGTTTATCAATTATTTTTTATTTCTATAAGTTTCTTTTACTTCTTTTTCATATCTGCCTGGTCATTCTTCATATTTCTGTTTCTTATTTCTTTAGGTCTTTCTTACTTAGCTCTTCCTTGACAGTCCTGGTCTGTGCAATCTTTGGACTGTCTACATTGATTTGAACTCAGTGATGGCTTGCTCTCTACCCTGTGCTTGTTGATCTTTGTAAATTTATTGCTTCATTTTAACCTATTTTCCAAGAGGCCTAATTGGGGTTGCTTCTCTCTGGAGATTATTTAAGTCTGTTTCAACCAGGAGCCTGGGGGTGCTACTGACTTGGGACCACCTCCCTATTGAACTAGGACTCTGAGAGAGCCTGGAGTTTTGGGAATGGAAGGTGATCTTTGGAGATCGTCCTTCCTGGTGAGATCTCAGCAGTACCTCAAAAAGTGGTTGTTCTGTAGTTAGGTTTTTGTATTTTGCATACTCTACAAAGCTGCAAACTGGTTCTGGTTTAGTTTAAGAAGGCAGGAGTTCTGAAACCCTGCCCACTGAAACCCTGGTTTACTTTGAGCCCTGATAAAGCAGACAGATCTTTGTTTTCTACGGAATGTTTAGTTGTGGGTCTTAAGTTACTTTTGAATTGTGTATACAAGTTTATAGTACAGGACTGCTTCCCATAGATAAGTGTAAATATTAGAAATTAGTCTATTGTAAATGGCTGTGCAATGAATCAACTGCTTTTGGGCTGTTTATGAAGTAACCAACTTGACTTCTGTAGAAAATAGGTAAGCAGTGAGTATTAAGATGCTGGGATAGTTACTAGGAGACGGTACAAACTCGAGGCTGAGAGGACAAGGCAGGTACCTGGGCGGAGACTTTGTAAAAGTAGATAGAATTCGGTAGAGCCACTAAGCTTGGTATCTGCTGTAAACCACACCCTTAGTACCTGCACCTGCTTCCCTTTTAGAACATAACAAAGCAGTTGGCACTCCATTCCTACCTCTCACTACTTTTTAGAGACACATGGTACACAGAGCAGTGGCTACCAGATCCAGAGTGAGAGCAGGATTTGTGCCTTCTGAAGAAGTCTTTATCTTTAGAATGTGGGACAATCTTGAAAAGAGGCCTATATGTTTGGCAACCCAACTTGGCAGAGTAGCTCTTTTTAATTAGGAATATCCTTTAAAAGTTCTTATAGACTTTAGTGTAAACCTTTCATTTAATGTTATGGTTTCCATTGAATAGATTGTTAATTATTTAATTAAGTCATTACAGTTTTGGTTGTGAGAGATTTTTCACCTCGTCCATTAATATCTGTATGTCTGCAGTGTTTGAGCATCATTAGTAATAACAGTTATGAGTGAGCCAAGCACAGTTCTAGGTGCTTTACAAATATCAGTCCCTTTAGTACTTATAACAACGCTATGAAGTAGATAGATTATTAGCTTTGTTTGCTGGATGGGAAAACTGGGTACAGAGATTAAATTGTTGTAGGTGACACAGCTGCCAGTTGGTGAGATTGGGATTCGAACCCAGGCATATTGTCTTTGCTCTCCTGTGCTATTGGGAGGGAGTTTTAATCTCTACTGCTCCTTTTCTCATTCAGGAACCATTAACAGTAGTTAGTAACGTCTTTAAGGAATATAGAATTAGCAATTTCCTGGTTATAGGCTGTTTGTGAGGGTGAAGAGGTATTAAGTTGGAGAATTTTTGTTTATTGTACTGAGAATTTGACTGTAGTTGAAATCGTGGTAGGTTTGAGATTAGCACATGCTTGCCTAATTGCTTTGGGTTTATTTGGAGGCAGCTGTGGCAGGCTGAATAATGAACCCTACCCCCAAAGATATTTACATCCTAATCCCCAGAACCTGTCAATATACCAAAGAAGGACTTTGTAGGTATGATTAAATTAAGCGTTCAATAATGAGGAGATTATCTTGGATTATCAGAATGGGTCCTAAATACAAACATGCATATCCTTAGGGAGGCAGAGGAAGAGAAATAGGGAGGATCACAGAAGAGAAGGAAATGTGACTATAAGGCAAGAATTGGTGTTTGCAGCCACAAACTAAAGAAGCTGGAAAGGACAAGGAACCATTCTCCCATGGAACCTCCAGAGGGAGACACTTTGATTTCAACACAGTGAATCTGATTTTGTACCCCTGGCTTCCAGAACTGAAGGACTGTATTTTTGTTTCAAGCCATCAACTTTGTGATACTTTGTTTTAGCAGCCATAGGAGACAAACAGCAGGAATAGCTGACAGGTGTCCATGTTGGAAGGTTTAGTTTAACAGGTTAAAAATTTATGTTTCAGGAGACCCATTAGACTCACTTAAATCTCTCTCTTGTGGTGTTTTACTTGGGTAGGTTTGTGATTTGAGAGTATATAAGATAACCACAGTTTGGTCCTATGGAATAACAACAAAAACTGTCACTCATATTGGTCTGCTGTATTATTTAAAAAAATATTTTTGTTTATGTTAGAGTGGAAGGGAGAGGGAAAGAGAGAGAAACATCTACCAGCTTATTGCATGCCCTCTACTGGAGATCGAGCCTGGGCCTGTGCCTTGACCAGTAATTGAACCTGCGACTTTCTCGTTCATCAAACAACACTCAACCAATTGAGTCACACCAGCCAGAGCTCTTGTGTCATTTTCATAATTGCTAGAAAGCTGAGAAAAGATGGAGCTGATTCACATCTCTGTCCTTTTTTGAATTTATTTCTTTATGGAGTCTGCAGCTAAAGTGATGTTTTCAGTTGTCCTAGAGTTAATGAGTCAAGAATTGGAGGCAATATTCTTTGTTGAAGGCTTTAGGCACCTGAATTTTATCCAAGTCAAATTCTACATAACCCATCAAACATTGAAACCTTCATAAGGTAAATTATTATTTTTAATTTCACCTGAGGATATGTTTATTGATTTTAGAGAGGGGGGAAGGAAAATATATAAAAATACATACACACACACACACACACACACACACATACACATATACATACACATACACATATATATGTATGGATGTGGGAGGGAAACATGAATCTGTTGACTCCCATAAGCCCCTACCAGGGATTAAGCCCATAACCTAGGTATGTGCCCTGAGCAGGAATTGAACCCACAACCTTTTGCTGCACAGGACAATGCTCCAACCAACTGGCCAGGGCCGGTAAAAATATTTTATTCAGGCCAGTCCAAGTAAATTACTCTGAATTTTCCCAGACTTTTAATTTTAATTTTTTTTAACTTTCTGCCCTTCCTAATAGAGAATATAAAGTTGTTTTTTTTTAATATATGATTTTTTTCAAAAGAAACAATTATATCAACTGGGTTTTGGAGAGTACAACTAACTGCTGAAAGTAGATGATATAGTATTTATTGCTTCTGGATCACTCTGGATCTTTTATTTGTGGTTTAAAAGGGTTGGATATAGGGATAATTTCTGATTTAGAGTATGGCTTAATTGCTTTTTCAAAGACTCATGTCTTTAATTATGAAGCAAGCAAACTGACATACATTTATTACACTTGCATCTCATTTAGTCTGGTGGCAATTGCTTCTGAACAGCTGTTACCCGAAACACCTTTGTGTAGTTGGTAGAATGCTAAAATTTGTCATGTTTTTATTATTGTTGTCTCAAATTAACTCTACTTTATGGCATAACTTTATTGCTGTGTCCTAGAATTCTTACATATTTATTGCCTTATAAATTGCATTTAAAATTGGCTTTTTATGTACTATGTAAATTAACGTGTGTATAACTTGTTTATGCTTACAGAATAATGTAAGAAAAAACTGTTATGTATTACACTACTGTAATTGTCTTTAATTCAGCACATAGTATTCTCCAAACTAAGAGTGAAATGAATGCTACAGAGTATGCTTATCATCACACTCTACTTGTTTATCTAAGAAACTAATTTGACTTTTAGATCTATAAAATATAGATTAAGTGTAACCTTTTTCTTCATGGGATATTGAAGATCAAGGCATAGCTTTCTTTGAACAGGATCTACAAAGGTAACTTTTCTCTCACTAGCAGCATGGTGGTATTGAAATACCTTACTGTTGGGATTAATTTTCTCAAATAGCAAATCAAATCATTATTTTTAACGTAGGGGAGAATTTTAAGAGTTTCAATAAGTTAAGTTTTGATGCTAGAATATTCAGGTTACTAGCTAATTAATGAAAATTACTTGGAAATGCTTGCCATAGATTTTATTCTGCAAAAAGACCCATTTATACCCTTTCTTACAGTTTTTTTTTTTGTAGAAGAGGCATTGTGAATAATATTAATGAGCACTGACTTGTATCACACGTAGGGCTTGAATCCTAGTTATTCACTTATTAGTTGTGTGAACTTGGGCAAGTTACTTAACCACTCTTGGTGGTGCCTCTGTTTCTCATGTATAAAATGGGGTTGGTGGGAAGATTAAAAATTAATGTGCCGAGACCGGTTTGGCTCAGTGGATAGATCGTCGGCCTGCGGACTGAGAGGTCCCGGGTTCGATTCCGGTCGGGGGCATGTACCTTGCTTGCGGGCACATCTCCACTGTGGGGTGTGCAGGAGGCGGCTGATCGATGTCTCTCTCTCATCGATGTTTCTGACTTTCTATCCCTCTCCCTTCCTCTCTGTGCAATAAAATATATTTAAAGAAGAAAAAAAAATTAATGTGATGGGCCTAGAACAATATCTGGCTCATTCTAAACTCCATGTAAATATTTGCCATTTATAGGATTATTGTTATCTTCATTAGTAGTAGTATAATTTTTGTCTAGAATTTATGGCACTGGGAATACTACATTGAATATTTAAATAACTTTCTTAATTCTAGAAAGTCTTAATTAGGTCAGTCTTTTTTCTCATGGTGTGGTGGAGGCAAAGTCATTCTGTTCTCAGTTTTTATTCTAAGGAAGCTCATACAGCTATGGAACTTAGTACCAATGAGACTCACAAAAAGACATCTACAAAGGAAACACATCAAATGTAGGAAAAAAACCTGTGATACTTCAATGTGGATTTGAATGAGAATGAAAATAATGTTACCTATATTTATATGTAACTCTTTGTGCTTATGACTTTTTATAACCATAAAACCAAAACAGATTTATATATAAATTCCAACACAACAGTAGAGGCAATAAAATTCAAATGAACAGTAACATCAATTTAATGTGATTGACAATGATGTTCGGCTGAAATTGTCATTATTGGATTTAATAGTGGAAAGATATATATATATATATGATTTGCTGTTTTCCTTTTTGTCATCTTGACTCTCGTGCCTGGAAATGGAATCTCAGGGGCCGAGGAAGCTAAGTACAGAGCAATTAATACAGGCACTCAGGCCTGTCTTTGAGCATCATCTGCCTTTTCCACAGGTCTCAACTTGAGGCTGTGCATAAATTGTGAACTGTTTTGAGCCGATTTCTGATTAAAAAAAAATAACCACATGTAAACTTTTTTTTTTTAGCAAATGGTATGAAATTGTTGAGAAAAGAGCAGAAGAAATCAGAGTCAGGATTACAAGCATCTATATTTATTTTTCTCTTAAGTTTCCACAGCTTGGGAACATAGTTCCTTGAGTAGTGTTGTTTTGGAATGATGAGCAACCATTTGGAACTGAATATTTCCCAAGTGGAAGAGGTTTGTGAAAACTTACATGGCATCATGTTGATGTTGTTGACCTTCCCCTGTCACCATATTGGTATGCACCCAATGCAACTGTGGCCACCCAAAGTGCCTCTCAGAACATGGTTATAGAATAGTCATTCAGATTGTCCAGAATATACGTACTTACGTTATTTCTAATATTTAAGATAATTCTGGGAAAATGCACAATTTAAAAATTCTTATACAATTGGAGAATTCTTATATGTTCTTGTGGAAGGGTTTTGCAGGCCTCAGTTTGAGGAATCTGAGATGACTTTAAATGAAGAAGTTAGAAGAGTATTTGAACCAGGCAAAGGTTTTGCACCTTTAGTCCTTTGTCAAATGACAGATTAAAAGTGATTAGTAAATATTTAGGATGTATTAATGTGCTTCAAAAGAGTTTACTTCTAAGTAATTTTCTAAGGGTAAACATTTTTCTTGCAATCTTTAAAATATTTTATTATACAAAAGATATATAGAATACTACATACTATAACCAGTAAGCTTTAGAAATGAAACTTCATAAAACCTTTTGAAATGTTCATTTTTCTCCCTTCCTATCTATATCTCCTTGTAATCTTTGCTTTTCATTTCCTTGAGGTAAGGATTTTTGAAAAATTTTGATTAGTTTTGTTGTTGTTCCAGTTATATCTATCTGTTTTCTCTAAAAATAGATCTGTGGATGGAATATGCAATATCTTTCTATCTCTTTGTCTTTGAGCATCATCGCCCATGCTTTGAATTCTAGTCACCGCTCCCTTTCAAATACATATGTTCGTAGGGCATTCTGTTTGCTGAGGGACTTGGGTAAATCCAGGTAGCTGAGACCCAGGTCAGACAAACATGAGTCAAAAATGACTAGCTGTCTGTTCAACCCTTCAAGGAAATTATTGCTAATCCTAGGTCATTCTAGAAGTTTAAAAAAAAGAGCATGATTCTTTTTTGTTTATGGTATTTAATTTCTTGAAACTTTTAGGTACATGGATTAGTCTAATTGTAAGATCCATGATATTGCATTTATTTGGCTAATTTTATTATGAAGTATTGTCTTAGAATGTGGGGAGATTATCTTATTACTAGAAGCCTTATGCACAGATTCCTGCTAGAATGGGCTTTCCTTTCTCTGGTTGCCAGCACCGCCTTTCCACTCCAGCCCAGCCCCTTTCCACTCAGGCCCTGGAGCCCCCTCTTTCTGCTCCAGCCCCGCCTTCACACGCTGCCCAGAGGCCCTGAGAGATCACGGGTGGGGCAGAACGCCTGCTTCATCGCCATAGTCCCTGTCACTCAGTGCCTGTGTATGCAAATTAACTACTACTTTGTTTTGTTAATTTACATATCACTCCTGATTGGCTGGTGGTATAGTGGAGGTACAGTCAATTTAGATGTTTGTCTATTATTAGGTAAGATTGCTACATTTTGCCAAGGTAGATGTTTATTTAGGCATCATCAGATGAAACTGTAATACAGTGGTACCTCGAGATACGAGTGCCCTAACATAGGAGATTTTTGAGATATGACCCGTGGAGCGAGCGATTTTTGCTTTAAAATATGAGCAACATTTGAGATAGGAGTAATCGCACGGATCGGCCGGCTGCACACGACCCATCATTTTACCGCGACTCGAGCATCTCATAGTTTCCCACACCTCAAGGTTACAGAACGAATTAAACTTGTATCTTGAGGTACCACTGTATTGAGTTTTTAACGAGGAACTGCAAATTGGTGACATTAATTATGGACTGTATCATGTTATTAACCTGTTTTTATTTATCTATACCTTGGGTGGAATGCAATATATAATGGCAGTTACATTCATTTTAGATAAAAACTTTTGACAACCTGAGAAATGAACATCAAAAATACAATGCATATAATCTGCAATTAGGAACTCAATGTGATAATTTCATTTCTTTATAGAAGGTGACATTCTTCAATTAAAACCATGTTCTAACTTAGCCTCTCTTTTGTTTCCATTAATATGTTATCTGGAATCTGCTTTTGGTTGCTTTATACATGTAGTTGTAAGCTTTTGGGAGTCACGTTCTTTCTTGGTGGTGTCTGATAAAGGCTTGAGCATATAGTAGGAATGTGAATGCTTGGCTAATTGAAAATGTATGTAAATTACTCTTGTAACCATACACTTTCTGGTTTATTAATCAACCTATTCATTATTAATTTACATTTAAATTTTATTGATACATCTTAAATATCTATTTCTTTTATAAAAATTTCAGTGGTGGTGGATGAGGGCATAGACTATATCTGGGTCATTGGAGACCTGAGTTTGCCAACTCAAGCTCCTCCAGGGGCCTGGCAGTGTGGCTTTTGAGCCCCACCCCTAATCAATGTGATAAAAAAGGCTTGGGCTGAATTCAAATATGTCTGTGTGTCCTTGGGCAAATTAACTTCTGTGCCTCAGTTTTCTAATTTGTGAAAAGAAATAGAGAATCACAGTACCAACACTTACAGATTGTTGTGAGGATTAGTTGAGGTAGTGTATGTTACAGTAGCTTGAGCATAGTACCTAGTAGTGGGACAACTTTTTTTTAAAATAAATCTTTATTGTTCAGATTTTTACAATTGTTCCTCTCCTCCCTCCTTCCCCCCAATAGCTCCCCTCCACCTGGTTCCTACCCCTCCTTCTGCCCTTAACTTCCCCCCCATTGTCCTCATCCATAGATGTATGATTTTTGTCCAGTCTCTTTCCGCACACCCCTCATCCCTTTTCCCCTGAGAATTGTCAATCCACTCCCTTTCTGTGATCCTGATTCTATTATATTCACCAATTTATGTTGTTCATCAGATTTTTAATTCACTTGATTTTTAGATTCACTTGTTGATAGTTATGTATTTGTTGTTCATAATTTTTATCCTTACCTTTTTCTTCTTCTGCCTCTTTTTTAAAAAAAATATTTTATTGATTTTTTACAGAGAGGAAGAGAGAGACATAGAGAGTTAGAAACATCAATGAGAGAGAAACATTGACCAGCTGCCTCCTGCACGCCCCCCATGGGGATGTGCCTGCAACTAAGGTACATGCCCTTGACCAGAATTGAACCAGGGACCTTTCGGTCCACAGGCTGAAGCTCTATCCACTGAGCCAAACCGGTTTCGGCTGCCTCTTCTTAAAGAATACCGTTTTGCATTTCATATAATACTGGTTTGGCGGAGATGAACTCCTTTAGCTTTTTCTTATCTGTGAAGCTCTTTATCTGACTTTAAATTCTGAATGATAGCTTTGCTGGGTAAAGTAATCTAGGTTGTAGGTTCTTGCTATTCATCACTTTGAATATTTCTTGCCACTCCAGTCTGGCCTGCATAGTTTCTGTTGAAAAATCAGCTGACAATCGAATGGGTGCTCCCTTGTAGGTAATTAACTGTTTTTCTCTTGCTGCTTTTAATATTCTCTCTTTGTCTTTTGCTCTTGGTATTTTAATGATGATGTGTCTTGGTGTGGTCCTCTTTGGATTCCTTTTGTTTGGTGTTCTGTGTTCTTCCTGGACTTGTAAGTCTATTTCTTTCACCAGGTGGGGGAAGTTTTCCATCATTATTTCTTCAAATAGGTTTTCAGGATCTTGTTCTCTCTCTTCTTCTGGCACCCCCACAATTCTGATATTGGTACACTTGAAGTTATCCCAGAGGTTCCTTACACCATCTTCATATTATTGGATTCTTTTTGCTTTTTGCTTTTCCGGTTGGGTGTTTTCTACATCTTTGTATTTCAAATCTTTGACTTGATTCTTGTGATCCTCTAGTTTGCTATTGGATCTCTGTATATTATTTTTTATTTCAATCAGTGTATGTTTAATTTCTAGTTGGTCCTTTTTCATATCCTTTAGGGTCTTGCTAAATATATTGGCCTTTTCTAGAAAATTCTTGAAAAAATCTTATAACTGTGGTTTTGAATTCTATATCCAGTCATTTGCTTTCCTCCATTTCTTTCATTTGTGATCTGTTTCTTTGTCTCCACATTTTCGCTGCTTCCCTGAGTTGATAGAGTGGCTTTGTGTGCTAGGTGTCTTAAAAGACCCAGTGGCTCAGCCTCTCTAGTTACCTGAGGTGGACACTCTTGGTGTACCTTTTTGTGGGCTGTGTATTTAAGCCTTGGTTGTTGTTGGTATCTCTGGGAGGAATTGACCTTCAGGCCAATTGGCTTTGAGGATCAGCTGTGTCTATGCTGTGAGAACTTCTGTGCTGGAGGCAACCTTATGAGACAAGACTCGCAAAAGCCTCTGTTCTCAGTTTAGGTGGGGCGGAATCTCAGGGCAGAGCAGACAACAATGGCTTCATGTCAGCCCTGCCCTAAGAGGCCCCTGGGTCTCAGTGTCCTGCAGTAATCACTGCAAGCACCTCTGAGAGAAAGCTGCCCTTGAGTTTTGTCTGTTGCCCTACGTCCATTTTCTCCCCAAATGAGACTGGGTCCCCAGAATCTCACCCAGACCTGTAATTCAGAGTAGTTGGGAGATTTTGTCTCCCTTCCAATTGAGAAAGCCAGCTGCATACTGAGTTGCCAGCCCTCTCCACACATGTGCTTCAGTACCTCTGCCTTCTATAGTTCCTCTCAGTCTCAGTGTGCTATTCTCTTTCCTGACAGTCCAGTTTCTCCCTGAATGATTCTGGGTCCCCAGAGTCTCTCCCGGAACTGGAGTTCAGAGCAGTCGGGAGCGTTTGTTTCCCTCCCAATTGAGAAAGCCAACCACATACTTAGTTGCCAGCCCTCTCTCTGTGTGCCTCTGTACCTCTGTTTTCTGCAGCTCTTCTGAGTCTCAGTGTGCTTTTCTCTTTCCTTCTAGTTGTAGAATTTCCACTCAGCCAGCCTTCCTGTGGTTCTGGATGATGTCCGTTTTGTCTTTTAGTTGTAGTTTTGAAATTGTTGTGTGAGGCAGCAGTTTAGGTGTTTAGCTATGCCAGCATCTTGGTTTCTCCTATTTTTTCACATTCTGTAGTGTTGAATTCTTTAGAATTGTTCAACTTGAAGATGATGTGATAGGATCTCAGTTATTGACAGCATTTTGATCTTTCTTCTCTTCTTACCTTTCTCACTCCTTATCCCACTCTTCCTGCTGGACACCTGCATTAATGTGTCCAGGGATCAGACCTTAATTTGAGTGAGGACCACAGCAAGTTTCTTGTTTCTTGATCATAGATCTCCAGCCTCTTGACCTTGCCTCTTTCTTTCTCTGTTAACCTCCTGATGACATTTGTTCCACACTAAACCCAAAAGTAACTCTGGACTTCCTTTTCACCCAGAATACCTTCCTACTCCTCACCTCCTCAAATTGACATAAAGCAGAATATCCTAATATATAAAAAGCCAGGGGCCATCACGACCTAACTGATCAGATGGAAGACTGAACAGCAGACTGTGTGCACAGCAGGCTCGGGTGGGCGGGGACTTGTGGTAGCAGGGATGGGGGTGGACGAGGTGGGAACTGATGGAAGGTGGCCTGTACGCTCCATGTGGTGGGGGCAGTGGCTGTGAGCACTCCCAATGGCCGCTGCCGCTTGCCCAGGACTAGCCCTGGGCAAGCAGCAGTGGCAACGGGGATGGGGGAGGCGGGCTCAGTGCAGGCCGGCCTGTACTCTCCACATGGGGATGGTGGTGGCTGTGAGCACTCCCAGTGGCTGCTACCGCTTGCCCTGGGCAAGCAGCAGCGGGGAGGAGGGGGGACAAGGCGAGGCAGCTCTAAGCACTCCAAATAGCCTGCAGGCACTGCTTCAGCTCGGCCCACTGGCTCCGCTTGGTGCCACCCACAGCTGTCGCCACATGATGTGGTATAAAACATATTGTGTAAGTTAACAGAAGCACAGGTACCACCTGCATACCACACCCCCACTTCATCAGTCCCACTGGTCCTGAGGCGCTCTCCCCAAGTTGTTTCCAGAGTTGTGTCTGGGTACTTGGGGTAGGCACCTGTGATATGACAGTGAGAGGGTGGAGTCGTGACACCTTGTTCCTGCGGAGGCCAGTGCAGCGATGAAATTGCCTCCATGGGGCTAATGCAGGTGCTGAGGTGGGAGCAGGTGTGGATAGACACAGCTGGTGGGTGGGGGCAGCCATCGCTGAGGTGCGTTCAGTCAGCATTCAAGATCGGGAACCCAGTGGAGGCCAGGAGTTCTATCCTCTCAGTGAAATGGCAGGATAGTCGGGGCGATTGTAGAGGAGGAATGTGCACTTTGGGTGCCTGCGCCCATGAGCAAAGGCTGCCCTGACCGAGCCTCTCTCGCTTGGGGCTAGTGCAGTGGTCGTCAAACTCATTAGTCAACAGAGCCATATAACAACAGAACAACGATTGAACTTTTTTTTTTGAGAGCCAGATTTTTTAAACTTAAACTTCTTCTAATGCCACTTCTTCAAAATAGACTCACCCAGGCCATGGTATTTTGTGGAAGAGCCACACTCAAGGGGCCAAAGAGCCGCATGTGGCTTGCGAGCCGCAGTTTGCTGATCGCTGGCCTAGTGCATTCCTGGCAGGCAGCAGGTGACAGGATGTGCTTTTCTGAGTTAATGAGAAAAAAACATTGATTCTCCCATTGCCCATGAAGGTAGAAAGTGGAGTGGGGAGACATGTGGGGAGTGAACGAGGTTCCCTGGCTGGGGGTTCCAAACCCACCATTGGTTCCTTTCACTGTTACTAGAGATATACAGGGTGTCCCTCCAAAATGTATACACACTTTGAATACCTACCTACTAATTCCACTGGGTTTAAGTATGAAAAGAAAATAACAATGGAGCTGTCACGTGTTAAAAGTGCGGGCATGAACTGGCAGTCAGACATCCCCTGAGGCGTCCCGGATTGTAGAGGGTGTAGGCTGGGTTGAGGCCAACTCCCCTCCCTCCACCTTGGTGCACAAATTTCGTGCACCGGGCCTTTAGTAAATAAATAATTGAACGCCTGGTCTCCTTGTCCACTTGCCTCAGATCTCTGTAGCCTCCTGGCAGGCTTCACCGTGGCTGAACCAGGCTACTGCATCCTAGTGGAAACCTCCTAGCTATATGCACGATGCCCTTAGACTTTGGGTATACACGTGGCCTGCTGATTAGCTAGGTCCTCAAAGATGCTGGATATTAATCATCATCACAATAGCTACCTTTATCCAGCTCTCACAGTGGGTGAGGCACATGTTTTGTCACTCTTACACTGCTTTGAAGCAGGCATTCTCACTACCTAGCATTGCACATGATGGAACAGAGGTGAGAGAGAGGCTTTGGAACTTTCCCGAGGTGCCCCAGCTGGGAATAGGGATGATGGCTATAAACACAGTCAGCCTGGCTTCAGAGCCCTGGCTTTGATCTAGCTCTTTGATTGCCTCCTTTTCCATTTCTCTCAGCATTTAGGCTAAACCGTTAGCACTTTCTTTTCCCTATATGGGCTTGATTTCTTTTTGTTGTAAATAACTTTTTTTTTAATTGAAAAAGTAATGGATGCACCTCTTAAGTGCAACAAACAGTGTTATGAGTACAGAATGAAATTCACTAAGCCTTCCTTACAGCCCAGACCACAAATTCAGGCTTTTCCCATATAGGGGCAATGATCACTTCTATTATTTTCTATTGTCTCCTTTAATGATATTATGTGTGTATGTAAAGCACTCACTTTGTAGCCACATGGGAAAATACCACAGAATTCACTTAAAAGATTTCAGAGATGGTTACCCTCACTCTTAGCACTCACTTTGACACTTCTTCAGAGAGAAAATAAAGGCCATATTGCTTGAACTTGCTAAATATCCTGCTATTGTAGCTGTAATCTTCTGTGTCTGCAACTCTTCATCTCTTCTCTTCCAATATCAGCAGAAGAAATGTTTGTTTTCCTGATAAAGGTTAATTCCGTTACCACTGTTCTTGACCCAGCCCCACCCCATTAGGAATGTTTCACTCTTTACAGGCTCCTTCCCATAAGAATGCTGTCATGTCTTCCACCATAAAATAAAAAGCAGAAGCAAAAGCAAATAGCTTCCCTTTCCAACTTTCCCTTGACCATTTTAGCCAAATTCTTTGAAGCAGTTTCATTTACTCAGTAAATATTTGCATGCTCTTTATATCAAGCATAGCAAAGGATACTTGATGCTTGACTTTGAGAGGCTTACATTCAGTCTGGTATGGAAAAAGAGAGGTGTGAACCACCAAGTGTAAAGGTTCCCAGGGAGTCCAGGTTGTATAATCTTCAAGAACTCAGATCCCTGCCCTGGCTGGTTTGGCTCAGTGGATAGAGCATCAGCCTGCAGACTGAAGGGTCCCAGGTTCGATTCCTGTCAGGGGCACGTGCCCAGGTTGTAGGCTCAATCCCAAATAGGGGGGATGAAGGAGGCAGCTGATCAATGATTCTTTCTCATCCTTGATGTTTCTATCTCTCCCCCTCCCTTATGCTCTGAAATCAATAAAAATACATTAAACAAACAAACGAACTCAGGTCCTGGAGTTAAGCAAGATTTAAATCCTGGCTGTATAGTTGATAGCTCTGTGACCTTTGAAAATACTTTTGCATTTTCTTCATTTGTGAAATGGGAACATTAGTACCTGTATAGGTTAGATATGATGATTCAGTGTGTTGTAATGGGGGCTGACACATGAGTAATGAACAGCTCTTAGCTTGTTGCTGCTCTTTTGATGGCTTTCATAAAAGGTATAGGTGCACCTTTATAGGAGGGATTCAGCTGCTTCCAGTGGGGGCCTCAACTTTGCCTTTGCTCCATCATTCCACTGAAATTGCATTGGCAGATCAGTAATTGCCAAGCCTGTGGCTGATATTCAAGCTTCATCTTACTTGATTTCTTCACAGTATTAGCACTAATCTGTCACTTCTTGAAGTTTTTGCCAGAATGTGTTCTTTTCTTCAGATCTTTGTTCATTCCTCTTCTCACTCTTTCAAATTAGTTTTCCCAAGTACTATCTCTGGTTTTCTTCTCTTAAATGTCCTTTCAACATGAGCATATACTCGTACATTTCTATAGCTTTTATTACTTCCTAGATCAGTGTTGAACTTTCTGTAATGATGGAAATAGTCTCTTCTGCCACATTTAAATTGATTGTCACTAGCCACACGTGGCTAATGCTACCAAAAAGCTGAATTTTAAATTTGAATTGATTTAAATAGTCTTATGTGGCAAGTGGCTATTGATAGACTTTGGCCAACATTCATGTTTAAAGGGACTGCTTGTGGTGTTCAGAGTCTTCATCTGTAAATCATATTGCCTGCTAATATGGTGATGATTTACCCCTGCTAGAGAACACACAATGTATTATTCTAGCCAAGATGGTGAAATTTGCCCACCCGTGTGGGTCAGTGGTTGAGTGTCAGCCTAAGAACCAAGAAGTCACTGTTGTATTCCCGGTCTGGGCACATGCCTGGGTTGTGAGTTTGATCCCCAGTAAGGGGCGTGCAGGAGACAGCCAATAGATGATGTTTTTCTCTCATTGATGTTTCTATCTGTCCCTTTCCCTTCCTTCTTCTTTCTCTTTCTCTCAAATCAATAAAAACATATTTGAAAAAAGATGATGCACTTTCATAGCCTTTGAAGCTACCCTTGATAATAGGTTTTTGAATAAAACATCAGGGATGACAAAAACAGGCGTGAGAACACCACATGACTGTCATCAGGAAGATAAGAGAAATTGCGCTGGGCCCATAACCCAGAAGTCAGTGGACTGAAGAAGACAAGAGATAAGTCCTGGCAAGGATGTGGAGTAAAGGGAAACTCTTGTGTACTGTTGGTGGGATTGTAAATTGGTACAGTCACTATGGAAAACAAGAAGGAGGTTCTTCAAAAATTAAAAATAGCCCTAACCGGTTTGGCTCAGCGGATAAAGCGTCAGCCTGTGGATTGAAAGGTCCCAGGTTTGATTCTGGTCAAGGGCATGTTACCTTGGTTGCGGGCACATCCCCAGTAGGAGGCAGCTGATCAATGTTTCTCTCTCATCAATGTTTCTAACTTTGTATCCCTGTCCCTTTCTCTCTGTAAAAAAAAAAAATATAACTACTATGATCTAGCAATCCACTTTTGGATATATATATATATATATATATATATATATATATATGAAATTAAAACTGGATCATAAAAAGTTATCTGCACTTCCATTTTTATTGCAGCATTATTCATAATAGCCATGATATGGGAAAAACCTAAATGTCTTTCAGCAGATAAAGAAGGTGTATAAACACACACACACACACACACACACACACACACACTGGAATATTATTTAGCTACAAAAAAGAAGGAAATCCTGTCATTTGTGACAATATGGATGGACCTTGAGGACATTATATTTAGTGAGAGAAGGTAAAGACAAATTGTAGAATATCACTTAATTATTTAAAAATATTAATTAAATTGAATTGGGGTGACATTGGTCAATATGAACATATGGATATCATTTATATATGGAATCTGAAAAAGACAAACTTGTAGAAAAAGAAAGCAGAATGATGGTTACCTGGGTCTGGTGGGATGGGTGTGTTAGGGAGATGTTAAAGGGTCAAAGTTGCATCTAGAAGATGAATATATTCTGGGACTATAGTGTGCACAATAGTGATTATAGTCAATAATACTTCACTATACAGTATACTTAAAAATTGCTAAGAGATCAGATCGCATAACAAAAAACATGATAATTATGGGAAGTGTTAGCTATTGATACAGTGGTAATCATAGTGCAGTATATGAATGAATGAAATCAACACGTTGTGCACCTTAAACTTTCACAACATATGTGAATTATATCTCAGTTGAAAAAAAGAATCTGGCACAGGAGAATTGTCTCCTATCCTTGCAAGATTTGCAGTCTTCAGTAATTCCCACTAGATCATTAGTGTCATTGGGTACCTCCCATTCCTGTGGCCCGCAGCTGCTGATGGCCCATAACTCTTACTTTCTTGCCTTGTTAGTGTGCTCCAATGGTGCAGTAATCACAAAACTATGTACTTTTAGAAGTCCTTTAAAAAATACAGGGGTGAACAAAAGTAGGTTTATAGTTGTTCCTATGGGAAAAGCTGCATACAGGTTATGATTATAATGATACAAGAATAAATTCTGGGTTTTGCGTGCTCACAACTGTAAACCTACTTTTAACCCCTGTATACTTAAGTCATTGCTGGAGAGTCATTGCTGGAGTCTCCTTTGGAGTTGCAAGCTGGACGATTGCCAAGGGCAGTTTAGGGTGCAGCTGTTTGAACTTGCAGCTTAAATACAGAAATTGGTGTTTGAAAACCTAACTTGTGACATAGAGGGTTATGTGTTGGAATTTCACTGTGTCATCATGTGATACCCTGGAAGTTTGGTAAGGTGTTGGGTTGTTCTGTATCTAATCCTGTTTAAGTAGTTATCTCTCCAAATTCTCTAAATTCCTCAAATTCCTTTGGATGATGAGTACAACAGAAAGCATTAGGTGAGGAGTCGCTATATATTTCAGTATGTGTAGCCTAAGCAGTTACTTTTGTTATATTACTTTTGAATTACCATAAAGGGGAAAAAAATAAGTGACCCAGGCCAATCCTTCCCTCCTCCCTCCATTAAAATCTTTTGGATGATAAATTCATTCAGGACAGGTGCTGTGTTTTGTAAGTGTTTATATGCCAGACGTAGTTTGATATCTGGTTAACTTGAATGCTCTATAACTATATCCTGCTTGGTTAATAGTTGTAAAAGAAATGTAAAATGTAATGATATTTTATGCATAATTCTGGGACAGCATATAAGAGCTATAATTGTGCCTTTTTCCTCCCTTTTGGTGATTTAGTTATTTTTTGAAGTTCTTTGCCTCCTAAACAACTCAGAAATGGCTTCATTTCCACTGTTGAGTCTTCCTCCCTTGGTCTGATTACAGCAGTTGTTCATTGGAGCAGTGGGGATGAGGCTAGGGAAGGGGAATGAGCCTGGGTTTGGGAGTCACTGTGACTCAGGTTCCCTTCCCAGCCTGGCCACTCACCACTCTGGCAAATTACTTCTGTGGCACTCAATTTCCTGATCTGTAGGATGGGGATAATGGCTAATTTGTTGGATGTGTGAGTAATTACAGAAAGTGCTCAGTAAATGTTGATAGTAATGATAGTGAGGAGGGCTAGATCAGATGGGTCCCTAGGGATCTGTTTGGTATCTTGGGTTCTGTGTCAGTAAAGGCCTATTTGGCTTAAAGGAACAGACCCCATACAGTAGCTAGTTTAAATTTGGAAAGGGCAATTTTAAAGATGGAGAGGGGTGTCTTCTGGGATCAAGCCCAGAAGTGTAACTGGTCCTCATAATAGATTGGAGCCAAGAACTGAAAATTGGCTGCTTTTCTCATTCTCTTTTCTGGGGTCATACAGCCTCGTTTTGCTTCTCACTGGGCACTTGCCCCACTGTTGTATCTCTGCATCGTGCAGCTTCAGCCTACACACAACCAAGTCTAAAACCTAATTGCACATGTACATATATGCCCCTGGCCTACTCAAGAGCAGCTCCTGATTCTCATCTATAAATCCCAAATCCAGGTTTTCTAGGATAGTAAGCATCTAATTAGCTCTGCTTGGGGTTAGTGTGGGCTCTGCTCACATCAGCTGTGGCCAGCGTGGGCTTACAAAGGAGAGTGAAGACTGCTGGGTTCACTCCTGGGACAGAGAAGTGATCATGTGCACCAGGCAGGTAAATCAACAGGTCCACCATATCTACACGTGTGGATTTTTGGAGATGTCTTGATAATAAACTTAGTACCAGAAGACTGAGTTCTTAATACAGGCACACAGATATTACAGGATTAGTTCCAGATCACCAAAATAAATCGAGTTTTACAGTAAGGTGGACCATACTCTTGCTGGTAGAGGGTTTTACCTTCAGTTTGTAAAAACACATCTGTGAAGTGCAGTAAAGCAAAGAACAATAAAATGAGGTATGCTTGTAGTTTATCCAATTTAGTGATTTTTAACCCTTGAGTCACCTGAGGGAACTATAAAACTGGCAGGCCCCACCTCTGGGGATTCTGATTCACTTGGTTTGTGATATTACTCATATCTGTATTGGAAAAAAGAAAACAAAATTCTTCAGATGATTCTCTTTTGTAGTCAGGTTAAAAACCATTGACCTAAAATGTTCCCTGCCCTGTGGTAGGCCTAGGTGTTCAAAGATGAGGGAAACAAGGTCCCTGCCACATTAAAAAGCAAAAGCAAAAGAAAAACAAACACAAATTGTAAGACAAACAGTGATCAGTGATCCAAGGGAATTGTCAACAAAAGGTTGGACAAAGGTGGGATTTTTATTTCTTCATGATGATGAAGGTTGACCCACCCTTACTGTAAATTTATATGTGCAGTACCTATTCAGTCTGTCTGCTTACCTCGCATCAACAGGCTGGCCCTGGGAAGGCACTGGAAACTGCCACTGCTTAGAGTTCTTAGCCCAAGATGAGAGTAAGGATGACCTGAGGTGTGGATGTTAATGGGAAGGAAGAAGACTACCATTTATTAAAGCCGCCTCACCACTAGGTGTAGTATGTTGTGTACGTAACCTGGCCTTGTCCAGCAAGGCTCCTAATAAGCCAGTGGGGGCAGATATTCTCCTGGTACAAATAGGAAATTGAAGCTGAGAGGGTTGAAGTGCTTAAGGTCACACAGCTGATCAGTATCAGAGCTTGATTCCCATCCAGGTGAGTTTGATCCTAGAAACCAGGCAGTTTGCCTCTGTCCAATCAATGCAAACCTGCATATAATCCCAGAAGACGCACACTTGAGGTTGGGAGCATTAGAGAACTTTCCTGAGGCAGGCAGCTTTTGGAAAGTGAGTAGGTGGATATATGGGGTAACAAACAGCCTGAACCACAAGTACAGTGGTACCTCGAGATACAAGTTTAATTCGTTCCATAACCTTGCTCGTATATCAAGTTGCTCGTATCTCAAAGCAAATTTCCCCATTGAAATCAGTTGAAATGCCGTTAATCCATTCCAGCCCCCAAAATGCCACCCCAGTTGTTCTTGTTACGTGTTTTTGAATAAGAAAAATGTATTTATAAATGAAAAAAATTGTATAAAAACATAATAAAAGAGAATGTAAAGGAATAAACTGGTTTTATAAAGTGTATTTACCTACTCGTTACACTCTTAATGCTATACTTTATCCCTAAACTGAATGTAACTTAACTAATCTTCACTGAACTTAATTGCTACTGGTCTTTGCATTTTTGGCCGATTTCAAAAAAAACCGTGTCCAATGAGGTTTGCCTCTTCCTCCCTTTCAGAATGTTTCTGAAATGGGTGAGGCAAGTTTCATTGAACAGCTCCGATGCACGACCAGTAGCAACTTTTTCGGGGTGTTTCTTTTCCACGAAGTGTGACACCCTCTCCCACATTCCTAAGATCTCCTTTATCTCACTTGTAGAGATCTCCTCTACCTCTGGCTCCTCCTCGAAACCAATTTCTTGGAGAACCTCCACATGTTGCTGAGAATGCAACTCTTGTAACTCCTCCATGGTGAGTTCCAGAGAGTGCTCCTGGATGAGCTCATTCACATCTCTCTCATCCACCTCCAGGCCCATGGATTTTCCCAGAGACACTATCTCCTCCACTGGCACCTCGGGTTTGAATCCTTCGAAGGTCCTTTTGGCTGCGGCCTCAGGCCACAGCTTCTTCCATGCAGAGGTCAAAGTCCTCTTTGTAACACCCAGCCAGGCCTGATCAATAATTCTGAGGCATATCACAATGTTAAAGTGGTTCTCCCAGAACTCTCGAAGGGTGAGGTTTGTGTTCTCCGTCACCTCAAAGCAGCGCCGGAACATGTGCTTGATGTACAGCTTTTTAAAATTAGAAATCACCTCCTGATCCATGGGCTGCAGGATAGGAGTGGTGTTGGGAGGTAGGTAGACAACCTTTATAAACTTGAACTCTTCGAGGAGTTCATCTTTGAGATTCGGTGGGTGAGCAGGAGCATTGTCAAGGACGAGGAGGGCTTGCATGGTTAGGTTGTTTTCCTGTAGATATTTCTTAACAGAAGGGTCGAAAACCAGGTTTACCCACTCCACAAAGAACTGCCTGGTGACTGATGCCTTCGGGTTTGCCCTCCACATAACTTGCAGTTTATCTTTTAAAATCTTGTGACTTAAAGACTCTGGGGTTTTCCGAATGGTATAGGAGCAGAGGCTTGATCTTGCAGTTGCCACTCACATTGGTGCACAGTGCGAGAGTTAGCCTATCCTCCATGGGTTTGTGGCCTGGCATCGCCTTCTCCTCTGCCGTTCTATGCTTCTTCCAGAAAAGCCCTGTCTCGTCACAGTTGAAGACTTGCTGGGGGATATATCCTTTGGCTTCTATCAGTTCGGAAAAAGTTTTGAGGTAATCCTCAACTGCCTTCACATCTGAACTTGCTGCCTCACCATGCCTGACGATGGAGTGAATGCCGGACCTTTTCCTGAAGTTATCAAACCAACCTCTACTGGCTTTAAATGAGTCTTTCGATGCTTCGTCCATGGAAGTGCTTGGGGTCTGCTCCAGCAAATCACCGTAAATTGCTCACGCCTTCTCGCATATGATGCCCTGTGTTAATGTATCTCCTTTAAGCTGCTTCTCCATCACCCACACCATCAGTAGATTCTCCATCTTTTCATGGAGAGAGCTACGGAGCTTAGAAATTATTGTAACACCCTTAGCTGGCGTTATATCCTTTATGGACTTCTTCTGTTTAAGCACAGTGCATATCGTTGAAGTACTACGCCCGTACTGCCTTGCCAAGTCAGCCACTCGCACACCTTGCTCATATTTTTCTATGATTTCAGGCTTTAATTCAATAGACATCATCCTCTTCTGAGCACTGACCTTTCCACTTGCTTTCTTCGGACCCATGGTTATAAAAAGGCATGTCATAAAGTATGTTAATGCACAAAAGATGCTTCGAGCACACTGACTGAGGCGTGGGAAACTATGAGACGCTCCAGTCGAGGTAAACTGGTGGGTCCTGTGCAGCTGGCCGATCGGCGCGATTACTCGTATCTCAAATGTTGCTCGTATTTCAAAGCAAAAAAAATCACTCGCTCGATGGCTCATATCTCAAAAATCTCGTATGTTAGGGCACTCGTATCTCGAGGTACCACTGTATTGAGAGGGGAAGGACTGGGGCACTGAAATAGGAGCCATGGTGGGGGATTTAACTTGGCGATGGCTTACAAAGGGAAAGGGCAAAAAGGAGATGCTGTTTTTTAGGGTCCCTGTGGTGGGGCTCAGACATCTGTGTGCCCTTCTGCCCCTTGTGTGTAGATCCTTGTGGGAGCACTCTTTAGGACTGACCCTTAGACTTCTGAGGGGTGTGAGGGATTATGTTGCAACTAAGCTGTTGTGATTAACTTTATTTTCCTCACCCTCCAAACATGGTTGGCTATTCTTTCCACCCCCATCTCCCAGACTAATTCTTAACCAAACCAGCCAATTAAAGGCACTGCATAGAAAGGATTATTGGAAAACAGACCTGTTGCTTTCCTCAGGTGTATCTTGTATAATGTGCAGATTGAACTATTACTGTTTAAGTTGATTATTCATGTGTTTATATACTTAAACACTTGTGACTATTCTATTAGAAGAATAAAACCCCATGCCCTTAAAATGGTCTGGGGCAATGGTCAGCAAACTCATTAGTCAACAGAGCCAAATATCAACAATACAACGATTGAAATTTCTTTTGAGAACCAAATTTTTTAAACTTAAACTTCTTCTAATGCCACTTCTTTAAAATAGACTCGCGCAGGCTGTGGTATTTTGTGGAAGAGCCACACTCAAGGGGCCAAAGAGCCGCAGGTGGCTCAAGAGCTGCAGTTTGCTGACCACTGGTCTGGGGGGACCTGCCACAGCCTTCCTTTTCCCTGTGATTTTTTTGTTTTTGTTTTTTTGTTAATCCTCACCCAAGGATATTTTTCCATTGATTTTTTTTTAGAGTGGGAGAGGGAAAGAAGGAGAGATATATCTATGTGAGACAAACACATTGATTGGTTGCCTCCTGCATGAGCCCGACCAGGGACTGGAGTGGGGAGGAGGAGCCTGTAACTGAAGAATGTGCCCTTCACTGAAATCCAACCAGGGACCCTTCGGTCAGAAAGCCTGTACTCTATCCACTGAGCCAAACCAGGTAGGGCTTTCCCTATGTTTTGTAGGTGCAGCAACGCTGGCTTCCTGGATCTTTGAAAACAGCACAAGTGCTCCTTCCCTGTGGCCTTGGTGTGGCTGTCCTTCCCCACAGCTATCCAGAGTCCACTTTCAACACTGCTCAAAGGCCACTTTCTCAGTCAGGTCTATGCCAACCCTAATTCCCACATTTAAAATTGCAACCTGCAAGCTCACTCACCTTATCCTGCACTATTATTCATTTTTAGCAGAGCACTCATCACCTTCTAACAGCCTCTCTAACTTATTTATTATATTTATTGTCTGCTTCCCTTGAAACGGATGAGTTCCTTTAGATGAGTTCCTTTAGGACAGGAATCTTTGTTTTATTTATTTATTTGCTTTCCTTGTCAAGAATGAAGTAATGTTGCATAAATATTTGTTGAATGACTGTTTTAGGAATCTCATTCTGTAAGAAGAACAAATTCTATATTATAACTTAACTAAATCATGGTTAAAACTTGACTTTCATCTTAGATCATTGCTATAATGTATGCATGTTAATTGGCATATATTTAAGCATGTATAAGTAGCAAGTAGAGGCTCTGTTTTTCCTTCTAGTTAACACTGAAGTCCTCTGTTACAGTGCTTATCCCACTGTCTTATATTATGGATATTTAATTGTCTTGTTGTATAGTAGATGAAATAATTGTATTACAAGACTTGGTTTTGATAGAAAAATCCTAAGTCTTATATTTTATCTTTTACATTTTGGTGTCATGTCCTAATTGGCATGAAGAGGTTATCAATTATTTACCTTAATTTTCTAAGGTATTTGCCTTAATTTTTTCAAGATGAGATAGTTTACATTTCTAAAGAAAAATACTAGGTTGCTTTTAACTCTGTCATTAATAAGTCTCATAAAAAATAAAACGAAGTCAATATTTCATTGTTGCCACAGAAATTGCATTTGTGTCAGAAGGATTTGTGCTTGTGATGTAGTGATTTGTATATTTTTCTTGGAATTAAGTCTAGCAGGTGACAACATCAGTAATTCACAAAACTAAGGAGCTTTTTGAGATTTGTTATTTTATATGAATTATAAAACAAATGAAAAATGTGCTTAATGTATTCTGACATTTGAAAATATTAATTAAAAACCCAGACTATTACAAATTCTGTTTATAGCATTTATTAGATTTTTTAGATTTTCATTTTTAGTTCTTTCATTAGTACATACTTCTGTTGTTTGAAAAAGACCTAATCTATATTTTCTGCTTGGTGTGAAAAGATTTATCCATAGTATTATTTTTCATTAAAAAATAAATGTATTTATCTTAGACAACTGGGAGAAAACAGGGGTATGTGAAAAAAAATGCTCTAAGCCCTGGATGGATAGGCTCAGTGGTTAGAGTATAGGCCCATGGGCTGAAGGGTCTGGGGTTTGATTCCGGTCAAGGGCATGTACTTCAGTTGTGGGCTCCATCCCTGGCCCCAGTTGGGGTGTGTGCAGGAGGCAACCAATCCATGTGTCTCTCCTGCTCCCTTCCACTCTCTCTAAAAATCAATGAAAAAAATATCCTTGAGTGAGTATTAACAACAATGAAAAAATTGCTCCAAGTTCCACAATCCAGATATATAAAATTAACAATAGTTTATGTCTTATTTTTTTCATAAATATATTAGTGAAGTTAGAATTATTGTATATGCTATTTTAAATACAATTTTTTCATGTAACATTGTTTTGTAAGCATTTTCTATATTATAACTTACCTATGTTATTATAATTCGTACGGCAGGACTATACCTTTTATTTATTTATTTATTTATTATTTTATTTTTTTAAATTAATTTTTATTATTTTTTTTATACATATCTCCCCATTGCTCCCCCTCCCTCCCAGGCATACGCCGACCCCCCAGTGTCTGTGATCATTGGTTATGCTTATATGCATGCATACAAGTCCTTTGATTGATCACTTATCTACCTCACCTAACTTTAATCTTTCTGCTGTAATTTCACAGTCTGTTTGATGCTTTATGATTTTTGTCCTCCTTAGAATTATCAGTCTACTCCCTTTCTGTGCTCCTGATTCTATTATATTCACCAGTTTATTCTGTTGATCAAATTTTTAATTCACTTAATTTTTTAGATTCACTTGTTGATAGATATGTATTTGTTCATAATTTTTTGTCTTTTACCTTTTTCTTCTTCCTCTTCTTAAAGAGTACCTTTCAGCATTTCATATAATACTGGTTTGGAGTTGATGAACTCCTTTAGCTTTTTCTTCTCTGTGAAGGTCTTTATCTGCCCTTCAATTCTGAATGATAGCTTTGCTGGATAGATTATTCTTGGTTGTAGGTTCTTGCTGTTCATCACGTTGAATATTTCTTGCCACTCCCATCTGGCCTGCATCGTTTCTGTTGAGAAATCAGCTGACAGTTGTATGGGTGCTCCCTTGTAGGTAATGAACTGTTTTTCTCTTGCTGCTTTTAATATTCTCTCTTTGTCTTTTGCTCTTGGTATTTTAATGATGATGTGTCTTGGTGTGGTCCTCTTTGGATTCCTTTTATTTGGGGTTCTGTGTGCTTCCTGGACTTGTAAGTCTATTTCTTTTACCAGATGTGGGAAGTTTTCAGTCATTATTTCTTTAAATAGGTTTTCAGTATCTTGCTCTCTCTCTTCTTCTGGCACCCCCACAGTTCTGATGTTGGTACGCTTGAAGCTGTCCCAGAGGCTCCTTACATTATCTTCACATTTTTGAATTCTTTTCTCTTCTTGCTTTTCCAGTTGAATGTTTTCTGCTTCTTTATATTTCAAATTTTTGACTTGATCCTTGCCTTTCTCTAGTCTGCTGTTAGGACTCTGTATAATAGTTTTTATTTCAGTCAGTGTATGTTTAATTTCTAGTTGGTCTTTTTTCTTCTTTAGTTGGACCTTTTCCATCTCCTCTTGGGTCTCACTAAATTTATCCATCTTTTCTAGCATATTCTTGAAAAACCTTATAAGCGTGGTTTTGAACTCTATATCTAGTCGTTTTTTTTCCTCCATTTCTTTTGTTTGTAATCCCTTCCCTTGTCTCGGCATTTTCACTATGCCAGGGGAAAACTTCTGTGTTGAATTCAGCTTTATGATACCAGACACAAAGCCTCAGAAACCTCTGTTGAGCTTGGGATGGGTGGAGTCTCATGGCTTAAAGGACCGCCTTGCCTTCCAGTCGGCCCCGCCCTCCACAGCCCCTGAGTCTCCCATGACTGGGTAATGGCTGGAGCGGTCCTTGTGCGCGCACGCACCCGCAGTGCCTCTAACCGCTGCCTTTCCAGCTCCCCTGCGCACCAGGACCACAGGAGTCTAGGTCTCCAGGGTTTCGTCTGAAACTGGGGCTTAGTGGAGTCAGAAGTGGCACAGTTGGGAGGGTCTGTCTCCCGCCCACTCGCGGCACAATCAGCAATCTGTCCTGCGCGCAGTGCTGTGTGTGCCACCAGGCCTTTGATCTTTTGCGGCTCCCCTAAATTTCCGTGCACGTCTCCCTTTTCACAGTCCAAACTCCCCCCGTATGAGTTTCGGCTGGATCTGGGGTTTAGTGTCGTAGGATAAGGAGTTCAATGCCTTTGAGAGTCTCTGTCTCCCTCCCGCCAGAGAAAGCCAGCCAGGTACTCCGGCACCCGCTCTCTCCTCGTGCGCGTCTCCGTACCTCAGCTTTTTGCAGCTCCTCTGGGTCTCTGTGAGCCCCTGTCTTTCCCTCTAGTTGTAGAACTTCCACTCAGCCAGCTTTCCTGTGGTTCTGGATGATGTCCGTTCTGTCTTTTAGTTGTAGTTTTGAAATTGTTGTGCGAGGCAGCAGTGTAGGTGTTTACCTATGCTGCCATCTTGGATTCCCCCAAGACTATACTTTTTATTAACTCTGTTTTATAGTCTGGGCAATTTTAGGTTGATTACAATTCTAGCTATTTAAACTAACATGACAGTGATACTTATTTATATATAAACCTTTTGTTGTATTTACTTCCTAAATATAGGTTCTAGAAGTAGATTTAATAGGTTAAAGAATGTGAACATAGGATTTGTTGTACCGATTAATTCTCTACAAAGGCTTAACCAAATTCACTTTCCTTATGGTGATGGAACAATGTAAATAATACTTCTCAAATATATATGAAATGAAGAGTAGTGCTCTGGTAATCTCAGAGGTATTCATCTAAATTTGTATCTTGGATAAGACATCTAAGAGGCTGAGGCACTCTTCAGAAATAATCTAGTAATTTGGATAAACTTAAAGGTGATTCTTGATGCTCAGGGCCCATTTAAAATCTTCCTATAGCTGATACCTTTAATACTTTTCAGCCTTCTCTAGATGATGGAAAAGGTCTAGAACTATACCTACTTGTAAAGCTGTTCAAAGATTTAAATGGATTTTTTCCTGGGCCCCTTGGACACGAGTTTTTGGCCTGATAGTATATAAGTAAAAAGAACTGGAACAGCTGAAGAGAACACCTTAAAATAGGTATTTGAGCTGTGTTACGGGAATTAGCCATTATGATTTCCCTTTAATTTTACCTCAACATTGAATGAGTTTATCAATAGTAAAAGAACACTATGGTTCTTTTTAGAATAAAAAAATGACTTGTTAGGTGTCTAGTGCCTGTGATGTGTAATCTAGGTGAGAGTTCCAAATAATAACTTGATAATTGGCTTTTTAGAAATGTGATTGTCTTCTAGCAGTTCTGCTGCAAAATTTTAAAAACCTTATGTTCGCAGAAACCGGTTTGGCTCAGTGGATAGACCGTTGGCCTGTGGACTGAAAGGTCCCAGGTTTGATTCCGGTCAAGGGCATGTACCTTGGTTGCCGGCACATCCCCAGTGGGGGGTGACGTGCAGGAGGCAGCTGATTGATGTTTCTCTCTCATCGATGTTTCTAACTCTCTATCCCTCTTCTTTCCTCTCTGTAAAAATCAATAAAATATATTAAAAAAAATAACCTTATGTTCTCTAAGAAATGAATATTTTCTTTTCAATTCTGTTGATGCTTGAATAATTCCTCTCTGGAAAGTTGATCTTTCTTGATGACTTTCCTTGCCCAAAGAAGGACCTATGGAGAAATGAGGTCTTGATTCTTGAGGGTAGAGAAGCCTTGGATAATGGATAATAGACAGGTGTTTATTTTTCTGATGTAGACAGGATTATGGCTTTGAATAAATGGACAAATTAAAAGAAGCTGTGAGGAACAAGTGACTTTTTCTAATTCTCAACTGTACCTAACATCTCTTTCCTCTCCCACCTTTCTCTACCTAAGATTGAAAAATGACAAAGAGCCAGTATACCTAAAAGCTTTGCTTTATGGTATCAAAGAGCCATATCTACTCTTATCTTCAGTGCTAGGAAAACTTCAGTATTATTTTTGGAACCTTCTGAGATGTTAAATCTGAAACCCTTAAAGAATATTTTCACATCTATGTGTTTTGTGTAGTTGCCCGAGAGATGACACTTAGATAGACACTGTAAGTGTGTTTAGTCTCCTGGTTATTAGTAATATCACTTTACATTTCTACCATCTTTATAATTGGTGTTCACATTAAACAGTTGTATGGACCAGAAGTGTTATTAGGTCAAAATACATATTCATAAGTGTATTGGTGGAAAGGAATAATCTGGACTACTTTAACACAAGTGTGAGTAACACTTTAACATATTATCATTACCCACAGATTATAGACAAAGAGAAGACTAATTATTACTTTTTTTCCCTGTTAAGGTATAACTTTGTTGTGTCAGTAATTTGTCACTGACTCATTTTGACAAATAGTGTCATGTCATGTTTGGATATAAAGAACAATCTTCAGTACGTAGGGTTTAAGCATATGCTTATGAGAAGACTCTAAGGAGAAAGGAGGTCTTGATATTGTATATTAGATACAGACTAAGCAATTTTTAATTCATTCTAGACACCAGAGATTGTTTTAAGAGAATTCAACAGTACTAATTGGTGCCTGTCACTTTATGGCAGTACATTTGTTCCAAGTGTACCAGCTCCCTACCTTTTGCTTCTTTGAAATCCTCTTATATTTTTCTCTGTACCCTTCATTTAGCTTGTTTCAGGAATACCGGTTTTAAAGTGAGTCACATGATGAGAAGTGTGTGTGTGTGTGTGTGTGTGTGTGTGTGTGTGTGTGTAATTCAATGAGGAAGGTTTGTGCAGCTGGTTTCTCTTGGTCCTGGACTTACTGAGGGGCTCCTTAAACATTCAGGTTCTTAAGCCCCACTTTAGAGTTACTAAATTAGAATCTTGGGAAACGGAGGCCCTATAGTCTACTGTTAGAAAGATAATCTTGGTGTGTCTTTGTGTGTCCATTAACCAGCTGGTCTAGAGGGTCCAGTTTATGAAAATTGATTCTGAGTCAGGTGAGTTCAAAAGCTTTAATCTTGTTGGGTTTACTCTTGCTGGTAATTTCTTATAATGCCTCATAAATTCAATGGAATTGCAACAGCTAAAAATTATGTTTAAATATTACCATGTATTTGGTTCTGATGATAGTTACCCAAGCCTTAATTGTGGCTGTTATATACTTGATAGTGCATTGGCTAGATCCTTTATTCCCTAGTTCAAATGTGCTAACCAATGAAAGACAATGTAAAACTTGCTAAAAATTTTGGCTACAGTTTGGAATCTTTTTCATTGCATGCTTATCCCAGAGTAATGCTTGGTGTTAATTTATTTGGTCTTTGTTACATACTTGTAAACTTTTACTTGTAAACTAGTGGGACTGTTTCTTCATTCCCCTTCTTATTTACAGCATTTAGCACAGTGCCTTGAAAGCTCTAGATCTATTTTTGACAGCATGTATTATCTTCAATAAGGTTTTGATGGAATATAGAGATTCATGTTTTGTGTTTTTGCCCCCTTTTTTTCAGTTCCTATGTTCTTTAGAAGAAAAAAAATCTATACAGACTCTTTTTTTCAGTTCCAGAGTGGTGCTCTGGACCATTCCTCCTAGGAACTATCATTCGTAGAAAACATATCTCTATGTGGTACTTTTTAGGGAGAAAATAGAATTTGCAAATAGAGAAACACAATGGAAACAGAAGGGTGAGTTTTTGGCTCTAAAATGTTAGGCTAGGGCAAAAGCCCTAATGTGTTTTTATAATCACACACTAACCAATTACCAGTGGTTCCATGTTCAGAACTAATTACTTTTTGATATCCCCGTTTTATACTATCCCATAAAGCAACACTAGCACCAGGTAATGTAATAAAGGTCACAAAGTCACTTTGTGTGACTGTTTTATTGTCTAAAACTATGTGCTTTTAACTTGTTTTGGGCAAATAATCACCCAAAAGGTTGCTATCAAATTGTTACTATTTTAAGAAAGTGTTTCTATTTGCTTTCACTTAATAGTCAATTTTGTGTTTCAATTTTCCCCTTGTTGTTGGGTATCAGCAGATGCTATTCCTGAACTGGATTGATGCATGCAGTTGCTATTTTCCCCAACCAGAAGTAAAGAGTGTGACTGGTAGCTGTAAAATAGAAACACTTCATTTTCTAAGGATCTTGGTTAGCCAGATATCTAAACATTACCTCAAGTACCAGTATGAAGGCAATACCTTTTTATAATAAAATCTTTTCTTCTATGTTTTAGTGAAAGCTTTATTAAAAAAATATTTTTTTATTGATTTTTTTTAGAGAGGAAGGGAGAGGGATAGATAGATATATAAATGATAGAGAAATGCCATTGATCTGCTGCCTCCTGCATGCCCACAGGGCACGTGCCCTGACAGGAATCTAAGGGATGACCTGTTGGTTCCTGGGTCAGTGCTCAACTTCTGAGCCACCTGCCTGGCTTTTCTTTTTTTTTTAATTAAGAATATCACCTCTGTAGTTTTGTGGCTACACAGAGCCAAAGCTCCAAAGAATTATCGGAGGATTCTATATCAGTCATCTACTTCCTTCACTGTTTAGAAGTCTATAATTTAAACAGGTTGAACCTTGAATGTAAACTTGATAATAAACTTGAATGAATTAATATTAACATTCAGACATCCCACAAAGGGTGCCATTTGGTATAACCTTTATATTTTTCACTAAGTATTTAGTGTTTCTCAGACAACTCAAATTGGGATTTGGAAATATTTCATTTGTATAAGTACATGTTTTTGTTGTGACATACTATTCTATATAGGATTTCAGCTCTATACTTTTTATTTGGCCTTATGTTTTATCCATTAGGCCACCCAGAGTGTTATTGTCAGAAGTCAGCTATCTTCCTTTTGTCAGAGAACCTTGAAATGACCCGTTTTTTGGTGTGATGAGAGTCATGATTGGGTGTTACCTCAGGATGGAGAACAAGATAATGGTTTGCCACGTACAATGGGCTGGAAATCTCTCTTGGCAAGAACCACACAGACAGCAGACAGAGGAAAGGACCCCCACACAGTCTTTCCATGTTCTTTTTTCTGTGGATTTGGGGTAGAATTGGGTTTAATTCTAGTAATGATTTCCAGGGTGAGACTGGAGCCCTAAGTGCCTCAGAAATTTTAGTCCTGCCCTGGATTACACTCACTCTTAAGGACCTTTGTGCATACTTATTAATTTCAAGGACTAGAGATAGTATTGACTAAAAGCAAATTTTACAGCCTAGAATTAAATACTAACCCCTTCGTTAATCCAGTGTTATTACTACTTTTTTCCTAATTTAACAGGTAGTTTAGTCTGGAACCCAGTGATGTGGCTAATAGTGAATGGTGTCATCATTTATTTAGCTGCATTCTCTTTAATGTATACAAAGCTCATTCTGGGTCCCTCAAGCTGTTTCCTCTGTACTAGACGAAGGGCCATCTTGGTAAAAGACTGAAGAGAATCGGGGATAGTGATTCATACTGTAATAGTTTTTAACCTGGGTCATCATTGAGGTAGATTCTTACAAAGTAGTTCATCTGATTTCCTACTTAGGAAATGCACTTGATCCATTTTCTATCCCGTTAATGATCTAATGCCATAATGAGTAAGAGGAAGGAAAATTGGAAATTGATTCTAGCTACTGAGAGACAAAATCTTTCTCAACTCAGGAATTTATAAAACTTAGATTTGTATCTGCCGTCCCCCCAACCCACCCTTCCCACATACTTGTGAACACCACTTTGCAGGAAACTAATTTATTCCTTTTCTAAAGTGGCCTTATGTTTGTCTAGCAAGGAAATCATCAAAAGGGTTCTCGAAGAAGCTAGCAATGAAATTGGAAGTGCCTACTGTCACCACTAGTGATAAATTAAACTGATGTTAAAGATGCAAATACTTGTTCTAGTATTCTCCTCTTTGTTTCTAGAATTAAGTTAATTAAGCCAGCAAAGTACTTCATTAACTACTATGCTGCATGTTAATGGTAGATTTAAAGTTTTACTGTTTTATAATGTGAACAAATTTCTGGAAATTATATTTAAATCTTTATTGTGTTCTAAGTTCATATACTTAATAATAATTAACATTGTTAATTGAGAGAATATGTTAATTGTAGCACAGTTAGATTTTTAGTTTGGTGTACAAATACAAGAAATTTTAGGAAATATTTGGTACTATCACATTTAGGGCAACTTTTGTCCATGTTCTCAAGAAAGTGATTAAAACAATATATAATGCATTTTTATTAGACTATGAGGAATTTAATTACATTCAACTTAGCATTGTAGAATTTTAAATGTACTCTATTAACTAAAATTTTAAAAAGCTGTTACAAAACTGATATGATTGGTTTCTTTCATTTGCAGCATTTAAATATTAGGACATTGACAGATGACATGGTAAGGTTCTTAATGTTTCCTTGTGAATTTTAACTAACTATGTGATGTCAGTAGCATGCTGTGCTAACTAACACCTTTGACATTGCTAAAAACTGCATGTTTTGGAAATATACTTTGTTATGGTGCTAAAATAAGAGGCAGAACTGGTAAAATGTATTAAATTGTTGTTTTTAAATAGTAAAAGGGACTAGTTGACATGTTAATTTGTAATTAATTTGGTTAAACTGTTAGTCAACCTTAAATCATTTAAATCAGCTCGAGTACTTCAAAAAGAGGTAAAAAAAGCTAGACTTATCTGCTTTTCAGAAACATATAGTTGCTAAATAAAATAGACCAGACTGAATATCATATGAGTAATTTTTAAAAATTTTACTTACAAGGGAATCAAGCAATCTTAGTATATGTTCTGCATGTTGAAAATTATAGACCTTCTTATAAGTAATTCACATGTCATATCACCCATAAAGATTCTTGATTCTTGTATATTGGCAGACAAAGCATTTCACTCTACTGACCAAGTTTCGAATTCAAATTTACCTTGTATCAAATATGAAACAGAGTGCTTAAAACATAGTGAGCACTCAGAAATTGTTTAGCAATACTCTAGATTACTCTGGTAATCTAGAGTAGCATCTTAGATACTTACCATCTTAGGGTAAGATGGATATGCAAACATAAATGAGACATACTAGTAGATCTTGACATGCAAACTTAAAAAAATTGAATTAGATTGTTGTGTTTTATTCCTCTGTACTGTATATAAGAAAAGGGTATTTATGTAAACTTTTCAGAATGACATTTATTTCTCATGCAACAGTATTTAAAAGATGGTAGCAATGTGGAGCACTTATGCAGATGTATGTAATTTCTCACCTTGCGAGGTTGATATTGTCCTCTTTCTTCCACCGAGTGCACTGAGGCTGACATGTTTAGTTGGAGCTTTCTCAAGTATGCATAGCTGGCAAGTGGTGCAGCTGTGGCTTGAATCTTGTTCCACACAGCTCCACACCTATACACTTACTTTGTCGATTTAGTTTTCAAATGGCTTAAGGCCAATAATAAAACCATCTGCAATGTTTATGTTTAAGCTTTTATGAGATTACTAGAAGCCCAATGCACGAAGATTCATGCCAGAATGGGCCTTCCTTTCCCTGGCTGCCAGCACCGCCTTTGCTCTGGCCAGAGCCACCTTTCCGCTCTTGCCTGGAGCCACCTTTCTGCCTTCCCATGCTGCTCAGAGGCCATGGGTGGTGAGGAATGCCTGTGTCATTGCCATGGTGACAACACAGCATCTTGCCCTGCCCTTGTCTGCTCCCGCAACTGTGTATGCAAATTAACCTTTCATCTTTGTTGGATTAATTTGCATACTCACCCCTGATTGGCTGGGTACAATCAATTAGCATATTACTCTTTTATTAGGTTAGATATATTGATATGTTTGTAACAGCCTTATTGAGCTATAATTCATATATCAAATATTTATTTAAAGTGTTCATTTCAGTCTTTTTTTTTTTTTTAAATATATTTTATTGATTTTTTACAGAGAGGAAGGGAGAGGGACAGAGAGTTAGAAACATCGATGAAAGAGAGACATCGGTCAGCTGCCTCCTGCACGCCCCCTACTGGAGATGTGCCCACAACCAAGGTACATGCCCTTGACCGGAATCGAACCCGGAACCTTTCAGTCTGCAGGCCGATGCTCTATCCACTGAGCCAAACCGGTTTTGGCACATTTCAGTATTTTTTTAGTATATTCTCAGAGTTGTGAAACCACCACCACAATTAGAGAACATTTTTATCACCCAAAAAGAAACTTCATACCCTTAAGCAGTCACTCCCTAATTACCTCCAGCTCTCTCAGCCATAGGCAATTGCCAGTCTATTTTATGTCTATAGATTTGCATCTCCTGGACACTTCATATAAATGGAGTCCTATGATATGTAGTCTTTTGTATCTGAATTTTTTTACTTAGCATAATGTTTTCAAGGTTTATCCATGTTGAAACATATCACTACTTCCTTTCTATTGATGAATAGTATTCTACATGATGGTATTTTTGAGGTTTGTTTCTATTTTATAGGTAGTTTATATTCCCCACCCCTGTTTTCAATCAGACTATGCCCTAACCTTTCTGATACCTTTGTTCTATGACTCAGTGCCAGCCCACAATCTCTAGAAACAGTTGTGTTATGGAGTTATTTCAATAGGCTACTCTCGAAGCCAATCTTGCTCTGATTGTACATTAATAAATGGGTTCCTTCTCAGTGAAGACTTTTTAAAAATCTGTTTTTTTAATAAATTTATTATCTCTTTGAAAAATCTTCATAGAAAATTGTGATTTGGTTTATTAGCTCTCAGTAGCTCATTCCTGAGCTCTGAGGAAGCTTGCTTTCTTCTGAGCTCCCTGATTTTTCTTCTGGGTAAAAGACATTTTGGGACAGTTCCAACTCTTCTTTTTAACTTCTTTCTTAAGCTTCTTCTCATAGACTGGATTCTCTAACATAGCAGCATGAGTTTTCTTATACATTTCCATCATGTCAGGAGTTACATTGTTCTTTACGTATTGAGATAACTGTTTCTTGTAAGCATCTTCATCTTCTTCATTAGATAATGCATATAATTTGCAACATTCTGACCCATGATGTGCTTCCAGTGTATTTCTGCATTGAATTCCTTCCTTGCTTTCTGAATCATAACCAGCGAATCATTTGGTACTGAGAGGGATGGGTAAGTCTCCATTCACAGCCCCCTCAGGGCCCCAAAAACTTCATTTCCAATAGTAGTTCTGGCAAACCCTATATCCAAAAAGCAGGTGAAGGCACCAGGTTGACCATTGATACTTTCCATGTTGTATTCATCTCCATTCACCTCTACCTGGCCTTCATAGATCTTGTCTGTGCCAAACCTACTGAGAAGTCTTGTGGATAAGCAGCAGGCCAGTACAGTATGCTGCAGTGTAATTTGTCAGGCCAAACCTCCACCATACTTTGCAAGTTCATGAGCATAAGCTGCACAAACTATCATATCTCCTATATGGGCATAAGCATTCTGACAAATGATATTTCTGTTGGTTATTTATTTTTATCCTGGATTACCAAGCATTTCCAGGCATAGTAATAAGTTTAACCCTCTTGTCTTCTCAGTTTCACTTGCTATCACTTGAAGTAGGCCTTTTGACAACTTTCACAACCCTATCCTGTGGAAAAGAGACCCACAGCCACAGTTCGCCACAGACCTGCAGGCCTAGCCTAGCCTCTTTCTTTTTTAAAAATCTTCACCCAAGGATATTTTTTCCATTGATTTCTAGAGTGAGTGGAAAGGAGGGAGGAGGGAGAAAGAGAGAGAGAAAGAGAGAGAGAGAAAGATAGAGAGCAAGCAACATGAGAGAGATACATCAAATCTGTAACCATAGTATGTACCTTTGAGAGAGAGAGAGAGAGAGAGCGAGAGAGAGAGAGAGAGAGATTGAGAGAGAGAGAGAGAGTGCGCAACATGAGAGAGATACATCGAATCTGCTACCATGGTATGTACTTTTGACCAGGAATTGAACATGTGACCCTTTGGGCCAGAGGTTGATGTTCTAACCATTGAGCAAGACTTTTTCTTTTCTTTCTTTTTTATATACAGTGGTACCTCGAGATACGAGTTTAATTCGTTCCGTAACCTTGAGGCATGGGAAACTATGAGACGCTCGAGTTGCGGTAAACTGGTGGGTCGTGTGCAGCCTGCTGATCCGCGCGATTACTCCTATCTCAAATGTTGCTCGTATTTCAAAGCAAAAATTGCTCGCCCTACAGCTCGTATCTCAAAAATCTCGTACGTTAGGGCACTCGTATCTCGAGGTACCACTGTATTTTTATTGATTTCATTGAGGAAGGAAGAGGGAGAGAGAGAGAGAAAAATCAGTGATGAGAGAGATTTATTTATCAGCTGCCTCCTGCATGCTCCACTCTGAGGATCGAGCCCAAAACCTAGGCATGCCCTGACCAGGAATCAAACCATGACCTCTTGGTTCATAGATCGATACTCAACCACTGAGTCACACAAGCCCAGTGGCAAGACTTCCTTAATCTTTTTCCCATCCTTTCTTCCTTCCTCACTTCTCCGCCAATCCTTACAACTTGGCTTTGTAAGGTCGGCACTTTTGGGTTGTTACTATAGTGCCCTGTGCATATTTTTAACAAAGCAGCACATCGTTTAGTATCTGTCTTTCTCATTAGTTTACACCTTTTGGAGGCGGAGACAATGTGTTATTAATATTTCCAGGTATGATAGATGCCAAAATCCTCAACAAAATTCTAGCAATTAGGATCCAATAATACATCAGAAAGATCATACACTATGACCAAGCAGGATTTATTTCAGGGATGCAAGGATGGTACAATACCCGCAAATAAGTAAACATGATAAATCACATAAACAAATTGAGGGATAAAAATCACATAGTCATATCAATTGATGCAGAAAAAGCATTTGACAAAAATCCAATACCCTTTCTTGATAAAAATTCTCAGCAAGGTGTGAATAGAAGGATCATACCTCAACATAATAAAAGCCATCATCACACTCACTGGACAAAAACTAAAACTATTTCCCCTAAGAACAGGAACAAGATAGGAATGCCCATTCTTACCACTCCTGTTTGACATAATACTGGAAGTACTAGCCATTGCAGTCAGACAAGAAGAAAAAATAAAAGGCATCAAAATTGGAAAAGAAGTGAAACTGTCCTTGTTGGCAGGTGACATGATATTGTATGTAGAAAACCCCAAAGACTCCATCAAAAAATTATTAGACTTAATAAATGAATTTGGCAATGCAGCAGGATACAAATTTAACGCCAAGAAATCTATGGCATTTCTATACACCGATAGTGAATTTACAGAAAGAGAGACTCAAAAAGCAATTCTATTTATCATTGCACCAAAATAATTAAGATACATAGGAATAAACAAGTAAGGAGGTAAAAGACCTATATATGAGAAAATTATAGGACACCGAAAAAAAGAGATAGAGGAAGACATAAACAGATTGGAAGAACATACTGTGTTCATGGATTGGTAGAATCAACATCATCAAAATGTCTATACTTCCCAAAGCAACTGTAGATTCATTGCACTCCCCATTAAAATACCAATGATATATTTCATGGACCTAGAACGAACTTTCCAAAAATTCATCTGGATTAAAAAAAGATGGCGAATAGCTGCAGCAATCCTGAAAAAAAAAAAAAAAGAACAAAATAGGTGGGATCTCAATACCCAATATCAAGCTATATTACAAAGCCACTGTTCTCAAAACAGCCTGGTACTGGCATAAGAATAGACATATAGATCAATGGAATAGAATAGAGAACCCAGAAATCAAAACCACTATGCCCAATCAACAAAGGAGGCATGAACATATAATGGAGTCAAGATAGTATCTTCAATAAATGGTGTTGGGAAAATTGGACAGATATATGAAAAAAAAAAAAACTAGACCACCAACTTATACCATACACAAAAATAAACTAAAAATGGTTAAAGGACTTAAACATAAGACGGGAAATCATAAATACACTAGAGCAGCGGTTCTCAACCTGTGGGTCGTGGCCCCTTTAGGGGTCGAACGACCCTTTCACAAGGGTCGCTTAAGACTATCAGAAAACACAGATATTTACATTATGATTCATAACAGTAGCAAAATTACAGTTATGAAGTAGCAATGAAGATAATTTTATGGTTGGGGTCACCACAACATGAGGGAGTGTATTAAAGGGTCGCAGCATTAGGAAGGTTGAGAACCACTGCACTAGAGGAATCCACAGACAACAAAATCTCAGAAATATGCCGAACCAATTACTTTAGTGATACTGCTCCTAGGGCAATGGAAACGAAAGAGGAAATAAGCAAATGGATAGCATCAAAATAAAAAGCTTCTGCACTGCAAAAGAAACCATCCATAAAATAACAAGAAAGCCCACTGTATGGGAGAATATATTTGCCAATGGTATCACCGATAAGATTTAAACTCCAACATTCACAGGGAACTCGAACAACTTAACACAAGGAAGATAAACAATCCAATCAAAAAATGGGCAAGGGGCCGAAACTGGTTTGGCTCGGTGGATAGAGCGTCGGCCTGCGGACTGAAAGGTCCCAGGTTTGATTCTGGTCAAGGGCATGTACCTTGGTTGCGGGCACATCCCCAGTAGGGGGTATGTAGGAGGCGGCTGATTGATGTCTGTCTCTTTCATCGATGTTTCTAACTCTCTATCCCTCTCCCTTCCTCTCTGTAAAAAATCAATAAAATATATTTTAAAAAAAATCGGGCAACTGGACCTAAATAGAACCTTTTCGAAGGAAGGCCAAGAAACACATGAAAACATGCTCAAAGTCACTAATTATCTGAGAGATGCAAATCAGAATGACAATGCAGTACCATCTCACATCTGTCAGATGGCAATCATCAACAAATCAAGTGTTGGTGAGGATGCAGAGAAAAAAGGAACCCTCGTGCACTGCTGGTGGGAATGCAGATTGGTGCAGCCACTGTGGAGAACAGTATGGAGTTTCCTCAAAAAACTAAAAATGGAACTCCCATTTGACCTAGTAATCCCACTTCTAGGAATATATCCCAAGAAGCTAGCTAGAAACACCAATCAGAAAGGATACATGCACCCCTATGTTCATAGCAGCACAATTTACTATAGCTAAGATTTGGAAATAGCCTAAGTGCCTATCAGCAGATAAGTGCATTAGGAAACTGTGGTACGTCTCCACAATAGAATACTATGTTGCTGTAAAAAGGAAGGAATTCTTACCATTTGCAACAGCATGAATGGAAATGGAGAGCATTATGCTAAGTGAAATAAGTCAGAGAAAGATAAATATCACATGATTTCACTTATCTATGGGAAATAATAACATAGACCTATGAACAAAAACAGATCCAGAGACAGAGAAGTACCAATCAGACTGTCAAACCTCAGATGGAAGGTAGGGGAGGGTGGGAGTAAGGGGAAGAGATCAAAAAGGACTTGTATGCATGCATATAGGCTTAATCAGTGGACACAGACAGCAAGGGGTGAGGGCACGAGTGGGGAGGGGGTTGGGAAGGTAATAGGGGGATGAGGACACATATGTAATAACCTTAATAAAGAAATTAAAAATATATTTTCAGCTATGTTATCTGGCAGTATCATAAGTTCTTTGTTGGATTGAAAAAATAAGTTACTGTTTTGATAACTTGTGTGGTATTGTGGTTTCCTTGGATCTGTGCCAGATTGATCCAGGTCAAGCTTCCCAGATATGGGTCTTGCTTTTGCCCAGGGTAGAGAATCTTTGACAGGGGACCGCTGTCTGTCTTTCTGACCACCTGCCTGCGTCACTGACTTGTTACCTTGCCCCTGCCTTCACCTTAGATGTATGTATACATGACCATCTCTCTTGGATTGCTCATTGGCTCATTGACTTCACATGGACTCACTGGCTGAACTGCTGTCTTCCCAGCTCTCCCTGTTGTTTTCTTTGGAGTTTGTGCATTAGCCTGGCTCTCAAGTTTAGGAAAGGATGGGCAGATAGTCTAGTGTGGGCATTGAACCTATTGTTGTGGAGCTTAGGAATAAGTATGACTATGCTTAACAGAAAACACTGATAGTAAGGTTTTTCTAACTCACTGTTGATTGTGTGGTGTGGATGGAAAGAGCATTGGGTTTGGAATCAAAAGACTAATTGAAAGACAGAATTTCACCACTTCTTAGCTCTGTGACCTTGATAAATCAATTATGTGTTTGCTTATTTGTAAAGAATAACTAATTATATCTTCTCCTCATAGGGTTTTGGTGTGTTTCACCTAAGCCCAAGTAGGTTGAACTATTGCATTTATTTCTGTGCTCTTTTAACCCCTTTAAAAAATATTTCCTGATGGATAGAGAGGCAAGGTGTGTTGCTATTGAGGCTTACAGGTTATGTATATACGAGACATGTAGCCAGCGGCCGAGAGTTTGACATGCTTGAAGATCAATGCAGGGCTGTGAGGAGGGCCACATAGCTGGAATTTTGAGGGCTCTTTAAACTCTTTCTGGTGAGTTAGAGCTCAGGAAAGTGTTTGCCATTAATTAATGCTTAGATGCATGCTAGCATTATGTTGTCTAATTAAAGGTTGCCACCTCCACAGCATACATGCTGCACATGTGCTTTTAATTTAGAACTTCTTAGTGTGGATAGCCTTCTTGGATAGAACTTGATCAAAGGAATTTAAGAGTGGTGCCTGCTGTAGTCATGTGTTGAATAACAGGGTTTTAGAAACTAAATAGAAACATCCTGGGAAGCATTAATGTTAAAAATCCATTTCTTTTTATTGCTTTGTTAAAGGCCTGCCAAAGTACTTCACCTACTAAGCTTATTTCTTGAGTTACTATCAGAATTTAATTTCACAGGACACTGTTTGGTTAAAAGATTAAAATAGTACTGTAACATTCAAGTCATAAGGCAGAGTTTTAAACAGTGTTCATTCTATACTATCTGAGCATTCACTGTTTAAAGTGCAGTGCAAGGTGCACAGGTAATATAAAGGTGAAAAAAAATCATTGCATTTACCACCCTCCATTGTTATAGTTGGTTTGTTATAGTTGTAGAGACAAAAAGGGAGGAGGACAGTGATATGAGACAATTGTTATAAGGTAACTGGGAGAAACTGAATGTAGATATCACAGTGCTGACTTCTCCATCTCTGTGTGCACTGAGTGTTTTAGGAGTTGTTTGTCATGCTTTTTTCTTCCCTGTCCTTCACAATTATTTGTCGGAAGTACAGTGTTCCTACTGATAATCTCTTATTTTTTCTCATGGACTTCAGCATTGCTATCATAATCCCTTGTTTTGCTTGCCAGCAGTGGATTTCAAAAGTTGATGAAGCCCCATAGTAAGGAATACATTTTATTTTGTAGCCCCATACACATTCTCTCTCAGTTGAAACATGTTTTAAAAAATAGTATTTAACATTTGTAAGCATAGTAAACTGGGATCCTTTCCCTTTTGATCTTTTCCATTCCACTAAAAACCCAAGACAACCAAAAAAGTGATCCAATCCAGTCCATTAATTTCATGACCCACATTGTTCACAACTATAGCTAGAATATCAGACTTTGCCTATATAGCAACTAGAGCAGCGGTTCTCAGCCTGAGGGTCGCAACCCCTTTGGGGGTGGAATGACCCTTTCACAGGGGCCACCTAAGACCATCGGAAAATGCAGATATTTACATCACGATGCATAACAGTAGCAAAATTTCATGGTTGGGGGTCACCACCACATGAGGAACTGTATGCAAGGGTCGCGGCCTTAGGAAGGTTGAGAACCACTGAACTAGAGGAAGTTCTGAGATCTTGGTAATTTGTCTTTCAAGGAATTTTTCACATCTGTGTTGTTGAATTATAAGTTGTAACATTTATTTATCCTTTAATTGTAGGGTCTGTGTTGATCTCCGATTCCAATTCTGATATTGATAATTTGTGCCTTCTGTTTTCTCCCCCTGATTAGTATGATTTGGCAGGGGTGGGGAACCTTTTTTCTTCCCCAGGCCATTTGGAGATTTATAAATTCATTCTCGGGCCATACAAAATTATCATCTTAAGAATTAGCCTGCCATATTTGGTCAAACATTTAATTCACTCACACCTAATGGTTTGGCAGGGCCAGAGCAAATGAAGGTGTGTGGGCCAAATGTTTCCCATCCCTGGTCTAAAGGTTTGTTAATTTTATTGATCTTTTGAAAGTACCAGCTTTGGTTTCAGAAATTTTTGTATAGTGCTTTTATTTTATGTTTACTATTTCCTTCCTCTTCTTCTGTTTCTAGTTTCTTAAGGTGGAAACTTAAGTAATTGATTTGAGACTCTTGTTTTCGTGTATTTTTTTTTTTTAGAATCTTGTTTTCTAATAAAGGAATTTTATGCTCTAAATTTTTCTTAGAGAGCCTACTGCATCATTTTCTGAATATTCAAAATACTTTTTGATTTCCTGTGGATATATTTTCCCCTTGACCCATTGGTTATTTAGGTATAAGTTGTTCACATTTTAAGTATGTGAGGAGTTTTCTGTTATTTTTCTGTTACTGATTTGTAATTTAATTCCCTTGGCAAGAGATCATAGTTTGTGAAATTTCAGTCTTTTCAATTTTGAATCTTATCTTCTGTCTGAGAATGTGGTCTATCTTGGTGAATGTTCCATGTGCACTGTGTTTGTTAAAACTGATCTATCAATAGTAAGTAGGTCAAATTGGTTGGTAGTGTTGTTCACATCTTATACATTTTTGACTTTCTGCCTGCATGTTTTGACAATTATTGAAAGGTAAATGTTGTAGTCTCCAAATATAATTTAGGATTTTAAAATTATCTTTTCACTTTTATTCAGTTTTTTTGGCATCGTTTTTTGAAGCATTCCAATAAAGTGATTATACATTTAGGACTGTTATGAATCCTTTATTATTATGAAACTAGAGGCCCGGTCCATGAAATTTGTGCGCCCATAGGTTCTGTAGGCCTGGCCGGTGATTAGGGTTGATCAGGGCCTTTTTTCCCCTGGCTGCCAGCTGCCGTCCAGGTCCTTTCTTTGTTCTGTGCCACCTCCTGGTGGTCAGCACATGTCATAACGAGTGGCCGAACTCTTGGTCAGTTGAGTTCCCTAGGGGACAATTTGCATATTAGCATTTTATTATATAGGATGACTGTGTTTCTCCTGTGATATTCATTGATTTCTAGTCTTTGGAAATTTACTGGGTTCTCTGTTCATTTTGATCCAGTTGTCTTCTTCCTGTTTGAAAAATGAAGATTTCTTGGCTCTGCTATACTAGACTATTGGTTTCATATCCCTCTGACCTTTCCTTTTTCTATCTCTGTGTGTTTTTCCTTTGCTTATCAAACTATTGGGATTTCTCAAGTTTCTTTCCTAAAGCCACTGCTTTCCCTCTGTATATAATCACCTTTGTATAAACTCTGTCTGTGACCTTTTTCTCAAGTTGAGATATCAGTGTATTAGCCTCTGAATTCCTTCATATAGATAACTAATCTGTACTTGAAATTTTACATGCAACAAAATAAACCCTTCACGTTTTTCATTTTTATTTCTATATTCTCTTATAAGGTAGCTTCACCCTTCTAATGTTTCTTTCTTTTTTTTCCCTTTTTAATATATATTTTTATTATTTAAAGTATTACAAATAGTAGTACATATGTCTCCTTTTTTTCCCTCCTATTGACCTCCCCCCGGCCTTCCCTACCCCCTAGCACATGCCCTCACGTACCCGCCCCCCCAACCCCAATGTCCTGTATCCATTGGCTATGCTTACATACATGCACACAAGTCTTTTGGTTGATCTCTTACAGGCCCTCCCCCCAACCTCCCTGCCTTCCCACTGCAGTATGACAGTCTGTTCATTGCTTCTTTGTCTCTGTATCTGTTCTCCCCACCCCGCTCCCCCCTGATTCTTTTCTTTAAAAACATCTTGCCACTGTAGGCTAGAAATAAACTTATAAGAACAAAATATGTTTGAGTCCCAATTTCAATGTGCAATAGTTATGAGTCCCAGTTTCAATGTCAAACAGTTCCTTATGTGTACACGTCAGCAATGGTATCTGGATGGTGGACAAATGGTGGCAATGCAGGTCCAACCCTCTCTGGTTTGGTCCTAGGCATCCTGTAGCGACGCACAGCTGCTGACTGCTAGCATGTCAAGGCGTCATCAGTGTCTTCCATCTCTGGACTGTTTCTCCTTTTTTCTTCGTGGTTGGAGCAGACCTGTCAGTTCCTCTTTGTTGCAGGAGTCCACTTGATCTTGGAGTTGTTTTCTAAAAGTATATAAACATATTCTCAACCCCGAGTTAATAAAGGAATCTTTTCTATAAAATTGACTTGGGGTCCTTTTTATTTTTGCTTACCTGCTTTTCCTTTGGCTTATTTGACACCATGTGTGTTTTTCATGGGTGTCTTGCTGTTAGTATTACAAATTAAAATTAATTTTCTAAAGTGAAAATTTTCTAGATGTAATTTACTTACCAGATATTTTTCCTTACATGATATTATCTTACTATACCCCCCCTTTTTTTTTTATTAATGGAGACTTTTGTTAAAAAAATTTTAATGCAATCTTGATAACTTTAAATTTTAATATTTTTGCACACAAATATGCCTTTTTTAAAAAAATACATTTTATTGATTTTTTACAGAGAGGAAGGGAGAGGGATAGAAAGTCAGAAACATCGATCAGAGAGAGAGAGAGACATCGATCAGCTGCCTCCTGCACGCCCCACACTGGAGATGTGCCCGCAACCAAGGTACATGCCCCCGACTGGAATCGAGCCTGGGACCTTTCAGTCCACAGGCCAACGCTCTATCCACTGAGCCAAACCAGTTCCGGCAAATATACCTGTTTTATGTTCATTGCATGTTAAGCAATTTTACTATGAGATGAGCTACCAATAGAAATTTTGGTTAATACTTTAGAAACAGCTTTTTGTCCAGTACACTTAAATTTTCTTGGATATTCACTTATTTCAATTCGCCAATTTAAATTAATCTGAAAGCTTAATTACTCTTTTACTGTCAAATTTAATACTCTTCCAACAATTTTAGATTATCCTGTAAATATTAGTGGACAGGTTTATTTGCATTCTTGAGTTGCCATTGAGCATTCCTAGTGCTAGGCTGCATTTAGATATAGGGCAGCTGCTGTCGGCAAGTTTCTGTCTGTTACCTGGGTCCTGTTCTAAGGGAAATGGTTTTAGTTTTTGCCCATTGAGTATGATGTTGACTGTGGGTTTGTCATATATGGCCTTTATTATGTTGCGGTATGATCCTTCTATTCCCACCTTGCTGAGAGTTTTTGTCAAGAAAGGGTGCTGGATTTTGTCAAATGCTTTTTCTGTATCAATTTATATGACTGATTTTTATCTCTCAATTTGTTTATGTGATGTATCACATTTATTGATTTGAGAATATTGTACCATCCTTGCATTCCTGGGATAAATCCTACTTGGTCTTGGTGTATGATCATTCTGATATTCTGTTGGATTCAGTTTGCTAGAATTTTGTTGAGGATTTTGGCATCTTTGTTCATGAGGGATATTGGTCTGTAATTCTCTTTCATTGTGTTATCTTTATCTGGTTTTGGTATTAGGGTGATGCTGGCTTCATAGAAGGAGTTTGGAAGTGTTCCTTGCTCTTGAATTTTCTGGAATAGTCTAAGGATGGGTTTTAGTCCTTACATGAATGTTTGGTAAAATTCCCCTGTGAAACCAACCGTCTGGCCTGGGCTTTTGTTTGCTGGAAGTTTTTTGATGACTGCTTCAATTTCTTCCCTAGTTATCGGTGTGTTGAGATTTTTAGAATATTCCTGTGTGAGTTTTGGAAGGCTGTGTTTTTCTAGGAATGTGTCTATTTCGTCTAGATTGTGTAATTTGTTAGAATAGAGTTGTTCATAAATCCTTTGTATTTCTGTGGGGTCTGTAGTTATTTCACCTCTCTCATTTCTTATTTTGTTTATTTGGGTCCTCTCTATTTGCTTCTTGGTGAGCCTGGCTAGAGGTTCATCAACCTTGTTTATTCTTTTGAAGAACCAGCTCTTGAATTTGTTGATCTTTTGTATTGTTGCTTTGGTCTTTATGTCATTCATTTCTGCTCTGATCTTTATTATTTCCTTCCTTCTGCTCACAGTGTTCTTTTCTTATTGCCCTCTTTCTAATTCTTTGAGTTGTTGATTTAGGTGATTCATTACCATTTTTTCCTGTTTTTTTTTTTTTTTTTGAGGTAGGCCTATAGAGCTATAAACTTCTCTCTCAGCACTTTCATTGTGTCCCATAGTATTTGCATTGTGTTTTTATTGTCATTAGTCTCCAGGATATTTTTAATTTCTTCTTTGACCTCATTTGTAACCCAGTCATTGTTTAGTAACACACTATTCAACTTCCAAGTGTTTGAATTTTTTGGAATATTTTTATTGTGGTTTATTTCTAATCTTTTGCCATTGTGGTCTGAGAAAATGATTGATATAATTTCAATCTTTTTGAATTTGGGGAAACTTTGCTTGTGACCCAATATGTGGTCTACTTTTGAAAATGTCCCATGTGCACTTGAGAAGAATGTATATTTCGTGGCTTTGGGGTGATATTCTCTGAAGATGTCAATTAGGTCAATCTGATCTAGTAAGTTATTTAGAATTGCTGTTTCTTTGCTGATTTTTTTGTGTAGAGGATTTATCCAGTGATGTCAGTGGTGTATTCAAGTGCCCTACTATGATTGTATTGTTGTTGATCTCTCCCTTGATATCTTCCAGGAGGTTTTATATATATATATATATATATATTTAGGTGCTCCTGTATTGGGTGCATATATGTTTACCAGAGTTATATCTTCTTGATGAATTGCTCCTTTTAATATTATGTAATGGCCTTCCTTATCTCTTTTAAGGCCTTTACTTTGAGGTCTATTTTATCAGATATAAGTATCGCCACCTCAGCTTTTTTCTCATTTCCATTTGCCTGAAAAATGTTTATCCATCCCTTCATTCTCAGTCTTTGTGAATCCTTTGCTCTGAGGTGGGTCTCTTATAGACAGCAAATATTTGGATCATGTTTTCTTAACCATTCAGATACCCTATATCTTTTAATTGGTGCATTTAACCCATTTATGTTTAATGTTATTATTGACAAGTTCATGTTTGTTGTCATATTTTTCCTTTCTGTTTGTGTTTGTTCTTGCCATTCTCTTTCTTTCTTTTTTTTTTTTCTTTTTTTTTTACAGTAGTCCCTTTAGCATTTCTTGCATTGTTGGCTTAGAAGTGATAAACTCTCTTAGCCCTTTTGTCTGTGAAGCTCCTGATTCCTCCTTCAATTTTGAATGATAGCATTGCAGGGTATAGTATTCTTGGGTTCAGACCCTTGCTTTTCATCACTTTGTATATTTCATTCTGTTCTCTTCTGGCCTGGTGTGTTTCTGTTGAGAAATCATTTGATATTCTAATAGGAGATCCCTTGTAGGTAACTTTCTGTCTCTCTCTAGCAGCCTTTAAGATTCTCACTTTGTCGTTAGTATTTGCCAATTTAATTATGACGTGTCTTGGTGTCGGTCTTTTGGGGTTCAGCTTGTTTGGGACTCTGTGTACTTCTTGGACTTGCATAGTTTTTTTTTTTTCTTTTTGCCAGTATCAGGGAAGTTTCTGTCATTATTTCTTATTTTTTGCTTCTCTTCCTCTCCTGTTATCCTTATTAAGCGAATGTTATTTCGTTTTGTGGTGTCCCAAATCTCCCTTAGGCTTTCTTCTTATTTTTTTAAGTCTTTTATCTAGTTGCTGCTGTGTTTGTGTGTTTTTTCCTACCTTGTCTTCTAATTCACTGATGCGGTCTTCAGCCTCTTTTAGTATACTGTTTAGGCCTTCCAATGTGTTCCTTATTGCAGCTATGTCATTCTTCATCTTCTCTTGGTTTCTTTTCATGTTGGTGACATTCTCATTCAGCTCCTTATAGTTCTCATTGAGTTGTGTGTATTTGTTGATGGTTGTATTTGTTCTCCAGGCTTTTAGACATCCTTAAAACCATTACTCTGAATTATTTCTCTGATAAGGTGCTGGTTTCAATTTCATTTAACTACCTTTCTGGTGATTCCTCTTTTTCTTTCTTTTAGGGATTGCTTTTTTGTCTTCCCATGTTTTCCTGTAATGTTTTAATTGTAGATCCAATTGCTTTTCTACCCACTTTTTTTTGGGGGGAACGGGGGATGGTGCTACTGGTGTATTCTCTCAGTTCTCCTGTGCTTGTTAATCTATGTAGTTCCCTACTTGAGCTATTTGGATTCTCTATATCTGCTAGCTTGAGCAGCACAATTGTGTCTAGAAGTTGGCAGACGTAGAGGGGAGTGTTACTATTTTTGCTGTTTTGTACCCTTAATTGAGATCACGCATGCCCAGCACGGATACACAGTGTCACCAAGGGCCTGTCTGTTGGGGTGATGTGGTTCCGGCAGCCTACACTCTGGAGAGGCATGACTGTGGTGCCCAGAGTTATAAAATCACACCTGCAGGGGCTCCCAATGGCTCCCAGGCACTGCCTGGGGAGTAGACCGCCAAAAACGCGCTACTGAGGGTGGACTGTAAACACACTGATGTGGGTGGGCTGTAAACTTGCTGACTAGGTCCCACTGTAAATGTGCAGACCTTGTAAATGCTCTGCCGACTAGGGCGTTCTGTAAACTGGCGACGGGTGCATGCCTGCAATGTGATCACTAGTGCATGCAGCAAACGTGACCAGGGTGCTCTGCAAACCAGTGATGGGGACACGCTGCAGACGGGGTGACTAAGGCACGCTGCAAAGTGGAGACTAGGATACTCTGCAAACCTGGGACGAGGGCACCGCTGATGGGGTGACCTGTGCGCACTGCAAACGCAGTGACTAGGGTGCTCTGTAAACCGGTGCCAAGGGCTCGCCACAGACTGGATGACCAGGGCTTGCTTCAAATGCGGTAACCAGGGTGTTCCACAAGCTGGCGACCAGTGTGTGCCACAACCACACTGATGTCGCTGGGGAGGGGGAGGTTGCACTCACTGCTTTGGAGGCGGAAGTCCCAGGGTCCAAGGGTCTGCAGCTCTAGCAGCAGGATCCTGGCTGGAGTGGGCTCTTGGGTCACAGGGCAGCTCCGGGGCCTCTCTGGCTGTTGGTGCTGATGAGTTCCCAAAGAAAGGCCATTTTCCCCTTCAATATTGGGTGGGCTCCATGCCCGAGTCCTGCAGTCTGGGGAGTGCCAGCTGCAGTGGCAGTCTCACCTTGTCCAAGAGAGCCTGGACTGCCAGCCCCCGCTGCTCCTGCAAGGTTCAACTGTTCCTCACTCAATCACACACACACCAGACACATCCACACACTCTCCTTTTGTCCCCTCACGCACTTCCTCTCCCTCACCTCCGTCCGCCATCTTCCTCTAATATTTCTTTTTAATTATTTCTTGAATATTTTCTCCTCTGAACTCCTTCTATAAGAGCACCAGTTCTTTTATTATCTCTTGTCAGGAATCACAACTTCCTATTGCTCTCTCTAAACCCACCTCCTGCACAGCAAACAGTCTAAATTGATTTCTCACCATATTTTACTCTATTTGAAACTGCGTAATTGAATCCATTATGTGTAGATCGAGCCCAAGCTCTTTAATATGGCATCCAAGGCCTCTATGGAAGGAGCCTGCTTCTCTGTTTTGATATACATTTCTTAGTCAACATGCAGGAAACTTCCAGGGAATAGAAAGATGTGTAAGATGTTAGAGAATTTACTTAGAGAATGTGAAAACATAGCTTTGGAGCAAGATGTATGAAGTGGTAGTAAGGATCATGTAATTATTAGCTGTCTGCTAAGTGAAATTCCAAATATTAGCATAAGTACATTTAATTGAGCAAGCTTCTGAGTGGGCATCATTACTCCCATTAAAAATATATTTTTTAAAATATATTTTTTTATTGATTTCAGAGAGATAGAAAGAAACATAAATAATGAGAGAAAATCATTGATTAGTAGTCTCCTGCACTCTCCTTCCCTCCCACACACTGGGTATCTAGCCCACAACCTGGGCATGTGCCCTAACTGGGAGTCAAACCGTGACCTCCTATTCATAAGTTGACCTCCTGGTTCCTAGATCAACCCACAACCATGCTATCTGGACATTTATTCCTATTTTTAAAGATGGAAAAACTGAGGCAAGAGAGAGGTTAAGTATCTTGTTTAAAGTCATGGGGCAGTCAAGGAACTCTGGCAGACTGACCCTAGAGAATACGATCTTTAACAACTGAGTTACACTGCCACCTGAGTGCTATCACTTTCTCCACCAAGAGTGCTAGTGTAAAATCTCATGTATGTCCCATTATTTCCTCTTTTTTCCTTAAAGCCATCCATCTGAAACTTCTGACCTTTAAATTGACAAGGAAAATTTATATCAGAGTTGTTGAACTTTTTTTTTTTTTTGAAGGTATTTTTATTGATTTCAGAGAGAAAGGGAGAGGGAGAAAGAAACATCAATGATGAGAGAGAATCATTGATTGGCGGCTGCATCCTGCACACCCCACACTGGGGATGAGCCCGCAACTTGGGCATATGCCCTGACTAGGAATTGAACCGTGTCCTCCTGATTCATGGGTCAATGCTCAACCACTGAGCCATGCCAGTCAGGCCAGAGCTGTTGGTTTTAATCCTGAGAGAGTTATAATTGTAAACACATTGTATCTACAAAAGTATAAACATATTGTATCTAAAAATTTTTTTGTGATAAGCAATGAACTAAGAAGTGAATTATTTTTAATATTTTTAGTGAATTAAACTGAAAGTTTTATGCCAAAGAAATAGTGATGTATGTGACTGAGATGGCAACAGGTCAAGATATGAGATTATTTAAATTGTAAGGACATAGGAAGACTGGATGGAAACCACTTGTAAATCTCACAACTGCTAGCTGCTTTCAGATAAGGATACAGGCTTTCCTGGTTCCCCTGAAAGCTCCCCATGGGGATTGGTGTCCCAGAGTCACTGAGGGTGTCACCCAGTGGGTTCTGGTGAGTGCTTTCAGCAGTTTTTACCATTCTTTATGGGCCTCTTGACTCACTCAGTATAATTAACCTCTAGCAGAAAACTCCAGCATGCTCCTGGGTGTTCTCTGTGAGTCTGGTTCACTCAAAGAGTAGTTCTCCAAATGAATAAGCCTACCAGGACTGCTTTTGTCTGCTGGCAGACTCTTCCTTTACCAAATGTGATATATTTTGTAGGATATACTAGTATACTAAATCAGATATTATATGTATAAAAATAAATTATTTTAATGAAATAAAATTGTGATTTTAATTATATGAGCATGTACCTAACTTCCAAGTTAGTTAATAAAACAAAATCATTAGCTTTAAAAGTGAACTCAACTTAAAAGAATTATTTAAAACTAGATGTCCTGTGTAAAAATTCATGCATTGCTGGTTCGGAGGAAGTCCCTCAGCCCAGCCTGCACCCTCTCACAGTCTGGGACCCCTCCAAGGATGTTCTACTGGTGGCTTAGGCCTGTTCCTCATGAGCTGATCAGGGGAAGGCACCATTTCCATCACCCTGCTGCTGCTGCCACTGCCAGCCGTGGTGGTTGTGAGGTGTGAGCCCTGGTCCTCCAGCCACCGGGCCTCACAGTTGCCAGGGTTCACAGCTGCCTGAGCCCATGGCTGCTGTGAACCCTGGTCCTTGCAGCTGCTGTGGCTTTGAATGGAGGTCCGATGGACATCTGCCCTAATTATCATATTACCCTTTTATTAGTATAGATAATTCCTTAAAGCCTAGTAGGATATAAAGCTTTTATTTTTCATTTTTTTATGAACTTATATTTTTCTTGGTAAATTAAAAACAATGATACTATTTTCCAAAATCCTATCTAATAAAAGAGTAGTATACAAATTGAACGTACCTCCACCACACCCACCAGCCATGCCCACCAGCCACATCCACTAGCCAATTAGAGGGAGTGTGCAAATTAACTCAACCAAGATGGCTCCGGTCACAGAGAGCAAGAGGGAGGCTTTGGTTGCCCCAGGTGATGGAGGAAGCCAAGCTTTCTGCAAACCCTGGCTGGCCAGGCCTTCACTTAAGGCAACAAAGTTTCAATGGCTGCCGCCATGGAGAGAGGCTTGGGTTGCCCCTGGTGATGGAGGAAGCCAAGCTTTCTTCATATCCTGGCCAGCCCCGGACTCCGCTTAAGGCAACGAAGTTTCAATGGCTGTGGGAGCAGAAGGCTTAGCTCCATTCTAGGCTACAAAGTTTCAATTGTAGAAGATAAATAAATCCCAGATACCAGGGCCTCCACTTGGGTCGCTGTGGGGCAAGGCCTGCGAACCCACCACAGGCTCCTTGCCCAGGCGACCCCATACCCCAAGGGAACACCCACCCTGATCCAGGACACCCTTCAGGGCAAACCAGCTGGCCCCCACCTTGCAGCAGGCCTCTATCTTACCTAATAAAAGAATAATATGCAGATTGACTATCATTCCAACACACAAGATGACTGCCCCCATGTGGTCAACAGATCCTGCCCCAATGTGGACACCACTTGGCCACCACAAGATGGGACCAGGCCTGCAAGGGACAGGCCTGCAAGAGAGGGCAGTTGTGGGCAATCAGGCCAGCAGGGGAAGATAGTTTGGAGGGACCAGGCCTGCAAGGGAGGGTAGTTGGGGATGATCAAGCCTGCAGGGGTGGACAGTTAGGGGTGACCAGGCTGGTAGAGGAGGGAAGTTGGGGGTGACCGGGCCCACAGAATAGGGCAGTTAGGGGCAAACATTCTGGCAGGGGAGCAATTAGGCCTCAATCAAGCTGGCAGGGGAGTGGTTAGGGGATGATCAGGCCTAAACGGGCAGTCAGACATCCCTCAAGAGATCCCAGATTAGAGAGGGAGCAGGCCTGGCTGAAGTATAACTACCGCGCACCCTCCATGCACAAATTTTGTGTACCTGGCCTCTAGTTTTTCTATAAAACTCTAAACTCAAAATATGCTCGCTCTTGTATGTAAAATAGAAATACCAGTATGGACTGGGGCAATGAAATATATGTGGTAAAGTATACCAAAACAAGTTTCATAAAATTTAAACTATTCACTAACTCAGGTGGGCCTTTCTGAGCCCATTACCATGAGTTAATTAAAGCTTCCTGTACTTAGTTTTCAGTAGTAACACTTAAGTACTATCTTAGGGGTCTTTAAATATTTATGAAATAATTTAGAGAGCTCCTCCTCAAATCAGTACAAATTTGAGAATAAGATCAAGAGCTCTCAGTGTTGAATATACTAAGATGTAATAGGGTGTGCAGACTTGTTTATTCATCCTTTTATCCATTCATTCATTAAACATTTATTGAGTACCTAGTATCATAGGAATACAATTTTGAATAAAACTCTTCCCTTTAGGAACAATGGGGAAACAGATGTGTACATAATTACTATGCATTTAAGTGCAGTGCGATAGGAACTGAAATAGTAGTATAGGAGGTTCAGTGGAAGTCGTAATGTCAACTCTAATCTTGGGGAAGACTTTATGGAGAAGGTGACTTCACCTGAGTTTTGAAGGAGGAGTTGGAATCCAGGCTGACAGGAGTTGTAGTAACTTTTTACTCTAATAATGACTTCCTGCATGTCAACTGAATGGATTCCTAGTGAAAGTGTCAGATTGGCAAGTAGAAAGCAATTGTTGATATCTTTGGATAATTTTCGCGAGTGAGTACTGTTGTTTGTCTTTCAAAAATAAAGTTTTACAGTCATTTTAAAGCTAATTTACAATTTTTAAGTATAGCGAACTGTAATATTTGAATAGATGCAATTATTATACTTTGACTTGATGTGGGTAGATAGAAATTAAACATTTTTTGAATGTTACATTCTTTTAAAATGATTTTGTGCTCCTTTTCCTTTGAGTGAGGTTTTTCTTACTATCTTACTCTATGGTTTTACATTACAGAAATTCATGCTTGTTTTTAGTGTAGCAGGCTGCTCTTTGATCAGTGTTGTAAGAAAAATGGTTTTCTTTTTCTTTCTTTTTTTAAAATATATTTTATTGTTTTTTTACAGAGAGGAAGGGAGAGAGATAGAGAGTTAGAAACATTGATGAGAGAGAGAGACATCGATCAGCTGCCTCCTTCACATCCCACATTGGAGATGTGCCCGCAACCAAGGTACATGCCCTTGACCGGAATCGAACCTGGGACCCTTCAGTCCACAGACCAATGCTCAATCCATTGAGCCAAACTGGTTTTGGCGAAAAATGGTTTTCTTATTGAATATGTAAAGGCCACAACACTTGGCATTCTTCCTGATATTGTTGAGAAGGATTTGGAAGGCAAGAAGCACTAGCTTGTGTCCCAACTATGGAAGATAGAAAGCTATTCATAAATTTATTCACTTAATATTAATGAAAGACCTACTATATGTTTAGGTTTATGCTAAATTCTAGGAGTGACTTAGTGAATAAAATAACAATTCCTGTTATCAGATATGATATGAGGCAATTTCAGAGTAGTATACATTCTATTCTGTAAGCAAGCAATCCCTAGAACTGGAGGATCTAACTCAGTTTTGAGGAGTCAGGAAGACTCCTACATGAAATGTAGCTCAAACTGAGAGCTAAAGATTGAATTGAAATTCACCAGATTAAGTGGCTAGGATATGAGTTGTAGATGTGGATAAGTTTTAGGCACATGAAATAGCATTGGCACACTTAGGAGACTTCAGGTTGCTTATTGTGTCTAGATCATTGAGTGTAAGAGTGGTAGAATGGTGAAGAGGTTGTCTGGAGAGGAAGTAAGGTTCAGATTACAGTGGATCTTTGAGTCATGGTAAGATATTTGGATGTTATTCTCTTAGTAATGGGGGTGCAAAGGTTGAAGGGTTTGAAGCACAGGAATGTGGGACATGATTGTGTTTCATTTCAGATCAAAATGATGTCTTTGTAGAGAACAGCTCCAGGGAAGGTAGCGTAGAGGGAAGGGGCAGTGAAGACATGAAGGCAATTTAGGAGGTTGTAGCAGATGTCCAAGTGGCCTGAACTGGGGTAGATGATAGTAAGTACAGAGAAGTTGAATAAGATATAGTCCACATGGTTTCATGATTTATGTTTCCTTATTAATTTTCATTAGTTACTTACAATTCAACTCAATTTTCTGCTGACCCGAGTGACCCGAGTCAACATCATAAGTCATACTTAATCATATCACCAACAGGCATCTAGAGGCTTCCACTTTTTATTCTAATCTCATATTATCTCTCAACTTCAGGCCTCCCCAAAAGCCTCCTACTTTGCCCTTTGTATCTCAAAGCCTGTCATTTTGAATTCATGCTTTCCTTCTTGCTCTATGGAACCTTAGGTGTTCTTTGAAGGTTTTACTTTTCTGGTATCTTCTTTCTTCAAAATTTTCCAGCTTTTTTTAAGCATTTCTGTGCATTTCTCCTAGTTAGTCTTAACTGTAGGTTTTCTTGATCCTCCCACTGAATCATTGAAGGCATTAGAACTTGAGTTACTTTGGTCTTTTCCACCATTATTTCTGGTACTATTCCATATCTGCATCCTAAGGGTTCTTGACCTGGGTTTCATGGACAATCCAGGCTTTGTGATAGAATTTATGGTACCCTTGAATCCTTGAATTTGAACAGGAAAATATTAAATTTTTATTTTCATTAACCATTAAGTGAAATTTAGTATTTTTAAAACTTATGAATAAAGGTACCACCTGCCACACTCCCTACACATAGGATTTGGCCTGTGACTTTATCAACATAGAAGTCACAGATGTTTTCAAAACATTGTAGTTATTGAAGATATGTCAAAATATGGTTTATATACAAGACTATTGAAATTAGACTTTGTTATTTCTTGTTAGATAATGCATTTGTGAAGATGAATATATATTACTATAATATGGTTATTTTTTAGTATTTTCATAATCCCATTTTATTGGTTTTCTTTATAATTGTATATGCTTTAGGCACTTATAAGTATTATATGAGGATCTTTGTATTAATTATCTGTTGTTAAATAGTAAATTATCCCCAAACTTAGTGTTTTATAACAATAATAAATACTTAACATTTCACAGTTTTGGGGGTAAAAAATTCAGAAGCAGCTTAGCAGGATGGTTCCTGATTGAGGTTTCGGTGAGACATGGCTTAAGCTACAGTTATGTGAAGCCCTCATGGGGATGCAGATCCCTTTTCCAGAGAGGCTCACCTGTGCCTGGCAAGCTGGTGCCCATTGCTGTTGGAAGGCCTGTTCTTCCCTCTTCAGCATCTCTGCAGGCTACTCTGCAGTGCTTGCTGTAGAAGACATATCGCATGTTGTAACTTACTTGTAAGAAATTTGAAAGAAAAAGTTTTTAAATTAACATTTTATTTTTAAAAATTTTTATTGACTTTTTACATTTTTATGTATTTATTATTTTTTTAAAAATATGGTTTACATTCAACATTATGAGATTATTTTCAGGTGTACAGCATAGTGGCTAGACAATCACATGCTTCACAAAGTGTTACCCCAACATTTCTAGTATCCATCTGGCACTATACATAATTATTATAATACTAGTGGCCTGGTGCACGAAATTTGTGCAGTTGGGGCGGGGGGAACCCAGCCTAGCCCTATCACAGTGTGGGAGATCCACGATCCATCGCCCCAAAGAGGTAGGCCCCACCACCCATCCGGGGCTCCTCAATGGATTGCCCCAAAGAGGTAGGCTGGAGCCGGCAGAGGCCTGAGGAACCCTGGCACCAGTGCACAGAGGCGCCTGCCATGGCCCTGTCTCCGGGCCAGACCACAGTGGAGGCCTGTGGACCTCTGTGTGTCTCAGAACCCATGGTGCAGGTGTGCGGAAGCCTCGGCTGTGACCCCACCCCAGTCCTAGATGCTGCATGTCCCCGCCCACCCACACTTGGTTAGCTTATCATCCCTGAAACAATCAATGGTCAATTCCAACCACTCCATCCACCTCCCAAAGATACCTTTGTACTAATGATGTCAGTAGCAATTTAATAAAGACCATGGTCCAGACATACTGTTTAGCTGGTAATATGTACTATCTCCTGTAATTCTGACACATCAACCTCACAGGGTTCCCTGATGGATCCTTTTCCAAAGCCTCTTGAGGTTCCTTCTCCCCAGAATTAATCACTAGTTCCTATTGTTGCTGATTCACATGGCTTATGATTTTTCTGGAGGCTTTTACCTTAATTTATAATTAGTTCTTTTTCATCCATTTTTTCCCCCTCAGGTGGTGAACATCTATCTGAACGGATGGCACTATATTTTTTGTATTTTACCATCCAGTAATTGCTCATTCATTCATACCTTAAAGAAGTATTAATTGACTACTAGCTATCTGCCAGCCATTTTGCTATAGGCTGGACGTATACAAGTGGCTGAAGTAGTTACCTGTTGCTTTGTAAAAATTATTCCCCAATTTACCCCAATATTTAGTGACTTAAAACAGCAAACAGTTGTCTCATACCCTTTCTTTTGGTAAGGAATTTGATAGTTGTTTAGCTAGGTAGTTCTGGCTTCATAAGGTTGCAGTGAAGATGCTGTCTAGAGCTTTTAAAAGTATTATTCTTTGAGGAGCTTTGTATTAGTCATTTGTTGTTATATAATAAGTATCAGTTATCTGAAGGCTCACCTGGGGCTTACAAGAGAGTTCACTCACATGAATGCTGGCGAGAGGCCTCCATGCTGCTTTAGCTTCTGTAGCTCAGTTGTTGGCCTCCCCATAGATCATCTTGAGTTTGATCCTGATTTGGCAGCTGACATACCATAGAACAGGTGGTCCAAGAGGAGTGGGGAAAAAACATGTGATGTCTTTTATGATCTAGTCTTGGAGATCACACTCCATAATTACCACAATATCCTATTGGTTACATAGTTAGGGAATTACTGGGGCTATTTTAGAGATGGGCTACCACAGTGACTAAAATAGTTGACTGTTTAAGTTGTAAGATGACTAATAATTACAACATGTTCCTTTGGTTTTAAATTAAAAAGTACTTCTGTTAGTATTTAAAATGTTGTAAGAGTTAAAAATTGCATTTTCACTGGTCTGGTACCATATTATGCTATAGCTAAAAATCTAGATATATTATAAGAGCTTGATTTTTAAAATTAGTTTTATTTAAACTGCCATTACTGATTATCAGTATGAGATAATACTCAATAGTAGGATATTCATTTAACTTCCCCTGAAGATAAGTATACTAATTTATAAAACTCAGTACACTCCTGTCACAGCTGTAGACATATTAATGAAGTGTTGTGTACTATTGTCACGACCTTTGTAGCGGAGTTCAGGATCTTAAGGAGGGGCTGATGCACAAATGAAAATACTATACATGACATATGAATTTAGAAGGCATGTCTTTTGGTTAGAAGGCATTGGGGGCCAGGTGGAGCTTCTTTCTTGAAGGGACACAATGACTTCTGGCCTGATCTGCTATTTATTTACTTGAATACACATTTTCCCTTTAGCAACACATACAGGTATATCAAAGATAAAGTTTGGTAAAAGTAAAAGGATTATAAGGTTAGAGAATTGCCTTGAGTCACCACTATCTCAACAGGAACAATTGGTGCTTAGCATTAGCCCTGCTAGCACCCTGGTCCATCGGCCTTCTGAGTTCCTTCCATTACTTGCTGATACTTGTGACATGTATGATAGAACTAGAGGCCTGTTGCATGTAATTTGTGCATAGGTAAGGTCCCTAGGCCTAGCTGGCAATCAGGGTGACTAACGGGATGATTTGCGACCCCTGCTGGCAACTGCATGGCTGGCCTGGTGTAGCCTGCTCTCCGGCCCCACCCCAACCACCACCATTGTTTTGGGGCCTGTGGGCTGGGGATAGCTCCTGCGTTGAGTGTCTGTCCCCTGGTGGTCAGTGCTTGTCATAACAAGCAGTTGTTCTGCTGTTCAGTCTATTTGCATATTAAGCTTTTATTATATAGGACTAAAGGCCTGATGCACGAAATTCTTGCATGGGGGATCCCTGTCAGCCCAGCATGCACCCTCTTCAATCTGGGACCCCTTGGGGGATGTCCAACTGCCAGTTTCGACCTGATCCCCAGGTCTCACAATCCGGGACCACTGGCTCCTAACTGCCCCTCTTGCTGGCCTGGTCACCCCCAACTTCTCCTCCTTCCCCCACGCTGGCTTGGTTGCCCCACAGTCTGCTGTTTGGTTGTTTGGTTGCCCCTCACTGCCATCCCTGCTGGCCTGGTTGCAGGCCACCCCTCGCCCTGCTGGTCTGGTCGCCCCATGCAGCCTGCTGTTCAGTCATTTGGTCATTCCTCACTAACCCCCCCTGCCGGCCTGGTCACCCCATGTAGCCTGCTTTTGTTGTTCCTGCTGGCCTGGTTGCCCCATGCAGCCTGTTTGGTCACCGTTTTGTTTTTTGTTTTTTGTTTGTTTGTTTTTGGTTGTGACAGTCACTTAGGCTTTTATATATATATATAAATCAGAGGCCTGATGCATGAAATTGCATCAGGGGTGGGGGTGTCCCTCAGCCTAACCTGCACGATCTCCAATATGGGACCCTTTGAGGGATGTCCGACTGCCTGTTTAGGCCCAATCCCAGTCTGACATCCCTCTCACAATCTAGGACTGCTGGCTCCCAACTGCTTGCCTGCCTGCTTTCCTGATTGCCCCTAACTGCTTCTACTTCCTAGCCTGATCATCCCTTAACTTCCCTCTCCTGCAGGCCTGGTCACTCCTAACAGCCCTCCCCTGTGGGTTTGACCGCCCCCAACTGCCTTTCCTTGCAGGCCTGGTCCCTCCCAACTGCCCTCCCCTGCTGGCCATCTTGTGGTGGCCATCTTATGTCCACATGGGGGCAGCCATCTTGTGTGTTGGAGTGATGGTCAATTTGCATATTACTCTTTTATTAGATAGGATAGAGGCCTAGTGCATGGGTGGGGTCCAGCTGGTTTGCCCTGAAGGGTGTCCCAGATCAGGGTGGGGGTTTCCTTGGGGCATGGGGTGGCCTGGGCAAGGCACCTGTGGTGGTTTGCAGGCTAGCCATGGCTTCCCGTGACCCAAGCAGAGGCTCTGGTATCTGGGATTTATTTATCTTATATAATTGAAACTTCATAGCCTTCAGCAGAGGCCAGGGCAGGCCAGGAACTTGGCTTCCCCCATTGCCGGGGACAATTCAAGCCTCCTGCTCTCTCCAGCTCTGTGGCTGCTGCCATTTTTGTTGGGATTTATTTATCTTCTATAATCAAAACTTTGTAACCTTTAGTGGAAGCCTGGACCAGCCAGGGTGTGCGGAAAGCTTGGCTTCCTCCATTACTGGGGAAACCCAAATCTCCTGCTCGCTCCGTGGCAGCAGCCATCTTGTTTGAGTTAATTTGCATACTCAATCCTGATTGCCTGGTGGGCGTGGCTTTTGGGTGTAGCAGAGTTTTGTTAATTTTCATATTACTCTTTTATTAGATAGGATTTCCTCAGTCTTCTATGTGTTTAACCAATTCTTCAACAAAGGCACATTGTTTATGTACTTCATCTACTTGGATTGTGTTTCTAGCTTTACTTTAAGACAAGAATTTTATGTCAAAATAAAAGTAGCTACGCAATCAAATTATAAAAGACACATATTCACAGGAAGACTACCAAATACAAAATAACAACCATTTAAAGTCTGTATGATGGGGATTTCTAAAAGTTTGCTTTTATGTTCTGTTGTGACATACTGTAAGCAAATTGCACAATTCTATGAAAGATAAATTAGAGTGATTTTTTTCTTCATTTATAAGTGCAGATTAGTATCATCCTTTAAAACAAATGAAATTTCTTTAGAACATTTAAAATGATTTGATAATAACATTTACTTTGCACCTAACTTGATAATAATTCTTGGTTACGTGGCATCTACCTATAGTGCTCAGTAGAGCATCACATACCTGGGAACACTTACTTTAAGCCTGAGGTATTCAACAAATTCAACTTGCTGTTCTAGTGTAGGAAGGATTGTATTTACTTATTTTTCTATGGTTCCTTTCTTATTTTGTCTTTCATGCCTTCTAATCAGGGAAAATAGATAGAAGCATTGTAATGAAATTATGAAACACTGATCTTTTGTATCTCATATTACTGTTTGGACTTTGAAGATTTGGAAGCTAAAAGAGGGATATGCTAATTTTTCCTATCTTACTGTAGCTTGTATGCTAGTGGTAATGTGCAAATTTGTTTTTCCACTTGGATAAAATCCAACCATCCCCAGAGTGCTAAGCCTACGGGGGAGGTGTGCTTATTCTATTTTCTTGTTGTTATGTAAATTCTGATATTGTTTATTGATATAAATGTAGTTTCACTAAAACATAATAGGTTGATTCCTTCCCCTCCCCCCCCTTAACACTACTTTATATGCCAAATACTATGAAATTTTTATTTATAAATGGTTTGGAGTTTGTCCTTTATTATTTAGATATGCAGTTTCCTCTTTGTAAGTATTACACAAATACATTCAGACAGATGCTACAGTTTAAGCTCTTAGCACAGTGCCTAAATTATAAAAGAGATTTAGTAAATATTAGTTATTGTCATTTTTATGTGATTTAGAGATTTTTATTTAGGAATTTCTTTTGGTGAGAAGTAAAAAATTTTATTTCTTCTGCCACTAATGGAACAAACCATCAAGTTTTGTAATCACAAATCAGCTTGTGAATTGCTTAAGTTTCCCATTTCCATTCATTGAAATGTTTACATTTATAATGTTGATGTTGTATTAACCATGTTTTGCTTAATTTCATGTCATAAGTTTAGCATAGTAATCAAGTTAACACTTTTGTGATGTGGGAAGAGGAGTTAGCATAGTTTTTACACTGAGGGATCAATATCATTTATGTAGAAGTGGTAATTCAGAAGACAGATAAATAGTTTCATTTCTTAAACTAGAGGTCTGGTGCACAAAACTTGTGCACTGGTGGGTAGGGGGTGTCCCTCAGCCCATCATGCACCCTCTTTAAACTGGAACCCTTCAGAGAGACACATAGATTGGTTGCCTCCCATACACAATCCTACTGGGATTGGGCCTAAACTGGCTGGCAGTTGAATATCCCTCTCACAATCTGGTACAGCTGGCTCCCAACTACTCACCTGCGTGCCAGCCTGATCACCCCCGAACTCCTCCCCTGCCAGCCTGATAGATGTCTAACTGCTCCCCTACCAGCCCAATTGCCCCCAACTGCCCTCCCCTGCTGGCCTGGTTGTTCCTATCTGCCTTTCCCGGCTGGCCTGGTCACCTCTAACTGCCCTCCCCTCCAAGTCTGGTTGTCCCTAACTTCCCTCCCCTGCTGGCCTGGTTGCCCCCAACTACCCTCCCCTGCTGGCCTAATCGCCCACAACTACCCTCTTCTGCTGACCATCTTGTGGTGGCCATCTTTGACTAAGTGGGGGTGGCCATCTTGTGCGAGGGCAGGAGGGTCAATTTGTATATAACTTCTTTATTATATAGGATACAGTTGTTTTTTTTTTTGTGTGTGTGTCTCCTAGTTTTTTGAAATAAATATGAAGAATTGGAGTACTGATGTACATAGGCACAATAATTTCTGGAAATATATTTATGGGAAGACAATTGTATGTTTTTGGGTTATTCCTAAGTAGAGCATATTTATCTTGGTAAGTTAGATGTCCCTTTTCTTGCTACTGTAATACATTGTATACTTGCTGCACTTTCTATATAGCTATTTAGTTACCTGTTCTTATCTCCTTTTCTTGGTTGTTAGTTATCTATGTCCTAAATAGCTCATGCATCTGTGTGTCACCAACATCAAACAGAATAACCTCTCTAAGTGCTCTTTATTTCTTTCTATAAATCTGTGATTCAATTTGGTGTACTCCGTTTCCCCAAAAGTAAGACATCCTCCGAAAATAAGATCTACTTCCAGTTTTGCCTCTCGCTGTAATAGAAGGCATCCACCTGAAAAATAAGACCTCCCCGATAATAAGGCCTCCCCCGAACATAAGGCCTCCCCAGAATATAAGGCCCCCGAAGCTACTGTAAGGCGTGTAACTCCTGATTTAGAGAGACCTTGCACTGCCTGAACAGCTCCGGCTGTGCAGTGGCCAATCAGTGAGCTGGTTTGTGATGACAATTACTATCTTATCGTATACAGGTAATAAATTTCCTTTTTCTTTTGTTCAACAATAAATGTGTACCATATTCTTCTTCATGGAAAAATAAGACATCCCCTGAGAATAAGACCTATCGCATCTTTGGGAACAAAAATTAATATAAGACATTGTCTTATTTTTGGGGAAACAGGGTATTCCTTGTTGCCTGCAAAACTTTTTTTGACACTTTTTGCAATACATGTTGGCTGGAGATAGATTCTCTCAACTTTTGTGTGTCTGAAAATGTCTTTATTTTGCTTCTATTTATGAAAGATATTTTGTCCTTTTTTTTGTTAATCTTCACTTGAGGATATTTTTCCATTGATTTTTAGAGAGAGTGGAAGGGAGAGGGAGAGACAGAGAAAGAGAAACATGATTTGAGAGAGACACATAGATTGGTTGCCTCCCACACACTCTTCCTACTGGGCCAGCTGGAGATTCAGCCTGCAACCTAGGTATGTGCCCTTGATTGGAATCAAACCTGTGACTCTTTAGTCCATGGGCTGACATTCAGTTAACTGAGCTAAGCCAGCTAGGGCTGAAAGGTATTTTCACTGGACATAGAATATCAGGATAACAGTATTTTTCTTTGGGTTCTTTAAAGATGCAACTCCATTGTCTTTTGCCAACATTATATGTAGTGAGAAATTAGTTGTCATTTTTTTCCTTGTGTATATACTGACTTCATTTCTCTGGATGTACTTTTATGGTTTTCCCTTATTTCTAAGTGGCTCTCTTTTTTAAAAAAAAATCAATTAAATTAGACCTCCTGAAATACGTCTTCTGTACCATTCTCACTCTGTCTTCTTCTAGGCCCCAATCACACTTGTGTTACAATATTTCATATTATATCACAGTTCTTGATTGCTCTTTTCCTCCCTCCCTCCTTCCCTCTCTTCCTCCCTCCCTCCCTCCTTCTCTCCCTCCCTCCTTCCTTCCTTCCTTTTTCCATTATTTCCCTCTTTGTTTCGGCTTTGGTACTTTCCTTGATCTGTGTTTCAGCTCACCAATTCTTTTTTCAGCAATGGTTAGGTTTCATTAGCCTATCTAATGAATTCTTCACTTCTGTTATACTTTTCATTCTAAAAGATGTTAAGAAAAGTTTCTATGACCTTGCTGCTGAAATTCTCCATCTTTCATGCGTGGTGACCACTCTCTTCATTTTATCCTTTGTTATTTTTTTATGTCAAATAGTCTGTCTGGTTATTCCACCATCTGGACCATCTCTGGGTCTGCTTCTTTTGACTAGGGTACACGATTTCTTGACCTTTGTGTTTCTCATAATATTTGATCCGATGGTGGACATTTAAAAAAAGTATAGTAGAAATTACATGATATTGCTTCCAAAAAAGGCTCTGCCCTTTCAGGTTGCTAGAATGGGGGTTGAGTCAAAGCGATCTTTAGTTGAGCTGAGTTTTGGCTTCTTTGTTACTTTAGTTTTTTATTCAGCTTATTTGTGGCCTTATGTTTTGAGGGCTTGAGATCAGAGCAGTAATAGGATTTTGGCTGTTTTTTTTTTTAAATATATTTTTATGTATTTTTATTGATTCCAGAGAGGGAAGAAGAGATAAAAACATCATTGATGTTCCAGAAAATAGTAGTACATTAAAACTTTGGTTTTCCTTCACCCTGTTTAACTGTTTCTTTTCAGCTGTTCGTCAGTGATGAAAGCAGCCTGTTACTTCTTGATAGTTAGTTCTCAGAGGTTTTGTTTTGTCTTCAGCTCCCTGATGGGTTACAGTCAACAGCTACTACAATTTTGGTTGTTAGAATATGAACAGTGGAGTTTTGTGACTGTTTCCTAAATCCCACTGGAAGCTGTCATATTATTAGTACCTTAATATTTAGGACATGTTTTATGGACCATGTGTGAGTGTGGCACATAGTAGTATCTAGGCATTATCTCCCTTTCAAGATCTAATTTGATAGGTAAGCATTATTATCTTTACATCTCATTACTTGAAGACATTCTTTTTCATTAGTGAAGTGACTTATTCTTTAAGTTGAGAATTTTAACAGTAATATTTCTTCAATGGTCTATATTTGTTCTAGTCTGTAGAACCTTCTGTGGTGATAGAAATATTCTCTATGTGCTTAGACTAGCCACATGTGGCTCTGGAGCACTTGATTTGTGGCTAGTGCAACTAAGGAATTTTTAATTTGCTCTATATTTAAATAGTTCTATGTGGTAGTGGCTACCTTAATGAATATAGCACAGCTCTATCTGCTGTACATGTTATAGCAATACAAGTAGCTTCATATACAGTTATGGTGAATAATACACAATCATTATACTCTTAAGTATAGTTCTATTCTTAATATCTACTTTAAAGCTTTTTGCCTTTTTGATTGTTACCATTTGAAACATTTATTAGTCTGGATTATTTGTGAGAAATAGAATTTATAAAATTCAAAGTAAATGAATAATTAGCTTTGCAAACTAATATACATTTCAAATATCAGCAAACTATTTGATGGTCTAATTGTGGAAGAGATCCAATTAAAGCCATAATCCAGTTTTATATCCTCAGGCTTTAGCCACTCAACTCTGGAGTCATTCATGACCAGCCTGAGTAAAGAGAAATGTGTTTATTAGGCCAACATGCTATGGAGATATAAGTAGAATTGTTAATTTAAAATTTCCTTAGTCACACCAACTCAAACCTCTCCAGAGCATAGTATGCACTGTGAAAAGGACTTTGGACAAGGAGACTAAGGGTCAGGACACTGAGTAAGTTTGATTGCCAACTACTAAATTAGGTAAATTACCTTTGTAAAACTGCTTAGGTTGCTAATCTATAAAGCAAAGGTCACTGACATTAGAATCTCAATTCTATAATTTTAAAGTTAGAAGGGATCTTTTGAGATTGTCTGATTTTTCTGTTTTTAGACAGAATGGTTACTGTAAACTTCTTACTAACACACACATACATAGATAAAAATATATACACCTGTATTTAAAAATATATATCTAATCTTAAAGATTACAGTGTTGAATATCTCTTGATGAAACCAAATTGATAATGTGTTTGATCTTGTTTATTTGTTTTGGGGATTACATAAATATTTAGAAGGAAATATTTACATATGTGCCATTTTATTCTTTTTTTTTTTTTTTTTTTTTTTTGTAGCTGGACAGATTTGCCAGCATAAAAATTCCAGGGAGCAAGAAAGAGAGGCCTCCACTTTCCAACCTAAAAACTGCGTTTACAAGCAGTGATTGTTCTTCAGAGGCAATGGAAAACCCTCCGAAGCCACTGTCAGAGAAGGAAGTCTTAGAACTTTTTGAAAAGATGATGGTAAGAATTTTGATTCTTATGAAATGTTGTTTAATGTAAAAGCCTTCACTTTTGGTTATGTTTTAGGAACACTAACATATTTGGACTCGTGTTCCATACAGCAGTTTCTGAAGCCATTAAAGACAGCATTTTAGGCATAAAAGGAACTTTATGATTACAAAAATAAGAATGCGAAGAAAAATGTCATACCAGTTTTTTTGTTTTACACCGGATATATGAAAACATAATACTTAAAGAATCAAATGACATAGTTTTATCTTGACTAGATTGTCTAAGTCAGCGGTTCTCAACCTGTGGGTTGCGACCCTTTTGGGGGTCGCCTAAGACCATCGGAAAATGCAGATATTTACATCACGATGCATAACAGTAGCAAAATTTCATGGTTGGGGGTCACCACCACATGAAGAACTGTATGCAAGGGTCACGGCCTTAGGAAGGTTGAGAACCACTGGTCTAAGTGGTCTGTGTGTTTGGATTCAGTTGCAATTTAGAGTGATGGCCATAGTGCTCTGCTATGTGCATTGCGTTCTTAAATGTGATGATTTGTTGACGTGACTTGTTTTATTTTTTTCTTGGTCCTCAGGATAACCAGGTCCTTATAGACCTGCCTTTGGTATATCTGTAGATACTTGAACTCACTCATTTTGGGGTGTGCCTGTTCTGGAGGCGACACCTGAAGCCATTAGTGGCTTTCTTCAGTTGGTTCTTTATATATATATATTTATTGATTTCAGAGAGGAGAGGGGAGGGGAGGGGAGGAAAGGAAAGGGGAGGGGAGGGGAGAGGGAAACATCAGTGATGAGAGAGAATCATCGACTAGCTTCCTGTATGCTCCCTACTGGGGATTCAGCCTACAATCTGGGCATGTGCCTATGCCGAGCTGGCATGGCCATGGCATACTCAGCCCCATGTTGGGCACCATATTTGCTGAGCCAGCTCAGCAAGGTTTGGTGAGCTTGAGAGAGGGCGGTTAAGGATTGAGAAAAGACAGACAAGAGAAAAAAGTTGGGTCTGGATGGGATGCTGTCCTCTCCGATGGAGAGCATCATAGCCTGTAAGCCCAGTCTTTATTTTATAGCCAGTTTCCACGAGGCAAAGTAAGGATGTGGTTACAAGGTTCTCATGAGTTTCAAATCTATTCAGTTACATGCAACTGATCAAGCTTTGTTTATTTGCTGCACCTCCAGCAGCCTATATTACTCAGCCATGTGGGACCACAGGTTTGGACCATAGGTTCAAGATTACAACTATAGCCTTTGGCTTTGCCACAAGAGGACTGTTCCCTCTCAATAGTCCAAGGCTTGAACCTGTCTAAACACTGTGGCCGCTCTTCACGTGTGCCCTGACCAGGAATTTAAACTTGACCTCCTGGTTCAGAGGGTGACACTCAGTCACTGAGCCCTATCATCCAGGGCCAGCTGATTCTAAATGATGGGGATTCTCTGACAGACTTTCAAGCTAGTTGAACTCATTTGACCAACAACTCACATGTTAAGTATATTCAAACCATTTACCACAAGTGAATGCTAATTTTATATAAATATATTATTTACATATATAGTTTCTACTCTCAAGTTGCTTATCTCTTAGAATTCAAAACAAACAATTGAAAAATTTAAATGAGTAAAAACTGCTAGAAGGTAGTATTTACTGATTAAGTTATAAGTTCAGAATAAAAACAAACTACTTTTCGTTTTTGAGCTACCTCATTAGCTTCAGGAGAAACCAAAATGGTACAGGCAGTCCTCAGGTTATGTTGGACTCCACATACGTTGTTTTGTGGTTACATAGCCATCACCCATTTATGTATAAAAAAAAAAGTTTGTCATTTCGACATATGTATATATGTGCTTTATGTTTTTTATTATTACCACAAGTAAAGGTCAGGAATTGTTATCTTTCTTTTAATTTTTTTTTTTTTTTTTTTTACTGTTTGACTTCATTACTGCGGTGTGTGTGCTCCATGTGAGTGACGTAGGTGCTTATGTAGGTAGGTTATGACCTATGGTGAAAATCACATTACATTACGCTGAAGAAAAAGATCTCTGATGTACCGAGGACCTACTATAGTTTAGGGGAAATTTAGCAGAGAAAAGTGGATTAGAGAAAAGTCTTAACTCAGGACAGGATTAAGATACAGGGGGGAAGGGTATTCTTTTGTCATAGGGAAAAAGCAGTGAGCCAAGACAGAGGTAGGTTTCAAATATTTCATGATGGGAGGGTGGCAGTGAGAGATTGGGGAAATTAGACTGGAATGATTATTTATGACAGATTATGAAATGATTTTGTATGCCATTCTGAGGAGTTATATATTATTTCAGCATCATGATTTATTCTCTATTTATCAATTTCACCTATTGGTTTTGACAGCCTTATTTAGTTTAGGGGGAAATTATTGGTTAACATGTAACATGTGCTTGGAATTTGAGAAAATATTCAGCCAGAATCAGCAGGTGTACTTGCCATTATACTGCCTTGTTTTCTTTTCATCCACAAGTATTTGTGTTCAGAATTGCTTCTGAACTTTCAGAAGACCCCAGAAGGAAAGACTGCCTCATTTGTGTCTTTATGGGATTTTTAATTTGTATTGGAGATTCCTAACTTTTCCTTGTTGAACATACATTTATTAGTATTGCTTTATATGGAGCCTAGGCTTGGGAACTTTGTACTTATTGACGAAGTGCTGATTTTGGTTTTAGGTAAACAAATCTGTATACCTTCTTATTAATTCTTTGTCACCACAAGTTGATATAATTTCATCCTAGAACAAGAAAATTTAACTTTTTTGTTGTTGCTTGTCTTTGCCTCTCTTAATGAGCCTTGTGTTAATAAGGCTTGTGTTAATGAGGCTTGTGTATAGGTATCACTTTACAATAAGGTTAGGGTGAGAGTTCAAGATGATAAAATACTTTTTCTCTCCCCTCATCCCTATATCATATGTGGAACCACTCACCTAAATTATCCGTGAGATTCTGGAAGGGTACTTTTTTGATTTATGTGTGACTGCCTTGTTAAGATAAACATTTTTTTTTTCTTTTTTGATCATAATTGCTGGTGCCACCTGAGTTAGTAGAGCATGTAGGTTATTGATATTAGACAGTTGTGGAGGCTACATTTTATCATCACAAGCCATTAAACAACTACCTGGTAGTTGTTTATGGTATTCTGTCTGAATATAATTACTTCAGAAGTGTTTTTCTGTTAGTCTTAACCTTCTCCTGCTGAGAGTATCAGTTTTAATAGTATGAACAGGACAGATGGCTATTGACATTTCTAAAAGTATTTACAGAATACATATTTAATAATTGGGCCAGATCCCTTGTTAAATCTTAAACAAGTATCCATTGTTAGAAGATTTTTTGCATTCAAATCCACTTTACCAAGTGGAATATTAAACTTGCTTTTTCAAGGCTGCCTAACATCCTAATGAATGAGTTTCTCACAACTAAGTTCTTTTCTAAAAATGAGGAACTCAAAACAACCATATAATCTCAGTGACATTCCATAGTAGATATTTATTTTTTAGGGAGAAAGAAGAGGAATAGCCTGGCTTGTGTGGCTCAGTGGTTGAGCGTTGACCTATGAACCAGAAGATCACAGTTCAATTCCCAATCAGAGCACATGCTGGGGTTGTAAGCTTGATTCCCAGTGTGGGGTATGCAGTAGGCAGCTGATCAATGATTCTCTCTCATCAGATTGATATTTGTCTCTCTCCCACTCCCTTCCTCTCTGATACCAATAAAAAATATTTTAAAACAAGAGGAATAGGTTCTTTTCTTTATGATTCCTTGATTCTATCACAGTATATTGTAGGAAAGATCTACTGATTATTCTAAAGACAAGGTGCATCTTTTTCCTTCTTTAATATCACATATACGGATTAGTGATATTATTCAGGTTTTTCAAGGCACCATATTTTTGACAAATTTAAAGCTGTGTCTATGTCTATGAACAATGCAAGATTTAGATCAGGTTTGATTTTTGTCTTGCAGCTTTGGTGGTATTTTTATTAATAAAAATTATTTTGATGAAGCAACATGCATAATTTGCAACTTTAACCTTTTGGTATTTGTGCCTGCAGAGGTTTCATACCATTTAAAATTTGCAACTAGATTTTGTTTTCACATTGTGCAACTTTAAAGTAATTCTTATTTAACATTATCAAAGGTGTTTAAGTAATTTTTACATGAAGTAAAAACTTTGTTTTGAAGAACCTCTTTTCCCTTCTCAAGACAGTCCTTTGAAAGACTGTCTGATTTGATTACTTAATGAATGTGAAGTTCTTATAAGTACTTCAACATGGATACTCATTTCACTTATTTAGGAAATTGATTTACTTGGTCTCTGGGTAATAATTTCAGTATGCTTTTTTAAAAAGGAGTGATGAATTTTTAGTTTTACTTCTTAAGGACTTTTTCTCCTATTTGTCTTTTGGTGAAAACAGAATTTTTTACCTGAAAGCCCAGATTGGTTTCTCTATGGATAGTTGTATGAAATAGTTGTGTGGACATCATTCTGTATAAAACTCAGTAGTTACTCTTGAACTCACTGTAGATATGTGTCACTAGTTTTTTGAAAGAAGTGACATTGTAGGTACAAGTCAAAAGTGACTTGTGTATTCCCACCCATTGCCTCTTCAAACCAGCCCTCTCAGCTCCTGGATGAAATCCCCAGCAGGTCCCACAGCTTTCTGTTCACTTTCAGATAACAAAAACCTTAGTTCAATATAAATACTTAATTTTCATCCTAAAAATGCATCTCTTTCCCCATTTGAAGACTGCTGTATTGTAGTTTCAAATAGAAGTTGTAAGTTTGGCTTTTTCTTGTTTCTGCACATTACTTTATACTGAACGAGTCTCCTCTAGGATTAGATTGGAGGTGAGGGGAGGAAGAGCTAGAGTACAGTTGCTGACCTATAGTGTTTATAATCTGGCATTTTTTGTTGCTCTGGGGTGTTGTACTTCTCATTGCTGCTATAACAAATTATTGCAGATTTGATGACTAAAAAACAACACCAATGTTTGTTTCCTCACACCACAAGTCCAGGCTGGCTCACCTTGTTTCTCTAGGTTTTATAAGGCTGAAATCGATGTCTAGTGCCTGGGCTCCTATTGGAGAGGCTTTGGGGGAAAAATCCTCTTCTAAGTTCATGTTGCCAAAACCTAGTTCCTTGCTGTTGTAAGACTGAGCTCCCAGTTTCCTTGCTGACTGTCACTGGGGACTGTCTTAGCTCCAAAAGGCTCTCCTATCCTTCACATGGGCCCCTATGTCTCAGTTATATCAAATCCATCTCATGCTTCAAATCTCTGACTCTCCTTTCTATAGCATCTCTTGTCTCCATCTGGAGAAAGTTTTCTGCTTTTAAGTGCTCATGTATTAGGTTGGGCACACTCAGGTAATCCGGAATAATTTCCTTGGAGATTTTAAAGTTCGTAACCTTAATTGTATTGGCACAGTCCCTTTTGCCTGACAGAGATTACAAACGCTGATTCATTGTGCCTGTGGTATATTTGTGGCCCCCTTATCAGCCTTGCCTACAGTTTCCTTGTCACTGGTGACATCTCTTTTGTCTGGCCTTCTACACCAGTCTTCCATGACCACATTCCTCTGCTTGGGTCACTTTTTGGGTGCAGTATCTCTAACATGGTCCAGGCCTGCTTCTTCCTTGGGATCCATATCCTATCCATAGAAAATTAGTGTGTCCTTTGTTCTTAGCTCCTGTCCTTTATCTTGAACCTTCAGAGTCTGTTTTCTACAAAGAGTAGTTTACTCTGGTACTTTTCTCTCTATAGTTTTTAATTTTTGCATTTTTTTCCCCTTCCAATTCTTAGTGGCTTTTTGATCATCACATTCTTTTTGAAACATATAACTCTGTTGACTACTCCCTCTTCTTTGCATTTCTCTTGCTTTTTTTTATTGATTACACACACACACACACACACACACACACACACACTGGTCAGTTGCCTCCCACACCCATCTCAACCAGGGATCGAACCTGCAACCTCGTTATATACTCTGACCAGTAATCGAACCAACCATCTTCTGAAGTAAAGGATGGTGCTCCACCCAGCTGAGCCTCAATGGTCTTGGCTCTCATTTTTCTTTGGACACCATAGCATTTCTTTCCCTTTTCTGATTTTTTTTCCCTTTCTGGCCAATTCTATCAGCTTACTTTCTAAGTTTCTTCTTCTATCTGTCCTTTTATTTTGCTTTCAGTGTTGCCTCTGTGCCCATCAGTAGATGAGTAGATAAAAAAATTGTGGTACATTTACACAATGGAATACTACTTGACTGTAAAAAGGAAGGAAATCTTGCCTTTTGTGACACCTCCTGGGGGACTGGGTCCCTTTCAAGTTGTAGAATGTCCCTATATTCTGATACCTTGCTGAGCCTTCTATAGAAGAACAGCTACAATCAATGTCTCTAAAATTTGCTAAACCTTAACAAACTAGACACTGAGCTCTTTTTATTTTCTCTGCTTTATTGAAATACAGTGGTACCTTGAGATACGAGTGCCCTAACATACGAGATTTTTGAGATCCGAGCCGTAGAGCGAGCGATATTTGCTTTGAAATAGGAGCAACAGTTGAGATACGAGTAATCACGTGGATCGGCCGGCTGCACACGACCCACCAGCTTACTGTGACTTGAGCGTCTCATAGTTTCCCATGCCTCAAGGTTACGGAATGAATTAAACTCGTATCTCGAGGTACCACTGTACTAGAAGCCTGATGCATGAAGATTCGTTGCTAGAATGGGCCTTCCTTTCCCTGGATGCCAGCACTGCTTTTGCACTCTGGCCCAGCCCCAGAGCTGCTTTTTTGTGCTCCCGCCCCAGAACTGCTTCTTTCCACTCCGGCCCTGCCTTCTCATGCAGCCCAAGGTCCTGAGAGACCCCCTGTCGCTCTGCACCTGTGTATGCAACTTAACCACTATCTTTGTTGGGTAAATTTTCATGTCGCTCCTGATTGGCTGGTGGGCTTTGCCAAAATAGTGGACACAAAAAATTGTGTAAGTTTAAAGCATTCAATGTGATGATTTGATATACATATATATGTAATGAATAATATTCACAGAGCCACTTTAAAATGGGATTGGAACTATCATCCTAGAGGAATTGCCTTGTAAATCTAAACTCCTCATACCTTTCAAATGTTAAAACAGGGCAAACCAACCTTTGCATTGGGCCTAAATATTGTGTCGAAAACAACTGTAAAAATAACAAGAAACATATATTATGACTAAGACTGATGACTAGAATTAAAATAAAAAATATTGTTAAGCCTGGCTGTTGTGGCTCAGTGATTGAGCATCAATCCATGAACCAGGAGATCACGGTTTGATTCCTCATCAGGGCACATTCCCAGGTTGTGGAATCAATCCTCAGTAGGAGGTGTGTAGGAGGCAGACTGTCAATAATTTTCTCTCATCATTGATGTTTCTATCTCTCTCCCCCTCTCCCTTCCTCTCTCTGAAATCAATAAAAACATATAAAACAGTGTTTAAAATTGGCAGTCACAGTTTTAGCTTATCTGCACCAATAGAAATTCATTCAAATTGGTGCAACCACTGTGGAAAGTTAAAAATGGAACTACCTTATGACCTAGAGATTCCATTTCTGGGAATATATCTGAAGAAACCCAAAACACTAATTAGAAAGAATATGTGCACCCCTATGTTCATTGTAGTGTTATTTGCAATAGCTAAGATTTGGAAATAGCCCAAGTGCCCATCAGTAGATGAGTGGATAAAATAAGTATGGTACATTTACACAGTGGAATACTACTTGGCTGTAAAATGGAAGGAAATCTTTCCTTTTGTGACAGGATAGATGGACCTGGAAAATACTATGTCAAGTGAGATAAACCAGAGAAAGACAAGTAACATATGATTTCAGTTACATGCTAATGAATAAATAAACTAACGACATAGAAACAGACTCATGATACACAGAACAGACTTACAGCTGTCAGAGGTGGAGGAAGATGGGGGCGGCTGGGTGAAAAAAGTGAAGGGATTAAGGCAAAAAACCCCCCCAAAAAACACCTACCAACTCTCTGTGCCACCCCCCACCCCCCCAAACCCAAACAACCAACAATTCAGACACAGATAACAGGATGGTGATTACCAGAAGGAAAAGGGTGGTAGGAGAGAGTAATGGGGATATAAATGGTGATAGAGGGAGACTTGATTTGGTGAACACACAGTATAATATGCAGATGATGTGTTATAGAATTGTATACCTGAAAACTATATAATTTTAACCAATGTCACCCCAATAAATTTAATAAAAATAAAAAAAACTTAATTTACAATCTATGTTGTTAAAGTATTAGAACTTTAACAATAAAAACAATTACTCTTCAGACAGACAGAAACTGAAGTTTGATTTGATGACTGCTTAAGTTATAGTTTTGAATGAGATAATATTCAGTTAAATAGCCAACTGTTCAGTTTTTTTTTCTGTTTAAAGAGTAGATATTTATTTCTTAATACTGAAATATTGACCATATTCTAATTGCTCACCAGGCCCTATACAATTATATGTTCTATGTATTTTCTGTTCAGTTTTCTTCTTAGATATTTAATGAATTGTATACATGTAACAATATATTGCTGTATTTAGATAAACTACCATTTCAGAGCTGTTTTAAAATCTGCAGTGTCAGTGTCATTTTATACCTGCAGTGTAGTAGGTGTTTCAACGTATGTGTGACTAGCTATGATGCACACTGATAACCAGGGGGCAGATGCTCAATGCACAGGCAGGGAAACATGGAACAGACTGATGAATCTCAGAGGGAAAGGGGAAAGAGGGAGGGCGGAAAGAGATTAACCAAAGATGTTATATGCATACTAGAGGCTGGGTGCATGGATTCCTGCACCAGTGGGGTGCTTTTGCCTGGCCTGTGGGGATTGGGCTGAAACCGGTAGTCTGACATCCCCCGAGGGGTCTTAGATTGTGAGAGGGTGAAGGCCAGGCTGAAGGATCCCACTGGTACACAAACCCATGTACTGGGCCTCTAGTAGTGAGTAATTTAAAACAGGTTCTCAATGTTCTAAGCCCCTTTTAGTAATAATTATTCCCTAAAGTCTCCATTACTTCTTTTCCAGTGCAAATCTTTATAGAGAGCTTATATTATCTATACTTATAATATAGAAAAACAATATGACATCTCACCATTCTGAATAATAAAACAATATTATTTCATTATAAACAATGAGCATAACTACTCAAGAAGGTTCAACCCAGTCACACTTTTGAATATCTATGTTATGCCCTGTGAGTACAACAGCTGCAATGTAAGCTGATATAGGTGTACTCTTCTGGTGATTCAAATATCAAAAGCAGTATTGCTCTGGGATACCTAAATTTCAGAAATGGAGCACAACTATTGGTAAAGCAAAAAAAACAAACAAACAAATAATAAATAAAAAAAAAAGAAGAAGAAGAAGAAAAAAGAAAACATTCTAAAAAAGTGCGACTTTAGTGACTGTAATTTATAGATTGGTAGTTTGATTCTTAGAAAATTCAATGTATAGTAAGACCACACAATAAGAAATATTTAATATGCAGCAATTTACATATGAATTCCAGCTTACATCTACTTCCATTGAATTAGAATTTAGGCTTAGATAATTATAATTCACTCTTTTTTTATTTTATTATATAATGTGTGTGTGTGTGTGTGTGTGTGTGTGTGTGTATTTGTTGACTTCAGAGAGGAAAAGAGAGAGAGAGAGAAACATCAGTGAGAGAGAATCACTGATTAGCTGTCTCCTGCATACCCCACAGTGGGAACTGAGCCTATAACCCAGGCATGTGACCTCCTGGTTCATAGGTCAGTGCTCAGCTACTGAGCCACCCAGTGGGATTTTGGCTTCTTTTTTTTTTTTTTAAAACTTCTCTTTTTCTCTACCTACCTCTCTTCTCTCTCTCTCTCTTTTTTAAGGTATGTGTACCTATCTTGTCTTTGGGGAAAAGGACTTTTTTTTTGTTATATATTTATTTTATTATGTAGGACTAGCCCGTATGTTGCAGAAAGTCCAGCACACCTTCCCCTGGCAAATTTTGGTAGCATCACCTCAGTCACAATGGCAACCAGAATGCCCCAAACATTTTCCAAATGTGTCCTAAATGGTGTTAAAGACTGTTGAGAATTGCTGTCTTAGAGGGGAAAAAATGAAACAAAACAAGCCATTATTCACATAATAGGATATTTCTAATTAGAACAGCCAAGAGAGACATTACTAATTACTACCTTTTATTGGAGTATCAAATGGAACAACTTACAAGGTCCTAAATATTTATATCAAGGTGCAATGAAGGGAATTTTGACTTTTAAGTGCTTGAATAGTTTGGTAGCCAAAAACTGAGTCAGCTAATGGCATAAACTACAGTGTCTGATGAATTGTAGCACCTCTAAAACTTGGAAGACATTTAACTTGCTGGGCTCCTTAAGGTGATCCAGCATTCTGAATTTTATGGTCTCATTTCTAAGTGGATATGGCATTTGTATACATTCAGGTGTTTTACATTGTGTATCACAAAAACCCAAGGTTAAGATCAGGAGCAAATCTGATTGAACTGCCCTTTTCCTTCAGCCTCTTCTGTCTTAAGTTCCTTTCTTTTGCCAGAACAGACTTTTATTTTAGCAACTTAATTGATCCTGGTAACAATTCTCATATTTATGTGAATATATGTGATTTGTAATTTTAGTGAGGAATTGGCCTGCAGCAACAACTAGGCCACTGAAAACCCTTGTTTTGAATGGTTCTTGATCAATGTTAGATTTTTAGGTGGTAACCTCTTTTTATAAGTGTAATTTTTATATAATTTAGAGCATCGAGTAAAGTTAAGTAGTTAATGAGTATTCCAGATATGATGGAAAAGAGGATTAAAACTATAAAATGCTTCACTTATTTGGGGGAATCAGTACTAGGTATTTGGTAATAGTTGCTTGTTATCAGAATCTGTAAAGTGGTTGGCTTATTTACTTTTTAATTTTTATGATATATGGAGCAGCTCTTTCAGTATGGTATGAGATAGCTTCAGGTACAGTTGTAAAAAAATACACACACACATATGTTGAAATTGTTAATCCTAAATCCTACTGACTTTATGAAAGGCAGATATCTTCAACTGTCTAATTATCTACAGTGATGTGAATGTATTTTTACTAGCCTGCTGTGAATTTAAAAACTATTTTACTTCTGAAGATGATCTAGAATACTTTTTCTCTATATCTCAGCTCTTTTTCTCTCTCTCTTCTCCAGGCAGAACTACATGTAAATCATTCCAAAACAATTAATGCTGCTTTAGTCACAAATTATTGATTTTCCATTCATACTGTATGTAGAGTGGCTGCTTTACTTAGATTCTAAAATGAGGCTTTTAATTGTGTTTTCCAGGAAGATATGAATTTAAATGAAGATAAGAAAGTACCATTGCGGGAAAAGGACTTAAGTATCAAAAAAGAAATGGTGATGCAATACATTAATACTGCTTCGAAGACAGTAAGTAAAACTGTCAAGTGGAAAAATACTGCTGAAGCACTTGATAGTATGAAAAACAATGCATTTGTCTAATGAAGTGCGTAAGTTTGTAGGGAACTGGAACAAGAGGACTTTGAGTGTATAATTAAAGGCACAAGAACTATAAGATTGTTTAATTTAAAAGTAGTTCTCATAATTTTAAAACTGCTTTTATATTTCAACCACTCACATTGCTAAGAAACACTATGATTAGTTGATTTATTTTCTGTTAGATAACTTTTCTTACTAGTGAATTAAGATGTTTATTGACTTTCTGTCACTTGTAAATCGAGATAATATTTGTATTATAGTAAAGTGAGACTGATTTTACTCTAACTGCTTAAATCCAGACATATTACAGTGACTTGGAGGTATATCTTTAATGTGAGTTTTCCTATGGAGAAAGTTATCTTCTAGCAGATTATAAATGTAGACATCGAAAGGAGCATTGAGCATTTACTTGACTATCATTTCTAAGGAAAGATGAAATATGTGTGTGGAAATAATGACTAGCACACAGAATCAATTACATATATTTCATGGACCAAAAAATGAGCTTGACCAGTCATATAAAAATTGTAAATAAATAGGTTAGATGAAAAATATAAAATGGAAGCTAATGAAGAAGCAATCAGTAGGAAGATTGTAGGAAATGATTTTGGCTGAAATTAAGATAGAATTGGATTAGGGAGAAATTACATAATGGAGTCTCACTGGATACTTTAACCTAAGGCCAGGTTAAATGAATATAAGTTACTTATACTTTAACTCCTTTTATTTGTAAGACCAGTGACTCTCTGGTATTTCTTTTGGAAGAAAGACTCAAATGATGTTTAATTTTTAAACATGTCCCATGTTCTTGCAGGCTGATGTTCAGTTGTAGGAATCACTGAGTACTGTGACTTCAGCTCCTTATATAGATGGGATCTGTACCTGCTATTGTGATATAAAATTGTCTTTGTTTTTTAATGATACTTGGACATCACAGATTTGCAGAGCCAGATCTCTTAACGTTTTAGATCAATTTATTTATCCTCTGTTTCATCTGGGGCATCTTACTGTACCTCTCTTGTCCTTAATTTTCTCATTCATAAGCTGGAACTAATATCCACATGGTTTGTTGTTAGAATTAACTTGTTTATTCCAAGATTAAAACAAAACATTTTATTATTATTATTTTTAATACTCATCTGAGGATACACTTATTGATTTTTATTTTCTTTTTAAAAGAAAAATGATTTTAGAGGAGGAAGAGAGGGAGAAAGAGACATTGATGTCACTGAGAACATTGATTGGTTAGCCTTTTGACGCCACTGGGGATCGAACTAGAAACTTAGGTATATGCCTTGATGGAGAATGGATCCAGCAACCTTTCCATATATGGGACTTTGTTCCAACCAACAGACCCACACTGGTCAGGACTTTTTTTAAAGCCTCACCCAAATATATATATATATATATATATACATATATATATATATATATATTTTTTTAACTGATTGAGAGAAAGAGAGATGTGTGAGAGAAACATTGAACCGTTTTTCTCCTGCACATGCCACAACTGGGAATCGAACCTCCTTTGGTGCATGGGACGATGTTCCAACCATCCCAGCCACCCAGCCAGACAACATACTGGACTTTATAATGGTGGCTGCCTCTGTGGTAGCAGTGATGTTAGTAGCAATTGTTTGTTTCCTTTTGCTTTGTTATTTGTTTATTGTTTGTGCTGTTGAAGTTATTATACCATAGTTAAAAATGTAAATAAATGTAGATCAGTAAAATACAATTTTACTCTTAATGAGCCCATATGTCTAAGACATTCATTTGTTCATCACATTTATTAAGTGTCTGTAATGTCAGGCACTGTTTTAGGCACCAAAGAGAGAGCACCAAAATAATCTATCCTGTGTTTTATGGAGCAACATAGGACAACACAGAAAGGCATGAAATAGGTGAAATGTGATGCGGAAAAAATAGCAAAGGTAGGGATAGAGATGGTAAAACTGTTTTATATAGAATAATCAGGGAAGAGTACCCTGTTTGGGAATTTTAATTCAACAAGCATGAATTCACTTAATATAATTACAAGAGATACAATATTAGAACTGGTTTAGAAAACCTTGTGTTTTAATTCTTGAATTTCAGATTATAAACAGACTTTTTAATAGAATAAACTATTTTGAACTTCATTAAAGTGGGCCTCTTTCAGTTTGTATTCACTGATGTTAAACTTTAATCTTCTAATCATTTTGGACTAAGGTTGGAATTTTTTACCAGAATTAGTTAATTAGATTATCAGGATTGAAATAGATTAGTTATCTAACGTGTGATTAAAGCATTGGCTCATTTAATTAGTATGTGAGGGTCATGGCTTTTCCTAAGAGGGCTCTAAGTAATTTGGTAGATACTTAATGCTGTAGAAAGTTCAAGGTGACCACTCATCTATTTTTGCACTGGAAGTAGAAACACATTTTATTAATTCTAGGATAAGGACTCTGTCATGACAGTATATTTAGGTTAATGAGTACTTAAAGAGTTTCTCTTAGAAAAACATAATAAAAATTCATCCATAAGTTGTTTTAGAGAAAATCTGGGGAGTTGTATCAGATATACTTTTGTTATTACTTTAGCCTTATAATTTGCTTTGAGATTCTTTTTTGTAGATAAGCAGTAATATAATTTATATTGAAATATGTTTTTGTTGATTTTAGAGAGAGAGGAAGGGAAAGAGAGAGAGAAACATCAATATGAGAGAGAACCATTGATTGGTTGCTTTCCAAATGCCCTCTACTGGGGATTGAACATGCAGCCTGGGCATGGGCCCTCACAGGGAATTCAATAACCTTACAGTGCACAGGATGACACCCAACTAACTGAGCCACATTGGCCAAGTTGTATTAATATAATTTTTTTAGAAAATAGTACTAGGACAGTGGTCAGCAAACCGCAGCTCTTGAGCCACATGTGGCTCTTTGGCCCCTTGAGTGTGGCTCTTCCACAAAATATCATGGCCTGAGTGAGTCTATTTTGAAGAAATGGCATTAGAAGAAGTTTAAGTTTAAAAAATTAGGCTCTCAAAAGAAATTTCAATCATTGTGCTGTTGATACTTGGTTCTGTTGACTAATAAGTTTGCCGATCACTGTACTAGGACCTAGTTGATGATTTGAAAATGCTTTAGAAATGTTAACTTTCAAAATAGCACTAACGTAGATAAACTTGGATTTTAGAAGGATGGAAAAATCAATCAAGTTAAGGTTGTTTCAAAGACTTTAGTAAGTTTCAGTTTAGATAGCCATATTGTAAAACTTTCTTCAGTTAGGAAAGATTAATAGATTAATAAAATTTATTAAGCATATTTCATATGTAGAGGCTGTAAATGCCAGATTCCCATTTTCCTAACTTTCTAGGGCTTGCACATATGAACCAGATTTGGCCAGTACAATCTGATGGCCAGGGAAACTTGTGGCTTCTCAGAAAGGTTTCCCTCCCTCATGAAAGGATCCAGAACAGGAAAGCTACCTTTTGTGCCACTGAACATGTTAGTGAGGGTATGATTTGTTTGGGATGAAATGTCTTGGAGCTGCTGCTCTGGTCTGATGCAGTCCTGTCTCCAGATGTTTCCATTATGTGCCTGAGGTGATGCGTGCTCTTCTTAAAGCTGCTGTAAATTGGATTTTTGCTTTGCTGCTGTAAGAAGCCTGATATACCATCCAGATACACTTTTGCCTATGCAGGATCTCTCTTTATCCCTAATTCATCCTGGAAATTACTCTTTCCATCCAGAGGAGCATCTCAAAAGACCATCCCTCCCCCTTACCTATTATACTCAGAGCACATATGAAGGAGGTACTACATGGTCCAAGGGCCATTTCCTGGTAAATGAATTGCCTCAGCTGTTTCACAGCAAGTTTATTGGAGAAAACTTCTTCTAAAAGGAATTTTATAGATTTTACTTTTGTTCAATTACTAGCTAGAAGGTCAGACTGTTCTATAATTAGTGGCACAGACCTTGAAAGTAGGATGTGACATGATAGCCCAAATGGAAGTGAATTCACAGTTACCAAACAGTATAAGAAAATTCTGGAACAGAGAAGAGGATCTCTTAAGCCCCACATATTTTCCAAGTGTAAGGGAACTAGCATTTAATATATAGACCTATTACATATCTGTATCTAATTTTGCTTAACCTGAGAATAGTTCTCATCCTTCTTTGTGGTTTAATATTATTAATCTTTATCTTTCTTTAAAATTCTTAAAGCATTGTTTGCAGATATCACTAGTGATTTTTGTAGACAGGATTCTTGTGCTACGAGTAGAAAAATTAAGCTTAGGACATCTATAATAATAAAAGCGTAATATACTAATTAGACTGGACAGATGAATGACCTTCTGGATGTCCTTCTGTACATTATTCCATACAAATCTCTGGCGGGTAAGGGCTGAGGTAGAGGCATTAGGGGCACTCAGGCAGGCAGACAGAGGCGGTTAGGGGTGATAAGGCAGGCAGAGGGGTTAGAGGCAATCAGGAAGGACCACAGCATGGATGTCTTTGATGGTTGCCCAGCATGCAGCACCCTCAGGTGCGGTCCCTGGCCCACACCCTTCTCAGGTGTGCAGCGTGTGTCCTGCCTATCCACAGACCAGAACTTTTGTTTATGTCCAGTCAAACTGCAGCATTTATTTTCTCTCACAGCACATGATGGATGTTTTAGATCGAGGAGCAGTGTTAGTCGGGTCTCAACAGTTTTTCTTTGAGAGTGGCTTTTCACATGGACTCCCTGATTGGCTAAGAAGATAACCAGCTGAACCTACCCAGGTTGGTGTACATCTAGTAGACCTTCCCTGCTGTGTCCAACAGTGGGAAAAACAGAAAAATCAGCACACCTGACCATCATCCTCCACGCCCTCCTGCAGGTGCAGTTCGGAAGGCAGGGGGGTTTGTGTGTCCCCCTGCTCCTGGTGGTGCCCCCCTGCTCCTGGTGGTTGCTCAGGCAAGCCTTCTGTTGGGGAGGCAGTGCCATGGTTGTGCTGCCAGCACCTGACTGCTGACCACTGACCGCTGATTGACTGACTGAAAATCCTTCCATCTTTATGTGTGGCTTGTTGAGAATTACCATAACCTGAAGACATTTCTTTGAAACCAGTTCTTCTAAGGAAATAATGTATATTTCAGTTTTAATTTTCACTAAATTTTTCATTGCCTTGTATAAATTACCCAGTAATTTAGCTTTTTGGCTCCAACAAGGTTTTCAGGATAGAGAATGAATCACATTCATTCAGTTGGTTTTGAGGTATAGTTCCCTTACAGTGAGAAGCATAGTCCAGTTTGACCAGTTTTGACAAATGCATCCAGCTGTGTAACCTGCCCATCATTATAGAAAACATTCTTGTGGTCCTGAGGTCCACTTTTATTGTGGGATGAATGTTTGTGTCCTCCAGTTCATAAGTCAAAGCCCTGACCCTGTGTGAGGGTGAAGGTGGGCTTTTGGGAAGTGGTTAGGATGACTTGAGGTCCGGAGGATGGGCCATGGTAGGGTTAGTGCCTTAATTGGAGGGCAGAGACCCTGACCTGCCTCACACACCTAGGAGAGGCAATGTAAGCACTCATCTGTGGGTCAGGAAGAGGCTCCACTGACCCCAGATTTCCAGCTCTAGTCTTGGAAACTACCCCCTCCTCCTAAACCTTGAGAAATCACTGTGGTCTCTGCTGATTGGTCATGGCCACTAGAGGTGAATTAGAGCTACTGGAAACCCATTAAACCTTTCCAGACCTGATCCCCAGAGGTGAGTGCTCCTGTTTCTACATTTGCCTCTGTGAAAACTTTTAACGGAGCTGAACTGCAGCCTGTCCTTTGTGTCTGGGTATCTGGCTCGGGTTCCTGCGCCACCACTCACTCCTCCTGGGGATATGCCACAGGTGCTGGCCTGGACCTCTGGTGAATCTGGGGGTTTCTCCGGTTTGGCTCCAGTGACTAAGGTTTTGCATATTCTTGTACCCATTTTCTGGGTCATGTCTCATTTCTCTTGGGCAGATACCTTGTGTGTGCTTCATGGGCTGAGCAGCAACTTTAGTTTGCATCTCCTTAAGCTCACTGAAGCACACTTCCATCTGTTTCTTTTTTGTTCTTCTGCTCTGAAGTGTCTGATCAAGCCTTTGCCCTTTATATATATACCAGAGGCCCGATGCATGAAATTCGTGCAAGATAGGCCTTTCTCCCCCTGGCTGCTAGCACTGGCTTCCCTCTGGTACCGGGACCCAGGCTTCCCTCACAGCCCTGGCTTTGTCTAGAAGGTTGTTTGGAAGGATGTCCAGAGGATATTCAGTCTAATTAGCATATTATGCTTTTATTATTATAGATTGGGTAAGACAATTTCTACAAGGCAAGAAAAATTTGTTGAGAAAGTAACTTAAATTATATGTTCTTTCCTTAGAAGAACTGGTTTCAAAGAAACATCTTCAGGTCATGGTGATTCTCAACAAGCCACACATGAAAGTGGAAGGATTTATATATATTCTAGAGGCCCAGTGCATGTCTTAGTGCATGGGGTCCCTCTGGGTGACCTGCAAGGAATGGGCTGAAACCTGCAGTCCAATACCGCCTGCAGCTCCTACCTGCCGCTCCCGCTTATTCTGGCTCCATTGTGCCTGCCGTGGACTCGTGCCCAAGTGCTTGCCAGCTATGAGCCCTGTCTCTGGTGCCTTCCCAACGGCAGTGGCCTGCAGGATCAGGCTGAAAAAGCTCTCTGACATCCCTTGAGGAGTCCCAGATTTTGAGAAAGTACAAGCCAGGCTGAAGGACCCCACTGGTGCATGATCCGGCTGAGGAGGGAACGCAGGAGGGCTCCAGGACATGTCCAGCCCATCTTTCTCAGTCCCAATTGGCTGGACCCTAGCAGCAAGCTAACCTGTCGGAACATCTGCCCCCTGGATGGTCAGTGCACATCATAGCAACTGGACGACTGTCGGCCCCCTGGTGGACGGTGCAAGTCATAACTGGTTGACAAGTTGACTGCCTCCTGGTGGTCAGTACCTGTCATAGCGAGCAGTTGAGCAGCCTTAGCACATCATTAGCATATTACACTTTGATTGGCTGTTCAGTTCTGCATTTCAGTCCATTTGCATATTACCCTTTTATTATATAGCGTGTGTGTGTGTGTGTGTGTGTGTGTGTGTGTGTATGGAATATCTTTTTATTGATTTTAGAGAGAGAGAGGGAGAGAGATAGAAACATCAATAAGAGAGAAACATTGTTTGGCTGCCTCCTGCATTCCGAGGCCCCACCCACCTCCCCCCACCCGCCCTCCTGGGGATCTAGCCTGCAATGCAGGCATGTACCCTGGTTGGGAATGGAACCAATGACCTCTTGGTGCATGGGATAACGCTGAATCCACTAAGCCACATTGACCAGGCCATTCTTTTTAAAATAGAGTTTTAAAAGTCTTTTATGTCTTGTGGATACAAGGCTTGTCAGATGCATATATTGCAAATATTACCTTCTGTGGGAACCTCTTTCCATGTCCTGAGTGGTTCAGGGTTCCGGGTTCAGAGTTCGGGTTCTGAAGGAGGCCGTACGCAAGCGAAATGAGAGACCAGAAAACATTAATTTGGTAATATTGGGGGGCCAGGCGGGAGCCTTCCTCTAGAGGAAAGGACTGCCACCTTCCTTTGGCCTTGCCATCCCTTTTATTTAGGTTTGGGATACACCCTTTGCCCTAAAGCAGGCAATTCCAATAACAGGTAGATTATCTTTATCAGTCAGGATTTAAATGATTATTTCATGGAGAAATTCATTGTCTCAATTAGATAGGGAGATAGGGAGTGGCTGGTTTTGACCTTTCAGAGTTTCAAGGTTGACCAGCCTTCTAGCCTCCTGTTTACATCCATTTAGTGAGAACAGTGTTTGGTTTCCGACAACCTCCCATTCTTTGACGTACCTATTCATTTTTACTAATGGTTTACAGTATTTTTAAAATTAACTTAAAAATACATTGAGTTCATATGTGTAGGATTATAGATTCTGGTGTGTGTGTGTGTGTGTGTACAAGTTTAAAAGTATCTTCCAGGGTATTACCCTGGTACCAGTTCTGGCTCAGTAGGGTATGATGTTCTCAAGTATGGAGACCCTGATTTTCTGTAGTATCTTCCTTCTAGGCATATACTGATTAGAAAAGAATTGTGTTTTGAGAAAATATTATTCATATGTTTGTGTTTGTGTATATTTTCTCTAGATAGAAAATCTAGTGTTCATTTGTCTTAGTATCAATTTGCTGCTAATGTTATAACAGTGGGGGCATATTCATATCTTTCATTATCTATTTTTTTTTTTAGAGTTCAGTTTCATGTTAATTTGGAAAGCATTGTCAGAGACAGGTAAATCAAGCTGTTCTTTTATTTATTTTTTTCACTTTTCATCACTGTTTCTCTTTAAAAGGTTTGTATTTTAATTGTTGGAAACATAGAAGATCCAGACAGTTTTATACATTCTTGCTAATTAAAGTTAATGTGGATTATTTTTTGCCTTCTATTTCAGGTCAGGGATTTGATCAAAGCACTGTTCTAACATAAAAGCATAGTAAAAATTTGTGGCTGGTACTTGGCATAAGATATATTAATGAACAATGCCCTTGCTTGAGATACTTTGCCTGTTTATCTCCAGGTCTTGCTTGCTGACGAGGAGAAAATTTCAGAGCCTCAGGGCAATGAACCAATTTCTTGTTAAGAGTATTCCCTAATAATCTACCTGGCACTTTAATTTCCATCTGTGCCTATATAGGACAGGCTTTATTTATGTACAATTAAAATGATTTTCCAGTCGCTTCTCAGCCTTTTGGCTACGATCAAGTGTAAAATGATTTTCCAGCAGATCAAATTTATCCAGCTTCCTTATGAATCATTTCTAGGCAGCACCAATGGTCATTGCATTACTGTGGTCTTTTTTTGTTTAGGCAAGAGGTGATAGTGAAGAAAATGTTCATCTATTCTTTTTTTAAAGGAAAAAAGTATATTAGGTTCAAACTAGAACTGTGTATTTTTGGTCTTTTAAACATATTTTAGTTATTTAAGAAAATACTAGAGTTCTTTAAAAAAAAAGACTTGCCAGATATAAAAGCATGGTTATTATTAGTAAAATTTACTAGAATTTTAGAGCTTGATGTGGTCAGTGATGCTTATATTGACTGTGGCATTAGAGGTCATCTGAGATTGTCTTCATCTTGATTATTTGAGTTATTTCTTGGCCTAGGATATTGTGCTCTACCCATGCTTTTTGGACTTCTATGAATGTAATTAAACTTGTTATGCCTGATAACTGCAAAAGTAGTGAAAACTTTGTAGGTGTCAGAAGGAAGAGGCATGTGGTTATGATAGAGATGAAAATGATGAGAAACTATCCATATGGAATGAACTTTTTGAAAGAAGGAACAGTTCTGAAGGGATAAGTGAAAAATTAAGAAAGTGCTATATATATAAAATTGCCTTTCAGTACACATAAGGGAAATGTAATTGATGAAATGAGGGGAAAAATAATCAAGAACAGTGGCTCTCAACCTGGATATTCATTAGAATCATCTAAGGAACTTTAAAAATCACAGTGACTGCCCTAGTTGGTTTGGTTCAGTGGATAGAGCGTCAGCCTGTGGACTGAAAGGTCCTGCGTTCAATTCTGGTTAAGGGCACATGCCAGGGTTGTGGGCTCTGTCCCCAGTGTGGGGCATGCAGGAGGCAGCCAATCAATGATTTTCTCTCATCATTGATGCTTCTATCTTGTTTTCCCCTCTCCCTTCCTCTCTGAAATCAGTAAAAATATATTTTTCAAAAAATCACAATGTCTGGGCCCTAATATTTAACAAGTAAGCCAGAATTCCTGTAGATGGGGCCCAGTTATCAGTATTTAGTAAAGGTCTCTTGGTGATGCCAGTGTATAGTCAAGGATGAGAACTGTTGGACTATATATGACATCACTAGATGTTCTTTATTGTACTGTTCATTAAACAAAAGACTAGAAGTTGGCAGAATTTAAAGGCTAACCCTGGTGTACTTTTGCTAATAAAACTTATCAAGTCACTGTGGTTTCAAGGCTAGTTTGCATATGCATAATATCAAAATGAGTATTCAAATGGCATACTATATAGCTACTTAGAAATTCTATATGACACTTGGCCACTTGTAGAAATATATATCCTATATAATAAAAGGGTAATATGTAAATTGACCCTGATGGCAGAACCACAGGTCGCTATGATGTGCACTGACCACCAGGGGGCAGACGCTCAATGCAGGAACTGCCCCCTTGTGGTCATTGCACTCTCACAGGGGGAGCTCCGCTCAGCCACAATCTGGGCTGACAGCCATGAGTGCAACAGCAGTGGTGGCAGCCTCTCCTTGGCAGCGCTAAGGATGTCCTGAAGCCACAGTCAGGACATCCCTCAGGGGCTCCCGGAATGCCAGAGGGATGTCTGAGTGCCAGCTTTGGCCTGATCCCCCGGTGAACAGGTGTAAGCTGGCAGGTGGACATTCCCTGAGGGGTCCCATACTGTGAGAGGGCGCAGGCTGGGCTGAGGGACCCCCTGAGTGCATGAATTTTTGTGCTCCGGGCCTTTAGTATATATATTATAACAAATAGAGAAACCTGGTCTGTTTTGGAAAAAGGTGCTCAAAAGAACAGGCACTGTAGCAAGGAGAAGAACAGTGAGTATGACTTATTTTAAAGATTCAATGCATGATTCATCTTCTTTAGTTGGTGGTAATAAACTTAAATCTAAATCTCTTGATTTAGTTTGGACTTAAGAGACATCCTTTCAGTGTTTATTTATTCCTAAATAGAATAAAGTCTATACAAACTTAGAAAACCCTTTATGGATTAATCATCTTGATGTGCAAAAGGCATTCATTCCTAATTTCATGCTGCCCTGATTTATTGCCATTTACTAACTGTGCTAAATAATGGTTTCCCCAAACCCATAAGAGTTGGTATAGATTCTTATTCTTATTGTAATACAAAGTTATTTCAAATTCTTTCACTATCAGAAGGCCTTCCAGTGTAGATTAAGTAAATTGGGAGCTCTGCCCTTGGTATTTATTGAGGTGGGAAAGCAAAGTAGCCCAATAGTAAGTCCTATGTTTTAACTACTTGTTGTATTTCATTACTGTTACACTTAATTTTTTTTCTTCAGACTTTTCTTGGGAAAGCTGTATTATACTGATTTCATGAGTTTAAAGATTTTTATTGTCATTATATTAAAGATGGCTTTTTTAGTTTCTCTCCTTTAGTAGACATTTTCTTAATTATGGGACTATTTATTTACAGTAGATCTGGTATATCTTAGAGCAGTGGTCAGCAAACTCATTAGTCAACAGAGCCAAATATCAACAGTACAATGATTGAAATTTCTTCTGAGAGCCTAATTTTTTAAACTTAAACTTCTGCCACTTCTTCAAAATAGACTCGTCTAGGCCATGGTATTTTGTGGAAGAGCCACACTCAAGGGGCCAAAGAGCCACATGTAGCTCACGAGCTGTGGTTTGCTGACCACTGTCTTAGAGTATCTATATTTTGTAAATGAGGAAAAGCACAGGAAATGTGCGAGGTTCCCAAGTTAGTGCTGCAGCTAGAACTAGAAACAGGGTTTCTGAATCTTTATTTTTTTTGTTAATCCTCAGCTGAGAATATTTTTCCATTAATTTTTAGAGAGTGGAAGTGATTAGGGGGACAGTAGAAGAATGAGGTGTGTGTGTGTGTGGAGAGGAGAGGAGAGAGAGAGAGAGAGAGAGAGAGAGAGAGAGAGAGAGAGAGAGAGAAGCATTGATGTGAGAGAGACACATTGATTGGTTGTCTCCCAAATGTCCCTAATCAAGGTGGGGGATCAAGCCTGCAACTGAGTTATGTGACCTTGACTGTTACTGAACTCATCCTCAGTTCAATGCTCTATCCACTGAGTCAGACTGGCTAGGGGTGTCTGATTCTTTTAAAACCTTTTCATTATAAATCTAGAGGCTTAGTGCACGAAATATGTGCAGGGGTGGGGGGAGCGGTGGGGGGCTCTCCTCAGCCCAGCCTGCACCCTCTCCATTCTGGGACCCCTTGGGAATGTCTGACTACTGATTTAGGCCCGATCCCTGGGGGTCCCCTGAGGCTCCCCAGCTGCCAGAGAGATGTCTGACTGCCAGGTTATGCCTGATCTCCTGGGAAGCAGACCTAAGCTGGCAGTTGGACATTCCTCTCACAATCCTGGACTGCTGGCTCCTAATTGCCTACCTGCCTGCCTGCTTGGTTGCTCCTAACTGCTCTCCCTGCCAGCCTGATTGCCCGTCACTGCCTCTGCATGCTGGCCTGATCACCCCTAACTGCCCACCCCCCCTCTCCCACCTTGCTGGCTTGGTTGTCCCTAACTGCCCCCCTCCCTGCTGGCCTGGTCGGCCCCATGACCCGTCCTACCTGCGTGCTGTGCCCCGTTCTCCTCCCCCCCCCCCCCCCCGCCCTGGCCAGTCTGGTCACCCCCAACTGTCCCCTCTGCTGGCCTGGTAGCCCTACGCAACCTGCTTGTTCAGTTGTTGGGTTGTCCCTCACTGACCCCCCTGCCAGCCTGGTCGCCCCATGCAGCCTGTTTGCTGTTGTTTGGTCGTCCCTCACTAATCTCCCTGCTGGTCTGGTTGTAGGCAACCATCTTCTGAGGGTATGAGGGTTAATTTGCATATTACCCCTTTATTATATAGGACTAGTGATGGGGTCCCTCAGTCTGGCTAGTTATCAGAGCTGATCGAGGCCATCTTGCCCAGTCCCAATTGGGGCCTATTGGATCTGGTCTGCCATGGGGAGGGACTGACTATGGGAGGTTGGCCAGCTATGGGAGGTTGGCTGTGGGAGTGAATTGACCACCAGGGGGCAGCTCCTGTGTTGAGTGTCTGTCCCCTGGTGGTCAGTGCACATCATAGTGACCAGTTGAATAGTTGTTTGGTCGACCGGTCATAATGGTTGCTTATGCTTTTAGCTATATAGATAAAACACAGTTATAGAAAACACCCCAAAACAAGTATATAGCTTAATGAATTATTACGAGGAGAAAGCCACCAAGATCAATAAACAGAACCTTGCCAGCCATCCTCGGAAGCAGGAAGCCCTCTGGCTACCCTATCCCAATGTCTATCCTCTATTTTTTTTTCTAGAAATAATTATTATCTTGACTTTTTTACAGGTATTGTTTTCTTGAATTTTATAGTTTTAACAACCAGAAGTGCATGACCAGATGCCATAATTTATTCTTGCTTATATTTTGCAATTTTGGTTAACTTTAAAGGTTTTTAAGTCATTAAGTTCCCCATCCTTTCCTGATTTTATCCAGGACAGTCTAGATTTTGCTGATTGCATACTCATGGTTAAGCTCACGTTTCTTTTAGTATTTCCTACAAAGTGGCAGCTATTTCCAGGCTTGATCCACTTAAGGTAACAAAGTTTCAATTGCTGCCCCCACAGAGTAAGCAAAAGGCTTGGCTCCACTCCAGGCTACAAAGTTTCAATTGTAGAAGATAAATAAATCCCAGATACCAGGGCCTCTGCTTCGGATGCCAGGGGGCGTGACTGGCCTGCAAATCACCACAGGCCCCTCCCTCAGGCCACCCCACGTCCCAAGAGAACATCCACCCTGATCTGTTACACCCTTCAAGGCAAACCAGCTGGCCCCCACTCATGCACCAGGCCTCTATCCTATCTAATAAAAAGAGTAATATGCAGATTGCCCATCACACCAACACTCAAGATGGCTGCCCCCATGTGGTCAAAAGATCCTGTCTCCATGTGAACACAAGATGGCCACCACAGGATGGCTAGCAGGGGAGGGCAGTTGGGGGTGACCAGGCCTGCAAGGGAAGGCAGTTAGGACTGACCAGGCCGGCAAAGATGGAAGTTGGGTGTGACCAGGCCTTCAGGGGAGGGCAGTTAAGGGTGACCAGGTCCCACAGGGGAGGGCAGTTGGGGGCAAACAGGCTGGCAGGGGAACAGTTGGACATCAATCAGGCTGTCAGGGGAGTGGTTAGGGGGTGATCAGGCTGGCAGGCAGAAGTGGTTAGAGGCAATCAGGAAGGCAGGCAGGTGTGCAGTTGGGAGCCAGCAGTCCTGGATTGTGAGAGAGATGTCCGACTGCCCGTTCAGGCCCAATCCTGCCTGGATTGGGCCTGAACGGGCAGTTGGACATCCCTCCAGGTGACCCAGATTGGAGAGGGAGCCAGCTGGGCTGAAGGACCACCCTCATCCCCCATGCACAAATTTCGTGCACTGGGTCTTTAGTATGTATATATTTGGCTCACATGTTTTTTTCCCTTAGGATCTTACATATAATACACAATTTTCTTGTATCATGAAATACATAAACATTTCTGTTAAAACGACTGCTGATAAATAATTTTTATTCTTTATAGGTTGTTGGGTCCTCTTATTTAGAAGTCTGAGTTGGGATTATAAAAATAAGAACTATGCTCTTTCATTATGTACTTGCTTTGTTTTCTTCTTCAGGGATTACTGTATGTTGGGTTTCTGATTATCCTATATAAGAAAGAGAATATGCAAATTGACTATCACTCCACCACAAAGATGGCAGTGCCCACAGTGGAGGCAGGGTTTCCCTAACACAAGATAGCTACACCCACAGCGAAGGCTGAGTTCCCGTAACGAGCCTTAACGAGCCATCAGCAGTAGCAACCTGAGGCTGCCCCTCTCCCCCTGGGGCTTGACAGGGGACCTCAGGCTGCGACCCCCACCTGGCAGGGCTTGATAGGAAACCTCAAGCCACACACCCACCCTGGTGCCAGGCTGGGCGACCTCAGGCCACGCCCCCTGCCCAGCAGTGCTGGGCAGGGGGGGTGCCTAGGTTGGGGTCTTGCGTGATTTTGATGAGCACGTGGGTGGGCAGGGACTTGACTCTTGGTCCTGTGGTACGCCCCAGACTCTGACAGGAGTAAGATTTTCATATATATTTTCTAATTTCTTTCATCTCTGACACTTCTATTATAGAGAAAGGCCAAATAGCAATACATTTCATGCACTGGGCTGCTTGTCTTCAATATGAATCTTACTCTTCCTTTCTTTATAACTGGAAAAAAAGTAGTTCATTTATAAGTCTTACAAATGTTTTTTGTTCTTATATTCTAGTTTAGTTTTTTTTCCTGAGATTATTATTATTTTTTTAAATATATTTTATTTTTTACAGAAAGGAAGGGAGAGGGATAGAGAGTTAGAAACATCAATGAGAGAGAAACCTCGATCAGCTGCCTCTTGCACGCCACCTATTGGGGATGTGCCTGCAACCAAGGTACAAGCCCTTGACCAGAATCGAACCTGGGACCTTTCAGTCTGCAGGCTGATGCTGTATTAACTGAGCCAAACCAGTTTTGGCTGAGATTATTTTTTATTATTCATTTTTTTGGAGTTTTCTCGCTTCATTTCTAATTCTGCTTTAAGTATTTTTTTCATGTCTTGTATATTCTCTTAAGTCAGCTCACTTTGAAATTGGCAGTTATAGTTTGCCATGTTTAATGGGTTTGTTTTTGTGGTGATCTTCCCCTTCTGTAGGAATGTTCTGCTTCATTTAGATTTCACTCTCAGCACTTTCTCTGCAATGTGTGGGGTCCTGTCCTGGAATGAAGCCCTGGCAGCTAAGTGTTGGGAGTTTTTGGACATAGATTGCTCCAGTCTTTTCAGTTATTTTCTGCCTTTTGTGTGCTCTCAGAATTGGGGTAGGCCAAACTCCAGCCAATTTCAGCTGCTTTTCTCAAACTGGCCTATGATTTCCAATGAATATCTCTGTGTTATTTTGTAGTTCTCCTGTTTTCATGTTCTTCAGACACTTGATTGCTTTATTTGCTGCTTCCCACACAGATGTTGATACTGTGCAGGTCTAGTGGCTTTTGGTGGTTTGTCTCCAGCTGTTTGCATTTTGAGGATCATGGAGATACAGGCATACCTCCCAGATATTATGGTCCAGTTCCAGACCACCTCAGTAAAGTGAGTCATGTGAATAGTTTGGTTTCCTAGTGCATATAAAAGTTATGCTTACGTTATACTGTAGTCTGTTAAGTGTTCAGTAGCATTATGTCTAAAAAAACAATGTACATACCTTAGGTAAAATGTAACTTGTTGCTGTCATTAATGCCTATTGGAAAAATGGTGCAGATAGACTTACTTAATTAAGGTAGGATTGCCACAAGCCTTCAATTTAATAAAAAAAAAATAGTGTAAAGCACAATAAAACGAGCGTATTACTGTACCTTATCTCTCAGTATTGGGATTTTGTTTTTGTTATTTGCTTTTTTAGTTGGTTTGTTTCTTTTTCTGTGGGGATCTAGAGAGTTTCAAAAACTAGATTGCTGTTGCCATCTGCCCAGATTCTCTAGTCTTCTGATTTTGAATCTCGTATTCTTCTCTTCTTTTCTATGTCCGTTTCTGTCTTTGGTTAAAATACAATTCTGGTTTATTAGGGTTTGTCCTCTCACTTGCCCTCACACCCCATTGAGTTTAGGGGAGAAATTATGATATATTAAGAATTTGCTCTATAACATTAACTGATAGCTCAAGATTTTGATGTTTAACCTTTAAACTTTCATAAAATCTCTTTATGTTCTATGACCATTATGTTTAAATAAAACACTAGTTTTAGTATTAATTTCTATATTATGTTTATGTAGTGCTATTATCTTATGTAATTTCAATAAGTTATGCAGAATGCATCCTTTTTTTTATATCTCAGTGATAGGGAGAAAATGCAGACTGCCCTTCAGTACTTTACCTCACCCGTGGAAAAATAGGTCTCAGCTGCATGTGTGTGTCTATAAATTAGTGAGTGTGTTAAACCTATCACAGCATGAAATCACTTCAAACGCTGTGAAAGACTATCTTAAAGAATTTAAATTGATTGCAGATGTTAGTGCAATTAAGCAGGCCTGATGAGCTCAGATTTCTGTTTCTCAGTTTTGAATATCAATGCATTTAAAAAAATTATAGGGATGTACTCCATGTAAACGGAGTTCATAGGAATCTGAGCATTTCTGTCACCTAGTTTTTAAAAATAGTTCAGCAGTGTGAAAAGTGAATTGTGACCCTTTGTGCAGGTACTTGTATTTCTTAGAATGAAGATGTATTATTCATCTTATGTAGTTGTGAGCCATCATCCTTAACCAATTAGAATTGACTTTGAATGATTATTTACTTCTTTATTTCATTTGTTTAGCAATTTGTCTACATTTTGTGCCTATATTTCATTTAAAAATTATTTTATATACAGGGAATTATTCCTATTTTTAAGAAGAAAAAAATGAGTATAACAAGACAGTTAATAAAAACATAGGACTTTTTTTCCTCCTTGACTAATGAGGCAAACTCATTAGTCAACAGAGCCAAATATCAACTTATAACGATTGAAATTTCTTTTGAGAGCCAAATTTTTAAAACTTAAAGTTCTTCTAACGCCACTTTTTCAAAATATACTCACCCAGGCTGTGGTATTTTGTGGAAGAGGCACACTCAAGGAGCCAAAGAGCCACATGTGGCTCTCGAGCCGCATGTTGCCCACCACTTAGATCTTTTGCGTAGTAGAATCTGCTTTCATGTTTGACTTTAAACTGCTGAAATGTAAAAGGAAGTTTTCTAATTATTAAAATATAACTTATTGGGTTGCAAATTAGAAAGTGAAATCTGAAACAAGACTGAAACAAGATTAAGTAGAGTGTACAGTGTGTTAATTTTCAATTTATTTCAAATTGATCCATGCACATTAAGTTATTGAACTCATCTATTTCTATTACACATTATAAACTGTTATGGACATTAGGACTTTATTGTATACATATACAGTAGAGAAATGAACTACAAAAATGATGATTAATTTTATTTAGCTATTTTTTAAGTACTAAGAAAATTATTAAGGTATTATTTGAAGTGTTATAACATTTATAATTTGAAACAGGAACAAAGAATACATTAAATTTTTCTAGAGGGTTTGATTTGACAATATTTTTATTTTACTCATCATGGCAGATTATAATTTATTTTTAGTAGTTTAGAATTCAGCTATGTTACTTCAAGTTTTGTTATTTCAGAAAATTCAGTTATCTCTCAGATTTAGTTTACTAAAGTAATACAATTTAGGAGTGTTTGTGTGGGAACCTATGCAATGGGAGGTAGGGCAATCTATATATATAGAAGCCTAAGTCACAGAACAACTGAACGACCGGTCACTATGACATGCACTGACCACCAAGGGGCAGATGCTCAATGCAGGAGCTGCCCCCTGGTGGTCAGTCACTCCCACAGGTCGGTCCCTCCTCTTAGCTGGCTGGCTAACCTCCCTCTGGTCAGCCAGCCCTGATCTGGGCAAGAAAGCCCAATGGCCCCAATTGCCAGCCAGGTCAAGGAACCCCAATCATGCACTAATTTGTGCACTGGGCCTCTAGAAATTAAATAAAGTCTCTTAAGTTATCTTGGTATATTAAGTTGAAGCTGTATTACAGTTTAAAGTGTGAAATGGGACTGGGTGATGAATGCTATAGCAGAAACATTCTTAATTCTGTTTCATATTGGAATAAAAAGTTGAATAAAAATATTAAAATTAGGCATTATAAAAAATAATACACACGGTATTTTTTCCTTCTTAAAATATTTATTGCCTGCCTCTCTCAGATATAGAGCAAAGATTTTTCTTTGAGTGGCTCCTACTTTGGTTTTTCCTACATCAGGCATACCCATGAAGCAGCTTATGTGTTAAACATTTGTGTGTTTTAATTTAACTCTACATTCAGACTTATAGGAGGTTGCTATGATTTTCATAGTGTGATGTTTTCAATTACCTTATCCATACCTAATTTGGAAACACGTTTTTTGAAGCAACTCACTTTAATTTTGTCTTTTCTAAGCATTGAAGCCATTTATCACAGAAACAAGTCTTTTCTTTCTCATATGGTTACTTTAATGAGAACAGCTATTAATCACATTTTATAAACAGTTTGGGGTACAAAACAATCAATTCTTGGTATTCACAAAAATCAGTTAATAGGTATAACTGTCCAGCATACTTGGGCGTCTATCACTGTATGTTATGAAATAACAGAAAGACGTTGTCTATCTCTTAGCACCTTATAGAAGTCACACTTTGGTGAACTTTATCTTTTTTCTTCCCTTTTTTCCTGCAATGGGGTCATTAGAAGTACACTTTTCTGTAACTTTAACTTTTTTTTTCTTTTTCTACTTGATTGTTCTTTTAGTCAATCAGTTAGATATGATTGACTCATCTCAGATTGACTCCAAGAAAAATAGGAGCATATTGGCTCATACATCTGAGTTGCCCTGGGGTATATAGGCTTTAGACAGACCTAGACCTAAGTTTTCAATGACACAAGGACCCATTCTTTCTGTATTTCTTAGCACTGTTTTACTTTCTTGGTTTCATTTATGAAGGTTTCTTCCATGGTAAATCGAGATGGTAGCAGAAGTTTCTAACTTATCTCCTATATTTTACATCACTAGTATTCAAAATTTTAGATCACTTACCTCAGTGGCTGACAAACTCATTAGTCAACAGAGCCAAATATCAACAGTACAACGATTGAAATTTCTTTTGAGAACCAAATTTTTTAAACGTAAACTTCTTCTAATGCCACTTCTTCAAAATAGACTTGCCCAGGCTGTGGTATTTTGTGGAAGAGCCACACTCAAGGGGCCAGAGAGTCGCATGTGGCTCACGAGCTGCAGTTTGTTGATCACTGTTCTAAGCTAATAGAGAGTGGTGTATAAAAATCTAAATTACACTTTAATTTACAACTAGAAATATTATTAAGGAGAAAACATTCTTGTATTCTCTCCTCTTTCTGTAAGCTGGAAGTCAAATGGTAGTTTCTTACTTGGTTTGTTGGATGATCCACTATGTGTGCCCATAGTATTGCAGGCATTTACTGTTTTAACTACTGTCATACTTAATGTAGTTATCCATTCGATTAATATGACATACTAGAAGCTCCATGAAGTAAGAGCGGACCTGGTGCAACACCAACTGTATATTTGTGTTATGTTTCTGGCACTCCCTTTCTTAGGGAGTGGCCTATCTGAAGAACTTTGGGTTCTGCAGGTAGCACTGTACACTGCCTCTTCCTATAGTACATGCTCACTAATATTGGAGGGCTCTGAAATTGCTCAGGCCATACTTTTTTGTAGTAATTAAAATAAATTCATTTTATCTTGAGCTACACTTGATCTTGGTGTACCTGTGTAATCTCTTTGGTCATTTTAATAGGAGTTTCATTATCTGTTACATTTTGGTATTTTTTTCTAATTTCATTATCTGAACTTAATTGTAATTTAAGCTTTGGGGATATTTATGGTTTGCAAACTATCTCCCCCAAGATTCACTTTTTGTCAGGTTACCTTTTTGAGGAGAATTTGATAGAACTGGTATTCTCATTTTATTTCCTCATTAAAGCTTTCAATTTTATAGTTCATGATCTTTATACATTTTCCCCTCTCATTTTTGAGAATTTTCATAGGATACAAAGGTTGTTTAAATAATCAAAATGTTTAGAAATTCTAAGATCAAATTGTTTAGTAATCAAGGAACATTCCAAGTGTCATTCATTTATTCATACACTCAAATTTAAAATGATTAAAATGAAAGATACAACTTAAAAAAGGTAAGAGTATCATTTAATGAGGTGGTCTTCAACCAACACTAAATAATTTCTCACTATCTTACAGCTTTGTTCTTCAATGAAAATGGTCTATAATCTCTACATACTTTCACCTTAGCAGTTCTGTAGAAGGAATGCTTTTCTTATGAGATCTGATCAGAATTCAAATGTCATCTTAATGCAAAATGAATAAATACAAAATGTATGAATGAATAGAATGGCTTTAGGTAATCATTTACTTTTGTATAATGTTTTCTCTAAGAATTAATAAAACTAAAGTTAAGAATTTGCTAATTGGGAATATATTAAATAAAAGTATTAAAATATAACAATTTTAATAATCTTTTCACTTTAAAAATAATGCATTGTTACAGAAAATTTAGAAAATATATGACATCATAAGGGAGGACATCGTAAAGCATCCAGCTAAAATATTAAATTTATTTTGATAATTGAAAAAACCTCAAAATAATTATGATAACAGTAAAACTAAGGTTTCTGTAGCAGAAATATTAAATGTGACTTTTCCTATTTTGTGAGAGTTTTGGCAGAAGTCCAAAGGCTGAGGAGAACAAGTACCAGGAATCTGTGGCCATTATAATAGATTGTGAAACCAATTGTGCTGTCATTAGCTCATCCTTCACTTCTAGGCTGTACAAGAATAAGTTCACAAATATATTTAAAATGGAAGATTGATGGAGAGGCTTTTTCTGAAGAGAGAGCTGTCATCGTATAATGACATTATCTCCAACTCTTTGTGAGGGAGTAGAGCAAATGAGTGAATCTTTGAGAGAACCTCTCAGAGGTTGACTATATCCTTCCTATGTGTGTATGTGGGTGGGGGGGGTATAGGGGGTGAAGGGGCGGGGTATAGGGATTAGAAACTGCAAATGGTAGGCTATGTGAGCTTCTGTGTGGCAAAACAAGAAGAAAGGTTCTAGACCTTTTGAGGGGAAAAGTTTGACTTGCACCTTACGTTAACCTCGAAGAAGGGAGTTGACTTTGTGTTGTCTTGGGAGGAGTTTTTTCCAAGGGGACTACCAGCACATGCAGTGTCCCCAACAGAGAGAGTCTTTGTAAGGCTGGACTGAGAATCTCAACAAGGAAGTCTCTTGAGTAATCCACATAAGCATCCCACAGAAGAGGACAGCATTTGCATTTCGGCCACATCCAAGGACAGTAGCATCAAAGTGCAACAGTGCTACCTGATTACAGTAGTTTTCTGTATCTTAACTCCCTTTTCCCACCTTCTCTTCAGCCTTGAAGGTGCTGGAAGAAACTTGATGAGTAGGGGTCATGGGTTGAAGAACAAGGTGAGAAAATAGTGTAAGAGCTCATCTCTGTCCAACACTACAGATTTCCTAGTCTGAGTGAGGACTACACTGAGTAAGGGGAGACATTTTAGGTTAGTTAAGATTGAAGTTTTAGCCCAGGCTGGGTGGCTCAGTTTGTTGTAGTGTTGTTCTGTACACCAAAATATTTGCAGATAGTTTAAAGGTTTGATCCCTGGTTGGAGAGCATACAGGAGGCAACCAATGTTTCTCCCTCTCCTTCCTTTCCTCCCTCTCCCTTCCCTTCTCTAATAAATAAATAAATAAATAAATAAATAAATAAATAAATAAATAAAGTTTTATTAGCCTCACTCTTTCTTACTGGCCTGGAAGAGTGTGAAATGCAGAATATTATTTTGAGGTGATATTACTAAAAATACCTTTTGAGTCAGAGAGTGTAAATAAGTTTAAGTCCAGAAATTGTAAAGCAAAAGATGGTTACATGTGTTAATGTAACTGAAAACATCCATATGGATGGTGATGTGGAGAGGGAGGGAGGAAACAAAGTTAGAAGAAATAAAACACTGCAAGAAAATATTTGCTATATATAACTAATGTGTAAAGAACACCTACAGATCATTAGGAAAAAGATGAACAACCCAATAGGAAAATTTTTAATACACATAGACAATTTACCCCAGAAGAAATACAAATGGCAAACAGCTCTTTGAAAACATGTTCAATCTCAATATGTAAATTAAAATAGGTATGGAGGGCATTTTTCAACTGTCAAAGTAGAAAGGCTAAAAAGGATTGCTGACAGTGTTTGGTGAAAGTGTAAAAATATATAGCAATGCATCCTTGTTGGATTATAATTTAGCAGTATATACCAAAATAAAAAAGTGTATTCTCTAATCATCTAACAATTTCACTCTTTGAATCTATTTTTATAACAGTAACTTGAACTTGGAAAGATACATGTATGAGGTTGTTCCTTGGAGCATTGTGTAAAATGTCAAATTTAAAACTATCAAAATATCCATCAGTAGAAAATTGATTAAGTAATTTACAACACATTTATGCAGTGATGGATGATATAGTCATTGAAATGAATGAATGTGTGTCAACTCAGAAACCAAGAGGTTAAGATTCGATTCCCAGTCAGGGCACAAGCCCAGATTGTGGGTTCAGTTTCTGGTGGGAAGCATGCAGGAGGCAGCTGACCGATGTTTCTATCTCTTTCCCCCTCCCTTCCTTTCTCTCTAAAAATAAAGACATAAAAAAAAAATGAATGAGTTAGATATGACTTGGAGTTAGCCAGTATAAAAAACAACAAAGAAATATGTGTATGGGATGAAGCAGTTTTTGTTTTGTTTAAAGTTGTGTGAGTACATGTATGTATTATGTGAATAAATAGGTGCCTAAGAATATCTGCCCAAATTAAAGGAAAACTCTTGCTAGATTCCCATCACATTTGTAAAATTCATTTGCACTGTTCGTCTCAGACAAAAGATTGGAGAAATAGAGGCACAAATTCCCATTTCCTCCTGTACTTAAACAAAAAGGACTAGTGGGATTATAAGTGAATTAAAAACATTTTTTTATTATTTTTAAAAAATACATTTTTATTGATTTCAGAGGTGAAGGGAGGTGGGGATAGGGATAGAAATATCAATGATGAGAGAGAATCATTGATCAGCTGCCTTCTGCATGCCCCTACTAGGGATCAGGCATGTGTCCTTGACCGGAATTGAACCTGGGACGTTTAAGTCCACAGGTCACCACTCTATCCACTGAGCAAGACCAGGTAGGGCTACAACTGAATTTTAGAATTTGTTTTTGTGTGTATTTCTCAGGTTATAGGAAAAGGGAGAGCAACCATTCATTAGATTACTTCTGACTTTTGGTTGTGTTGAGGAGTGAGTGCTGAGCTTCAATGCCTACTCCTTGGTTGCAGGCTATAGTAACCTATTTTTTCTTTGGTGTGCAAGAAATTTGAGGAAGCCCATGTGAAGAAAATAAGGTCTCTAGTATTTCAAGAAGCTCACAATTCAGTAGAGCCAAAATGTTTAAGCAGGTGAGAAGAATGCAGTGGGCTCTATGGACCCTCAATGTATGTAAAGTCCTGGGTTATTGGCAGCAGCACAGTGTTGAGAAGGCAGCATACTCAGAATGCGTGAGATGAATTTCATTGGCCTCTTAGCTGCCGTGGCTTCTTTCATCCAAATTTTCAGCATTGGTACTGGAAAATAGCTTTTTAGAGTATTTTCTTAGCAGAAATAAAATTGGATGTTTTTTCTAACAAGCAAATGCCATTTTTGTCTTGTTTGCTATGATGCAGATGGCCTGATAACATGGACCGCATTTCATTTAGAGAAATAAAAACAGATCAACAGACCCGATAGAATGCTGCTTGCAAGGCCTTTAAATATAACTTGGAATAGCACACAGATGCATTTTACATTCTTCTAGTAAATTAGCACTCATTTAATAATCACTTTTAGTTACAGAACTTAAGTTTTGGAAACATCTGGATAAGGCTATGAAAAATATAAATGTTCAGTTTGTGATCATTGCCAAATAGTTTTTATTAAGCATTTACCTGTGAGTGATAATGCTGGATGCTGTCAGTACCACAATCAATGAAATATATAGGAAACCTGGAGACTTGGCTCACAGAAAAGGTAGATTACTCATTAAATATGTGAAAAGTATCACATTGATTTGAAGCATTTCATATGATTTTTCTGTGCTCTAGAATTTATTATCTAAACTGATTTTTTTCCCTTTAATCTGAAAAATTAGGGGCTAGATCTGATCACTTCTAAGTTACTTTCCACTTCTGAAAATTCTTTGATTTCACTTTTTATCAGGATATTTCACTCATTTACAATCTCTGATTTTAAAGCCATTTAGTTGAAAACTTCATATGTTAATCTTAATGTTTTTAGAAGTAATGTGTAGTCATTGTGAAACATACATATACAGCAAAAAGAGGAAAATAAAACCATAATTTCTTCACCAGATACAACTGAACTGTTAACATTAATAAATCCCTTTTTTTAAGTTCTGGAAAATGAGGTTGAGAATATCAACCTCAAAAGGTGTTTATGGGGAATCAGTAAAATATTTCATGTTTTCACTGCCATGTGCAAGAATCCTTTTTATACAAATATAGTCTTACATAAATATCTTCCTTACTCACTTCCCCCATCATATTTCAAAGGTAAAGGTATATTCGGTTTGTTTGAGAAAGAGTATTGAGCCTTAGAGGTCAACTTCTGGTTGGCTCTGAGACAAATCTACAGAAGCCTAGAACGCCAAGGGACACAATGTAGACTGATAGGAGACAAGTGGAAAGCCTAGCAAAAGAAGATGATAAAGGCTAATTAGAAACTTTAAATCTTCTCTTGGGCTCTGAAGAGGCTAGAAAAATCACAACCAGGTAAATAACACTGACTCGAATAACCCTGAGGTTAAGACGAGGCTGGGGAACAAGTGAATACCAGAAGATCAAGTAAGAAGCAACACTACATGACTAGGAAATCATTTAAACAAAGAGACAACATGTGGATGTGAGGGGTTCACATTAAGCAAGAGCTTCCTTCTAGGAGTCTGGAAATGACAAGAAAACATGTACCAAAACAGTGTAGCACATGATTGGCTCTCATCCTGTCTTCATGCTGCCTTTGGGTATGGGTAGCTTTGAGTCTGGGTAGCTTTGAGTCTGGTGTGTGCATTGGAAAGAAAGTCTGGGTACTCAGGCACATTCTGCTTCTGGATTTGCATGTGACCATTGTACAGAGAGGTTGTTGGGAGGCTTTCTCAGCATCTGATTTTGTGGGTATTGCAAACATCACCAGATGTTTCACTAACTCTATTGCTGCCTTCAATTGTGGATTCCAAAGTTGAAGGAGTGAGTTGCAATAGCAACTGTCAAGACTGTTTTTGTCCCAGATTCAGAGAACTCTTTTCATGCATCCTTCTGTAGCTCATGCATCCTCCTGTAGCTCACCTGCATGGTAAGTCTGCGTGTCTGATTTCTCAGTTCTCTCTTCCTCGCATGAGATGACCTCAGCACAGGATATCTGGGGCAGCAAAACATTGACATAAATTTTGTCTTTTCTCATCATTACTAAATGTTCAACTTTTTATTTCTCATCTTTCTCAAAATTTCAAGGGGAGAAATGCTAGAATTATATAGGAATAAAGCCTTTTAGGGATCTGGGTTTTAAAATGAGAACAAAATGTAAAACTATAAATACTTTCTAAAATTAAGAATTAACCATCATATCCATAACTTTCTGGCACAGTATCTAGAAGTGAAGCTTCCCTCACTTATGGTATAAAATGATAAAAAATTCAAAGGATAAAAATTGTGTGAATTTTTCTGTTAAGGGAACAGACACATTTATCAAATGGAAACTCTTAAGTGTATTATTATCATAGTTCTTAGGAGTAATTTAAATAATACTGTCAATTCTATACAAACTTCAAAAACTCAGTGCTTTAAGAAATAATTACATTTTATTTTTCTTAAACTATGTAATGATAGTTTCTCTGTATAAATATGTGAAGATTTAGACTCATAGATAACAGAGAACAGACTGACAGCTGCCCTGGGGAGGGGACCAGGTGAAAAAGGTGAAGGGATTGAGCAAACAAACAAACAAACAAAAAACCTCAACCCTCAGACATACACAATATTATGGTGATTACCAGAAGGAAAGGAGGCATAAATGGTGATAGAAGGAGACTTGGCTTGCGGTGATGAGCACATCATATAATGTATGGATGATGTATTTTAGAATTGTAACCCTGAAACCTATATAATTTTATTAATGTCACCCCAATAAATTCAGTTAAAAATGTGGGGCCTTGGCCTGTGTTACTGAGTGGTTAGAGTGTTAATTCACACAAGGAAGGGTCTTGGGATCCCTGCCTCTTCTGCCCTCACTGGGGTCTATGCTGGAGGTACCCAACCAATATGTCTCCTTTACATCTCTCTCTCCCACTCCTAATCTCTTCATCCTCATTTTCTCTCTCTGTCCCTGCCATAATTTAAGAAAAACAAAAACAAAAACAACAACAACAACAACAAAAAAAAAGGAAAAATATACTCAGGTGAGGATTAACAAAAAACAAAGTTGGGGATTTAGGAAAACTGATATAGGTAATGAAAATGGGAAATACAAGTGTGGATTTTTCAGTCCTAGCATAAAAAACCACAGTCTGACAAACTTAGTAATTCAGTTGAGTAAGTACATCATATTATTAGTCAAATCTCTTTTAGTTGTTAGAAATAGAAATTCAATTTGAACTAACAAGGAAAAAAGACTTTTTATTGACTTTTCTACCTGGAAGAGAAGGGATGAGTAGAATGAAAGTCCAATGTTGGGACTTTCCCTTCCCTCTTCCCTTGGCCTTTAAATATTGATGTTATCTTCTCTTGACTACTGAACAGTTTTCTCCAAGAAATGGGCAATTTAAAACTATAAAAGAAAACATAGGCATAATCAGCTGTTTACAGAAGAAGCTAAAACCATTTGAATACCAAACTAAACCTAGGCAAAAGATGAGAGATGTGGTTAAAAATATTTAATGATCTTGACAAAAGGTTAATATTTATACCCTATTGTGGACATTCATGAGCTGACTAGAAAAAGAAAATCCAATTTAAAAATGAACCAATGACAATTCAAAAAGAATATCTCAAAACGTAAGTCCATATATAAAATTTTGAGTTATATGTATATTTATACTAAAGTAATTAAGTAATTTCACACCCATAGATATTTTTACTATTCTAGTGGAGAAAAAGTACCTTTATATATTGCTGGTGGAGCTATAAAATTATATAGTATTTTGGGGAAGCTATCTGAAATGTCTATGAAAAAGAGAAATATACATACTCTTTGACCCAGGGATTTCACTCCTGGGAAGCTATGACTTCGAAATAAAAGTACTATAATTTGATAAATTATGGTTATTTATATCATGGATAATTATGCCAATATTAGAATGAATTACATTTATAACACATTGACAAACTCCCAAGAGATCTAAGTCAGAATAAACCAACATACAGAAAATTATGTAAGATGATATCATTAAAAAACAAATTCTACCTATATGTATAGACACATACATACGCACACATAGGCTTGTGATTACGTGAGCATTGGTTAAAATATGGAAGGATATAAACGAGGATTTTTTTACATGGATTGCCTTCTGCGAAGGGGTACAGAATGGCTTGGTAAAACTTAGCTTTTTTGGATTTATGAAAAAATTGTGTGTGTGTGTGTGTGTGTGTGTGTGTGTGTGTATTTGCATACTTACATACAAATGACTAAAGAATTTTTAAAAATTAAGAGAACCATATCAAAAGGACAATACAGGTTTAGTTATACGGAAATCATTACTAAAGGATTTCAGAAAACCATATTTTAAATCCCACTGCCAAACTGAAGAAGTTGAGAAACATTTGAAGGCCCTAACCTTTGAGCATAAATTAAAGATGGTAAGTAGATTTACTATAAAGGAAATACTCTTGAGGTAATGACATCTTAATCACTTTGTACCTTAGCAAGAGTCTGCTATCTGATTATATTTATTTGGCACTTAATAAATGTTGGTTGAATAAAGAGATGCATATGCCTATTTTCTGTATATGTATATGCCTATTTGCCATATACTTATGGAAAATGTACATATTAAAATGCATATACATAGGGATGCATATACATATTAGGCCATCCTATATAATGAGAATAATATGCTAATTATCCATTACGCCTTAAGGCATAACGACCAACTGCATAATGATCAGATAACGGTGTGCAGGAGGGTGTGGCAGTGAACTATAAGTTTGTGGTGAAAAACTACAGGAGGAATGGTATCACATTGTGGTTTTGATGTGCATCTCTCGGATAATTAGTGACTTGGAACATGTTTTCATGTGTCTCTTGGCCTTCCTTCTGTCGTCTTTTGAAAAGGTTCTATTTTTTATTGGATCATTTATCTTCCTTTAATTAAGTTGTATAAGTTGGCTGTAGATGTTGGAAGATATGTATACATGTAACACATTAATAAAAAAAAAAGCTACAGGAGGGGGCAGGGCAGCAAGCTATGGGGGAGGGAAGGGGCAAGATACATACATATATATACATATATATATGTATATATATATACGTATATATATGTATGTATCTAGTTTGCATTTGATAAATATCAGTTGAGTAAATGTATTGGAAGATGTAAATTAAAAGTAAAAATTTTAGGAAGAAAATAATTTTTTAATTTGTTTAGAATATTGATTATATACATGTAATAAGCATATTGCTCTTTAATTCATTTATCCTTGTATTGAGATGGAATGAAGTAAGATTGATGGTTGAACAATCTAAAATGAATATAAACTAATGCCAACTGAAAAATGAAAGAAATGTCACTTTTCTAAGATTTTTAAGCAATTTGAAATGTTTAGGACATTGTGCCATTCTAATTTTCACAAGAACTCTAATGTCACCAAAGGCAGGAATCGTGTAATTTTTATTATGCCTCCATCGCAACCTGGGATGTAGCATATGCACAATAAGTTATTGATGAATAAATCAAAGATTTATAAATACGAACTATAGCAAACACCCATTAGTTTAGCACAATGTATTTTTCAATGGTGTTCTAGACTTAGCTTCTTTGTCATGTTCAGTAACATTGCAGTTGTAATCAACCATCTGGGGTGTTTATATCACATAGACTGACAAACACTGCCAATAAGTTGTTTTCCTGAGAGGTGGTTTTTAAACATTTACCAGCAATGCCATTGTATTTAATTATGAATCATAACCTGTGATATGGACTGTAAAAATGGAAAATAATGTATATATTTCAGAAATTAATTGATTTAATTGTATTCATCTGGAATTAGTTGTGTAACATAACACAAGATATTTGCTTTTCTTGTATGTAAAATTTTATTTTTATGCATTCTTATTAAAAAAATTCAAGTGTGAATTACTCCATTTCCATGATTAGATTTCATTCAGAATAGTAGTGATTCAAGGACAAATCTTTACTTTTATGCTTATTAAATGACTTATTGCTTATGATACATTTCAATACATGAAAGTTGCACTTAGCATAAATTTACAGGAATATAATTTTATCTACTTGAATGTTCTTGGTCCATTTATAAAGGCAGATGTTTCATTAAAAGTGTTATATATTATTTTGCTATTTAATAATGATTTTTAGGGAATGGCAGGCTGGGAATATTGCATGTTTATAAACAATCCCCAGAATTTATGACAATTGTTTTTACAATCAAATCCAGAGATGAAAATATGTTGATGGATTGACCCAGGCCAGGTCTTCAAGTCATAATCTTTACTCTGAGTCATTATAATAGCACTTTATGTGTTAGACTCCTAGAAATATTTAATCTCATTAATTTATTCATCCATTCATCCATGCTTTCATTTAAAAATAAGTAAATATTGCTATGTATCAGGCATTGTTCTAGGCAATATTGATATTGTAATGAAAAAAGCTGACCATGTCCCTACTCTCATGTAGCCTACATTTTAATAGAAGGGACAACCAATCAATATATACTAGTAAGACCAGGCCTGGGAACTCAAATAATTTGTATTATTTTTGTATTAGTTATTTTTTACTATTTGTCCAGATTCTTCCTCAGCACAGAGCTTGAGAATCTGATGTGTTCATCTGTTCTACCAGGACAGATATCCTTATTTATCCATGTAGTTCATGAGAGGCAGTGCTTGGTAGATATTTGGAGGAAAGGTTTACGAGGTAATTGAAATATATTGAATCACTATCTAAACAGTAATAGTACCGATGCTACTTTGGAAAGAAAAGAATGACCTCCCAAATTGGTAAACATCCCAAAATCAGATTGCTAAAACTTAATAAGGATTTTTTACTAGTTTAGTTCATTTCACTCGTTTTAACATGTGCAACACTTGCTGCATGTAATAGATACTCATATCCTCTTGAAAGAATGAGTGTAACTAGATTGTTGTAACCAACTGCCCTAATGTGGTTTTGATTAAAATAGTATTTGTTAGATTTTTTAAATGGTTTGAGTTCCTGTTTTTTGGAATGCATATAAAGATGAGCCAAATATTCTATTGCCAAGCAGTTTTTAATATGTTAGGAGTCATAAAAATATGTTAATGAAGCCAAGTAGAAATAATTGAAGTGGTAATTTGGAGGTCAGAATTACCTCCTGCTGAAATGATTAGAAAAGGTTTCAATGAGAAGGTGGCATTGAGTAAGAATGTAGGACAGGTAGAATTTAAACATTTGGAGATAGGGATGTGGATGTATAGAAGACTGTATGTGTCAGACCAGCAAAGATGTATGTAGGTGGGAAAACCATGATGTGTGTGAGTGGTTGGGAAGCTGTTCATTTTTCTCTAGTGAAGTTGAAATGAAAGAGAACAGTGGGATATGAGGTTGAAAAGGTAGGTTTGGGGAAAAAAAATTGAATATTGAGTATTATGAGAAGAATGGGATGCTAAGAACGAGGCTCCTTTGTGTCTGTTAACAGGAGAAATGATTCTCCCATATTTAGTCTCTTAAGTGCATTGGAGATAGGACATGTCAGAGGTTTCTTTCAACACACTTTTGTGATCAACGCTAGTAACTCTTCCCAGCTGTTTCTTCTCTGTTCTTTTTCTTTATTAAAGGTTATAATAGAACTGAGAAGATGGATTATTTCTTACAAGTTCACCTGGACTGGACTGGCCTTGTCTCTAACCTTACAAGCTGCCTCAGAGGCTCATGTTTCTGTCTTCTTACTGTTGTCTCTTCTTGTACTTTATTTCCAATTCTGAAGTGACTTTCTGTTATCTGTGGGTTAAACTTTACTTCCCTTGGTATGAGGCAGGAGCCTTACACATTCTGTTTCTGTGTATTTTGTGTTTTCTCTTCTCCACACTCACTAAACCACCTGTAATGTAGTCACGTAGTTCCTAAAATATAGTAGCTCTTTCACCTCTAGTCTGCTGTTAGGTCTCTGTATAATATTTTTTATTTCAGTCAGTGTATGTTTAATTTCTAGTTGGTCTTTTTTCATGTCCTCTTGGGTCTCGCTAAATTTATCCATTATTTCTAGGAAATTCTTGTAAAACCTTATAACCGTGGTTTTGAACTCTATATCCAGTCATTTGTTTTTCTCCATTTCTTTCTTTTGTTATCTGTTTTCTTTGTCTCTCCATTTTTGCAGCTTCCCTGAGTTGGTAGAGTAGCTTTGTGTGCTAGGTGTCCTATATGGCCCAGTAGTTCAACCTCCACAGTTACCTGAGGTGGACTCGCTTTGTGCACCCCTTTGTGGACTTGTGAGGACAGCCTGTTGTAGCTAAGTCTTGATTGTTGTTGGTATCACTGGAGGGAATTGATCTCTAAGCCAATTGGTTGTGAGGATTAGCCGTGTCTACGCCAGGAGAACTTCTGTGCTGGAGTCAGCCTTATGATACAAGAGTTGCAAAATTGCAAAAGCCTTGGTATTCAGCTTGGATGGGGCGGAGTCTCAGGGCTGAGCAGAAAGCCTTGGCTTCCCGTCAGTCCTGCCCTATGAGGCCCCTGGTCTCAGTGTCTTTTGGTAATTGCTGGAGCCCTCTCTGTGCACATGTATGTGCACCTCCAGACCTCTACCTTTTGTGTCTCCCCTGAGTTTCTGTGCACTCTGGGGACCCATATGAGTCTGGGTCCCCAGGGTCTTGTCTGAAACTGGGGTTGAGTGCAGTTGGAAGTGGAGTTCAGCACAGTCGGGAGGTTCCCTCTTCCCCCCTCTAGAAAAAGCCAGTGGCACAATCAGCAGTCAGTCCTCTCTGCATGCACTGGTGCTCGCACCTCCAGACCTCTGCCTTTTGCTGCTCCCCTGAGTTTCTGTGCATTCCTTCCTTTTTTTGACAGTCCAGACTCCTCCTGTATGAGTCTCACCTGGAACTGGGGCTCAGTGCAGTCGAGAGTTTCTGTCTCCCTCCCACTAGAAGAAGCCAACTAGGCCCTCTGCCATTTATTCTTTCCTCATGCATGTCTCTGTACCTCAGCTTTTTGCAGCTCCTCTAAGTCTCAGTGAGTCCTTCTCTTTCCTGCTAGTTATAGAATTTCCACTCAGCCAGCTTTCCTGTGGTTCTGGGTGATGATCTTTTTATCGTTTAGCTGTAGTTTTGAAATTGTTATGCGAGGCAGCAGTTTAGGTGTTCACTTAAGTCGCCATCTTGAATTTTTTTCTCTTTTTTAAAAAAATTAAATTCTTTATTGTTTAAAGCAGTGGTTGGCAAACTGCGGCTCTATTGACTAATGAGTTTGTTGACCACTGACCTCGATTCCAATAATTACAGGCTGTTGTTGTTCCTTGTGATTAAGCCCTTTTAAAGTATTACATTTGTCTCCTTTTCCCGCCATTGACCTCTCCCTGGCCACTCCCACTCCTCAGCACATGCCATCATCCCCTGATTGTCTGTGTCCATTGGTTTTGCTTTATGTATGCATACAAATTGCCTAGATTTAAGACTGGGACATCTGGTGTTTCCTTACCAACCCCCACCCTTCAGACCTCAGCCCACTTTTTTTTCTCCTCTTCATTTTTGCTGAATGTCCCATGAAATTTTATTGTCATTTTCCTTTTTACATAAACATAATCAACACAATAAAGAAGATAGTGAACCAGTGACTAAAAGCATCAGCACATTTTTTCTGGCCTGTTCATTTCTGCCAAATAAATCTTTATTTTTCATTGAATCATCAAAGAGAAGCTGACAAATTAGAAGATACATGTTTAGTTAATCAACCTCCCCCCCCCCCCCCCAAAACACACACACAAACTCTTTGGGCTAGTTTTTTATTTTAGTTTTAAAGTGTAATTTGTTGTTTACATGGAACTAAACATTTTAAATTTTTACCTAAGGATATTTTTTTTCCTATTGCTTTTTATTTTTTTAATATCTCTCCTTTGTTTTATTCCCTTTGACTCCTCTGCATCCTGCACCTGCCTTGGCCAGACCTTCACCACACTATTGTGTTCATGAAATTATGCTTAATTAAAACACACACACACACACAAAAAAAAAAAACAAAAAACAAAAAAAAACCCCCCACAAACTTTGGGAAAGCAAAATCTAGCAGGCATAGTTAGGGGTGTAGGGAACTTAGTCTTTAAAAAAACATTTAAAAAAAATGTTTATCAAATAAATAGGCAGTAGGGGGCATGCAAGAGGCAGCTGATTGATGTTTTCTCTCATCGATGTTTCTAACTCTCTACCCCTCTCCCTTCATCTCTGTAAAAAAGTCAATAAAATATATTAAAAAAAAAAGAAATAGGCAAATAATATATTGACCTCCCATGTATCTATCTCTAAGCTTCAACAAATTATCAGTTTATGGTAAATTTTATTTCTCTATATCTTCTCTCAATACTCCATTGCTTTTTAAAGAGGATAGAAGGGAGGGAAGAGAGAGAGAACATCAATGTGAGAGAGACATTAATTGGTTGTTTTCTGCATGTGCCCCAACTGGGGTCAGGGAAACCTGTAACCCAGGGGCATGCCCTTGACTAGGAATTAAACTGGTGACCCTTTGGTCTGCAGGCTGTTGCTCTAATCATTGAGCAAACTGGCCAGGGCAGGAACTAATATTTTAAAAGTTATACTGAAGATACTAAATAAAACAAATGGCATTATTTGACACAGTATAATTTTCCCCTTTTGATTTCATTTTTTAACAAGGAAATATATAATATTATCCTGTATAAAATATTTTAAATGACATGTTTTAAAACCTAACTTAAAGATTTAAAAGGAATTCAACTTGAATGTACTTGTCTAACCTCAGAAATTGTATAAAGCATAAAACATTAGTACATTTGACAGTTTTTAAATATTTTAACTTAAATTTATAAGTTGAAAAATCTTTAATATAGCACTATATAAGCTATTATGGAATGAATATACCCATTTAACTGGTACCTAGCTGGAGACATAGGACCCTGTCAGCAAGCTTGAATGTCTCCATCACGACACTTTCTCTTCTCTAATATAACTCCTGTGCTGACTTCTAGCACAAAAATTAAGTATTTTCTGTTTTATAAATAGGTTTTAAAACATTTTTACTATGGTAAAATTTACATAATATAAAATCCATCCTATTAACCATTTTGGAGTGTACAATTCATTTGCATTTATCTTCCCAACATCTAGTTCCAGAACATTTTCAATACCACTAAAGGAAAAGCTGTGTCCTTTAAGCAATCACTCCATCCCACTCTCCTGAACCCTGGTAGGTTTGGCCAATAGAAACCCCTCAAAATGATTCCTTTGTTCTTGGGCATATTGCATATCCTATTATGCTTTGAGCATGTCCTTATTATGTTGTATAGGATTTTCCAGGTTCATCGTATGCTGTCCTAACCTCAGCCATGGAATCAGTCCTCTCTCCAAGGAAAGTCCCTTTGAGTGGGGACTGCTTTTTAGAATCCAATATCTGGTTGCTAGATTATGAGAATTTAGGATATATATGTGTGTGTGTGTTGTCTCTCTTCCCCTCCCCCCTTCTCTCCCCCCTTCCCTCCACGCCCCTGCCCCCCACCCCCCCAGATCTGCTGTGCTGGTGGGACCCAGACTGACTCCCGCAGCACCAGGTAGGACATGGAACCCAGAGTCAGGTTCCTGCCCACCTGCGCATGCCTCGTCAGGCATACAGTCTCCTCGTGACCAGCCTTTGGTCCTTACGGCATCACAGCCACAGGCCTTTTATTAGTATAGATATGTGTGTGTGTATATGGTACATATAAACATGTATTACATTTGAATATTGTATATATGTGGACATACATGTGCATATATAAAATGTGTATATTAATATATAGAAAATACATATTTATATATACTCACCCATCTTATATCTAGTGTTTTTGTCTTTTTATTTCAGTTTTTTTTTTTTTTTAGAGACAGTCCATTGGATGCTAAGAAGCACATTTTATTTTTTAAAAAGTATGTATTTATTTTCCTTTTAATTTTTTTAGGGAGAAATAAAGAAAAAGAAACAAATAATTAGTTTGTTGCAACACTTATTTAATGCATTAATTGGTTGATTCTTATATGTGCCCTGACTGGGGATTGAATCTGCAACCTTGGTGTATGGGGCGGATGCTCTAACCAATTGAGTCACCTGGCTAGATATCTTTAGCTATCTATCTATAGCTTCTATCTCTCAAAATAGCTCCCCCCACCTTTTTCTCTCCCCCAATCAGAAGTTTTTTCTGATATTTTTAATTTTCATATTCTGGTTTATTTTTGACATTGTTACACATTTGAAATACAGTTAGGTTTATTTGACTTGGATTTATTTCATTTTAGGATTTTTTTTTCCCATCCTTCTTGATTTTTTCTTTTTGATTATATGAAATATCTCGTTCCAAAAGTCAAAATACACAAAAAGCCACCCTGGCCCATCTATTTCGGTGGTTAAATGTGTTGTCCTGTGCACTGAAGGGTCATGAGTTCAATTCCTAGTCAGAGTATGTACCTGATGCAGTGGACCTCCCTCCTTCTTCCTTTCTCCCTATAAAAATGAACAAAAACCTATAAACAGAAAGACCACCCAAACTTCACAAAGGGTATATTCAGAGAATTCACTTACCCTAACTTCTTGTTCTACTCTCTCGTCTTTACCATGCTCCCATCCATCTCTTGAAAGATATACAGCCTCATTAGTTGAACATTTTGTATCATCATATTTCTCCATCAGTTTGTACAAATAAAAAAATTGTATTTTCTCATTTTTCTTTCATAAATGCAAAGTAATATACTATATGTATTCTTTTGTGATGTTTTCACTTCAAAATATATTCTAAAAACCATGCTATTTTGGTTCAGAGATACTTCATATAATTATATGCTATAGTTGATGCAGTGTGCTCATACGTGTGGCTCACCATTGTTTATTCAGTTGCTAGTCTCTGGCTTTGGGTAGAAGTAGTTGACTGTTAACTCCCCCCCAAAGTCAAATAGTCTTTTTTTTCAAGGCCTTGGGCAGTAATGCAAAATATGTAAGTCAATATGGGACAAAGATTGATTTTCTGCCATTCCGTTATTCCTTCTGAAGCACAGAGAGTTTGGGATTCCCTCAATATCTGATAACTCCACATGCTGACAGGTTGCAAATCATTTTCAGTCAGAGAGATGATTTGAATGTACAGAAGCAAAAATCACCTTTACAAAAGGTGATTTTGAACGTACAAAAGCAAAATTACCTTTACAAAAACATCAACCAGAGCAAGCGGTTTGCAGGTCCGTGAAATAGAACCTGAAACAATTCATCACAACAAAATGTGAGACCCAGCTAAGAAGAGGTAGCTCTTCTTAGCTGAGGATGGAGGCTCTGGATGAATCGGGGTCAGGTGCATTTCCCAGTTAGAGAGAAAGGAATGAAGATCCTGCCAGGAGCTCAGAGTCTTCATAATTCACTTAAGCACAAGTGAGAACATAGACTTCATTCCCCAAGCATGCAGGAGTGGTGACTGATGCACACTGTTCAGGTGAGTCAGGTGGTAGAGGAGGTCACTTCAGCCACAAATACTCTGCAGTGATATCAATCAGGTACAATGTCTTGGCACATTAGCAAGTGCAATGCAGCTCCTTCAAGCCTCATTTATACCTCAAACTTCTAAGGAATCTAGCAGAGTGTATGTTCCTTTAAAAGGAGCTTATAGCCCGGCGGGCGAGGCTCAGTGGTTGAATGTTGACCCAGGAACCAAAAAATCACTGACTCGATTCCAGTCAGGGTACACTGCTTGCAGGCTCAATCCAGTTCGTAGGTGTACAGGAGGCAGGCAGCCCATCAATGATTCTCTCTCATCATTGATGTTTCTAGGGCTCTTTCTCTTTCTCTCTCTCTAAAACTCAATAAAAATATATTAAATACATACATACATACATACATACATAAATTTTTAAAATGGGGATTATATTCAGGTAAATGGGCCAGTCTCTCCTTCAGTGTCCTTGCATTGGGCCAAGTTCTGGGGGATAGGGAAGATAAAACATTCCCTGCACAGCCGAAACCATTTTGGCTCAGTGTCAGCCTGTGGACTAAAAAGTCCCAGGTTTGATTCCGGTCAAGAGCATGTACCTTGGTGTTGTGGGCGCGCATTTCCAGTAGGAGGTGTGCAGGAAGCATCCAATAGATGTTTCTCTCTCATTGATGTTTTTAATTCTCTATCCCCCTCCCTTCCTTTGTAAAATATCAATGATATATATAAACATTCCCTGCACATTTAAGGCTTTTCTTCAGAGTGAACTGTGATGTCGAATGAGGGCAGAGGTTAGATGGAAAGATTTTCCACAATCTCTACATTTAAAACGTTTTTCACCAGTGTGACCTCTTTGTGGTAAGGCTGTTGATTGTTGCACCTAAAAGATTTCCCACATACATTTCACTCAAAAGGTTTTTCTCCAGGATGAACTATCTTATGGTGAGTGTGGGTACACTTTTGCCTGAAGGGCTTCCCACAATCAGTACACTCATGGCATTTCTCCAGTGTGAACTCTCTGGTGTTGAGTAAGTGGGGTGATGCCGAGTCTAACTCGGAAAGCAGAGAGGAGTCGGGGAGGCGCAGACACCCCAAGCTCATGGCCTGCGGTTCCAAAAGCCCCAGAAAGACCCAAAAGTTGAAGCCCAAGTCCCAGAACAGAACAAAAAACAAAAAACAAAAACCCCACAAAATCCTGACTGTTAACTATTATGGTATCTCACTTTTAAGACTTGAAAGCTAAAATAACACCTCAATTCTGGTTATGATAAGCGGGTAGAAGTTTTATAATACCAGGATATTGCATTCAGCAGTTGAAGCTACCCTTAAATACCTAAAATAGTGTAAATATTCAAGTGTCTTATTGAAAGCAGTGAGTCAAAGCAAGAAAGCTTTCTTGTGACTAGAAGGGAAGTTAATATGAGTTTGGTAGTATGTTGTGAATGTTGTGAAAAAGCCTAAATGTAGAAATTTCTTTTGTTATTTTAAGTTAATTTCTAAGTGTCTAAACTAGTATTCCATCATTCGTTTTGTATTCCTTTAAATACATTTTAGGAACTGAAAGAACATATTTTTTATATCATATTTCTTTATAATAATGTACTTGGTAATTCTAAACTTTAACGTATGTTACTTTTAATGTACTTTAAAAGCAGCCTCCAAAATTATAGCCAGAGTTCTTGCTACATAATGGTGCTTATTAAATGTTATGAAAAAAAATTATGAGTAACTCTTTAAGGGAACTCTTTGCTAAACTTTGTTTCTATAGCACTTCACATCACTCATAGCTCCTAATATGAGTTTGCATAATATCATCTCTGAATAAAAAAAATTATTAACAGAGGAGATGTTAGGGTTGTAAATGTTCTGAAAAGAAATAATTCTTATTGCAATGACAGCTTAGTGTTTCTGTTGATCAGTGACACTAGAGATGTTTGAAAAATATAAGAAAATTATTGCAATGCATTTTAATAGCAATATACATGATAGTAATTTAGATTATGATTACTCCCTTGACAGCAACTGTGCTCACTCTTTTGTACAGTGCTGACTCATCTGTTTTCTTAAAATACTATCATTATCAATGCAAACTATATCTTTAAATAGTCTCAACATTTTGTATTATCTTATTCATCTTAAAAGTCTCATCACCTAAATAATAGGTACCAAGAATTTAGGAAGTATAATACTACAAAGAAACTAAGACAATTAATTTATGGTTACTGATGAATTAAAACCTATAGACATAGAGAGAGACACATACACCCATGGAGGAGTACACACTCACACTCTCATAACTCTGAGAGCTTAGGCTTCTTGACTATTTTGGCTTTATGTTGCCATATGGAATCTTTGTTTTCTGGAGTTGATGAGCTAAAAATTACAAAGGGAATGTTATGGAGAAAGATCTTGAGTCTAATAATTAACTTCATACAAAAATTACTTGTAGTTTCAACCTGCTCTTCCAATCCCCCAGTATTTAAAACTTTACATCTCTAGAAGCTATATAGTTTGAGTCTTTATGTTAAATTCATAAAGAAAATCAGCTCTTTTCCTTTTCATTATTTAATTGTCATATTGATATATTGATGGAATATCAGCACTTTTAAAGTATGATTAAAAGACAACACTTTTGTCTGCAGTTGAGGATGTTGATGGTAAATTATGGTATAGGCTTTTCAGGAGAAACAAGATTTGATTTAATGTATGGAATAATACTTTATAGTGATTTGATTATTGCTTAAGAATATAATTTCTGATTTCTGTGCTGTGTCAAATAATCTAGGCATACTTTTATCTAAAGCAGCTGCCATGTGTTTGATAATTATTAGGAACTGAAAGATCCTTTCCTTCCTCCCTTCCTCCCTTCCTCCCTCCTTCCCTCCCTTTCTTCCTTTCTTCCTTCCTTCCTTCCTTCCTTCCTTCTTATTATTTAAAGTATTATAAATAGCAGTACAATGGTCTCCCTTTTTCCCCCCATTGACCTCCCCCTGGCCTCCCCTACCCCCGAGTACATGCCCTCACCTACCCCACCCCACCCCGTGTCTTGTATCCATTGGTTATGCTTATATACATGCATACAAAGTCCTTTGGTTGATCTCTTACAGCTCCATCCCCCACCCTTCCCTGCCTTCCCCATGTAGTTTGACAGTCTGTTCAATGCTCTTTTGCCTCTATATCTATTCCCCCATCCCCGATTCTTTTCTTTAAAAAATCTTGCCTCTGCAGACTAGAAATAAACCTGTAAGAACAAAAAATGTTTGAGTCCCAATTTCAATGTCCATCAATTCTGAGTCTCAGTTTCAATGTCAAACAGTTCTTATGTGTACACGTCAGCAATGTTTTCTGGATGGTGGACAAATGGTGGCATTGCAGGTCCCACCCTCTGGTTTGGTTTAAGACAACCCATAGCAACGCACAGCTGCTGACTGATAGCATGGCAAAGTGTCTTCAACCTCTTCCATCTCTGGATTGTTTCTCCTCTTGTCTTTGTGGTTGGAGCACACCTGTCAATTCCTCTTTGTTGCAGGAGTCCACATGGTCTTGGAGTTGTTTTCTGAAAGTATATAAACATATTCTCAACCAAAAGTTAATAAAGGAGTCTTTTCTATTAAATTGACTTGAGATCCTTTTTATTTTATCCAAACGATTTTCCTTTGGCTTATTTTGATGCCATGTGTGTTTTTCATGGGTATCTTGCTGTTAGCATTACAAATGAAAATAATTTCCTAAAGTAAAAATTTTCTAGATGTAATTTACTTATAGGATATTTTTCCTTACATGATATTACCATACTATTCTCCCCTTTTTTGATTAATGGAGGCTTTTGCAAATTTTTTAATGCAGTCTTGATAACTTTAAATTTTATTTTTTTGCACAAATATATAACTGGTTTAGGTTCATTGCATGTTAAGCAATTTTAACATGAGATGGACTACCAATAGAAATTTTAGTTAATATTTTAGGAACAGCTTTTTGTCCAGTACAATTAAATTTTCTTGATTATTCACTTATTTCAATTAGCCTATTTAATCTGAAAACTTGATTACTATTTTACTATCAAATTTAATACTCTACCAACAATCTTAGTTTACCTTGTAAATATTAGTGGAAAGTATTATTTGCATTCTTGGATAGGACCTGAGCATTCCTGGTGCTACGCTGGATATAGATATGGGGGAGCTGCTGTCAGCCAAGTTTCTGTCTGTTACCTGGGTCCTGATCTGGGCTGCTGTGGAGAGCGAAGCAGTCATGTGGGCAGGAGACCTCCCTCAGAAAGGATGAGGGCTCAGGCCCTTGCAAGGTTGGGGGAGTGAGGTTCTGTGACCCACCTCTGTTCTGATGGCCCCTCTATAACTGTGCCTGTCTTAGGTTGTTCCTTCCCTGAGGAATCTTACCCATTTCTGGCTAACCAGTCATCCTCCACTGCCAAAGCAGGGTGTTGTGAGGTTCAGTTCTGTCTCCTTAGCCCAGCACCTGCCTTGGGATCCCCTCGCAGCGGGGCTTCCACACTAATCACAAATCTCAGGGAACTCAGGTTTCTTCTCCAGGGAGTGCCCACTTCACACCATTGGGCAAGAGACAGATCCATGGTACCAGCCACCGTGAGGCTTTGATCTCAGCATGAATACAAAGCTCAGGCAACAGCTGAAGAAAATTGGATTGTGAGAAGTGGGTCCCTCTTGGCAAAAAGGGTAAGAGGGGCCAGTATAGAATGCTCAAGTGCTTTCCCAGTGCCTTAATTCCTTCTGAAAGGGATTAAATCCTTTCATGTCCTTTTTTAAATTGCTGCCAAACATTCAAAGAATTAGTTTGTAATTTTGTTTGGGATAATTGTACAATATGCTGTTGTGAAATATCAAAAATTACAATGACATTGTAGAATATCATGTAAGGATATTTTTTGCTCTAGGCCATGGCAATTCAATTTCAAACTGGCTGTCAATTTTTTTTGGTAACTTTTTATATAAACTTTGTTAGGGAGGCAAAAACACAAATTACTTTATTTCAAGAGGCCAAATATATTGACTTTCAATTACAATCCTTATGACATTTGAAGGAAACTTCTCTTTATTTCCTTCCAAAATAATTTTCAGACTACAGAGAGTTTCATTTAAAAATCTTTGTCACATGAAACATTTTCTCTTAAGGTTATGGTGATCACAGGCATGGATTAGATTTAATGTTTTCTTTTCTTATTTTTTATTTTTTTTATTTTTTACAAATGTTCTTTTTTCCCCATTACTCCTTACCCTCCACACATGCCCCTCCCCCCTGTTGTCCCTTGATTAGGCTCATATGCATTCACGCAAGTACCTCTGTTGATCTGTCCCCCTTACTCCCACTGACCCCCATCTTCCCTGAGGTTTGATGTTCTGATTGATGTTTCTCAGTCTTTGGTCTGTTTTTGTTCATAAGTTTATGCCATTCATTATATTCTACAAATGAGTGAGATCATGTGATATTTATCTTTCTCTGCCTGGCTTATTTCACTTAGCATAATGCTTTCCATATCCATCCATGTTGTTGAAAATGGTAGGAGATCCTTTTTTACCGCAGCGTAGTATTCCTATGTGTAGATGTACCAGTTTTTTTTTAATACATTCATCTGCTGATGGGCACTTAGGCTGTTTCCAAATCTTAGTTATGGTGAATTGTGCTGCTATGAACATAGGGGTACAAATATCCTTTCTGATTTGTGTTTCTAGTTTCTTGGGATATATTCCTAGAAGTGGGATCACTGGGTCAAATGGGAGTTCCATTTTTAGTTTGTTTTTGAGGAAACTCCATACTGTTCTCCACAGTGACTGCACCAGTCTGCATTCCCACCAGCAGTGCAAAAGAGATCCTTTTTCTCCGCATCCTCGACTGCACTTGTCGTTTATTGATTTATTGATGATAGCCATTCTGACAGGTGTGAGATGGTTCTGCATTGTCGTTTTGATTTGCATCCCTCTGATGATTAGTGACTTTGAGCAGGTTTTCATGTGTCTCTTGGCCTTCCTTCTGTCTTCTTTCAAAAAGTGTCTATTTAAATAAGTTGCCCAATTTTTAATTGGGTTGTTTATCTTCTTTTTGTGAAGTTGTATGAGGTCTCTGTAAATGTTGGAGATTAAATCTTTATCATTTATATCATTGGCAAATATGTTCTCCCATGCAGTGGGCTTTCTTATTTTATTGATGATTTCCTTTGCTGTGCAAAAGCTTTTTATTTTGATGTAGTCCCATTTGTTTATTTTCTCTTTAGTTTGCATTACCCTAGGAGCAGTATCAGTGAAGAAATTGCTTCCGCATGTCAGAGATTTTGCTGCCTGAGGATTCCTCTAGTATTTTTATGGTTTCCTGTCTTAGGTTTAAGTTCTTTATCTTTGAGTTTATTTTTATGTATGGTGTAAGTTAGTGGTTTAGTTTCATTTTTTTTTGTATCTATCCAATTTTCCCAACAACATTTGTAGAAGAGACTGTCTTGACTCCATTGTATGTTCATGCCTCTTTTGTTAAATATTAATTAGGCATAGTGGTTTGGGTCGATATCTGGGTTCTCTATTCTATTCTATTGATCAGTATGTCTGTTCTTGTGCCAGTACCAGGCTGTTTTGAGAACAGTGGCTTTGTAGTACAGCTTGAAATCTATTGAGATCCCATCTACTTTGTTCTTCTTTCTCAAGATTGCTACAGCTATTCTGGGTCTTTTTTTATTCCAGATGAATTTTTGGAAAGTTTGTTCTACGTCTGTGAAATATGCCATTGGTATTTTAATGGGAAGTGAATTGGATTTATAGATGGCTTTGGGTAGTTTGGACATTTTGATGATGTTGATTCTGCCCATCCATGAACATGGTATGTTCTTCCATCCATTAATGTCTTCCTCTATATTTTTTTTCAGTGTCGTGTAGTTTTCCACGAATAGGTCTTTTACCTCCTTAGTTAAGTTTATTCCTAGGTATCTTAATTTTTTTTGGTGCGATGGTAAATGTGAGTGCTTTTTTAGTCTCTCTTTCTGTAAGTTCATTATTGGTGTATAGAAATGCCATAGATTTCTTGGCATCAATTTTGTATCCTGCTATGTTGCTAAATTCATTTATTAAGTTAATTGTTTTTTGATGGAGTCTTTAGGGTTTTCTATGTACAGTATCATGTCATCTGCAAATAAGGATAGTTTTCCAATTTGGATGCCTTTTATTTCTTTTTCTTGTCTGATTGCAATGGTTAGTACTTAAAACACTATGTTGAATAGGAGTGGTGAGAGTGGGCATCCCTGTCTTGTTCCTGTACTTAGGGGAAATGGTTTTAGTTTTTGCCCATTGAGTATGGTTGGCTGTGGGTTTGTCATTTATATCTTTTATTATATTGAGGTATGATTCTTCTGTTCCTACCTTAGTGAGAATTTTTATCAATAAAGGGTGTTGGATTTTGTCAAATACTTTATCTGCATCACTTGATATGGCTATGTGATTTTTATCTCTCAGTTTGTTTATGTGATGTATCACATTTATTGATTTGCGAATATTGTACCATCCTTGCATCTTCGGGATAAATCGTACTCGATCATGGTGTATGATCTTTCTGATGTACTGCTGGATTCCATTTGCTAGAATTTTATTGAGATTTTGGCATCTATATTCATGAGGGATATTGGTTTGTAATTCTCTTTCATTGTGTTATCTTTATCTGGTTTTGGTATTAGAGTGATGCTGGCTTCATAGAGGAGTTTGGAAGTGTTCCTTTCTCTTGAATTTTCTAGAATTGCTCTGTGAAGCCCTGGGCTTTTGTTTGCTGGAGGCTTTTTGATGGCTACTTCAAGTTCTTCCACAATTATCAGTGTATTGAGATTTTTAGAATCTTCCCGAGTGAGTTTTGGCATGTTGTGTTTTTCTAAGAATGTGTCCCTTTTCTCTAGGTTGTGTAATTTGTTAGAATAGAGTTGTTCATAGAATATTTTTAACAATCATTTGTATTTTTGTGGGGTCAGTTGGTATTTCTCCTCTTTCATTTCTGATTTTATTTGGGTCTTCTCTTTTTGTTTCATTGTGAGCCTGGCTAGAGGTTCATCAATTTTGTTTATCTTTTTGAAGAACTAGCTCTTAGTTTTGTTGATCTTTTATATTGTTTCTTTTCTTTTTCTTTTTTTTTTTGGTCTCTATGTCAGTCATTTCTGTTCTGGTCTTTATTATTTCATTTCTTCTGCTCACTGTGATCTTTTCTTGTTGCTCTCTTTCTAATTCTTTGAGTTGTTGAGTTAGATAATTCATTACTATTTTTTTCTTGTTTTCTGAGGTAGGCCTATAGAGCTATAAACTTCCCTCTCAGGATTGCTTTCATTGTGTCCCATAGCATTTGTGTTGTTGTCTTTTTATTGTCACTAGTCTCTACAATGTTTTTCTTTTTTTTTTTTTTTTATATATCTCATTGATAATCCAATCATAGTTTAATAGCATGCTATTCAGCTTTCAAATGTTTGAATTTTTTGTAATGTTTTTATTGTAGTTTATTTCTAATATTATGCCATTATGGTCTGAGAAAATGCTTGATATGGTTTCAGTCTTTTTGAAGTTTGGGAGACTTTGCATGTGACCCAATATGTGGTCTATTTTTGGGAAATGTCCCATGTGCACTTGAGAAGAACGTATATTCCGTGGCTTTGAGGTGAAATGTTCTGAAGATGTCAATTAGGTCCATCTGATCTAGTGAGTTATTTAGAATTGCTGTCTGCTGATTTTTTGTCTAGAGGATTTATCCAGTGATGTCAGTGGTGTATTAAAGTGCCTTACTATTATTGTATTGTTGTCGATTTCTCCCTTGATATCTTCCAGGAGGTTTTTTTTTTTTGTATGTCTTTGAGTGCTCCTGCATTGGGTGCATATATGTTGACCAGAGTTATATTTTCTTGTTGAATTGCTCCCTTTAATGTTACGTAGTGGCCTTCCTTATCTCTTGTTATGACCTTTACTTTGAGGTCTATTTTATCAAATATAAGTATCACCACCCCAGCTTTTTTCTCATTTCCATTTGCCTAAAAAATGTTTTTCCATCCCTTTACTCTCAGTCTATGTAAATGTTTTGCTCTGAGGTGGGTCTCTTGTAGACAGCAAATATATGGGTCATGGTTTCTTATCCATTCAGCTACTCTATGTCTTTTTATTAGTGCATTTAATCCATTTATGTTTCATGTTATCATTGACAAGTACATGTTATCATATTTTCCCTTTGTGTTTTTGTTTCTTCTTTCCTTTTTGTTTCTTCTTTTTACAGTAGTCCCTTTAGCATTTCTTGCATTGTTGGATTGGTAGTGATAAAGTGTCTTACCCCCCCCCCCCGGGGTTTTTTTTCTGTGAAGCTCCTGATTCCACCTTCAATTTTGAATGATAGGCTTGCTGGGTGTAGTATTTTTGGGTTTAGTCCTTTGCTTTGCATTACTTTGTATATTTCATTCCATTCCATTCTGGCCTGGTGTGTTTCTATTGAGAAATCAGTTGATATTCTAATAGGAAGTACCTTGTAAGTAACCTTCTGTCTTTCTCTGGTTGCCTTTAAGATTCTTACTTTGTCATTAGTGTTTGCCTATTTAATTATTAGGTGTCTTGGTGTCAGTCTTTTGGGGTTTAACTTGTTTGGGACTCTGTGTACTTCTTGTACTTGCATAGATTTTTTCCTGCCAATATTAGGGAAGTTTTCTGTCATTTTTTCTTAAAACAGGTTTTCTATTTTTTGCTTCTCTTCCTCTCCTTCTGTTATCCTTATTAAGCTAATGTTATTTCGTTTTGTGTTGTCCCAAAGCTCCCTTAGGCTCTCATCTTGCCTTTTTTTAAAAAATATATATATATTATTGATATTTTACAGAGAGGAAAGGAGAGGGATAGAGAGCCAGAAACATCAATGAGAGAGAGACATCGATAAGCCGCCTCCTGCACGCCCCCTACTGAGGATGTGCTCACAACCAAGATACATGCCCTAGACCGGAATTGAACCTGGGACCTTTCAGTCCCCAGGCCGATGCTCTATCCACTGAGCCAAAAACGGTTCTGGCTCTCTTCTTGCTTTTTAAGTCTTATTTACAGTTGCTGCTGTGTTTGTGTGTTTTTTTCCTACTTTGTCTTCTAATGTGGTCCTCAGCCTCTACTAGTCTACTGTTTAAGCCTTCAATTGTGTCCTTTATTGCAGCTATGTCGTTCTTCATCTCCTCTTGCTTTTCATGTTGGTGACATTCTCATTCAGCTCGCTATGGTTCTCATTGGGTTGTATGTATTTGTCGATGAGTTCTATTTGTTCTCCAGCCTTTTAAACATCCTTAAAACCATTACTCTGAATTCTTTCTTTGATAAGCTGCTAGCCTCAATTTTATTTACCTTCCTTTCTAGTGATTCCTCTTTTTCTTTCTTTTTTTAAAGATATATTTTATTGATTTTTTACAGAGAGGAAGGGAGAGGGACAGAGAGCTAGAAACATCAATGAGAGAGAAACATCGATCAGCTCCTCCTGCACACCCCCCACTGGGGATATGCCTGCAACCAGGGTACATGCCCTTGACCAGAATCGAACCTGGGGCCTTTCAGTCTGCAGGCTGACACTCTATCCACTGACCCAAACTGGTCTTGGCTGATTCCTCTTTTTCTTTCCTTTGGGGATTGCTTTTTTGTCTTCCCATGTTTTCCTGTAATGTTTTAATTGTAGATCCAATTGCTTTTCTACCCAGGTTCTTTTGGGGATGGTGCTACTGGTGTATTCTCTCAGTTCTCCTGTGCTTGTTAATCTATTGTAGCTCCCTACTTGAGCAATTTGGGTTTTCTTGATGTAGGCCTGTGATATTGAGAGGCACAACTGTGGTGTCTAGAAGTAGGCAGCCAAGGAGGGGAGTGTCCCTATTTTTGCTCTTTTGCCCGCTTAGTTGAGATCATGTGTGCCCAGCGGGGACTCATAGTGGCACCAAGGAACAATCTGTCATGGTGATGTGGCTCAAGGCGCCTATACTCTGGAGAGGCATGACTGTAGTGCCCAGAGTTCTATAGTTTTGGGGTGAGTAGACTCAGCTTTTGCTGCTGCACCTGTGGTGGATGGGTCCTTACTTCCAGTGGCAGCTCACAGGAGTACCCACGGTAAGTTTGCCAGCAAGGCACACTGACATACTCTGAAGGGCCCTGGCAGTGTAGCTGCATAATTGAGGTGACTGTGGGCAGGTATCCATTATGAGTGTATTCAAAATTACTACTGCTGGGGAGAGTGCACACCTAGGAAGAGCTCATAGTGGCTCCAAGAGTGCCCTGTGGGTAGATGGGCTCAGGGTGCCTGCCTGTTGGAACTTCACATCTGTGGAGGTGCGTTTGTTAGGCACAGCGCTCTGAAGCTCTCTGAGGGGTCCTGGCCCTGAGGTTGATCTGCTGGGATAAATGTGGGTAGTTATTCAGGAAGAGGGAATTCAGAATTCCTACTGCTGGGCAGGGCACCCTTTTCTGTGCAGAATCACACCCAGCAGAGTCTCACAGCTGCTCCCATAAATTGCTGTGGATAGATGGGTTCAGGCGTCCTTTTCCTTTGTGGGGCAGCCTTTGCTGGCACAATGTTCTGACGCGCTCTGAGGGGTCTTGGCACTGAGGTTGAGCCGCTGGCGTAAATGTGGGCAGTTATTCAGGAAGAGGGAATTCAGAATTTCTACTGTGGGGCCGTGCGTAAAACAATCACACCCCCAGGGGCTCCCAGTGGCTCCCAGGCACTGCCTAGGGAGTGGAGTGCCCTGGCTGCCTGCATGCTGGAAACTCGCTAATGTGATCCAGAATTCTGCCGTTGGGAGGGAGAGGTTGCACTTACTGCTGCCTATCAGTGGACCTTTAGAGGTGGATGTCCCAGGGTCCACGGGTATGCAGCTGGGACAACAGGATTTTGGCTGAAGTGGCTGCTGTGTTGAGGGGCGGTTCCAGGGCTTCTCTGGATGGTGCTGATGAGTTCCTAAAAAAGCTGTTTTCCCCTTCAAGATGGCATGGGCTCTGTGCCTGAATCCTGCAGTGGTAGTAATCTCGCTTTGTCCAAGAAGGATAACCCCTGCTGCTCCTGGAAGATTTAACTGTCCCTTACTCACTCACACTGACCACACACATCCACACACTCTCCTTCCATCCCCTCACTCACTCACTGTCCCTCACTTCCATCCTGCCAGCAGCCATCTTTTCTAGAACTTGAAAGATCCATTTCTTGACCCACACTGACATTATGCTATGTCAGTGTCTGCAGAGAATTTCCAACTCTTTAGGTTTACCTTTTTACTTACATTATTTTAAAAAACATGTTATCATTTAATTGTGGATTCTCCATGGTTGTATAGAAATTATTAAAAAAAAAAAGAAAATCAGTTCTTTAATATTTTTCACTGGTAACTTGAGGTATGGTATATTATTAATTTGTTATACAATGGTATTTGGTATTACTCTGCAAACAAATAAATAAGATAAAACAGTGAAGATTCATACACCAAACAATTTTTTTTTATTTAATAAATCTTTATTGCTCAAATTATTACAATTGTTCCTCTTTTATTCCCCCCATAGCTCCCCTAAACCTGGCTCCCACCCCTCCCTCTGCCCTTACCTCCCCATCCCATTGTCCTCATCCATAGGTGTATGATTTTTGTCCAGTCTCTCCCTGCACCCCCTCACTCCTTTCCCCCTAAGAATTTTATCAGTCCACTCCCTTTCTATGACCCTGATTCTATTATATTCTCCAGTTTATTCTATTCATCAAATTTTTAATTCACTTGATTTTTAGATTCACTTGTTGGTAGATATGTATTTGTTGTTCCTAATTTTTATCTTTACCTTTTTCTTCTTTTTCCTCTTCTTAAAGAGTACCTCTCAGCATTTTATATAATACTGGTTTGGTGTTGATGAACTCCTTTAATTTTTTCTTATCTGTGAAGTTCTTTATCTGACCTTCCATTCTGAAAGATAGCTTTGCTGGGTAGAGTAATCTTGGTTGTAGATTCTTGCTATTCATTATTTTGAATCTTTGTTGCCACTCTTGTCTGGCTTGCATAGTTTCTGTTGAGAAATCAGCTGACAATCGTATGGGTGTTCCCTTGTAGGTAACTAACTGTTTTTCTCTTGCTGCTTTTAATATTCTCTCTTTGTCTTTTGCTCTTGGAATTTTAATTATGATGTGTCTTGGTGTGGTCCTCTTTGGATTCCTTTTGTATGGGGTTCTGTGCACTCCCTCGATTTTTAAATCTATTTGTTTCACTAGATGGGGGAAGTTTTCAGTCATTATTTCTTCAAATAAGTTTTCAGTATCTTGCTCTCTCTCTCCTCCTGGCATTCCCATAATTCTGATGTTGGTATGCTTGAAGTTGTCCCAGAGGATCCTTACACTATCTTCCAACGTTTGGATTCCTTTTTCTTTTTTCTTTTCTAGTTGAGTATTTTTTACTTCTTTGTATTTCAAATCTTTGACTTGATTCTTGCCTTCCTCTAGTCTGCTGTTAGGTTTCTGTATAATGGACTTATAGATATGAGCTTCCTTATAACCCTGGTTTTGAACTCTATATCCAATGGTTTGTTTTCCTCCATTTCTTTCCAAATCTTTTCCTTTGTCTCTGCATTTTTGCTGCTTCCCTGAGTTGATAGAGTAGTTTTGTTTGCTAAGTTCCTATATGGCCCAGTAGATCCACCTTCCCAGTTACTTGAGGTGGACTGTTTTGATGCATCCCTTTGTGGACTGTGTGTACAGCCTTGTTGTAGTTAGGTCTTGATTGTTGTTGGTATCACTGGAGGGACTTGATCTCTAAGCCAATTGGTTGTGAGGATCAGCTGTGACTTCGCCAGGAGAACCTCTGTGCTGGAGTCAGCCTTATGATACAAGAGTTGCAAAATTGCAAAAGCCTCTGTGTTCAGCTTGGATGGGGTGGAGTCTCAGGGCTGAGCAGACAGCCTTGGATTCCCGTCAGCCCTGCCCTATATGGCCCTGGGTCTCAGTGTCCCTCAATAATTGCTGCAGCCCTCTCTGTGCACTAGCATTCGTGTGCCTCCAGACCTCTGCCTGGTCGGTTCCTCTTGAGTTTCCGTGTGCTCTGGGAACCCATATGAGTCTGGGTCCCCAAGGTCTCGCCCAAAGCTGGGTTTAGTGCAGTCGGAAGTGGATTTCAGCACAGTTGGGAGGTTCTGTCTTTCTCCTGATAGAGAAAGCCAGCTCTCTGTGTGCATACTTGTGCTTGTGCACCTCCAGATCTCTGCTTATCACGCCTCCCCTAAGTTTTCGTCCATTCCTTCCTTTTCACGACAATTCAAACTCTCCCTGTATGAATCTTACCTGGAACTGGGATTTTAGTGCAGTTGGAAGTTTACATCTCCTTTCAGCTAGAGGAAGCCAGCCAGGCACCCCACTGCCCGTCTTCTCTATGCACGTGTCTTCGTACCTCAGTTTTTTGCAGCTTCTCTGAGTCTCCATGAGCCCCTCTTTTTCTTTCTAGTTGTAGAATTTCCACTCAGCCAGCTTTCCTGTGGTTCTGGATGATGTCCGTCTGTCTTTTAGCTGTAATTTTGAAATTGTTGTGCGAGGCAGCAGTTTAGGTGTTCACCTATGCCACTATCTTGGTTTCTCCCCATAAACCCAATAATTCTTATACCTGACCTGAGATTACATCCAAGGCCTGGAGGCAGGGGCCAAAGAATTTGTTCAAAGAAGGGTCAAAGGAAATGGCAACTATTATTACTTTCTCTGAAGTAATGTTTGGTTTTAGAGAAATAGAAATATAAGGGAAATAAGTAATAAAGTGAATGTTATGTTTTATACTTTAGAATATATTTAATGAAGATTCTGATAAGAATACTGTATGTGCTTTCTGTTGTGCATTCAATGTTTTAGAATAAAGTTTACTACGGAATTAAAGAAGATTTAAAAATTATGTTAATTAAATACCCTTATAATTTTCATAATGTCAGGCAGACATCCTTATCTCAGTAATGTGTTTGATATCATAGATGATAAACCTTTCTAAACATTTTCATGTTCATGGCTAATGGACTTGTAGATATGAGTTTCCTTGCCTTCTCTCCTATTTCCCACTTCCTTTGAAGTCATGTAAAATGAAAGAAACATAAGAAGAGCTGTGTTTAAAAGGAATATTTCATGTAACAATATTTTTTCCTCAATTTCCTTTCTTTTATACCTGTATTTTGATAATAATATACTAAAAGGTGATGGTAGAGTCAGGGAGGGGGGATTGTGGTGAGAAAAAATTTTCCAATTATTTGATCTGTTTTCTATGTCTTTAATTTGAAATATTTTCTTCTGATTAAGCTTTTGTTTTTTAAACTTTATTTCTTGTTTTAATACTCAGTCTTTGTATACTTTCCATTTTATTATAACCTCATTCATTCATTGAATGCCAGGCATTTTGCAGTGATGAGTTAGGCAGAGGCAGACATGCCCTAGTAGGTGCATTCTAATGGAAAGGAAGGCCTCACATACAGAGGTGCTGACATCTGCTGATATCCTTGGAGACATGGCTTCCCCAGCTCATTACTTTCTTCCTGCCACTACCACTACTGTAATCTTATTTCCTTCACTTTATCAATCCCAGTGATTTTTATTTTTCCAAACGATTTCAACTACTTCTTATCTTGGATAGTAAAATACAAACATCCTTTCCTACTTACTTAATATTCTCACTTTAAGAATTTTATAATCCTTTTAGAACTGCTAATTCATTTGATACTGGTGTAATAACCTGGTTGTTACAAATAATATAGGTATGCCATTTTCACAGCTGTGTGAAAAATCTGCATATAACATTTTCAGGTCTGTTCTCTCATGATTGATAGGGGAAGGGACGGAATAAGGCAGTTTAAACGCATGTCCAGTAAGGTTTGAGTGACATGGGAAAATGCTTGTCTGGCAATCACATCTGGAAACAGGTAATTGGGCATGGCCACTGCAAACTCGAATATATAAACCTGAATATATAAACTTCCAAACAAAGGAAGATTGCTGTATCTTGGCTCCAGGGCACTGTGTACTTGTGACTCCTGTTGCAGGGGCACACTCCCCTGTGCCACATGGTACACGGCCTGTTGGACTCCCCACACAGACGAATAGACTTTAAACTGGCCTGAATGCTGTACTGTAGCCAGCTATAACATGAGACAGAAGCTCTGGACACTGGCCTTGTTTCTGGTTCTCCTGGACTCCCTGATGCCCCATTTCAGGACTAGCTTGGAGGAAACGGGACATTGGAGTCTGAGAAATGTATCTTTATACCAGTAAAATCTTCCACATATCATCTATCCATAGGATCTTCTGGAAATGCTTCTTTCAGCTGCGTCCCAAGAACCTCCACTTCATTCTCACCAGTGACTGGGAAGTTTAATTCTTTAGAAACACATGACTGTACCTTTTTTTTTTTTTTTAATTTAGTGTCTCCTCACCCTCACCATGTCTTTACTTCTCTCCTTATGGACCTTAGGCACACAGTCCTTTGTTCTCTAGTATAAACCTTCAGTTTACTTGTCTCTTTATATAAACTCTGCCCTTGATTAAAATTCCCATCTCCTTTCCATTTATACCTCAGCACAGCTTGCATTTAGGAGGAAGCATGTAGCCACACTGACTGGTGTTTCCTGAATGACCACAGCTGACGAACATGCTGTTAATACATACCTTAACAGATATCAGACCTTGTCATATTCTGAAAAGGATTTCATATCTTCTCATACATCCAGTTCTACATTTTTACTCTTAGCTGATTTTATTACTACTTCTATCACTGAACAATTGAGGAAGTAGACCTGTCATGCCTCACTTCCTAATCACCAGATCTAACACTACCTGAATCTGTTCCCTTTGATTCTGTTGTTGCTCTTCCTATAATGATACATTTTTTCTGCGACTGTGCAAGGTCAATCTTTTCTCTTATATGTAGGTCATTTTCTCTGTCATCTACTCAGTGTTTTTTTGTTTGTTTTTTTATAAATTTTATTGATTTCCCACAGAGAGGAAGGGAGAGGGATAGAGAGTTAGAAATATCGATGAGAGAGAGACATCGATCAGCTGCCTCCTGCACACCCCTTACTGGGGATGTGCCCGCAACCAAAGTACATGCCCTTGACCAGAATCGAACTTGGTACCTTTTAGTCCGCAGGTCAATGCTCCCTCCATTGAGCCAAACCAGTTTCGGTGATTCGGTGGTTTTTTTTGTTGTTTGTTTGTTTACTTGTTTGCTTTTCTGTATCTATAACTACCTTCTACATCACCAATTTCTTCCCTTTTGCTTGGTCATTCATTCCTATCAATATCTAAAATGGTATAGTCCCCTCCCCCAGTCACTCCACAGTTATTGCCCCAGTTTTTGCTCCTTTTTTACAGAAAATTTCTTCAAAATGTGGTACATTCTTTTTCTTGCTTTCCCCTTTAAAATTATGATCTGGCTTATCTCCAATTCAGCTGCCAGTCAAACTGATATTGACAAGGTCACGATGATTAGTAAGTGGTGACACCATTCATTTATTTGTTGAGGCCAAAAGCTTTGGCATCATTTTTAAATTCTTTTTCTTTCACACCTCACATCCACACTATCAGCAAATGTCTGATCAAACTTCATGCTGAGTAACTCCTATCTTCCATCACTGGCATCTTACACTGTGTCAACTCGTGACCAAACAATGTGCTAGCCTTCTTATTGGCCTCCGTTTTTCATGTTTTGCCATTACTCGGCTTCTGTCAACTCGTGACCAAACAATATGCTAGTCTCCTTATTGGACTCCTTTTTTCATGTTTTGCCACATAGAACTTACAATAATTTAAAGAAAAAAGCTTATTAGATCTTTTCTCTGCTCAGAACCTCCAGTAATTTTTCACTCACTCAGAATAAAGCCTAAAGTACTCACTGTAATTTGTAAGGCCATATCAATGACTTACAAACCTTTTCTTAAATGGTCAAGATCATAAACATTTTAGGCTTTGTATATCCATAGAGCCTCATTTGCTGTTTCTTTGTCTTCCCCCTCCCTTTTGTCCTGTGCTTCCTGTTGTGTCCTTATAAGCTTCTTAAAATGTAAAAAGTATGCTTCGCTCAAGAGTCATGCAAAAGCACTTGGCACTCAGACTGTAATTTTTCCATCCCATCCTGTTTTATCAGTCTTTGTCATCTGTAATTCTGTTATGCTTACTGGTATTCAAATGTATCTTCTTGCTCTCCTTTGAATATACCTACCATTCCTGCCTTAGGGCTTTGTGTTTGCTTCATCTCCCAGATTTCCCATATCCCCTCTTCCTCACTTGGGTCTCTACTCAAATGTTATTTTCTTACAAAAATGTCATTAGCTCAAACTGGTAACTTTAACTAATTAATTAATTAATTTTAATCCTCATAGAAGGATTTTTTAATTCCATTGCTTTTCTCAGAGACAGTAGAGGAAAGGAGGAAGGAGGATGAGAAGGAGGAGGAGGAAGAGGAAGAGGAGAGATAAACATTGATGTGAGAAAGATACATGGACTGGTTGCTTCACACTTGTGCCCTGGGGTTTGGGAGCGAACCCAAAACCCAGATACCTGCCCTTAATGGGAAACTGAAGCCATGACCCTTCTGTGTGTGGGCTGACACTCTTATCATACTAGCCAGGGCTCAAATTCGTAACTTAAATAGCTACATTCCCTATCACTCTCCTTCTTTCATCTTCCCATTCAAGTAGATGCCACCATATTTTGGCTTAGACTAAAAACCTAGAAGTCATCTTTGACCTTTTTTTTAACCTCTGTATCTACATCATGTAAAAAAGATATGATACATGGTAGGCATTCACCATATCCTTTAAATAATACATGTAAAAGTTATTTTAATACAGAGTGGTAAGCCTTTTGAAAAAAGGAATCAATTGGGGTTGGGGGGTGGGGGGGATGCGCTCAGTTTATATGGCTCATAAATGGCCTGTCCTGAGAAGTTAGTCTCAACTCACATCAAACTGCTACCTAGGAGTAGGTCTGTGCAAGGATGGGGCTGTGATGGTGAGGTCTTGCTAAGAGGCAGGAACCTGAGGTGACAATGCAGAGGCCTTTAGGCAATTTATTGCCTAATAAATTGCTCAAACTAGAAAAACTTTATATGACTGAAATAAAGAAGTATTTGTAGCCAGTGAGTTTAGTCTCTTTTTTTCTCAGTTTTTATTGGAAAAATCTACTTGCTGCCCACTTAAAATGTTCACCTTTAACCCTATCCTCCAATCAAACATGTCAAAAATCAAAATCTCTGCTTCTATGTCTTGAACTTAGAAATAAAATGGTCCTACAGAAAAAATGGACAGGTAGGTTTTGTTTTTTTATATAAATGGTGGAACCATACTATTCATTTTTCTGTTTAACTTCTTTAACTCAACATATTTTCTATTTTTGGATTCATTTATTTTATTGCATTTTCAGTATTGAAATTTTGTTGTTGTGTAGTATTTCATGGTATGGATATAACCAAACTTGTTAATGAATACTTGGGTTTTTTTCAGACTTTGACTATTATGAATAAAACTGTTCTGAACATTGTATGGATATATTTATTTACCCCTCCTACTTAACACCTAGTTGTGCAATTGCTGAGTCCTATAATAAGTGTATATTTAGTTTTAAAAGAAACTGTTAAAACTCTTTTGCAGAATGGCAATACTGTGTTATATCTCCGCCAGTCATGTAGGAGGCTCCAGGTGCTTCACACCCTCACCAGTCTAGGGAGTGTATAGTGTTATTTTACTTGTTTTAGTCTGCATTTCCCTCCTGATAAATGATCGTAAACATCATTTCCTATGATTATTGGCTATTCATATATCTTATTTTGTTATTGGACTATTTGTGTTATTACTACTGATTTATAGGGGTTTGTTAAGTATTTTGAGTGCAAATCCTTTATGAGAGATATTTATCATTGGGAGAGGCAGGCAGTCATGAGCCCTGAGTATCACTATATTTTTCCTGGTTAGCCAAGAGGTGAAGGCTTGAATGCTCTTTACTCAGGCCATTCCTCAGGGTTGCATTTGCAGTGGGTAGCCTTAGAAATGAAGTTAAATTTGTCTGTTAAATGAGCAGGCTTGTTACTGCTCGCTATAAAAATGGTGAATCCCCAGAGCTCAGTGTTCTTCCCTGTGAAGCAATCCATGGCATGTGAAGGCATCCGTCACCTATGGGGACTCTGCATCATTCCGATGGGAGTGGGTGGATTGGGACTGAATATATACATAGTAAAGTTTTTGACTCTCTCTTAGGATTCTTGTGTTTTATGTCAGTATCCATGAAACAGGAGCAGGCAGGCTAACTTAGCTTGTATATAGGATAAAACCTCAGTTTTTTTTCTGTTATTTGGATATACATTTTAATAGGGTCATTCTTAATATTAGTTTTGTTATTTGAGTGTGCCTAAAATATATTATTGTATTTTAAAATATTTTCTGTGATAGGCATTTTATTGTTTTTCATATTTTTTATTTGAAAAGTAGTTATTTTAATTGCAAATCTTTTGATATTATGTTATTATCTTTTATGGCTACCATGGATTATGAATTTATGGATGCAGGTAATACTTGAAAATTACCTGTGCAAAGTAATACTTGTTGAATAGTTGTGTACAGCTATTAATATGAAAGGCGGGGCTAACGAAATTGTTATTTTAATGGCTAATCTTTACATAATATGAATTAAATTTTTTTTTACTTATTTTACAGGGAAGTCTTAAGAGGAATCGGCAGATCTCACCTCAGGAATTCATTCATGAATTGAAAATGGGATCTGCAGATGAGAGACTTGTAACGTGCCTGGAGTCACTTCGCGTTTCTTTAACTAGTAATCCTGTGAGGTAATTTCTATATCTGATCATCATTGAGCATATTACTAAATTAATCAGCTGCTATAAATCTGTCATTTTTACTTAATACTATATAATTAGTAGCCAGTATAGTAATAACTACCTAAGGTAAAAATTGAATGTATGATATTTCTATGTACTAAGAAATTTAGTCTAAATTGTACTTTTGTATTTATTACTGAGTAATACATAGCCCATTGGCTTTTAAAAAACTTATTTTGTTCCCCTTAGAATTTTTAAAAACCTAGGCTATTTTTAAAAAGAGAACAATGATGATTAGAAACTACTAATCTAATGTGATTGAGTTTTATTCTGAATTTTGGTATTGTATATGAGTTTGCTGTTTTTGTTTGATATAGAAGTACCACAGATTTTTTTCATTGTTGTTTTGTTTCATTTTTGGAAATAGCTGTGTTAGGTTAGTGTCAGATTTAGCAAATATTTCCCAGTAAAATCTGAATATTAGATATGCTTATACTAAAACAATTGATTTTCTGAAATATAAATTTAACTGTATCTGGCAACATTACTATAGAGGTGTCTCTAAATCAATTCTTAGGCTTTTTAGTTGAGCATATTCTTAAACATTTTCAAGCAGAAGTTGTTATAAAATATCTGAGCAGTAGATCGGTTTTGACTTTATTATGTCAATGCTTATTTCTTCATAAAAATGTACCTGCATGTGTGTACATGATGAGGATGTATATTCCAAGTGCTAGAATGATAAACTATGATTGGTTGTTAATATGTAAAGAATCTCTGTGATATCCTACTTTTTGAAGATATTTCTGTCGTTAGGCCACAGTATAAAAAAGTCCTTTACTTTTCATACTACAAGATTTCAGTACAATACAAGTATTTAAAACAGAGGGGTCCTAACTGCTAAGTCATGAAAGTGAGTGAGGTTTAACTAAGGAGTGTGAACAGTGAACAAAGAATTTTTACTATATTTTAAATCTATTTTTTCATATTTTGCCACTTCCAATCTGTTTTCTAGATGGTAAACTAATAGCGGGCAAGAGACCAGGGACTTCGGGTATTTTATTTACTTCTCTTTATTAGACTGTGCTTAGCGTATGAAAGGTGCTCATTAAAGATTTGTGGATTGAAACAACGAGGTTTGATTTTAGCCTTCTTATGTCTTACCCTGCTTAATGATAGAAACTGAGTTGAATTAGGCATGTATTTACAGACATAGTCATACATGAAGAGTTCTAGCTTCTAATGTTTTCTATACCTGTTAAATGTATTCATTTAACAAATAATTATGAGTACCTGATACTTTTCTAGTACTGTATTAGGTGTGGAACTTGAGAAAATAGCAAAACTGATCCAAGCTCTGTTCCCATGGAGTATAAATTAGGGAGAGTGTATTTTTGGGTTGATTGGGGAGATATACTCATTTCTCAGTTTATCTGGCAGCCACTGGGCACTAGAGATATTCATGGCTTTTCAATATAATTAAAAGTAGACTTCACCTTTTCTTGTTCATTTTCATCTTTTGAGTAGGTGAATATGATAGCAAAAGAGCAACTGAAAAGGTTTTATGTATACATTCTTGCACATTACAATAGATACAATTATTTTTTGATTTTTACCTAAAAGCACCTGGAAATAATGCTACATTTCTCTTTCATTTGAACTCCCCTTTCCCCATCAAACACTTATAAAAATACTAGAGGCCCGGTGCATGAAAATTCATGCACTGGAGGGGGTGGTCCCTCAGCCTGGCCTGCCCTCTCTCACTCACAGTCCAGAAGCCCTTAGGGGCAGGAAGCAACCTGGTGATCAGGGGAAGGTGACATCCACGTCACAGCTCTACTGCTGCCACTCCCGGCAGTGCAAGCCTCAGCTGGCCCTGGTTACCTGAGCCTCGGGTGACCCTGGGTGGCTAGGCAGCCACCATCCAAGGGTTGCCTGTGCCTCTGGCCAGCCCTGGGAGGCTGGGGGGCTGAGGGTACTTGGGGGGACTCTGGGAGGCAGGTGGGCTCGGCCTTGCCACGTTCCTGCTGCCCCAGCAGGACTGAGGAGACTGGGTGCTGCCATCTTGTGGCTGTGGGTGCTGCCATCTTTGAAGGTATGGCAATCAATTCGAATATTTCCTCCTTATTGGTTGTGGGTGCCACCATCTTTGAGGGCAGGATAGTCAGTTAGCATATTCCCTCCTTATTAAATAGGATTTCTCCAAGAATGGCCAGTTCTAGAATATCCTATAGAATAAAAGGCTAATATGCAAATTGATTGAACAGCAGAATGACCAGTCACTATCATGTGCACTGACCACCAGGAAGCAGATGCTCACTCAATGTAGGAGCTGCCCCCTGGTGATCAGTGCACCAGAAGCCAGGCTCTGGTTGGTGAGCGCAGTGGCAGTAGTAGGAGCCTCTCCCACCATCGTGGCAGCACTAACAATGTCTGACTGAAGGCTTAGGCCCGCTCCCAATGGAGAACGGGCCTTAGCCTTCAGTTGGACATCTCCTGAGGGCTTTCAGACTGTGAGAAGGTTCAGGCCAGGCTGAGGGACTCCCCCCCCCCCCCATCCCCCAACCCCTGCCCAAAGCTCAAATTTTATGCACTGGGCCACTAATATTATTAGGATTCTTACAAGTGATGTAGATACTTCCTACTAAGTAGTCTTTTTTTTTTTTAAATACATTTTATTGATTTTTTTTACAGAGAGGAAGGGATAGGGATAGAGAGTTAGAAACATCGATGAGAGAGAGACATCGATCAGCTGCCTCCTGCACACCCACTACTGGGGATGTGCCCGCAACCAAGGTACGTGCCCTTGACTGGAATCGAACCTGGGACCTTTCAGTCCGCAGGCCGACGCTCTATCCACTGAGCCAAACCAGCTAGGGCCTAAATAGTCTTTTTAATAGAAAGGAATAGAAAATCTCATTTGATAATTTTTTCTGAAATCTTAGCACTTTATGGTGACAGCAAATTATGAAGATACTTGAGAACATTTCTGTATCTACTGCTCTGATTAGAGGAATGTCTTACCTGGACATGTATAACTGAAATTATGCCTATAATCAAACCTTTGGACTTTCTGTCAGTTATTATGTATCTGTTGATAGTTATTGTTTGTTTGTTTGTTTGTTTTTTGTTAAACCTCACCCGAGGATGTTTTTTCCATTGATATTTAGACAGAGTGGAAGGGAGAGGGAGAGACAGAAACATTGATGTGAGAAAAACACAGGATCAAACCTGGAACCCTTTAGTTCCCAGGCTGAAACTCTATCCATTGAGAAAAACAGGGTAGGGCAAAGTCAGTTTTTCTTATTTTCTCTTTTATATATACAATATGTGAGTAAATGCCAAGAGACAAAGAGAGAGATCATTGTTTAACCCAGTGGTCAGCAAACTGCGGCTCACAAGTCACATGTGACTCTTTGTCCCCTTGAGTGTGGCTCTTCCACAAAATACCACAGTCTGGGTGAGTCTATTTTGAAGAGCATTAGAAGAAGTTTAAGTTTTAAAAAATTTGGCTCTCAAAAGGAATTTCAATCATTGTACTGTTGATATTTGGCTCTGTTGACTAATGAGTTTGCCGACCACTGGTTTAACCTTTGGTATTACTGAGAAAATTAGAGTTGAAATTCTTTAATGTCTGTGAATAGAAATTGAAAAGAAACAAGTGAACTGATTAATGGTGGCTCTCCAGTGCTCCATTAGGATTTATTTAAATCAAACAATCAAGGAAAAGGTAGGAGGCACCATCTTCCCCCTAGTCAACCCCTGCTCCATGATAGGCAATATTTCTAGAACCATTCATCAACTTCCTGTTATGAGTCACATCAACTTTTTATTATCTGAATAGTGAATTATGTAAAACCCATTACTTTGTATACCAGATTATTTACCTGTTTTAAGAAGAGTTTATTTGAAGATTATGACGTTCTTCTGCTTGAAGTTTTATTGATTATTCAATATTCTTGGTGACACTTGTGCACTAAAAGATAAAATTGCTTTATTTTTTCAACACTAGAGAAGAGAGTAACTTCTTCAAATTATCAAATATTGCTTTTAGTGGATCTTGACATAGTCAGCAATTACATTTAAGCTATCAAACATGTTGAGGTGGAAACATAAAAAGGTAGACACTAACATCATTTTGATGGATATCAAGCATTTTATTCTATACTATTCTATGCATAGAGCAAAGTAATTATAGAATGCATTTTCATTTTTTCAATTTTATGCAGGTCTCAAGTATAAGATTTTTCTCTTAGAAAATCCAGTTTTATGAGATCTTTATGTTTTTTGATTTTAGGCATTATTTTCCTTTAATCATGGTTAATATTTTCAAGTTCACAAGTATTTGTACATTATGAAGTTCATCTTTTTTAAAGATTTCAAATGGAGATTTTGGAACTAGGTTTGATTAAATTAATCCAGAAAGTCAGTTTAGAAAAATCTGTATTTAAAATATATTTGTTTACTACAAAGCCAGCGAGCAGCCTTATCATCTCAGTGTTCCATTTAATCAGTGTCATGTTTGAAATCTACTTTTTCTCCTTTGCTGGGCTTGAGAACACAAAGCTGTTGGAGGAGCCTAACTTTGGTGTTGATATTTGTTTTGTGCCACGAGCCATAAGTGTGGTAGAAAAATTTGTGGCAAGCAATGCAGTCAGTGTAGTCATTGGCATCAACATGAATTGAAGTTACTAATACTTAGACCTATTTAAAAATTATTTTATAAAATGTTAAACATATAGGAAGTCCCCAAAAATGTACACATGCACTTTGAATAATTTATAAAGGCAATGTTTATTAAAATATACTTCATTTTCATAATTGAGCTATCAGCTTTTAAAGTGTGTTCACATTTTTTTTGGGACACTGTGTATAAAAAGGCTGTTTGTTATAATAGTAAAACAAACACCTACTTGCCTATTAATGAGGCTAAGATATAGGATATTTCCTATACCTTTGAAGCTTACATGAATCCCTTCTTAATCCTACATAGCCTTCTCCCATTATCCTGTGGTGACCGGTACCTTGAATTTTGGACTTACCACTTTTTTTTTTAATTATAGTTTCACTATATATATGTATTCTTAATATATTGGTTTCATGTCCTCTTCAACTCTGTAAATAGTAGCATCTTCCCTGCATTCTTGGGGGACTTGAGTTTCTTCTCTATTATTTTTCATAGACTTATGTGTGTTGATATGTGCAGATAATCATAATATATCACAATTAATCATTTTTTACCTTTACTTTTTCTTACTAGAGGCCTGGTGCATGAAATTCGTGCATGCGGTGGGAGGGTTGTCCCTCAGCCCAGCCTGCACCCTCTCCAATATGGGATATCCCTCTCACAGTCTGGGACTGCTGCCTCCCAATCATTCCTGCCTGCGTGCCTGCTTGATCACCCCCTAACTACACCACTGCCTGCCTGATTACCCCCAATTGACCTCCCCGATGGCCCAGTTGCCCCCAACTGCCCTCTCCCGCTGACCTGGTCACTCCTAACTGCCCTCTCCTGCTGCTCCAGTCGTTCTGAACTGCACTCCCCTGCTGGCCCAGTTGCCCCTAACTGCCTTCCCCTGCTGGTCCGGTCGCCCCCAATTGCCCTCCACTGCAGGCCTGGTTGTCCCCAACTGCCATCCCCTGCAGGCCTGATCACCCCTAACTGTCCTCTCCTGCAATTAAAAACCCAT
>JAAGEH010000012.1:31452353-31505980 GCA_011751065.1 Lasiurus cinereus | reverse complement strand
CAGGCCTGATCACCCCTAACTGTCCTCTCCTGCAATTAAAAACCCATTGTCCTTGAAGGGCACACACATTTTCTTTCTGTCTTATTGACCTAGAGTAAACTGGGAGCCATCACATATGCTCTTTCTCTGTTTGACAAATTGGTCAGAGATTTCAGTAAGGTAAAGACTTAGAGGCTTTATAATATTTTAAATATAAAGTGTTTTGAGTGATTTGGAAGTAGGTTCTGTATTTAAACAGCATAAGTGATTATTTTTCTTCTTTTTTATTATTTTATTATTTATTTATTATTTTATTTTTTAAGGTATTACAAATAGTAGTACATATGTCTCTTCCCCTCCCACCTCCCCCATTAACCTCCTCCCAGCCTCCCCTACCCCCTGGCACTTGCCCTCACACCCCGTTGCCCCCTAGTGTCTTGCTTCTATTGGTTGTGCTTATATGCATGCATATAAATCCTTCGTTGATCTCTTACTCGCCCTTCCCCAACCTTCCCCTGCTATAGTTTGAAAGTCTGTTTCATGCTTCTTTGCCTCTTATCTATTTTTGTTCATCATTTTATAATGTTCTTTATATTCCACAAGTGAATGAGATCATGTGGTATTTATCTTTCTCTGACTGGCTTATTTCACTTAGCATAATGCTCTCCATTTCCATCCATGCTGTTGCAAATGGTAATTAATTCTTCCTTTTTTACAGCAGTGTAGTATTCCATTGTGTAGAGAGTACCACAGTTTTCTAATCCACTCATCTGCTGATGGGCATAAGAAATGTACTTATTGATAATTAATATGTTTCAATCTATTTTCTTTTATATATTTCCTTTAATAGTGGACTTCAGTTTTATTTAGAGGAGCATATATGAGTATATTATTTTAAATCCATAGTTTCCCTACTATCTTTTCATCTAAACATCAAGAATTTATGTTTCATCTACGGTGTTTATCATCATTGCAGTTAATCTGGTTTTCTTTTTATTTTATTTGGGATACTTTTTCTAGACATTTTATACCTTTGAATATGTTATAGCCAAAAAGTAACTCAGAGAATGAACTATTCAGGTTGTTACTCTACTATTTTATCTAATAGTATTAGGAGTGAGAATACACCAGTAATTTTAAATATATAATTTCTTCAAAAGTAAATTTCTAGAAAGTATACATATTAATGGGTGCATACTTTTACAATCAGGACAATATTTAATTCTTGAATTCCTTGTCTGGCTGAATAATTTAGTGTGATTTTTGTGGATAAACCATTAATTGGGATGTTGGTATATGTTTGTTTTGCCCTACTGGACATGTTAATTGCTGTGTATGCACTCTGTCTCCTGTCCCTCTCGCCCCTCACAGTTCATTTTATGTATTTAGTCACCTTGCTACGAGTAGGTGAAAATAACAGTTTAAAATAAGCTATAATTATATTCAGCATTGGTGATATATTGCTCTGACGGAGGAATGTAAATTGGATTTGGATATTATACTAAAGCTGACCTTCTAAGTTTAAGGTATGAAATTTGTTACTTTGTCATATGTGACCAGTGATATACTTTTTTCTCTTTCAAGAAGCTTCTTATATTGAATTTTAGCAAAATACCTTTGTGCTTCTCTAGGCATTTATGTAAGATATTTTGAGTAATTAAAAATACTTTTCTTGCCAAAACCGGTTTGGCTTAGTGGATAAAGCGTCAGCCTGCGGAATGAAAGGTCCCAGGTTCGATTCTGGTCAAGGGCATGTATCTTAGTTGTGGGCACATCCCTGGTGGGGGGCATGCAGGAGGCAGCTGATCAATGTCTCTTATCGATGTTTCTAACTCTCTATCCCTCTCCCTTTCTCTCTGTAAAAAATAAATAGAATATATTTAAAAAAATTAAAAATACCTTTATTACAAAAAATCTAGGTTCACTACAAGAAAATAAGTAAGATCATACACCAAAGTAAAATGAAAAAAAGGTAGAATGTCAGCTACTTAGAAAGGCAATATAATTTCTTGATTGGAAGTATATGTTTACTGAGGAAGTCCTCTTGTTTAATGTTTTTTTTTGTTTGTTTGTTTATCCTAACCTGAGGAGAATACAGTTTTATTGATTTTAGAGAGAGAGAAGAGAAAGATATGAGAGAGAAACATTGATCAGATTGTTTACTGTATGTGCCTGACTGGGGATTCAACTCACAACCTAGGTATGTGCCCTGATTGGAAATCGAACCTGAAACCCTTTGGTGTAAGATGCCGCTCCAACTGACTGAGCCTCCTGGCCAGGGTTGTTTGTTAAAAATATTAGATAAAGTAGGGAATCATAAAATAAGTGACTCAAATATGCTTTAAATATTTTTATTTATTTATTTAAAACTAGAGGCCCAGTGCATGAAATTCATGCATGGGGGCAGGGGGAGAGGTTTGTGTGTGACCCTCAGCCCAATCTTTACCCTCTCCAATTTTGGACCCCTCGAGGGATGTCTGACTGCCCATTTAGGCCTGATCCCACTGGAAAGGCACTATAATTTCTTGATTGGAAGTATGTGTCTACTGAGGAAGTGAAATCAGGCCTAAATGGGCAGTCAGATATCCTTCTCACAATCCAGGACTGCTGGCTCTCAAATGCTTGCCTGCCTGCCGGGTACCCCTAACCGCTTCTGCCTGCCAGCCTGATTACTCCCTAATCATTCCCCTGTCAGCCTGATGGAACCTAACTGCTCCTCTGCCAGCCTGATTGTTTCTAATTGTCCTCATCTGCTGGCCCAGTCACCCCTAACTGCCCTCCCCTGCAGGCCTGGTTCCCCTCAAGTGCCCTCCCCTGTAGCCCTGGTTTCCCCCCAACTGCCCCCTCCTGCAGGCCTGGTTGTCCCCAACTGCCCTCCCCTGTGTGCTTGGGTCCCCCCCCAACTGTCATCCCCTGCAGGCCCAGTCATTCCCAACTGCCCTCCCCTTAGGTCTGGGTCCCCTCCAACTATCCTCCCCTGCAGGCCCAGTCCCCCCACCAACTACCTTCTCCTGCAGGTCTGGTCACATCCAACTACCCTACCTTGCAGGTCTGGTCACCTCTACTGCCCTCCCTCGCCAGCCTGGTTGATCCCAACTTCCCTCCTCTGCAGACCTGAGTCCCCTGCAACTGCCCTCCCCTCCAGGCCTGAGTCCTCCCCAATTGCCCTCCCCTGCAGGTCTGGGTCCCTCCAAACTGCCCTCTCCTGCAGGCCTGGGTCCTCCTCAACAGCCCTCGCCTGCCGGCATGTTTGCCCCTAGCTGCCCTCCGCTGCAGGCCTGATTGCCTCAAACTGCCCTCCCCCGTAGGCCTGGTCCACCCAACTGCCCTCCTCTGCAAGCCTGGGTCCCCTTAACTGCCCTATCCTGCAGGCGGTCACCTCCAACTGCCTTATTGCCCCTAACTGCCCTCCACTGCTGACCTGGTCACCCCTAACTGCCCGCCCCTACTGGCCTGATCTCCGACAACTGCCCTCTCCTCCTGGCCATCTTGTGTCTATTTTTGACCATATGAGAGTGGCCATCTTATGTGTTGCAGTGATGGTCAATTTGCATATTCCCTCTTTATTATATAGGCTATAAATATACATTTTGATTTTTTTCTGAACATTTGTGGTGGAGCCTAGACCTTTTCTTGGAGTAGGTACAGGCTTATTGCATAAAACAAACCTATACTGCATTATGATTCTTGCATTAGTTTGGAAATAAACCCAACTGATACTTGGTTGGAACAGAAGCAAGTGAATATATGAGAGAGTGGAACATTAGCCTTGAGTGTTTATTACACTGTGCATATTAGTGTTTCATACATGGAATGAAAACCAGCAGGTAATTGAATGAGTTGATTAAGTAGAAAACAACTAAGAATGTGTTTGTATAGCAAAGTGTACATGCAGACATTTTTTGATATGCACAAAAACATATGTAGAACAAAAATAAAAAAATACATTACTACTTTAAAAAAAAATAAGTTCTTTATTGTTTATTGTATTACATAAGTCTCCTTTTCCCCCCTTTGACCTCTCCCCAGCCACTCCCAACCCTAAGCACATTTCCCCCACCCCATTCTGTGTCCATTGGTTATGCTCATATGCATGCATACAAATCCTTTGGTTGATTTCTTACCCCCTCACCCTCTGCCTTCCCTCATAAGTTGGATAGTCTAGTCGATGCTTCTATAACTCTGGTTCTGTTTTTGTTCCTCAGTTTATGTTGTTTATTCCACAAATGAGATCATGTGATATTCATCTTTCTCTGACTTATTTTACTTAGCATAATGCTCTCCATTTCCAATGCTGTGGCAATTAGTAAGAATTCCCTCTTTTTCATAGTAGCATAGTATTCCATTGTGTAGATGTACCATAGTTTTCTAATCCACTCATCTGCTGATGAGCATTTAGGCTGTTTCCAAATCTTAGCTATTGTAAATTGGGCTGCTATGAACATAGGAGTGCATATATCCTTTCTGATTGGTGTTTCTGTTTTCTTGGGTTATATTCCTAGAAATGGGATTATTGGATTAAATGGAAATTTCATTTTTAATTTTTTTAGGAAATGCCATACTTTTTTCCACAGTGGTTGTACCAGTCTGCATTCCCAGCAGCAGTGCACTAGGGTTCCTTTTCCTCTGCATCTTCTCCAGTACTTGTCCTTTGTTGATCTGTTAGTGATAGCCATTCTGATAGGTGTGAGATGGTTCCTCATTGTTTTGATTTGCATCTCTTGGATGATTAGTGACTTTGAACATGTTTTCTTGTGTCTCTTGGCCTTCCATATGTCCTCTTTCAAAAGGTGTCTATTTACGTCCTTTTTCCATTTTTTGATTGGATTGTTTATCTTCCTTTAAACTCCATCATAAAATTACTATACTTAATAAATGAATTTGGCAATGTAGCAGGATATAAAATTAACACCCAGAAATCTATGACATTTTTATACATCAATAATGAATTCACAGAAAGAGAAACTAAAAAAAAAAAAAAATCCCACTTACCATTGCAACACAAAAATTACGGTTCCTAAGAATAAATTTAACCAATGAGGTAAAGGATCTGTACTCAGAAAATTACAGAACATTGAAAAAAGAGATAGAGGAAGACATAAACATCTGGAAGATTATTCCGTGTTCAAGAATTGGTAGAATCAACATCATTAAAATGTCCATAATACCAAAAAAGTAATCTATAGATTCAGTGCATTCCCTGTTAAAATACCAATGGCGCACTTCAAAGATTTATAACAAACTCTCCAAAACTGCATCTGGAATAAAAAAAGATTGCTGCTGAATAGCTGCAGCAATCTTGAGAAAGGAGAACAAAGTTGGAGGGATCACAATACCAGATATCAAGCTATACTACAAAGCCACTGTTCTCAAAACTGCCTGGGCACAAAAACAAACATATAGACCAATGGAACAGAGCAGAGAACCCAGAAATCTACTTAAGCCACTATGCTTAATTAATATTTGGTAAAGGAGGCAAGAGCATACAATGTAATCAAGACAGTCTCTTCAATAAATGGTGCTGGGAAAATTGGATGGATACATTCAAAAAAATGAAACTAGACCACCAACTTACACCATACACAAAAATAAACTCAAAATGGATAAAGGACTTAAACATAAGACAGGACACCATAAAAATCTTAGAAGAAGCCATCGGCAGCAAAAAAGCAGACATTTGTCATAGCAGTATCTTTACCAATACAGCTACTAGGGTAATGAAAACTAAGGAGAAAATAAATAAAAGGGACTACTTCAAAATAAAAAGCTTCTGCACAGCAAAAGAAACCATCAACAAAACAACAAGAAAGCCCAGAGCATGGGAGAACATATTTGCCAGTTATCCCCGATAAGGGTTTAATCTCCAAAATTTATAGGGGACTTCTATAATTTACTACTACTTTTTAACATTAAGATGTATTAGCATCTTTCCATGTCAAGATTATAGGCACAGTTTTCTTTAATTTGATTTTTTTTTTCTAGCTCCAGGTTAGGTTAGTAGGTAGCTACTAACTCCTTCAGTGTCCTTTGTATACTTTTGTCAGTATTTACTACACACTTTTATTCACTTTTTATTTTATTTTATTTTTCATTAATCCTTACCTCAGGATATTTTTCCCCACTGATTTTTAGAGAGAGTGGAAAAGAGGGGGAGAGACAGAGAAAACACCTATTCATGAAAAAAAAAGAAAATACTTGGGAAAACAGGAATACATGTTGTGGATTGAATTGTGTTCCTCAGAAAAAAATATTTTAAGTCCTAATCTCCAGCACCTAGGAATTTGAACTTATTTGAAAAGAAGGTCTTTGCAGATGCAATTAATTAGGATGAGGTCATAAGGGTGTAGGGTGCGCTCTTATTCCAATATAATTTATGTTCCTATAAGAAGAAAAAAATTTCACACAGGAATTCATGATAGAAGTATGGAATCCTGTATAAACAACTACCACCAGAAGCTAGAAGAGACAAGGAAGGATTCTTACCCAGAGTTTCTGACAATTTGGTTTTGGGTTTCTAGCCTCCAGAATCCCACTTTGAGTCACTTTGTTAGAACAATTCTCAGAAACTAATACAGAGGTGTACTTCTCAGCTTAATAATGGAAATGTACAAAAATTCTACAGTTAATATTATATTTCATGGTGAAATGCTTTCCCCTCAGGTTGGGAACAAGGCTAAGGATATTCGTTCTAACCACTGTTGTTCAAATACAGTACAAGAAATTCTAGCTAAAGCAGAGACGAGAAAATGAAATAAAAAGAATATGAATCAGAACGGGAGAAGTAAAAGTGTTCCTATTCACAGAGCACATGATTGTTTACATAGAAAAATTAGAAGATTCTACAAAAACTCCTAGAATTAGTGAGTTTAGCATGATTGCAAGATTCAAGGCAAATAGTAATTGTATTTCACAAGTTGAAAAAGTACTAGAGATATGTTATACAATAAGATGTATATAGTTAACAATACTGTACTATATGTACACTTACATATTAAGAGGGTAAATTTATGTTATGTGGTCTTTTTTTTTTAACCTGGAAAACAAATCAATTGTATTTCCATATACTAGCATTAAATTTTTGTAAAACAATATCCTTTACTACTGTTCAAAAACAAATACTCTGATGCAAATCTAAAATCATGTATATGACTTTTATGTTTAAAACTACAAAATAATGATGAAGGAAATCAAAGAAGTTCCAAGTAAATGGAGAGACACCCCATGTTCATGCATGAGAATATTCAACTCCATTGCTTGGTTATTCAAGTTGTTGGAAGCATTCAATTCCTTGGCAGTAGTAGTACTGACATCCTTATTTCCTTGCTAGCTATCAATTTAGGGTTATTTCAGCTTTAAAAAAAAAACTTTTTGTTTAATTAATTTTTTATTGATTTCAGTGAGATGAAGGTAGGGGGAGAGAGAGATACATATGGTGAGAGAGAATCATTGATTAGCTGCCTCCTGCATGTCTCCTGTTTGGGTGGCTGAGCCTGCAACCAGGGCATGTGCCCTGATCAGGAATCTTGGTGACCTCTTTGTTCGTGGATTGATGCTCAGCCATTGAGCAACACCGGCTGGACTATTTCAGCTTTTTGAGTCCACCTCCATTCCTTACCTCATGTTTTTCTCCCTCCATCTTAAAAGTCTGGAAAGGCATGTTGAGTCCCTCTCATATTTTGCTTCTCTTTATTCATCTCATGTTACCCAGCTAGCAAAGTGTCTCAGTTTTCAAGAACCATGTAATTAGATTGGACCCACCTGGATAATCTAGGGTGATTTCTCTATCTTAAAATAATCTGATTAGTAACGTTAATTTCTTCTGCAACCTCAATTCCCTTTTTCATCTCTCTTTGCAATGCAAGCTGATATATTCATAGGTTTTGGTGTTAGGCCATCTTTTTGAGGGGAGGCAGAGGTGGGATTACTTTGCCTAACGTATTTAATCCTTTAATGACTTTTCATTGTCACGGCATTGTATATAGTTTTTTACAAAATCAAACTCCTTCCTACCTGCTTGGTTTTATCTTTGATACAGCTATTACGGTTCTCAGTACGGGCCCCACCTTTTATATTTAATGTCTTAGTATGTATTTCCTTTTGCATAGAAACCTCTCTTCTTTTGCATGACACCAGCTGCTTTGTTCCCAAGAGGTAGATGCTATACCTTCTGATACCTTAGCACCATGATTATAACACTTGTTATTACATTATGGGAATAATCTTGCTCAACATTTGTTTCAACCACTAGTCTGTGGTCCTTTCAAGGGCAGAAAACATGTTTTATTCATTTTTGTGTTTCTATAAGTATCACGCACCCAGTGAGCCCGTATTAAAGGTTGGCTGACTTTGTTAATGAGCAATGAATGTTAGTAGTGATGAAACTTCACCCTTCCAGCTGCAGACAATCAAGTCCTAAATTGTGATGCAGGACAGTCTTCAAATTCATCATCCGTGGTTCACTATGGATAAGTACCATTTTCAAAATCAGAATTGATGTTCCTGGCATGAAGTTTGAGGCAGGCTCAGTGATGCTGCATGGAACACATCATCTCTTTGTGCCTTTTTCTATATATATAAAGTAAGGGCATACACCTAAGCATCACAGATCTAGATGTTCTTTCTAAGTGACCTTATCCTCCCTCTTTCTAAGTGACCTTATCCTCTCTATTCTATATAAAATTGGAAGGAGATTCAGTTTCATTCTAAAACCATTTATTCAGTGTAGTCTGTCCTAGGTGCTGGAGATTTAAAGACAAATAAGAAATGGTCCCTATTCTAGGTATATGAGCCAGGTAAGATTGCTTCTAAGATCTGGGTAGCTTTTATTACAGCTCTGACAATCATGATGCATTTGTCTCTCTCTCCCTTAGGGCACATTTAGCAAGATGCTAATAACTTGAACTTTAGTCTGTGGGAAACATACACTCCTAGTGCTTTGTTCCTTTGGCTAGAAAGTAAAGCTGACACCTGACTGTTGCCTCTTCTGCTCAATGAGGTGACTGTATTTGCTTCATGAAGCCAATAATAATTTGGAAACCACTTTGCACACTTGCTTTTATCCTGTATCTCTGGAAGTAATTACTGCATTTGAAAGCCTAAAATGCTTTGAACATTTAAAGGTCGTTTGAACATTTAATCCTAGAGACCTGTTCTCTTCCTCACCCCCTTCTGTTACCTCTTCACTTTTTCTTTTCTCTTCCATTGAGACCAGGAAGTACTAGGAAGTGCTAAATGGTAATATATTTAGCAGTTTCCCTTAAAGCAATTATAAGAAAAGGGTTTGATATTTTCTGTTAAAGAATTTTAAGAGGTAGATTTTGTGTTAAATTATTACTCAGCACATTACTTTTTGCTTTTTTAAAGCAGTTTTCTCCCAATACAAATGCCATACTAATCTCTATGCTATTTCTGTTCATGAAGAAAAACATTTGCACAATGCTTATTCATCTATGAATGCAGTATATATATATATATATGTATATTTTGCTGATTTTTTTACAGAGAGGAAGGGAGAGGGATAGAGAGTTAGAAACATCGATGAGAGAGAGACATCGATCAGCTGCGCACACCTCCTACTGGGGATGTGCCAGCAACCAGGATACATACCCTTGACTGGAATCGAACCTGGGACCTTTCAGTCCACAGGCCTACACTCTATCCACTGAACCAAACCGGTTTCGGCATGAATGCAGTTTATAGTTGAGCCACCCAATGCCTGGTGCTACTGTGTTGACTTAGGCACAGAATAAATGGTACAGATTTTGTTTCCTGAAGATTGATCATTTATAGATCAGGTGATAATTTTTTCCCAGGTTGCTTCTTACACTGATGATGAGAAATTTTTTATTTTTGCAGAAAGCTATGGATTTCAATAAAACTCTGTCAGGACCGCAGACCTACCTACTCAATATCACTTTTTACCTTGAACATCTTTTCCCGAAGAAATAGGAACTGATATTTGCACCATTCTTAAATATAATATTGCTGAAAATAATAGTGGTGGGGAGAAAGGTTTAAGAGAAGGGGTTTGTGGGTGGCAACTTGTTAATACAACAATATATTGGCCTTTCATATATTTTAGAAAACAGGGAGACTTTTTATGCCTATTTAATTTGTGTTTGATTATTTTTCAATGAATACTTTTATCAGCTTCCTTTTTGTGTTTCAAAATTATAGTGTTTCTTTTGTTACCAGGCATCCTAGTTTCCTCTTTTTACCCCTATTCCACTTTTCTTGTTTTTATGTTTTATGAAATGTAAAATATAAGTTGCCTTTGATAAGACTCTTGCCAACCTCTGGTTTTATGGTTGTTGATAAATTATTTCCCACCATGATTTAAAAGTGTATAGTATAAAGTATTAGATATGATGCCTCTTTATATTCAACTTTGTTTTATAGAGAATTAATTTATATGTAATAGACATGAATGGATGTAAGTTTTATTTTTAAAAAGTATATATTATTGATTTCAGAGAGGAAGGAAAAGGGAGAGAGAAATAGAAACATCAATGATGAGAATCATTGTTGGCTGCCTCCTGCATACCCTCTACTGGAGATTGAGCCCGAAACCTGGGCATGTGCTTTTGACTGGAATGGAACCCGGGACCCTTTAGTCCGCAGGTTGATGATCTATCCACTGAGCCAATTCAGCTAGGGCTGTAAGTTTTACTTTATTGATTCATATTCTACAGTGAAGCAGAAGAGTGGTATATAGTGGGTTCAGAAATACTTGATTTGAGAACTTCTGTGGGCTTCAGTATTCTAGTCATAGTGGTTATATTAGTGGTGATAAATTCTTAAAATAGCTATGTTCTATTACTAATCACTCAGACCAGAAGACATATCTTGAATTCTCTAGATTGATATGCCTTCTAAATTTTATAGTAGACTCCCAGATAAGCATATTAAATGTAATAAAGTCTTTTTGTTATAGGAGCATAATGTTAAATTTGTGTATTTTGGTATAAGGCAGTTTTAGGAATAGTAACTTTATTGTCCACAATGATTGAAGGTGATAGTAGTATGAATTATCCTAAACCATTTATATTAGTTTCAAAATATATTTATGGATAGATTTTTGAATATGAGATTGTTAACAATTTACTTAAAACAAAACACTTAAGTCCCATTGTGAGGTACTAACACAGGAGGGCCTGATGTCCACACATCTCAGTGTCAGCCCAAGAAAACTCTCAAATTCCTCCTAATGTGTTTGATTTCAAGCTTCCCTGCCACTTGTGCAATAAGAATAAATACAGAGTAGGGGTCAACAAGAGAAACAGTTAATGGGATGCTGTAGGGGTTTTCATGAAACATAAAAGCAGGAATTGAAATGCTTACAGGTTACATCTGTTGTTGGTAATGCAGAGTAAACTTCACTGTTGAAGTAGCATTCAGGCTTGAAAACACCAACTTCTATTGAACTCCCTCCCCTCCCCCCCTTAACTATGTAATGATCTTCCATGTATTCTTTTACAGGGGAGTACCTTTACCATTTAACTGCATTATTGAATAGTTATTACATGTTTTTCACAGAAAAGAAATGAGTAAAAACAATCTGACAAGAGTCTGCCGATCTAAATCGCAAATTGCTTTTTTTTTTTTGAGGTGGGGAGGTAAAATCAGAAATTCTGAGTATTAATAGATGATTAAACTGTGTTCATAGATGGGTACAAAATGAAGGTGAATTTTTAAAATATTTTTATTTTTTATATAAAATGTTGCATTTGGCTTTTACCCTTATTTTCATGGAATATATTATATTGTATTTTTTAAGTAAGAAAATGTTATTATATCCTGGTATATGATTTAAACTTGTTTTATTGTTTATAATGTGCTGCTTTTGATTACTAGATGAAATTTTGTTTTTAAATTTCTATTTTTCAAAGGCAACACACAAATCATACATACAAATAAGCACATGTCTACAAAGAAATATACACACATTTTCTTCTTCTCTACTTTTTTTAGGACAGGTTGTTACCATTTTATTTATTGACTTAGGCTTTCTAAATCACCACTGAAAAATTGTATTTTTTTCTACGAAGGTAGTTTTTCTATAACCAAGGTGAGGTATTGTCTATTGGCAGTAATGTCCTAATTACATACAGTACTGTGACTATACCTATGGTTTTATGCAGTATAGAGTGGTTTGGTCAGGATGAAAATTCGCATTTAAAAATAACTAGAAGGTTTTTTTTGTGTGTTTTTTTTTTAAACAATTGAACTTTGTCATTTAGAAAATTCTTAACACTTATAAGGATGCATATCACTGACTTATCCCATTTTTGCTCCTTCTATCACAGCTGAGCCTATGAATTATGAATGATTTTTGTACAAGGTGTTATTCTTTTATTGTGTTTATGAGTTGAATATAACAGCTGTAAAATATTTGTGATAGTATTATCATGTTATACCAAACTTCAAATACTGACTTAATATATAACTAACCTTATCTTCTATTTTTTAGTTGGGTGGAGAGCTTTGGATGTGAGGGGCTCGGGTTATTATTGGACATTTTGGAAAAACTGATTAGTAGCAAAACGTAAGTGTTGCTAATTATTTTCACTTAGGCTACATTTTCATGTCTATTTACAATTCTAACAGTGATATCTTTTATGCCAATACAGACAAGAAACCATTGTTAAGAAGAATCAGCACAGAGTCATACAGTGTTTAAAGGCTTTGATGAATACACAGGTATTAACATGGTTAATCATAATGTATTCATTTTCCCCTAGTTCTTCTAGAATTCTTAAGAATTAGAGCTGTGTGATAAATAATTTACACTTAATTGATATGTTGATTTAATGTGCAGTTTAGTACACAATGGAAAAAGTATTGAATTATTTGAAAATCAGCTATCACCCTGCAGAGAAATTTGGGTATGAATGGACCTTCTTCTGGCACTTAACTTTTCAAGTATAGATTAATTTTCTCTCCTTCTTCCCTCTTTCCCCTTTTTATCCTTCTTTTTGTTATTCCCTTTTTTTCTCATCTACTCCCTCAGCTCCCTCTCTTAATTTTCAAAACTATAACATTAATCAGCTTTGAAATCATATGTGATTATTAAATGTGGTTTGCAGTAATATTTATTACCAAAGAATCAAGTTGGAAAGACTTAACTTTTTATAGTTTACAGATTTAACTCTATAATGCAAGTAACAAAAGCAGATATACAGGTCCCAGAAATGAGATAGTGATGCTTAATACAAGTACTATTCAGACCAAGAATAATGTGACAGGTCTGCAGAGTTTGCTTATTTAAAGGGAATATGTTAGAAGAGAGAAACACTTTAAGCTTTTTACTGAAGTTAAGATTTCTGAAGTGTTTCATTTACAACAAACATGTCAAACTCAAAGGCTAACACAGGCCAAATAAATAAAGTTTAAGTTTTGTGGACCACAAAAAAACAAAAGCTTCAATTTTCATAGAAACATAGGTTTATTTCAATAGAGACATGCTAAATACAAAGGGCTGAGATAAATGAATAATCGTCAACATAAAATAATAGAACATTTCAATAAAAATTTCTATTTTTTTCTTGAACATTAACTTACCAGACACTGAATAACACAAATAAACTTATTTTACCTGTTCTCTGAAAGTGAAATATTTCCTGTTGTGCACACCAAACAAGTCAGTAAAAGAATAATGACATGACAATTGGCTACTAAAATATACTCTGCTAGTATTAGTGGAGAGAAATGGTTCGCCTGAGTGTAAGGCGTGTAAGGGAAATGAATGCAACACAATTATAGTAATCAGTCATTATTGAACATTGTAGTTCGTTATTAATAATTATGTATGTATTGTAAAAATTCAGTTATGAAATTTGTATTAAGCTGTTTTGTACATATCATTATATTGGCTGGGCTGCAAAACTTCATTTTGGGCCACACATAGCCTATGGACTGCGAGTTTGACATGCTTGATTTACACTTAATTGAAGAAATTTTTCTATCGCATGCCATACCTTTAGACCCAGTTTCTAAACACATCTGTCTCAGGATGTGTATGTAATGATAGTGGTTTTAGTAGCTGGAGAGGAGATTGTACTTATGGTGGTGTGATGATTTGTGGTTTATAGCAAAACTCTATATTTCTGATTAATTTTATTTCTAATATTTTGCCTTATTCTCATGTTTAGAAAAAGCCTTTAGAGGACTTTACACCTAAGTATTGATGTTTAAATTATTAACATTTATTTTATATATTTTTTCCTAAATGTAGCAACTTTGTTTTCTAATTCTTTTTATCTCACTGAATTATTTATGTATTTTTTGACATTTTCTGAAGCTAAGTTTTCTATTTTTAACCAGTGAAATATTTTCCTCCTTTCTTCCCCCTTCTAATAAGATTTTCAAGGGAAATATCTGATATCACTTATGCTAATAAGAATGAAATGTTAAGTTACTGACACTTAGAATTAGTAATATATCTGTCTAAAATTTTTGATAAAGGTTTTTATTTTTTTCCCAAGACTTGTTGATGATTTTCCATGAACCTCACTGAGCAGTCTTTGTAAGAGGTCCCTTAATGATGATCAGTGTAGGTTTTAGGGTACGAAAATGTGGTACCTTATTTTGTACAGTACTAGCAATTGCATATGTAAGTAATAAGCAAATTTGATAATATATGAAAGTGAATTTCTTATAACACTAAATCATACTAATTTTTATTGATTTCATAGAGAAGGGGAGAGGGAGAGATATAAACATCAATGATGAGAGAGAACCATTGATTGGCTGCCTCCTGCACGCCCCCTACTGGGGATCGAGACTGCAACCTGGGCATGTACCCTTGACCAGAATCCAATCCAGGATCCTTCAGTCTACAGTCCTATGCTCTATCCACTGAGCCTAACCAGCCAGGGCATGGACTGACTAATATTTTTAAATGTAAAAAGATTGTGAATATTAGGAAGAATATAAAAGTTAGGATGGAAAGTTAATTTATTTAAATTAAAAGATAATAAGAAGGGGGCTTCCTTCTAGTCAAATTTTTGCATGTGGCTTTGAGTTGTATCCCTCTAGCAAGGGTGCTTTACTCCTGAAGCCAGCCCCACTCCCCACAATGTCTGTGCCACTAGCATTACTCACTGATGTGTGGATGAGGAAGGATAGGGGAGTTGTTCTGCACCAGTTTGTATGGAGTGTTGGACATACTGTACAAGAAGTCTTGACCTTCCCCTACCCAACACTTTTTCATTGGCTTGAGATTCCATCTATTAGGTAATAATAGGCCTCGTGTAGAATGCAAATGGAACCTGTTTAGAACACACGGGTTTTCATATAATCCAGAGTGGGTCTTTGACATTCAGTGGAGAGACATCCTTAGATCTTCCACAATTTGTCACCACCTCTCTAATTTTATAATAATCTTCATTTAATGCACTTTCCATGCCAGCACTGGTAAGTTGACTATTTCTCCCACAGACTAGAGTCAACATTTTTTGTTTCCTTTTGCTTTGTGTTTTAAATAATTGAATGAGAGTAATTTTACACAAGTGCGCAGCAATTTTATCTTTAGTTTTAGATACTGAATAGTTACAATCTGGTCCCATTCCAGACTTAAAATGATAACTACCCATTTTTACATTAGCAAAAAGCAGAGAATAGTGCCTGTGATGAAGCTTTGGGGGTCACAGAATGGTTATCACAACTATGAAATCAGAGAACATCCCTACCCTTTATACGTGATGGTTTAGGGCTTGACAGTGAAGGTAGGTAGTATAACTTGGAAGAAATCAGTTTGGAAATTCTTTGTTTGGAGGAGCCACAGGATTATCTTTCCAGAAGGACAGGCACTGGCTAAGGAAAACCAGGTGGGTGGGAAATGAGGGGGGAAATGCTGGCGGCGAGCTTTTCTCAATTCTTAGGCTTCTTAGAACAGAGCCAGTCCCATGGTTCTTGGTAATCCTTGACTGATTGACATTTTTGAATTGGATCTAAGTAGTACTTTATAAGCCTCTAACAATTTTCTGGAATGATTATCAAGGCATATTATGTAGTCTCTGGCCCTATGCCTGCTTTTTTATTCTTTGTTTCCAGGTCTGAAACAGCCCATGGCATCACAAAAGTGAGCATTTCCTGGCCATTCTAGTTATCTCTGTAAACTTCTCTCTATCATCAAGGCAGATAAGTCTTTTTTAAAAATATACTTTTATTGATTTTAGAAAGAGAAGGAGGATAAAGAATAGAGAGATAGAAACATGAATGTCAGATAAACATTGATTGGCTGCCTCTTGCATGCCCCCTTATCAGGGATTGAGCCCAAAACCCAGCTATGTGCCCTGACCAGCAATTGAACTAGCGGTCTATTAGTTCATGGGTTGACTCTTAACCACTGAGCCACAATGGCCAGGCAAGACTGATCCTTTTGTTTGTCCTTCCTACTTTGTACTTGTGTTCCCTATATAGTAGTGTAAGGCAAATGCAGTGTTATAGCATAGGGTGAAGATTTCTTTAAATGACATTTACAGAAAGAAAGTTATAACTAAAGTTTCATAACACTCAAAACATTTGGTCTAAACTTGTTATAGATTCAACTTTGCTACTTATATCTAGTACTAATTTTGAGTGTAAGCCATAGTTCATAGGCTTATAATTGGAATAAAGCCCTTTTTAATTCTTAGGAGTAACTGTAATCAACCAATTTCTTACTCTTTAGAGGATTCTCTGGGATGCATGGTAGATAAATAGCATTGTTTTATTGATTCTATTCTTTCTTTATGGTTTGATATTAGTTTTCCATAGATTGTAAAAGGGCCTTCAGAGATGTATATATCATTAAATCAAAACTTTAAGTTATTAACATAACTATTTCTAATTGGACGTGACAACTTGACAATAGCAATCAAACTTTATCTTATCCCAAATCATCCCATTTTTACAACGTGTTTACAACTACAGTAGTTTTCTGATGATATAATATTATTTCGATCAGAATACATATGTTTCTTATGGCAATTTCTATATGCCCACATCATCCTTAAGCTTTTGCCTGTTTATGAACTAGAGGCTACTCTCTGGGCCTACACTGTATAATGTGGTTGCTATATGTATGTGGCTATTGAGCATTTGAAATGTGGCTAGTCTGAGCTGAGATGTGCTGTAAGTGTAAAATACATACTAGACTTTGATTACTCAGGGAGAAAAAAGTACAATGTCTCATCAGTGAATGTTTTATTTTGATTCTATGTTGAAATGATAACATTTTGGGTAAATTGAAATAGTTCTTTTAAAACTAGTTTGATTTTTTTGATTGTAAATTTTACATTGCACATGCAGTTCACAGCATATTTCTCTGGGAAATTGTGCATATATTTGTGGTCATATATCGCTTACTGATATTCCTTCTCATGAAGGATCCTTATGGCTGTACTATCTATTTCGGTATCTGATTCTTCATTATATGTCTCTGTTTGGAAATATCAGCATTTTAGTATGTTTCTCTCTTTTTCCAGTGGTCACTTATCTATATTAAAAATTATCAGTCATAGTTGTTACAAAATCACCTTTGAGTGGTATTCTGGATTTGGTTGATGTAATGTGTATTTTCTATGATGTGATGTGTATATTTCTATGAATTGTTTTAGGATGTTAATCATTATTTATTGTATATATTCTTTACTAAGTATAAAATATATTATGTTATAAATATTTTTTAATAACTTCATTTTTTTCAGAACACTGTTTTATGAAACTAACATTTAACCTCTTATTTCCAAAATGTTCTAGTATGGTTTAGAAAGGATTATGAGTGAAGAGCGGAGTCTGTCTTTACTGGCCAGGGCCATTGATCCCCAGCAGCCCAGTGTGATGACAGACGTGGTGAAGCTCCTCTCTGCAGTGTGCATCGTGGGGGAGGAGAGCATGTAAGTTTTCTCAGCTCATTTCTGTTCTTCTCTAATGACTTAATGCAATGCGAGTTATTTAATGTTTTCATTATCGATTGTGTTTTAGTCTAGAATTTAAGTAAATGAAGTATACTTAAGCAGCTGGTTTAGATTCATATAGACTGTGAAAAACTGACTTCTTCATCTTATTTATTTCACACTGGTATCAACTCAAACAATAATAAAAATTCTAAATGAAGGCTTTGAAAAATATACTAATGAGTTCTGCTTTGTATGTGATATTTTTCCAGATAGAATTAATTCAAAATATAGGTCATGTATAGTCCCGTGAAAAGCTAATATAGTATTTGAAAATTTGTATGTAAGGCAGATTTAGAAAGTGACATAAAGAATTGTATTTTACTGATTGAGGATATTGTATTTTACTAGCTTTCAATCATAAAATATATGCTAAAGCTTTTAAATACATTATTCACAGGAGGGGCGGGAGGAGGGAGAAGTGGGGAAAAAGGGAACAGCTATAATATTTTTCAACAGTAAAGATAAATTAAAAAACTACATTATTCACATCTTAGGGATGTAACTAAAAGACCATTACATACATATAAAAAGATAATTATTAAAGATGAACTATTTTTATAAAGAAGATTGGCAGTTCTTAATACAGGGAAGCATTTAACATTTTTTGAAAAAATTTGTTTTAAAAGAGTAAAGTTATAAAAACCAAACCACCAAAAGAACAAGCAAATAGCTCTCTCATATTTGGGTAGTCAGAGCCCTGTAAGTGGACTCTCCTACACACATTTGAATATTGTACTTGTGATTCTGCTGTGACTGGTGACTGTTGAACCACTGAATTTGGACCTAGTTGGAGAGTCCACAGACAGCACTCAGCTCTGCCCCTCTGCCCCATATACAACTACTACAGGCCCAAAATTTGTGTATGGAAGGGGGTGTCCCTCAGCCCAGCCTGCACCATCTTCAATCTGGGACCCCCAGAAGGATGTTCGATCCCTAAATGGGCAGTCCCGATATCCCTCTCACAATCCAGGGCTGCTGGCTCCCGACTCCTTGCCTGCCAGCCTGATCACCCCCTAACCACTCCTCTGCCAGCCTGATTGATGCCTAACTGCTCCCCTGCCAGCCTGTTTGCCCTTAACTGCCCTTCCCTGCAGGCCTGGTTACCCATAACTGCCCTCCCCTGCAAACCTGGTCTCCCCCAATTTCTCTTCCCTGCAAGCCCGGTGACCTCCAACTGCCCTCTTCTGCTGGACTGGTCACCCCTAACTGCTATCCGCTGCAGGCTTGATTGCCCCCAACTACCCTCCATTGCAGGCCTGGTCCCTCCCAACTGCCCTCCCCTCCTGGCCATCTTGTGGTGGCCATCTTGTGTCCACATGGGGACAGAATCTTTGACCACATGGGGGCAGCCATCATGTGTGTTGGATTGATGGTCAATCTGCATTTACTCTTTTATTAGATAGGATAGAGGCCTGATGCTTGGGTGAAGGCCAGCTGGTTTGCCCTGAAGGGTGTCCTTGATCAGGGTGGGGATTCCCATGGGCTGTGGGGCGCTCTGTGCGAGATGTCTGAGGTAGTGTGTAGGTGGGCATGCCTACTGGTGAACAAATGGAGGTCCTGGTATCTGAGATTTATTTATCTTCTACAGTCGAAACTTTGTAGCCTTAAACAGAGGCCCAGACAGGCCAAGGCTGTAGAAGGTTGATTTCCTCCATTGCCCGGGGCAATCCTAGCCTCCTGCTTTCTCCAGCTCAGTGTCTGCCAAAATTTTTGTTGGGATTTATTTATCTTCTAAAATTGAAACTTTGTAGCCTTTTGTGGAGGCCTGGGCCCGCCAGGGTGTGTGAAAAACTGCTTCCTCCATCACCAGGGAAACCCAAGCCTCCCTCCTGCTCTCTCCATGGCCACAGCCATTTTGGTTGGGGTTAATTTGCTAACTTGCTCCTGATTGGCTGGTGGGTATGGTTTGTGGGTGCAAGAGAATGATGGTTAATTTGCACGGTACTCTTTCATTAGCTAGGATAGAGAGTGTCAATGGATGAGACTGTGTGCTGCATGCAAAATGAGGTATACAGCCTCAACACTTTCAATTTGCCATTTCAAAAAGGTCATATTAATTTTGGTGTAGGAACCTAAGGGCAAACTTAATTAATTTTTTAATGTGGTGACATTGGTTAATAAAATTAAGTTTCAGGGGTACAATTCTATAATGCATCATTCGTACATTGTATGGTGTGCTTACTACCCCAATTCAAGTTTCCTGCCAGGCTGAATTAATGTTGTCATGTAAGGTACTTCCTGTGCTCCTTCTCTCCCTTTCTCTCCCTTCTACTCTTCCTGCATCTTCCTTCTTCCTATGCTTCCCTCCTTCCTTGTTCTTCTCTCACACTTTCTTTTCCTTCTCTTTCCTTTCTCTTTTCCTTTATTCCTTACTTCTTCCCTTTTTTCTCCCTTCCTTCCTTCCTTCCTTCCTTCCTTCCTTCCTTCCTTCCTTCCTTCCTTCCTTCCTTCTTTCCTTCCTTCCTTCCTTTCTTCTTTTTTAATATATACTTTATTGATTTTTTACAGAGAGGAAGGGAGAGGGATAAAGAGTTAGAAACATTGATGAGAGAGAGAGACATCTATCAGCTGCCTCCTGCATGCTCCCTACTGGGGATGTGCCTGCAACCAAGGTACATGCCCTTGATCAGAATCGAACCTGGGACCTTTCAGTCCACAGGCCAACGTTCTATCCACTGAGCCAAACCAGTTTCAGCCTTTTTTTTTTTTTTAATATATTTTATTGATTTTTACAGAGAGGAGGGAAGAGGGATAGAGAGTTAGAAACATTGATGAGAGAGAGAAACATCTATCAGCTGCCTCCTGTACATCCCCTACTGGGGATATGCCCAACCAAGGTACAGGCCCTTGACTGGAATCGAACCTGGGACCCTTCAGTCTGCAGGCTGATGCTCTATCTACTGAGCCAAACCAGTTAAGGCTATTACTTTTCTTTTAAATATATTTTTATTTATTGATTTAAAGAGGAAGGGAGAGGGAGAGAGAGAGTGAAACATCAATATTGACAGAAAATCATTGATCAGCTGCCCCTTGCACATCCTCCACTGAGGATCAAGCTTGCAACCCAGGCATATGCCTTTGACTGAGATCAAACCAGCGACCTTTCAGTCTGCAGCCCGACTACGGCCCCCTTTTTTTTCTTTATCCTTTGTTTTCTCTGCTATTCTCTTTCCTCTTTTCCTAGCTCCATATTATTTTTATTATTATTATTTTTTAATTTCAGAATAGGATTCAAAATGATGTAAATAACTCTTAGGTCTACAAGTCTATATTCACAAACTATGAGACCCTCTGACCTTCTACAGTATGCCAGGTCCGATTAACATAGCTATTTTTAAAGGAGGAACAACTATAGTTCTTGCAGCACTTATTTTTTATATTTGACTATTACTTCTTACCACTATATATTTCTGGCTAACAGACCTTCACTTACTATATTTGAGAGGAAGTAGAGTGTAGTGGTTAAAACCATTTATATGGTACTTACTATACAGACTATATTGTTTTAGATCTTTGCATAACCATTTAGTAGATGTGAGACAAATAGCTTAAACTTTTCTGTTTCAGTTGCCTTATTTGTAATATGGGATAATGGTAATACCTACTTCATAGAATTATATACATTAAAATGAGTTACTATTTGTAAACTGGTTCAAAAGTGCCTGATGTATAGTAAGCACTATATAAATGCTTGGTGAATAAACATCATCATAAGATTTTTATGAGGAATAAATGGGTCAAAATAACATGCTTTGAGATTGATACATGCTATGTAAACTGCTGACACATATTGTGTAAGCCATTTAAAAAATGTTATTTACTACCCGGAAGTAGTGACTTCAGAGTTTGTTAAATCAAGCAATTAAACTGTGGTGTTTGGGTTATTTGTTGTTTACAATTTAATTAGTAAATCCAAAATTTCCAATAGCCTTGAAGATGTTTTAGAAGCTTTAACATCTGCTGGAGAAGAAAGAAGAATTGACAGGTTTTCTTCTATTGTGGAAGGTCTTCGGCACAATTCAGTTCAACTGCAAGTAGGTTTCATACACATTGTTTTGTAACTGTTTTCTGATTTTTATATTGAACAGTATAATATGAAATCTTGCAGGCTCTATACTATTTTAGAGCATTTTTAAGAAATGCATAGAATTCCAATTTATTTTATATCATAATTCTTCTTATAAATGCAACTTGGTATTCATCTGCAGTTATTTCCATAGAAGTTGACTCACTAGGTTTCTCTGTAAACTGTATAATTATAGTCCCACAAATTATTTATTCTATGTTAGTCTCATAAATTGATTATTATAATTTTGAAGAGATTTTTGCAATTTCTCATTATGGCTCCTTATTGTATTAGTTTTTATATCTAAAAAGTTGGGAGTTAACATGACTAATAGTTTGTACAAGGTATACTTATTTAGATTTTCAAAATTATTTAAGTGCTCCCCAAAAGTGAATTTAGAACTAAACATTATAGTAGCCAAGTTGCATACTAATATTCATTTAATTTCTCCTTATGCAAAGAAAAATGATGCGTTTTTATACCTGTAATTATTGTTATAATCATTGCCAATCAAGTGTGGGTATATTTAAGGCAATACTGGTAAAAAATATTTATGGCGAAAAATCAGAAAATGTTAGGAACTGTAAAATTAAAAAGTTTGTTATGACATTTTTGATCATAGTGTTTGCTCTAATAACATTTCTGATGACAGTGCTTTTGAAGAATTCTGTTGTGATTTATTTGGGCATTAGGCAGGCATAGAGATGTGCTGTGGTCCCTGTTGCAGAGGTCCAGTTAACGGGACCTTGGGAAAGTGCTCCTCTTACTACCTGGGCTAATTGGAGGGCCTATAAGTGAGAATCTGGGATGTGTAATCCACCTTGGACACAGGCCTTGCTCTTTCACTTGCTTGGTGTCTGAAGGGCTTTTAATTCATACATCATTACTCTCCATTCCCTTGTTTTCTTCTTCTCTCCTTCTTCTTCTTTTTATTTTTTATCTGTCCCCAGGTTTCCTATTCACCACAAGGCTAATGAATAAACCAAAAGAAACTTCATAAGGAAAAACTAAAGGATTAGTTTATATGAACTTTCCTCCAGTACTCATATACTTTTCCCATATACAATATTTGTGCAAATATTGATAGAATATTAAATTATTGCTGATTATTCATGTACTACATTAGAGATCATGTCTGATTTAAAAAATCTCATTTGTGAACTGTAATTCTCACGTGTATACTTTATATACTTTTTTTTTAAATTATATTTTATTGATTTTTCACAGAGAGGAAGGGAAAGGGATAGAAAGCCAGAAACATCAATGAGAGAGAGACATAGATCAGCCGCCTCCTGCACGCCCCCCACTGGGGATGTGCCCGCAACCAAGGTACATGCCCTTGACCGAATCGAACCTGGGACCTCTTAGTCCCCAGGCTGTCGCTCTATCCACTGAGCCAAACCGGTCTCGGCTTTATATACTTTTTGTATCCAGTGACACACATAGTATAGAAATAGGAGGTGCAGTGTATTGAAATGAAAGGAATAGACTTCTGAGTCAGGCAGGCTTAAATTTCAGTCCCAGCTCTTTACATCCTAGCTGTGTGACTCTGGTTCACTTCCTAAGCTTCTTTTATAACTCAGCTTTCTCAGTGGTAAAATGGAGATAATGTTAATACCTAGTTCATTGTTGATGCAAGGATTACATTGGATAATGTATTTAAAATGCTTAGTGCAGTACTCGGTCCTTTAGCAGAATTGTTGAGTTAAAAGCCAGCTTTAGAGAATAATTTTGTTAAATTAAACAAAGTCAGTGGAGAGTGGAGATTGAAAGTGATCTTCATTTTTTTTTTTACAGAAATATTACCAGTGTTGATATTAAAATTGGTATTTAACTATACAACCCAGTAATTACACTCTTGAATATCTATCCCACATTTATGAAAATTTATGTTTTCACAAAAAGCCACACAAATTTTTGTGGCACCTGTCTTTGTCATAGCCCCAAACTGGAAACAACCCAGATGTCCTTAAACAGATGATTGGTTAAAACAGTGGTGCAGCCATTCCGTAGAATACTACTCAGAATCAAAAAGGAGTGAACCATTGATATATTCCATTTGTATGATCACCAAAGAATTATCCTGATTGAAAAATGCCAATTCTAAAAGTTTACACGTGTGATTCCTTTTATATAACACTAGAGGCCCAGTGCATAAAATTTGTGCATAGGGAGGAGAATCCCTAGCAGCTGCCAGCCAGGACCTCTCTTCCCTGGCTTCCAGCTGCTGGCCACAGCCTTCCTTCATTCTGCGCCACCTCCTAGTAATTAGCATACGTCAAAGCTAGTGATCCAAGTCCTGGTTGGTCGAACTCCCGAGGGGACACTTTGCATATTAGGCTTTTATGTATAGAGACTAGTGGCCTGGAGCATGAAATTTGTGCATGGAACAGAGAGGTGTCCCTCAGCCCAGCCGCACCCTCTCCAAGGGACCCCTCGCAGGATGTCTGACTGCCCATTTAGGCCTGATCCTTCTTGCAATCCGGGGTTGCTGGCTCCTAACTGCTCACCTACCTGCCCCTAACCACTATGCCTCCTGGCCTGCTCGCCTCCAACTGCCTTCCCTGCCAGCCTGCTCACCCCAACGGCTCCCCTGCTGGCCTGCTCACCCCCAACTGCCATTCCATCCTGGCCTGATCACCCACAACTGTCCTCCCGTCTTGGCCCCTAACCGCCTCTACCTTAACCCTGCCACCATGGCTTTGTCCAGAAGAACATCTGGAAGGTCTCCCATTCTAATTAGCATATTACCCTTTTATTAGTATAGAAGATAGAGACCTAGTGCATGGGTAGGGGCCAGCTGGTTTGCCCTGAAGGGTGTCTCGGATCAGGGTGGGGGTTTCTTGGGAGGCGGGGAAGCCTGGGCGAGGGTCCCTTGATGATTTTCAGGCTGGCCATGCCCCCTTCAGGGTGGGGGTCCCTGCTGGGGTGCCTGGCCAGCTTGGGTGAAGGGCTGATGGCTGTTTGCAGGCTGGCCATGCCCCCCAGTGAGAACCGTCACCCCATAGAGGCATGGCCAGCCTGGGTGAGGGGCTGAGGGCTGTTTGCAAGCGCCTTCCTCAGCAGCCAGTCCGGGTGACCCAAGCCTTCCACGGGCTCAGGCCAGCACCATGGCTGCTGCCCACAAGCCCCTCCTTTGACAGCCAACCCAGGCAGGTGGGAAACTTGGCTTCCTCTGTCACCAGGGGTGATCCATGCCTCCCGCCCACTCCGCTGGATCTGTGGCCACTATCTTTGTCCCGCTAATTTGCATATTGCCTCCTGATTTGCTCATGTGTGTCACGGAGTGACGTCCAATTACCATATTTCTCTCTTTTAGTATAGATTTTTCAAATAACTAAGTTATAGAGATGGAGACAGTTTAGTAGTTGCCAAAGATTTGGGATGGGTTCTGGAAAGTGTTGAGTGTGAACCACAAGTAAGTATCTGGAGAGAGTCTGTGATTGAAATAGTTGTGTGTGTTGATTGTGATGATGGTTATATAAATGTACCCATGTGATAAAATTTCATAGAACTACACATGCATACATGCACATAAGCATAAAGCTGGTACAATCTGAATAAGCTCTGTGGATTGTAAACGATTTCAACTTCCTGGTTTTGATATCCTGTATATTAAAATCATAGTATGCAAATTGTCCCTTTGACCAGGAGTTGTCTGGGAGTTCGACCAGGGGGAAGGGCCTGCAGGGGAAAGGAGGGAGGCCCTGGCGGAGTGAAGTGACCAGGGAAAGGGAGGTTGTACTCATCTGGCAATTGGCAGCTGCTAGGGCCTCTAGTTGAATTATAATACAAGATGTTACCAAGACTTGAAGAAATTCAAAATAAATATGTCTAAATACTTGATATGGTTTTGAAATGATTTCTTTTTTTAAATAGCCTTATTCAGATGAAATTCACATTATATAATTTACCTACTTTGAAGTATACAGTTTAGTGTTTTTATGTTTATTCACAGAATTGTGAATAATTTTAGGCCATTTTCATCATCCCCAGAAGAAATTCCTCATCCTTTACCTGTCATTCTGCATTATCCCTGTTCTCCCAAATCATTAATCTGCCATCTCTATAGATTTTCATATTCTAGACATGTGGTATAAATGAAACCATACAATTTCTGAACCTTTGTTACTGGCTTCAGGTTCTTAATATGTATCAGAATTTCATTTTTTTTTATTGCAAATAACATTCTATTTTGTAGATGTGTACTGCATTTTGTTTTTCATTTGGCACTTGTTAGACATTTGAGTTGTTTCTACTTTTTATCTATTATGAAAAATGCAGTTGTGGATATATGTGGAGAAAATTTCTTTTTAATGACTGCTTATTTGCCATATTTACTGTAAGGGGATAAAGATGGAAGGGAGTAGAACTAGTTGTAATTATATTTTCTTTTATGCTTAGTAGTGTTCTTGTTGTTTTGTGCCCTGTAAAGATTAAAATAAATTTCTTGATATTGTTCTTAAAGTTTAATTTTCATTGAGAAATGAAAGGTCATTGTAGCTTCACTTAAATTCATTTCTCAAATTTTGGATAAGTTCATGTTAAATGTGCATGCTCTTTATTAACATATAGACAGTGGAAAACAATAGTTATTTCTTTAAAAAAATATATATATATTATTGACTTTTTACAGAGAGGAAGGGAGAGAGAAAGAGAATTAGAAACATCAAGGAGAGAGAAACATCAATCAGCTGCCTCCTACACACTCCCTACTGGGTATGTGCTAGCAACCAAGGTACATGCCCTTGACCAGAATCGAAACTGGGATCCTTGAATTTGCAGGTTGATGCTCTATTCACTGAGCCAAACTTTTCAGGGCAGTAGTTATTTCTTACCATTTTTTGTGGTGTTTTACTCTTACATTGTGGTTTCTCATATTATGAAGCCTAATGTGTGGAATAGCTAGGAGGTGGCAAGCTTAAGTTAAAAGATGTCCCATTTTCTTGATAGCTAACTTGGGGGGGCTGGGTGAGGAGTGAGTAGATTCTGTTTTCTAGGATTGCTGATTGTGCTCTGTTATGTTTAAAATGATGTAACAGCCCTTTAGTAATATCTAAAAATAATTTCCTTTTTAGTACTTCTAAATTTTCTACAATATAAAGTATATTTTAAAATTAGCCTAGTTATCAATTTTTCTATAAAGCTATTTTTCTAAATTCCCATTTTATTTTATTAGGTCTATAATTTGCATTAAATAAAATGTATTAGTTTGAATGATATTAGCAGATTACCATATTAAAATGAAAAGTTGTTTGTCACTGAAATAGAACCCAATTGTTTGCTTTCAAATTGGGGGAAATGGGTGGTAGTAGAAGAAAAAGAAATCATTCTTTTCTTGCAAAGTATATTTATAACAAAGTACTTTTTAAAGGAGGACTGTTAGATTTTCTTGAGTCTGATAATAATGAAGATAATTTGACTGTTATGACTCTGATAGAATGAACATACTTCTGCCCTGCAGTGATGCGCCTCCCCCCCACCCCACCCGACACACATAACAGTTAATTCAAAAGTGAAAAATGGAGTAACAGAAGTAATTTAAAATTATTTTTAGGCTTTAGAGTGTTTTATTATCAGGAAAGACATACAAATGCAAATATTAGAGTTAAAATAAATGTACATTATTATTTTTTCAAGTGTATCAAATGAGGTTTTTAGCTTCAAGCAACATAATGTACTGTAGGTCATGCAAGCAGGAAGTGGTACTGGGTACCTTACAGAATTTCTGGCAGGCTATGGGAACCATTTGTAGGTAGTATAAAATCAGAGTAATGCCAGACCACACCTAGCGATGTTCTAATAGAAACATCACTCGCAACATTTCTACTCTGGTTAGCACCCAAGACCCTAGGACAGACAGTGGAGCACAAGCCTTCCTTCACAGAGTCCTGTCTCCAAACATGTCATTTCCCTCTCATATTGGCCAGGTCTTTTTTAATAGAAAAGGGTTGGGGGGGAATCCAAGATGGCAGCATAGGTAAACACCTACACTGCTGCCTCGCACAACAATTTCAAAACTACAACTAAAAGACAGAACGGACATCATCCAGAACCACAGGAAAGCTGGCTGAGTGGAAGTTCTACAACTAGAAGAAAAGAAAGGGGCTCACGGAGACCCAGAGGAGCTGCAAAAAGCTGAGGTACGGAGACGCATGTGTGGTGGCGGAGTACCCGGCTGGCTTTCTCTGGCGGGAGGGAAACGGAGACTCTCAAAGGCATTGAACCCCTTATCCTACAACACTAAACCCCAGATCCAGCCGAAACTCATACGGGGGAGTTTGGACTGTGAAAAGGGAGAAGTGCACGGAAACTTAGGGGAGTCGCAAAAGATCAAAGGCCTGGTGCCGCGCACGGCACTGCGCGCAGGACAGATTGCTGATTGTGCTGCTGGCTTTCGCGAGTGGGTGGGGGATAGACCCTCCCAACTGTGCCACTTCTGATTCCACTAAGCCCCTGTTTCGGACGAAACCCTAGAGACCTAGACTCGTGACGTCCTGCTGCACAGGGGAGCTGGAAAGGCAGCAGTTAGAGGCTGTGGAGGGCGGGGCCGAATGGAAGGCAAGGCGGTCCCTTAAGCCCTGAGACTCCACCCATCCCAAGCTCAATAGAGGCTTCTTCGGTTTTGTGTCTGGTATCATAAGGCTGAATTCAACACAGAAGTTTCCCCAGCATAGTGAAAATGCCGAGACAAGGGAAGGGATCACAAACAAAAGAAATGGAGGGAAAAAAAACGACTGGATATAGAGTTCAAAACCACCCTTATAAGGTTTTTCAAGAATATGCTAGAAAAGATGGATAAATTTAGTGAGACCCAAGAGGAGATGAAAAAGGTCCACCTAAAGATGATAAAGGACCAAATAGAAATTAAACATACACTGACTGAAATAAAAAATATTATACAGAGTCCTAACAGCAGACTAGAGAAAGGCAAGGATCAAGTCAAAAATTTGAAATATAAAGAAGCAGAAAATATTCAACTGGAAAAGCAAGAAGAGAAAAGAATCCAAAAATGTGAAGATAATGTAAGGAGCCTCTGGGACAGTTTCAAGCGTACCAACATCAGAATTGTGGGGGTGCCAGAAGAAGAGAGAGAGCAAGATACTGAAAACCTATTTAAAGAAATAATGACTGAAAACTTCCCACATCTGGTAAAAGAAATGGACTTACAAGTCCAGGAAGCACACAGAACCCCAAATAAAAGGAATCCAAAGAGGACCACACCAAGACACATCATAATTAAAATACCAAGAGCAAAAGACAAAGAGAGAATATTAAAAGCAGCAAGAGAAAAACAGTTCATTACCTACAAGGGAGCACCCATACAACTGTCAGCTGATTTCTCAACAGAAACGATGCAGGCCAGACGGGAGTGGCAAAAAATATTCAACGTGATGAACAGCAAGAACCTACAACCAAGAATAATCTATCCAGCAAAGCTATCATTCAGAATTGAAGGGCAGATAAAGACCTTCACAGAGAAGAAAAAGCTAAAGGAGTTCATCAACCTCCAAACCAGTATTATATGAAATGCTGAAAGGTACTCTTTTAGAAGAGGAAGAAGAAAAAGGTAAAAGCCAAAAAATTATGAACAACAAATACATATCTGTCAACAAGTGAATCTAAAAATTAAGTGAATTAAAAATTTGATCAACAGAATAAACTGATGCATATAATAGAATCAGGAGCACAGAAAGGGAATAGACTGATAATTCTCAGGAGGACAAAAATCATAAAGCATCAAACAGTGAAATTACAGCAGAAAGATTAAAGTTAGGTGAGGTAGATAAGTGATCAATCAAAGGACTTGTATGCATGCATATAAGCATAACCAATGATCACAGACACTGGGGGGTTGGGGTATGCCTGGGAGGGAGGGGGGGCAATGGGAAGATATGTATAAAAAATAAATAAAAATTAATTAAAAAAATAAAGAAAAGGGTTGGAATAAGTATAGGTGAACCAATCTTTAGTTTCTGCTATAATTTTATCTGTTATTTTCATTTATCTTGTCTCTTCTCCTTTTAGAGCCATACTTCGCTAGGGTATCAGATGCATTATATTGTCACAAGGCTGGTTGAATTGCGGTAGATTTTTGTCAAGAAATTAACCAAGGGTGGGAATTCTGGAGTTTTTTAAAGTAGGTGTTAGGCTTTCCTTCCGTGTCATCAGGGCACATAAGACAGTCTGCTGCACCTTCCCTTTTTATGGTTTCTTCCTGACCTAGTCCCCCTGAACATGTAACTGGGCAGTGTCAAGAACAAATTTTACTAGTATACTGCTTGTAAACTAACAAGTTAGTCTACCACAGTTTTATAGATGTTGTCAAAAGACACAAAAAAGGACTTTATTATCAAAGCAGTGCATGAGCTTTGCATCAGTCTGTTTCTGAGAAAAGCCATGAGATTAGGGAATACTATTCTAATATTATGGGCAGCAGTCACTCTAATTTATAGAGGCTGTGATGAAATCTGTTTAGTTTGTCTCCTAAAGTATTAATTGAAGTTCTGGTCAGCAGGACTCCAAGCAGCAATATTGACCTCAGCAAGCCTTCCAGGTCCCAAATCCTGTCAGCTGAACAAATTCTGTAGACTAACCATCTCTGCTTTAGAACACCAGGAGGCTTTCTTCTTAATTTTTCCTATTGATCTTTCCACTTGGCCTGAGATATTAATTCAGGTACAGAATGATGTATGGCTGATTGCATGGACTTCCCCTTGTTCAATCAAGAGGAAGTCTACGGCAGTTATTTTATCTATAACAATCTGGCCAGTGAGTGAATGCTGATATGAGTGCCTTCCAGGGCTGCTATGGTATCATTGATCATCTCAGCTAAAATCAGGGACATTTTTTTTTTAAATCCTCACCCAAGGATATTTTTCCCATTGATTTTCAGACAGAGTGGAAGGTGGGGGGAGAGAGAGAAACATTGACACGAGAGAAACACAGCGAATGGTTGCCTTCTGTGGACCCCAACAGAGGCCGGGACCATACCCAAGACCTGTTGGTCTAACCACTGAGCAAACCAACTAGGACCAAGGATACATTTCTTGCCACCTTTTCTAATTGGTTGACTCATGAATAATGACTGCAGGGTGCACATAAAAATAGTGATCAGTTTTCTCTCCAGGAGGCTTCCCAGAGTAGTCAAGGATAGCCTCAGTTTGGAGAGGTCCTCATAGTTGTCAGAGGGCCACCTGGTATACTTGTAGTTTCCTAAACACTTGAGCATCTCTTAGTGCAAGTCACAGTGTTTTTGGAAAAAGAGGAAAGTTAATGTCATCTTCCCTATGTGGTGTACATAGTGTTTCTGGAAGGAAAATGTTTATAGAATTGGGACCTTTATAAGTTGGGGGGCTATGGGTGACAGTACTTTCAATATGGCCTACCAGCTACCTGATAAACTTTAGGCTTCTCAGATTTAGAAATAACTGAGTTCAGTTTTTAGCTTTTTTTGGGTGGGGTGGGAGGATCTGTCTGAAGATGGCAGAAATGACGGATTGTGCTATAGGAGAGGATTAAAAAAATACACACACACACACACACACACACACACACACACACACACATGAAATTGATTTCAGAGAGAGGAAGGGAGAGGAATAGAGAAATAGAAACATCAATGATGCAAGAGAATCATTTATTGGCTGCCTCTTGCATACCCACTACTGGGGATTGAGTCTACAACCTGGGTATATGCCCTGGCTGGGACTCGAATTGTGACCTTCTAGTTTATAGGGTCAGTGCTTTGTCACTGAGCCATACCAGCCAGGCTTAGGAGATTATTTTTGAGTTTCAAAAACCCACATCTTTTACAATGGGGTAAGTATGCCTGTCCTTTGCTCCAAGGAGACATCGTGTTTATTATACTAGACAGAAAGCATGAGTGCCCTCTGCTCTGGGAAGAAGACATGCCTCTATGTTCCAAAGTTACTGGCTATACAAACATCCTTATAAAGATCATCCAGAAGAAAGATCATCAATTCCCCTACTTAGAATACATGCAGAAGTGCAAGAGACCCCTGGAGAATTGTCTTAGAGCAGGAGTGGACCACTAAACCTCCTCTTGTCACCTTCTTGATTTCTCTTTCAAACTGTTACTCCTGGTACTTCAATACACTCATTGTACCTTGAAGTAGATGGAATGAAATGAAACTTTATTAATTTTGGTTGATGTAATGCTATGTAGTATTTTCCTTATATTAATTACTAACTAAAGGGAAAATACATTTTGTAAAGCTTCTTAATCAGAGGCAGGGTGAATTAGTTATGCCAGAGAACAAACATGAATAAGGAAAGAGATGGAGAATTTGTTTTAGAGGGCAAAATTGTCTTGATGCTTTGTGAACCTGTAGCAACTTTAGTTTCTGAGCTCACTTAAATTATACTTAAATTCTTTTATTGAATTGACCCCAGGTTTCCCAAAATTGATTTATTGTAGTACTTTTAGATACAATAGCTAGCTGGATATATGTTGTTGTTCTGTGGATCACATATTTTTACTATTTTACCTAGTAAAAATAACTCAAGTCTCATATATTTGTTTTTAACCCACTGTTAAAATACATAGCTATTGTTCTTTTTAAAAAATGTGGTAAAATATAACTAAAATTTGCCATTTTAATTGTTTTTTAGGGTATAGTTCAGTGGATTAACTACAGTCATATCTCAGTGTAATGAGTATATCATTAGGCTTCTTAAGATCTAGTTATAAAGTTATTGAAACAGTGGGCAGTTATATCCTTCTAGAATTCAGTGGAGAGGAGTAGTTGGTATGTCCTTCTAGGATTCCTGTGGTAGGTATTTCTGTACCTTACAATATTTAGGTGGACAAAGGTAGGTTTACAGTTGTAATACAAATAAGTAATATAATAATAAATATAAGAATAAAAGTTTTGTGTACTCAAAACTGTAAAGTACATTTTCTCACTCTGTATTTTCCAAAGAAACAAAAGTCCAAATTATAATTGAAGTATTTGGTGTCTCTGGAACTCTTACTAGAGGAAAATTGTATTCCAAATACATTCAGATATCTGACATACACATGGTCTTGACAAGTATTTCATGGTTACAAATTAACAATGTAGAGCAGTGGTTCTCAACCTTCCTAATGCCGCTACCCTTTAATACAGTTCCTCATGTTGTGGTGACCCCCAACCATAAAATTATTTTCATTGCTACTTCATAACTGTAATTTTGCTACTGTTATGAACTGTAATGTAAATATCTGATATGCAGGATGTATTTTCTTTGTTACAAATTGAGGAGCGGTCTGTTGGTTCCTAAGACCATGGGAAATATGTGTTTTCCGATGGTCTTAGGCGACCCCTGTGAAAGGGTCGTTCGACCCCCAAAGGGGTCGCGACCCACAGGTTGAGAACCGCTGATGTAGAGGGTGCTTACATTTAGAGGAAAATAAGAAAATGTGAAAGTGTTCTGTTAAATATGAAGTTTTATTCATAATACTTAAAAATCAGACTAGAGGCCTGGTGCACAGATTAATACACCAGTGGGGGGGGGTCTCTCAGCTTGGCCTGTGGGGATTGGGTCGAAACTGGCTCTCCGACATCCCCCAAGGGGTCCCGGATTGCAAGACGGTGCAGGCCAGGTTGAGGGACCCCACTGGTGCACGAATGGGACTGGGGAGGGACTCAGGGAGGCCTCCAGGGTATGTCTAGTCCATCTTACCAAACCCCGATCAGTTGGACCCCAGCAGCAAACTAACCTACTGGTCAGAATATCTGCCCTTTGGTGGTCAGTGCGCGTCATAGTGACTGGTTCAATGGTTGAATGAATGGTCAGACACTTAGCATGTTAGGCTTTTATTATATAGGACTAGAGGCCATTGCATGAAATTTATGCTTTGGGGGGTGGTTCCCTCCACTCAGTCTGCATTCTCTCCAATTGGGGACCTCTTGCGGCATGTCCAATTGCCATTTTAGGCTTAATCTCAGGGATTGGATCTAAACCAGCAGACATCCCTCTCACAATCTGGGACCACTGGTTCCTAACTGCTCACCTGCTTGCCTGTCTGATTGTCTCTTCCTGCTAGCCTGCTTACCCCTAACTACCCTCTTCTGCAGGCCTTATGTTGCCCCCAACTACCCTCCTCTGCTGGCCAATTTGGTTCTGATTGGTCGGTTCCTATGCCAGCATCAACAGCCTCGCCTCCTAGGAGATTTTTTTCTATATTATAAGTGGTTTAGCTTCATTTAAAATATTAAAACAGAGTAATAAAATCACCCTTAATTGAGTTAAAACCAGTGTACATTGAAATTTACCATTGGGCAATAATAAAACAAATATGACATGGCATAGTTCTATTGAAATCAATCATAGGTTAAAATGCCTTGTGGATTTAGCCAAGTTTATTTGTTCCTGTTTATTTTTGTTTGCCTTGGGCTTTAAATGCTCAAAATGCACCCAAGTTTAATTTTTCCTCTGAGATCAAATAAGGCCATTCTTATAAAGAACTAGAGGCCTGATACATGAAGATTCATGCAAGAATGGGCCTTCTTTCCCCTGGCTACCAGCACTGCCTTCACTTCAGCCTGTAGCTACCTTTCTGCCTGCCCACACTGCCCAGAGGTCTGGAGCTGCTAGGTTGGTGTGGACTGCCTGCTTTGTTGCCATGGCAATGATACAAGTGTCCCGCCCCTGCCCCCAGCTGCTAGGCGCCTGCACATGCAAATTAACTAGCCATCTTTTTTGGGTTAATTTGCATACTCGATTTACTGGTGGGCATGGTGAAGGTACAGTCAATTTGCATGTTTCTTGTTTATTAGTATAGATTGTCATGTTTTGATTTACTAGTTCTTTTTAAGTATCTTTCATCCCTCCACTAGAAAATCATTGCTAGCATAAGTTATTTTCAATTTCAAATAAATTGTTTTCACATTTAATCACAGATCAAATGGAGAATATGGAGTATGGTAGAGACTTTATTTTTAGTGCCACTGTTGGGGTGCTCCAGAAGGATCAAGAGACCAATTTAATTCTCTGATTTGATTACTACTTTTGTTAGCCAATTCATTTGGATTAATTAATAGGATTAATATATCAATATAACTCAAACACCAAACATATTAAACTGATAAATAATATGCCATTAAGCTAATAGACATTAAAGAAATCTATAATAATATAAATGTGATTTGCAAATTGACTGAATGGGCAAACAACAGAATGACCATCCGGACGACCACACTATCACACCCACTGGCGCCAGGCCAGCCAAGGCGGGTGAGAGGCGATTGGTGGGGGCCCTGCCGTTGCTCCATGACTGCCCCAAAGAGGGAAGCTCGGGCCACCTGGCCGTGGTGTTGCTGCAGGTGGGCAGGACCTCTCTCTGTGGCGCAATAGAGGGTAGGCCTCCCGGACTGCAAGAGGGCACAGGGAGGGCTAAGGAATGGCCCCCTCTTCCCCTCCCCCGGGCAGGAATTTTGTGCATTGGGCCTCTAGTGGTTAAATAATATTCCAGTATGAGCTCATTGTCATATGAAGCACACCTAAGTATAAACTAGTGGTTAACATTTTGTCTAGAATTTCCTGCCAAATTTTAGTCTGCATAATTCATTTCTTCACTTAGACTACAGTAATCCACAAGAAAGGTAAATTCAACTTACCATAAAAGTAAATGCTAAGTTTCATAATTAAGTAACTAGTCAGTTAATTATGCAGTGACTGTTGCACACTGGGTTATACTAGATATTAGAACAATGAAGTTGAATGAAATATATTCCTGCCCTTAAGAAGCTTATATTCAGTAATTTAAAGCCAGCTAATATTTTCTATAAAAATTGACAATTTCAACAAAATTTATGGGAGGAAATAGAAGAAATTAATGATGTCTCAGAAGGAGTATCTGAAAAAATATTAAAAAAGCCAAGTGTGTTTTTCAATATTCCTGTCATGTAAGTTATAGTCTCTTGAATCCTGTAGGTTTTGTTTTGTTTTCTGAATCTATGGGATACAGGCAGTCCTCTGGTTACGTCAGACTCCACGTACGTTGTTTCGTGGTTATGTTGCCATCTCCCATTTATTTATATAAAAAACGTTCAGGTCCTGACTGGTTTCGCTCAGTGGATGTGTGTCGGCCTGTGGACTGAAAGGTCCCAGGTTCGATTCCAGTTAAAGGCATGTACCTTAGTTGTAGGCACATCCCCAGTGGGAGGTATGCAGGAGGCAGCTGATTGGTGTTTCTCTCTCATCAATGTTTCTATCTCTCTATTCTTCTTCCTTCCTCTCTGTAAAAAATCAATAAAATATATTTTTAAAAAAGTTCCATCATTTTGATGTATGTACATATGTGCTTTATGTTTTTTTATTATTTACCACAAGTAAAGGTCAGGAATTGTTATCTTTGCTTTATTTTTTTAAATTTTCATTTATTTATTTATTTTTACTGTTTCTTTTCATTAATGCTGTGTATGTGCTCCATGTGAGTGACATAGGTGCTTATGTAACTGGGTTCCCACTTACGGTGTAAATGGCATTAAGTCGCACAGTAGAAACAGATCTCTGACGTAATTGAGGATCTACTGACCTATTGTATATGCAGTTACCACAAGCTCTGACTTGCTCTCTTACTATATCATTACAGCACATTTAATTAGAAGTATAAATAAAATTATACTACTGAATCTGCTTGAAACCAGGAAAATGGTCACCAGGTCCAGGTGCCTACTGTCAAGAAAGCTAAACTCGGGAGACAGGTGTGTTCGAATAGGAAAGGAGATTTATTCAGGTGTTGACAACATGAGAAGATTGGCAGGTTTATGCCTTCAAAACCATCTTAGCATCTCATGAGAATCTTGTAGGCAAAGTTGTTGTTGTTTTTTTGGATATATTTTACTGATCTTTTACAGAGAGGAAGGCAGAGGAAAAAGTAGAAACATCAAAGATGAGAGAGAATCATGATCTGCTGCCTCCTGCATGCCTCCTACTGGGGATCGAACCTGCAACCAGGGTATCTGACCCAACCTGAATAGAACCTTGATCTTCTGCTTTATAGGTTGATACTTAACCACTGAGCCACACTGGCCAGACCAAGCAGTGGTTTTTATAAGGAGGGAGGGGGAAAACAGAACAATGAAATCAGAGAGTAGGGCTGTTGTGTGCAAGCAGTATTCTTGCTTGTTTCAATGTGGATCTTAATATCCACATACTGACACTGCAGTTGGGTGATCTGCTTCAATTGAAGCTGTGCTCAGGGCCATTGCTTGTAGAAGCAGGAACAGGAACTCCTGATGCCTGCAATATGCTTATATAGAAACTGTCAGTAGGTGAGTCCTTTTTATCAGCTGATTAGTACATTTTATTCTGAATCCATTTCATGGTCAGAGTAGTTTAAAATTTATTCCTTGTTACATGCTGATGTACTTTACTATTTTTGTATTTGTCTACATTATGTAGTCTGTTTAGTTTTTATTCTGAATTAATGTATGTGAATTTGAGTTTTTTAGATTTTCTTTATTTGCATTGGAGGTAAAATATTTCTATGTAAGCATCATTTACCCATTTTAACTTGATAAATGTGAAATTTGATTGTATGGAGAAAGACGGATGATTTCTGCTATGGGGTAGGAAAGATGAATAGCAGTCTAGGCGGTATCTTTCATGCTCAGATAATAAATATTTTTCACAGATTCTGATAGAATTTTTAAGTAATTTACTGGTACTTGTTTCCAATCTGGATTTAGCTTCTGCACCTGTTTTTAATGTAGTAGAGCCATCATTTTACTTATAAAATCATCTATTTAGATGTTGGATGAACAAGTTGACCAAAGAGTAAGTTTTTAAAAGAATACTTGGTTTGCTGTTGGTTAGGTATAATCTCTTCTTCCTTTAGCACAATCCTGGAGAAAGCATCTGGCCTGACAGCCTGTGAAAAAATTGGGCAGTAATTGTGGCTAGTGCTCAAGCATCACACCTGTTGGTGTATCTTGAATTTTGTGCTTAAACTTGTTTGTCCAAAAGGGCCAGAAAACAAAGGTTAAAAATGCATAAAACATTTTTTCTTCTTATATTTGTGTTGAGCATGGTGATAACAGTTATTTGTGTACTGGAGGAACTTTGGGTTATATGTATTCACATACGAAGAAGTCTTACTTTCAAGAACAGAAAGCTTCACTGATTAAACGATACAGATTCTGGTTGTTTTGCTGTTAATCTTTTTCTACTTGTAATGATTTTTCCTTTGATCATTTGCTGTGTTCTTAAGGTTGCCTTTGAACAGCTCTATTCTTCATATTGAATATCTGAGATTTCTGTTTATCTACTTTATTTTCTCCTAGATGTTTCTTTGCCTTCGAGTTACGGCATTGCTGACATTTGTTCCCACTCTTTGTAATTACTGTTTTGTCTGCTCATTTTACTGAATTTTGGCTCTGTAAACTTTGTTGGTCTCAGTCCTTGTACATCATCAGTCTGCTGCTGCCCCTGAGGAAATCCTCAACTATCCTAAATCCAGCTAGAAGTTACTTTAAAAATAAATAGTCTCATGTAAAGTTTCTTTTTGATAACTGGAACAAGAGTAACAACATGAGTTTTAAAGTAGTATTTGTTTTTACAAATGATTAAAATTTGAGTCTGTGATCTAACACCTAAAGAGATGTGTCTTATGTAGATTTGCTTAAACCTAAGTTTAAGGAGCAGTATTTCTGAAGTAGACAGATGCATTTGGAACATGAAGAATATTCTGAGCCAGTTTTAACTGTGTGCTTTTGTTACTGGTTGCATATAGTACACATAAGAAAGCAAGTGTTTTGCACTTGGGGCAGCTACTACCTCCTTTGTAGAACTGTTCTTTTCCAATCACTTGTTTGGCAAATGCAGTGGTAATTCACTAGTTATCTTGTTTGAAATGTTAGAGCAGTGGTCGGCAGACTCATTAGTCAACAGAGCCAAATATCAACAGTACAATGATTAATATATTTTAAGAGCCAGATTTTTAAAACTTAAACTTCTTCTAAAACCAATCTTCAAAATAGACTCGCCCAGGCCATAGTGTTTTGTGGTTGTTTTGCCGTTAACCTTTTTCTACTTGTAATTTTGAACCACAGTTTGCCGACCACTGTGTTAGAGCATTTGTGTCAGTTGATCACTCTCCCTGTTGAGATAATTTCCTCCCATACTTTCAGAATGCCACTTATGTGGAAAATCTGCTTTTCTTCTACTTCACTGCTGGCTTTTTACTTTATTTCCTCAACCTACGAATTGAAACCTACAACTGAAATGACCCTATCAGTTCTTCTATGTCATTTTTTTCTATCTCTCTACTACCCCCTAGATCAGTGGTCGGCAACTGGTGGTCCATGAGGTCCGAAAGGTTGGCAATCACTGGTTTAAGGAAAGTTTTGAAGCAGTGGTCGCCAGCTGATAGTCTGCGGACCAATGGTGGTCTGGTGAGGTCCCAAAGGTTGGCGACTGCTAACCTTAGATGATCCATCTAAAATCTTGCTGTTTGTATACTTTTGCTATGATGATCTCTTTCTTGAACTAGAGTTTCCTGTATAATATTTTCTTCTCCACTCTTTTTGAAAAAGATCACAATAGATATTTCCTATTTAATATCCCCAGAAAGAACTTTTGATCTATCTTCCCAAGCCCATTTCTCCCATGGTCTTTCTCTTCTTGATAAATGACAGTTACGTTCTTTGAATTGCTTAGGCACAAAAACTTGGAGTCAAATCTTGACTCTTCTCTCTCTGTCTCTTACAGAGATTTCTATGAGTTGTGTTTTTTTTTTTTTAAATAGCTGTATCCCTAGCATAAAGAACAGTGTTTGATGCATAGTAGGCACCATAAATAGGCTTTGAAGGAATGAAATATATGAACCAATAAAACAGAAAGTGAACTGTACTCTGATGTCCAAAGATAAAATCTTTAGTTAATCTTAAGGAGGAGAGAAACTCTTTGCTTTTTTATTCTGCTCAGTTCCAGAACTGCTACTGAAGCAATTAGTATGGCATGATGCAAATTAATGGAGATCATATGCTGTGTTTTTGGAACATCAGGCAGAGTATGGTGATTAATTCTTTATCATGAACATCTCACTTATTATTTCCTTGCACGTCTCTTAATATCCCCAGGTGACACAGAGTAGGTACTCAATAACTAATTTTTGTTAATTTCAGTTGCACAATTTTAAAAGTGGGATTTTTTAATTCTATTCTTGTTTAAAACCTGTTACTCTCCTTGCATTTATATCTCTAAAAACCATCTCTTATCCACTTGAACAACAAAGGTGGCAGGCCTCTTGTAAATTCTTTTCACTTCCTGAACCCCTTATCAATACAGCCATCACACTGAATCTGTTTTTCTTATTTATATTTCAAATGTTCAAGCACTCCCTTAGCTGCCTATCAGTGTTACTTTTGCAATAGCTTTTTGATGTTTTTACTATAGGACTTCAGTTTATTTATTTTTTATTTTTTATTTTTTTAAATAAATATTTATTGTTCAGATTATTACAGTTGTTCCTCATTTTCCCTGCCATAGCTCCCCTCCACCCGGTTCCCACCCCACCCTCTGCCCTTACTTCCCCCACATTGTCCTCCTCCATAGATGTGCAATTTTTGGCCGGTCTCTTCCCGTACCCTCACACTCTTGACCCTCAAAGAATTGTCAGTTCACTTCCTTTCTATATCCCTGATTCTATTATATTCACCAGTTTATTCTTTTCATCAGAATTTTTTTCACTTGATTTTTAGATTCCCTGTTGATAGATATGTATTTGTTGTTTATAATTTTTATCTTTACCTTTTTTTTCTTCTTCCTCTTCTTAAAAAATACCTTTTAGCATTTCATATAATGCTGGTTTGGTGATGATGAACTCCTTTAGTTTTTTCTTATCTGTGAAGCTCTTTATCTGCCCTTCAATTCTGAATGATAGTTTTGCTGGATAGAGTCATCTTGGTTGTAGGTTCTTGCTATTCATCACTTTGAATATTTCTTGCCACTCCTGTCTGGCCTGCATAGTTTCTGTTGAGAAATCAGCTGACAATTGTATGGGTGTTCCCTTGTAGGTAACTAACTGTTTTTCTCTTGCTGCTTTTAATATTCTCTCTTTATCTTTTGCTCTTGGAATTTTAATTATGATGTGTTTTGGTGTGGTCCTCTTTGGATTCCTTTTGTATGGGGTTCTGTGCGCTTCCTGGATTTGTAAATCTATTTCTTTCACCAACTGTTGGAAGTTTTCAGTCATTATTTCTTCAAATAGGTTTTCAGTATCTTGCTCTCTCTCTTTTTCTGGCACCCCCATAATTCTAATGTTGGTATGCTTGAAGTTGTCCCAGAGGCTCCTTACACTATCTTCATATTTTTAGATTCCTTTTTCTTTTTGCTTTTCTGGTTGGGTGTTTTTGCCTCTTTGCATTTTAAATCTTTGACCTGATTCTTGTGATCCTCTAATCTGCTGTTAGTTCTCTGTATATTTATTCTTTATTTCAGTCAGTGTATGTTTAATTTCTAGTTTGTCCCTTTTCATATCCTCAAGGGACTCACTAAATTTATTGGTGGTTTCTAGAAAATTCTTGAAAAACCTTTATAACCATAGTTTATATTATGTATATTTTGCATTTATTATTGACTCTTTGCATAAAATCCTTTATGATTTCTACTATTTTTCATTGCATCTGAATTTTCTGACTTGGCACACAACGTGGTACCTCATCTGACCTATCTCTTTTTCTATCTTTATCTCCATGACTTCCCCTGTTTACCCCTTTCCCACCCTACAAACTACTTAGGAAATCTAAATTTGTTGTAATTCAACAAGAGTCCATGTCATTGAACATGTTAATTCCTTTTCTGGCAGCATCTTAATCCTCCTCTTCATCAGGCTATCTTCCTGTTAAACCTTAAGAGTCTGTACCATTACTAAGCTATCCTTGTTTTTATGAATTTTTATATATTTTACAAATTCCTATTATATAACGAACATATCTCTCATAGTATGTAGTATATTTTTTAATCACAGTACTTATTTACTTACATTTGGGCAGGAAACATGTCTTCTTTACTTTTATAGTTCATGATACTTCTTCAGTGTCTCTTGGAATTTGTTTGGCACCTAGTGCTGCTGATAATGCTGTATCAGTGTAAAATGATGTGATACAACAATACATATGTTAAAAGAAGGAACTCTTGAATCTAAGTAGATAGTTTTCAAAAGAGGTCATAAGAAAAGTCAAGAGACATATGAAAACCTGCTCAAAGTCACTAATTATCTGAGAGATGCAAATAAAAACGACAATGTGAGAGATGTAAATAAAAACGACACTGGTACCTTCTCAGACCTGTCATATGGTTATCACCAACAAATGAACAAACGAAAAGTACTCGTGAGGATGCAGAGAAAAAGAACCCTCATGTACTGCTGGAGGGAATGCAGACTGATGCAGCCACCATGGAGGACAGTATGGAGTTTCTTCAAAAAATGGAGCTTCCATTTGTCCCAGTGATCCCACTTCTAAGAATATAACCCAAGAAACCAGAAACACCCATCAGAAAGGATATATGCACTCCTTTGTTCATAACAGCATAATTTATAATAGCTAATATTTGGAAACAGCCTAAGTGCCCATTAGCAGATGAGTGGATTAAAAAACAGTGGTACATTTACACAATGGAATATTACGCTGCTATACAAAGGAAGGAACTCTTATCATTTGCAACAGCATGGACAGACCTAGAGACCATTATGCTAAATGAAATAAGTCAGTCAGAGAAAGATAAATATCATATGACCTCACTCATTTGTGGAATATAATGATCAACATAAACCAATGATCAAAACCAAGACCCAGAGATAGAGAAACATTGATCATATCATCAAGCCTAAGAAGGAAGGCAGAGAAGGGTAGGATTAAGGGGGAGAGATCAACCAAAGGACTTCTATGAATGCATATAAGCATAACCTATGGACACAGACTACAAGGGTATGGTGGCATGAACATGGGGGGAGGGGCAGTCAGGGATAAGGACACATATGTAATACCTTAATCAATAAAGAAAAAAAAAAGTTAAAAAAGGAACTCCTTGATCTTTAGCTTGATTATAGAATTTTTTATATCTGTAAGGAAATAATTTATTTTGTTTATATATTTATGCACATGTTTGCATAATTCTTATCCAATCTAATAAGAGAGTAATATACAATTTGACTGTCACTCTAAGACAGAAGATGGCTGCCACTATGTGGTCAAAGATGGTTGCCCCCATGTAGACACAAGATGGCCACCACAAAATGGCCTGCAAGGGAGGGCAGTTGTGGGCAGTTAGGTGTAACAAGGCCTGCAGGGGAAGGCATTTGGGGGTGACCAGGCCTACAGGGGAGGGCAGTTGGAGAGGGGATCAAGCCTGCAGAGGAAGGGGGGGCGGGTCAGGCTTACAGGGGAGGACAGTTGTGGGGGACCCAGGCTAGCAGAGAGGGCAGTTGGGGAATACCAGGCCTATAGGGGAGGGCCATTGTGGGTGATCAGGCCAGCAGGGAGAGGGCAGTTAGGGGTGACTGGGCCAGCAGAGGAGGGCAGTTTGGAGAGACCAGGCCCACAGGGAGGACAGTTGGGGGGTACCAGTCCTGTAGAAGAGGGAAGTTGTGGGCAATCAGGTCAGTAGAGAGGGTAGTTAAGGGTGATTGGGGTGGCAGAGGAGGGCAGTTGGTGGAGACGATGTCTGCAGGGTAGGGCAGTTGTGGATAATCAGGCCAGCAGGGAGGGCAGTTAGGGGTGACCAGGCCAGCAAAGGAGGGCATTTGGAGGAGACTAGGGAGGGCAGTTGGGGGGGACCAGGCCTGCAGGGGAGGATAGTTAGGGATGACCAGGCCAGTAGGGGAGGGCAGTTAGGGGCAATCAGGCTGGCAGGCGAGTGATTAGGGGGTGATCACACTGGCAGGCAGAATAGGTTAGGCACAATCAGGTTGGGAGCCAGCAGTTCTGGATTGTGAAAGGGATGTCTGACCACCCTTTAGGCCCGATCCCACCTCAAAGTGTCCTATATTGGAGAGGGTGCAGGTTGGGCTGAGGGACACACCCGCCACCCCCATGCATCAATTTCGTGAACTGGTCCTCTAGTAAATAATACAATTAATCAAAGTGGTTGTAGGTCATAATGGCCAATTTTTTGAATTGGGGGGAAAAGGGAAATTTATAGAACTGAATTCATCATTTCAACTTAAATCAATTTTCTCTTTTTCCTTTTATGGTGAATTGCCTTTTAGAATGTTTTGTTGAAGTACTTTTTATTATCCTTTATTTTCTCCTAAATTTCATGCTATTATTTCTCTACACATCTCTAATTTTCATTTAGATGATATTTGCTGCTATTTTTTGTTACCTATTTTTGTGGCTTTGTTTTAGTGGCCAATTATTTTTCATCTTTTCCAGAAACTTGTGACTAATACTGATTTAATTTCTCTGAATGTACAGAAACATTATTTATATGCTCTTGGTGATGTTTTAAATTTATATAATATTTCCACGAAAAACATTGTGTGTACCAGGTAATGGCTGCCAAAGAAGTGGAAAGAAAGCATTTTAAAGTTGACATTTTGACATGAACTGGTTACAGTTTAGTGATCATCTATTGTAAGATTGACTCTTTTTAAAGTTTTTTCTTTTTAAAAATATTTTCCTTTTTATTCTCTTGCACATTTTTCCACACCTACATTAAGACAGGCTTAAGTTTTGACAGTAGAAGGATACTGGTCAGATTTTAACAGTTAGATATAAAATACAACAATTACTATATATTTCAACCAGCAGGGACTGAGACCCCCCATTGGTGTCTTAATCCAAAAATGGCATTTTAAATTCATATAAACCTTGCCTTAAGGGATAGAGAAAGGACAATTTAGGGAACAGCATGAGGTTAAACATTGATCAGTAGGCCTGTCATTCTTGCTAGACTTTGGTAGAATGTAGACTAAGAAAAAATAACTGCAAAATATACTTTTGCTTCTCTAGAGACAATCTCTCTTGCTTCCATTGTATGGATTTTAAATGATGAACCATATATTTCAGGCCAGGTTTTAAAAAATTGGAGAGGTTGAAAGTTGGAGTGTTAAACATGAAGTGAAATTTTATTTTTTATCATTTAAGTTTATATACTAAAGAATAGTCCACTGAAACTATAATTATTACATAATTTACTAGAGGCTTGGTGCATGAAATTAGTGCACTTTGGGGCGGGGGAGGCCTTCAGCATGGCCTGTGCCCTCTTGCAGTCTGGGAGCTCTTGGGGGACGTCCGACTGATGGCTTAGGCCCGCTTACCCTGTGACATTCTTAGTGCTGCCGTGCAGGCGGGAGAGGCTCCCATCACTGCCACTGCACTCGCCAGCCATGTGCTTGGCTCCTGCATCAAGTGTCTGCCCCTTGATGTTCAGTGCACATCATAGAGACTGGTTGTTTCACCATTTGGTTGATTTGCATATTAGCCTTTTATTATATAGGATAGTTGACTAAAGTATTTTACATAAGCATTATTGCTTTAATAGATTCTCCTGTGAGAAGACATATTTGATAATATTTGGAACAAAACCTGGATGTTTTGGTTCTGTTACTCTTTTTTTCAATGTTGGAATATAAGTATAACTCTGGTTGTGTAATATATTGCAGGTAGCATGTATGCAGCTCATCAATGCCCTTATTACATCTCCTGATGATCTAGACTTCCGGCTTCACATCAGAAATGAATTTATGCGTTGTGGATTGAAAGAGATATTGCCAGTAAGTGCTCTGCAGTCTCCTTATTAATTAAAGGAGTACTTTAGTAGGGGGGAATGTAGGTAAATTACCTTCAAGAGTAATTTGTGGGGAAAAAAGGCTTGAATATTAAAATTTATTTTTTAAAACTATATGACAAGTTTTTGAGTAACACTTTAAAAGTTTGAATATTATAAGTCAAATTGAGTGGTTGGTTTATTGTTTATGTTTTTATTTAATTTTTTGCATTATGGATGAAAAGTTTATTACAGTTTTTATTTGATATCTCTAGAATTTAAAATGCATTAAGAATGATGGCCTGGACATCCAACTTAAAGTTTTTGATGAGCATAAGGAAGAAGACTTGATTGAATTCTCTCATCGTCTGCAAGATATTAAAGCTGAATTTGAATATCCTTTTGTTCTACAATGTTCTCAGATATATAAAATTACTGGTAAACCCTAACAAACCAACCTTTATCCCATAAAATAGTAAACTTCTAAATAAACAATATAAATTCAAGCCTTTGTGAAAGAGGATAATTATATAAAATTTTATTATATTTTACTTAATGTGTGTTTTTTTTTTTTATGAGTACACACATAAGTAAATAGATGTTACAATATACAAGTGACTTCTGTTAGACTAGTGTAGTTTTTGTGTGTAGTCTATTAGTTCTTCTTTTTATGTTTGTTACCTCCCATCCTCTGATGCTTCCAGCAGTAAGTGTTAGGGTACCATAGCCTGCTGGTTAGCTCCTGCCCTACATCCTTGGTACATACTCATATGGGCCTTTGTGAACTCTCTGGGCCTGAACATGTTTTGTTGTTTCAGAGATCTGCCAGGGTCCTGTCCTTCACTGCGGCTTCTGCCAGACCCAGTACTGTAATCACAGCCATCTGCCTATTGTACTGTCTTCTAGCAGCATCTTGGCTCTAGAGAGGGAGATTGGTTGAATTCTAGAGGAGAAGCCAAGAAATGTTGGGTTGTCATTTACACAAAATTCCTTCTACTCTCAGTTCTAACTACCCATATTTGATTACATGTTGATATGCATGATGCCTATTTTAGGGTGAGATATATAATAATCTTTAGAAGTCTTACAGAGCAGACTCTGTCATATTACTTCAGTTCTGTGTAAAGGATTAATAAATCCAAATATTTCTTAATCAATTTACTGAAGCATATGATGTTTACAACATGGTGTGGAGCACAGTTAAGGAAACTATAGCAGAGAAATATTTTATTTCTATTCTTCAGCATCTTTTACTCATTCGCAATGATTATTTTATAAGGTAAGAGAAAGCTATATTCTGATGTTTTATTTTACTGATAAAAATTTATTAATTGTGAAATTCACCCCATGTTTGATTTGGGCAAGCAAATAATTTTAATTGTTTTTTTATCATAATACTCATTCATAGAATGTGATGTTTCCTCTGGGCATATATTTGAATAGATAATGGTAAAATGATATTACTATTATTTTTTTAAGCTCGAGGGAGTCTTGTTTATAGTTTTTCATCTGAATAAAAATGCAAACTAGCAACAAATTACTAATTTATCATGTGATGGATAATATTTTCTGGTTATTGTTTAGGCAGCAGAAATGTTGAGGAGTTTCTTTTTATAAGTTACATGAAGAGCACTTAAATTTTGCATTTATTAAGTAGGTAGACAGTGCCTTAATACTATAGGTTTGCTTAAAGTTGCTCATGTATCAGAAAAGTAAGACAGATGACTTATAATCATTTGTCCTAACCATCTTGATCTTATTTTTTTTTAAATATATTTTATTGATTTTTTTACAGAGAGGAAGGGAGAGAGATAGAAAGTCAGAAACATCGATGGGAGAGAGACATCGATCAGCCGCCTCCTGCATGCCCCACTGTGGAGATGTGCCCGTAAGCAAGGTACATGCCCCCAACCGGACCTTTCAGTCCTCAAGCCGACGTCTATCCACTGAGCCAAACTGGTCTTGGCCATCTTGATCTTATTAACACATTGTTTATCCTGTCTATACCTTTCCTATATGTAACTATATGTGGACATTAGCACCTAATTTGCCTGGGTTGCTATGAAAATGAAATACAGTAACATGGGTAAAACTCCTACTCAAACACCTGGCATCTGGTGTATACTCACTAAATGTTTTCAATATCCTCAATATTTTGTTTTTATTACTATTTTATGAGGGAAGTTGAGATCTTTGAATATAAAGTCATTTATGTTGCCTCCAATTATAGCTTTGTTGAAATTGCATTCTTAAATACTGTGAATCTTGAAGCATTTGCTAGAAATTTCTCATTTAGGCCCTGTCCTCTGGGTGTATTCTTTTTGTTTTTATAAAGAGGTTCATGCATTTATAATAAGTTTAAGTTAGAATTATGTCCATTCACATAGAATTTTTGTCACACTTTCATTTTTTTATTTACATACAGTAAAATTGACTCTTTTTGGTATACAGTTCTATGAATCTTTTTGGTCTTACCTTCTTTTTGGTATCACTATCTCAGCTGGACCTAGAAGTCTTCTATTATCTGAACATATTTTAAACTATTTTTATGAAAATAATTTAATGGAAATAAACAATTCATTTATTTTTTTATTAAAAAGATTAGATGGTGAATAAATGGATTTCAGAATGCAAAGTAATGCCATTTAAAAGAATCTATATATATATAAAAGGTTAAGTGTCCATCCGACTGGTAGCTCTGATGTGCACTGACCAACAGTGGGCAGACACTCATCTCAGGAGCTGCCATGGCACACACTGGTCATTTAAAAATAAACAGCACCATGGACTTGGCACTGACAAACCAACACTTGGCTTTCCCCAAGTGGAACACAGGCCCCGTCACCATCTCAGAGAAAAACCCTACCAAACTTCAGCCAATGCTGCCAAGACCCCATGGTGCAAAATGAGACCCACAGCCTAGCCCAACCCAGCCTGGAAACAGTCCTTGTGGTTGCCAGGTAATGACATCCCTTAGCAACGCTTGGTTTCCTCTACCTAGCAACTAGCTTCCTTGGAATTTCTTCAGCCCAGGAATATGACTTGCTTTGTAGGCAGATGCAAACATTTTACAGTTTAACCAAATATCTGTGAAGCATTTTCAACGTGCCTTATCTCATTTGATTCTCACAGAAGTCCTGGAATAGGTAGATAGGACACTCTGTGGAATCCCATTTTATTTTCATTAGCCAGAAAATGGAGATTTAGGAAGTTTAGAAATTTGACCCAACAGAAAAGAAGTAAGAAATGGTGGACCTTGAAAATGACTTCAGCTTTTCTCACTGTACAGAATATAGTCAAACACTGCTACAGTAAAATATTTTATCCTTTGTTCTCCCTGTGTGATCTACAATAATAATTTGCTTTGTGTTAATATTTACTGCAGTGTTATTGACAATTATCTGAAAGAAAAGTCGTGGTGCTTCACTGGGCTGAAAAAAGTTTAGCTAAATCAGAAAGCAGGTCTAATTAAGCAAGGTTATTCTCTATATATAAAAGGCCAAGTTGGCTTACACGTTTTCGATATATATAAATCTCTTGCTGGTGCCAATCACATGCATTTGTTTTGATCTGTCATTGTCAATTCTGAATTTGGTTGACACTTTTATTATAGAGGAAGAGTGAATTGTGATATTAAAATATTTCTCTTTCAGTGTGCACAAATCCGTGCACTGAAACACGAGTTAGTAGATAAGAAAATTAGAATATCTCTTCACTTTCACATTGAAAACAAGGAAATATTATTCTAAGGGATCTTGATTAGAAATGGTATATCAAGGAAGCCCTTGCCAACCAAGAAAAATCAAATTCAGTAAAATAATTGGAAGGTGGAAGAGGAGATCAAATTCAGTTCTGCAGCAAAAATTGGTGGCTTACCATGTGCAGAATACTATGGTAGTTCAGCATGCATAGGAGATAATTTCTGATATTCTGTAAAAATATTACAGAGAAAGTGAATATGATTTTAAAATATCTTCTAACACGGCTTTTTTGTCAGTATATAATAATAATTGTGTTAGTCTCTTAATTAAGTTTTTTCCATATTCCTCTGACATACACTAACTTACTGATATCACTTATAGAGATTATTTTCTCAATTATATTTCTGGAAATCAGATGTACACTATTCTCTGCTAGTATTACCTTGCTGAAAGAGTTTTTGCCCAACATTTCAGCTATATCATAAATGAGCTCATGGTTGGGCATGTGGAGGAGGGAAAATAGTTACTGAAATGATTTTTCTTTCAATGACATAAGTAGCTTGTGGTATTAATTAAAATATTTTTATTATTGAAACAGCATTAGAATATGTGATTATGGCTAAAATCTTAGAGAGTGAGAGATTATTTTTTGAAAGCAGTTGATAATACCTTCTTGCTTTGATTCATATCCAGAAATAGTGTCTTGAACATTTTTATTTTGACAATTAATGAGCAATAGTCTTTTTGCTAATGTTAAGCTGCAGTAAATATTATTGCTGTTACTCTCCCTCACAGAGTACACCTGGGCCTTTTTCCACCACCAGCATGTTAACATTACCTTCCTCCCCCAAGCTCTAAGGGCCCTTCCTTTACCTGTGATTTTACCAAATAAACGTTCTCCTATAGTTAGAGTCTTGGCTTTGAATTCTTTCCTAGCCATAACTCAAGTACTTAATTTTTAAAAAAATTTATGGCATGTAATGTTGGTTGATTATATGTAGGGTAAGTTGGTTAAGGGCAGTTTACAGGAAAGGAAAGCCTGAGTGGCTAGAGAGGCCATCGCATAGATGGTAAAGAAAGTTTGGAGAGAAAATGTACGCAAAAAGTCATTGAGGAAACAAATTAGTTATGGGAGTGGAGAGTAGCTGGGCCTGGATGACTGATGGTACCTTATTATAATATTGCCCACCCTGTCTATCACTTTAGTTTGTTTTGTGTATATAAAATATTCTAGCTGTTTCTTTCACATATGTTGGCTTGAGTTTGAAGGGATATTCTTTAGCTTATTATACACATTAAGTGGACTGAAATGTAATAAAACATGAACTTTTCTGGGCATTTTAGTTAACTTTTTTGACAAAATTGTTATACTAAATTTTTCTAGCTTTTTTGAGTAAGAATTATTTATTTGATATTGTATATAATTTATAGTATCAGTTTTTAATTTGGTTCCATATACATTCTAAAATGTATGGTTTGAAGAACTTTCGAGAGAAAATTTTAGAAATTTGTTTTGTTATATTTATGTTAATAAAACAAACCAATGGTAGCTATTTCAGTATGGTAGAGTGATTGGTTGATGATCTTTATTGAGGACTTCTTTGAGCACATATCTCAGGTTATCTTAATATACTTACTTTTACTGCCTACTAAGTCAAGATTCTGACTTATATAAGAAAATCTTTAAAACACTATATTTGCAAAAACGTAATAAAAAATAATGTCTCTAAATCATTAGGAGAAAAGTGATAGGTTAATTGTATTTACTGACTCCCATGTTAAATCTGTTATGTCATCTATTGAAACTATACAAAGTAAATGATTAAACTTGAAATCAAACTTATCAAAATATTTTTAATGTAAAATTACACTAATGAATTCAATATACACTCTTTTTCTTTGATTTAGGCAACAGTACTTCAAATTAATTGATGAGTGTGTATCTCAAATTGTATTACATAGAGATGGGATGGATCCAGACTTCTCATACCGAAAAAGACTAGATTTAGATTTAAGTCAATTTGTTGGTGAGTATCCCTCTATTATTTAAATGGAAATGTCTTACTGTCTCTTAACCCCCTGGATTAGGTCTAGAATATTTGTTCTCATAGTGGGGCCTGTAGACTACTGAGGCCCTTGATATCCTTTCTAGGGGTTCTAATAGTTAAATCTATTTTCATAATAGTATTAAGACATTATTTGTCTTTTTTTTTCACTATCTTGTCTATAATTGAACCTGGGACCCTTCAGTCTGTGGGCTGCCACTCTCTCCACTGAACCAAATGGGCTAGAGCAGCACACACTTTCTTAAAAATGAAATGAAGTATGTCTGTACTTTAAGGAAAATGAGTGATAACATTTGTTATCAATGATAAAATTCAAGCTTTCAAGTAAAATTTCAAAATGTGGAATGATTTTCAGATAGTATCTGAAAAGAAAATTTATTACTGGACATTAGGAGAATTTTTTTTTTCTTGAGTTAATGAATGTTTCTGACATTTAGCACTTGCTGAACATAGGACATAGGAAGGAAATATATATTTGAACACAGTTTGGCTATATAAGTGAAACATTTATATAGTTAAAATGAAATTATTTTATTTATTGATATTAAATGTTTAGAATAAGTTTATAGGCACTGAACGACACAAATACAGATGGTGTGGATATGAACAGATGAGAGAAGATACAAGGTTGGACATTTTGGGAGACAACTGTTGAAAAGTATGGGGCACAGATAATTTCATGTATTACAGTGAAAATTAAGAGACACTGTGTAACAGGAATCAGAAGTTTAAGTATTTATTTAGTACTATGGAGCCAAGCAATTTAGAAAGTAAAATTACCAATATTGGAATTAGATAGGGATAATAGTTTCCTTCTCTTATAGCAGGAAATTATCTATAATGTCTTAAATAGATATGTTAAGAAATAATCGTATAAACATTTCATTTAGAGTTAGAAGCTATCCACCAGAATAATCTAAAACAGAAAGGGCTAAAAGAGGTCCTAGAACATGGGTTCATTTTTCACTATTAGTTTTCATTAGAAGCCCCTCTATAATGTTTTTCAAAGCCATGTTCATGTATTATTTTCATTAAAAAATAAAAAGTATAAAATACATTATGAGAAATCCATGTATATACTTTGAATAATTATAAAGGCAATGTTAGCTAGCTATCAGCTGTTATATGTGTGTATACAATTGTTTGGGATACCATATATATTGTTTGGAAAACATGAGGATGTTTTGATGATCTGAGAAAGATAGATAGAGAAACCAAGATATGATAGAAAGATCAGTTGCCTCCTGTATGTGCCCTCACTAGGGATTGAATCCACAACCTGGGCATGTGCCCTGAACAGAAATTGAACCAATAACCAATAATAGGAGGATGCTTCATTCATTTGAGCCACAGAACTCAGAAACTAATGTTAACTATTTTAATCAATATTTCTTCTTAAAGACAAAATTCTAGAAATAGAATTGCTTATACTTTGAAGTTTCTTATTTATACTTTTATTATGTTGGCAATTTGGTTTCTCTGTGCCACCTCCAAGTTTGGCATTATGGATTACTTAATCTTTGCTATTTCATATTAAAATTTTTATATTTTCATATCATTAAGGAAAATAAAATATTTATACATTTGTTTTAGCAATATTTGGTTTTGTTAACTTTCTTTTCATTACTATGGCCCATTTTCCTATTTTGTGTTGGATATCATCTCTTCTTCCTTCAAAATATGTATGAACTGATGGTAGAAACCTTTGTTACAGTTGAACTTCCTCCTCTTTTTCCTAATAGTTTAAAATTGTGGTAGAGTTTGTCTTTCCCTTTATGTCTTATGGCCTTGTTATTATGCTTAGAAAATTTTTCTTCATTCCAACATTATAATATGTTTCTCTACTTTGCTTATTTCATTACTGGCACTGTTCTAAATCTTTCTAATTTTTTTTATGTTTTTCTAAACTTTTAAAGTCCTAATGAATTTGATAAGCACTGCAATTTAAAATTTCTTACCTTTGAAATTTTAGATATTTGCATCGATCAAGTGAAAGTAGAAGAGTCTAAAGAGAAAGCATCAGAATTTTACAAGAAAGTAAGTGACTTTTATTATTTGGGGAACCGTTGCAGGTATGCTCTACATTAGAATCTTTGCTTGTTGTTACCATTTTCTTCCTCCCTCCCTCCCTCCCTCCCTCCCTCCCTCC
>JAAGEH010000012.1:31406636-31434494 GCA_011751065.1 Lasiurus cinereus | reverse complement strand
CATTTTCTGTCAAATACACATTTGTTCCTGATATTCTTTTAAATTTTTTTTTTTATATATATCTATATAAAAGATAATTTATATATATATATATATATATATATATATATATAGTTTTGCTATTTAAGTATCTCATTTTGGTTTCTTTGTGACTCTCAGTTCTAAATTTTTGAGATACTTCTTAGCTTTCCATATTTTCTAGCAGAGATCAGAAAGGAAATATGAAAATAACCTGTAGGCATTTTTTTTCTGATCATCTGTTTCTTTTTCTCATTTTTCCTTTCAGTTGTCCATCTCACCCTTTCTCTTTCCTATTCAAGTCCACAAATATTCCTTGGGTGGCCATTTATGTCAGGCCTTATGTTGCACACTGGGGATACTATAATGCGAAAGGCAGACATGTGGTCCATTCTCATGTTGCTTATGCAGTCTCAAGTGACTGTGTCAAATTCTTAGTTGAAATATAGGAATGAGGAGTGCAACAATAAAGGCTGATTTTGATTTTAGGAAAGAATGACACATTTTATGGTCTTTGGCTTTTGTTAATAATTAACGCAATTATAAAAAGAACATTATAATATCACTTTGATATTTAATCATAATATTCTTGTATTGAACATTTGGTTTCATCAAAATGATGCTAATGACCTGTGTATTTTTTACCAGATTGGAAGCATCTGTTGGTTTTTACAGGCTGTTAGAAAATGGATTAAAGTATACTAACAAGTTATTGGTGTTGGGTTTATCAACTAAAATGAATATTAATTATTTTCATTATTCACAAACTATTACCTTAATAGGGTTTAAAGTATATGAATAGTCTAATTCAGCTAGACTGATTTAATATGAAAATGTGATTGCACATTTGTTAGCTTCCTGAAGTAATCACATTTTGTAACAGGTGCATCATATTTGCCAGATAGGGCTAATAAACTCGTTTATAAATATTTCTCAACTGAACAGTTGTGGCATATGGAAACAGTTAATGGATAACACTCTTAAAAAATCAAGCTGAGATTTCTGACATCATAGTTCAGTGGACAGAGAATTGGGATACAGAGTGAATAAACTATGGATTATACTAGGGGCTTGGCTGCATTCAGGATTGTGCTTTGTATGAGAAACACAATTTATTCCTCTTTATGAATAAAAGTAATAAAAAAACTAAACTACCTAACAAGCCTACATTTAGATGGACAAGATAATTTCTAACAGAGAGCTATGTTTCTTGGGAATGCATGTTAATAAAGAGATAATGCCAAAACAAATGTAATATATCTTAAACATCTTAAAGATTTCTGAAAAGATATTTGACAAACACTAATTTGGAAAGATTGGGGAGAAAGTCAGTGGAGAATTAAAATTTCTCTAGGGATTTATCATTTGGTATTTGTCTGAATTTCAAAAGAACTAAAGACTTAAGGAAATTATGAGGCAGGTCGGGAATGTCTTGTTTCATCATTAGAAAGTATCTCATTGTTACCAATTATATTGTATTCTGTCTTGGGTTCCTGTAGGAATAGCATTTTATTCTGAAATAGGACCTAAAGAAAAATGCTGTAGAAAGTGATTTTATTTAGCCTGGATCCACAGGCAACTTTCAAGTCCATAAAATGTTTCAGTTATGTTCTTGGTTACACCATGTATCTTTGGTATTTTGAAAGTTCCTGTAAATAAGCATATTTCTTGTGTATTCTATAGGTGGTATAAGCAGAAAGGGAGGAGGATTGAACTTGTATGTATTGGAGGTTGTATACACCCTTAAACATAACTTCCTTTCCTATTTTCTCTTCTCTTTTTTTCCTTCTTCCACTAGAGGGAGGAATGGTTGTTAGGGTACTATAGTCAACTTGAGTCACTTGGCTAGTGAGAAATAGTCCATATTATAAGTTCACTTTGGCATTTTAATTCTGCTAACAGTTTTAGTGTCCCACCTATACTTGTTGTCCCTTAACAAAATTTTAAGTTCATTCCATTCCATTGTTATTGCATGCCCTTTTTCTCTCAGGATTTCCCTTCTACTTCCTGTATCTTTTGTCTTATCCCTATTTCTTGTATCCCTTTTATCTTATCCCTTACCCCTTTTTTTTGTTGCTCTATGCTTGCTCAAAGTCACTTCCATATTTCAGAAAGTTATTCTTCTGTACTATGTTCTATCATTCAAGACTCCCACTCATAATTAGTACACAGTACTATTCACCTGAAAATATGAATGAGGCTTATCCTTCTAAATGCACTATTTTAATCTCCAAATCACATCTGTAAATTAGGCTCTTTACTTTTCCTCGTGTCTCCTTCTCCTGCATTCCTCTCTACCTCCATGGCCGCCTCCCCACACACCACTTTCCAGGCTTAGAAGAAATGAAGTTAGTGATATAGAGAGTGGGGTCCTGCTGGGAGAGAAATTAGGAAATGTAGGAAATGTAGGGCTTCTTGCTGGATGATATGCTATAGGAATTTGATATTAAATAGTGTAGAAAGCCGAAACCGGTTTGACTCAGTGGATAGAACATCGGCCTGCGGGCTGAAAGGTCCCAAGTTCGATTCCGGTCAAGGGCATGTTCCTTGGTTGCAGACACATCTCCAGTGTGGGGTGTGCAGGAGGCAGCTGATCAATGTCTCTCTCTCATTGATGTTTCTAGCTCTTTATCCCTCTCCCTTCCTCTCTGTAAAAAATCAATAAAATATATTTAAAAAAATAAATGGTGTAGGAAATTCTTTTGTAACAGAAACTTTCTGTATGATAATAACTTTATTATATATTTTATAATCCTTGAATATTCTAAGTTAGATTTTGAGATGATTATATATTTGTGTGTTTGAGTAAACTGGCTATTCTTTGTCCCTCAAGATGAAATCATTATCATTTAGGCATATAATTTTATACGTTGTAAGATATTCTTTCTGTTCATTTAGCATAGCAGTACCTATGCCATTTTTACCTGTAAAGTTCATATATATCACATTTATATCCTATTAGAATCATTTCAGATACTCAAATATCATTGAAACTGATCACTATTTCAAAATTAGAGTACTTATTAGATCTAAAGCTAGATTTTGATATTTAATACATTAATAAAGAAGCATATTTTCTTAGTTGGGTCCTCTAGGAAGCAGATGCTAAGCTGTCAGAGTGCAAGAGAGTTTTTAGGGGGAAGGGAAGGGCTATATGCAAAAGGTAGAAGGGGGGAAGTGGGACTGAGCAGGAGGAACCTTAGGCCATGATGAACACTTGACAGATTCTCAGCCATCCCAGCTTAGAGGGAGCTCTAGAGCAGAGAATTCCTAGAGGAGCCCCAGGCTAGCCTTTTTGAACCATGCTAAGTCTCTGGCAGGAGGCTGCCCAAGAAGAATGGGCCTGGGCACAGAAGCCCAGAAAGATGCTGAGAGTGCTAATAGCTTGGAGTTTATCAGCTAAGCGCACTCCATGCTCATTCCTGAAGGGAGACTTGAGCAGTTCATCTTCTTGGTTTCCATTCATGCATGTTACATGTTCATAACTGGTGTTCAGTGCATTTTGATAGCTCTACTTGAGTATCATTTGCTTCCTTTGAAATCCTATGTATTTTGCATTTTAAAATTATTCTGAGAATGGATCTACTTCTCTGACTACCAGTAGGGTCCATGGCAATGAACCCTGCTATATAGCTTTTCTGATTTGTGTAGTGGTAGGAGTGAGGGAGGTTAGAGGCCTGGGCCCTGCCTCAGCTGATGCCTATTCACATACTGGATGGGCAAAGGTAGGTTTACAGTTGTTCGTAGGGAAAATAACTGCAGGTTATGCTTATTACAATAGCTTTATTGACTGTTTTGCATACTCACAATTGTAAACCTACTTTTGCCAACCTGTGTGTGTGTGTGAGTGTTATGTGTGTTACAACTCTACTGGTCAATATATTATTTGTAATGAGGTATTTAATTCAAGTTAGAAGTAATTATATGGTGGTTTCAATATCAGGACATCCATTTTTTTAATCCACTGTAATAGCTATTATAATGCATTTGTTAAAGTATATATTGAATCTGGACAAGTGTGAAACTTTTAAATTAGACAATAATAAAACAACAGTAATACTAATAATTGTCTCTTGTTTAGCAGTTATGTTTCCTTCACTTATATCATTTTATTTGCTCCCCAAACCAACCCTGTGAAATACCAAGGCAAATACTAAATCCATTTTATATTTAAGAAAAAGTTACACTTTTCGAGAGAAGTTTGACTAAAAGGAGCCACCACTCTGAATGGAATACAGATGTGAGTCTAAAGCTATAGCTCCTTCTGCTATGCTGCACTGCTTCTCTGATTAAAAGAAATCCTATTATGTTTAATTTAAAGTGCTCTTCTTTGATTTAAAATAATTTTCCTCTCATCTCCTGCCACCTTACCACTGCCCCATAGCAGTTCACTCTTTTCCCACAATTTATGTTAAAGGCTTTAAAAACTTTCCTTTTTTTATTAAGACCATCTTTCATCATTTGGTACCTCTATTCACTTTGGTAGATATTTGAGCTGTAAATCCTGACACTATGCTGTGGAGTATATGGGAGAAGGGAGGGACTACAGAGTCTACCCTACAAGTACTTGACCCTGGGTTTTACAGCTGTACATTTTTCCTCCACAAAACAGGGAGATAATACCCACCTTACAAGGTTAGTGTGAGAAATATAGAATCAGTATTTTAAAGCCTCTAATGCCCAGCTCATTGTAGTTGCTCAGGAAATTTTAGATGAACTTAAATTTTGAGAATGCAGATTTATTTCCACTTGTAAAGTTTGGTGTGTCATCTCTGAATCTTCCACAGTTGTTACAAGTTCAACGACCTTCCTCTAGCTTTGGTTACAAATGCAGCCTTCTAAACCATGAAACTGTGTCACTTATGATGTAACATTGGTCTGTACCATTAACTTTAGAAAATAATAATAGAATATTATTCTGTATATCTTATGTCTTTTATATTTGTGTATATCTTAACTGTGAAATGATTTATTAAGTTCCCGTAGAGAAAGCTGTTGAATCAGGAATAAATGTAAAGACCTGTTTGGGGCTTATTTCCTCCTTTAAAATGGTGTTTGTTTTTTTGTTTTTGTTTTTTTTTCCATGATTTTTTTCCTTTCCAGTTTATGAGTCATTAATAGAGCTGCCTCCCAACCATTTTTGTAATTTTATGAAATTTAAAAACTGAACAGTTTAATTTTACTTTTTTTGGTGTGATTCAGTTTTAGAACATTGGGCTAATGACTTGAGGGGGATCTTCAAGAGTTCATTCAGTCCTTTATAGAACCTTACTGTTTCTTGTTAATAACTCATTATTTTTCACAGTTATTTACAGTTGCAAAGATTAGTGAGGATGATATGGATGGCTTAATATAATTATGGAACTGGATGCATTAAGGCACAGGAAACCTTTAGTTGATAGGCAAATATGAGTGCCAAGTAGAGCTTATGGCCTTAATTCTCCCCAGGGTTTGCAGAAAGGTTGATAACTGTTAATTTTCATAGTGTGCTAGTAGAAGGTTCAGAGGAATGAATTTTTTTCCTCCTCATCCTCCCCCCACCCCCCAGAAATTATTTTGGTGAATCATATGCATTTGTTAAAATTCTACCATTTTGACCTATTGAGAACTTTATTTGGTTTACCCTAATTCTTGTTTCCTAAACTGGTGACAAATTAAGGAAATATATAAAAAGCTGTCTTTAGTTTATAGCTTAATTGAAAATGACTGTTGGTATTTCTCCTTCCTTAATAGCTTGTCAAGTAATGGATAACGGTGCAAAACTCTGGAAGTAGAAAGTATTTATCTCGGAATGATTTATAGCCCCAAATCTAAGATTGGAATACCTTGGAATTTTACATGCTGCATTTGTGTATATAAATCAATCTTTTCTGTTGAATCCAGGAAAAAATTTGCTTGCAGGAAATAGTACTGAACTAAAAGTGACTTAACCAGGTCTGGTGGTTGGTGGTCTCAGAGTTTATAAACAACATCCCAATGATGTTAGGACTCTGGTGGCTTCTTGTTTATTTTCTGAGCTTTCTCTCCAGTGTCAGCATAGCTTAGCTAGTGAAGATAGGAATGATCATTATGTCACACATGGGGCTCAAGAGTAGAATTTATTTCTTGCCTTTATTAGGTTTTGGAGGCTATGCACATATTGCTCAGGTTGTGGCTTCTCATCTTCAAAATCAGCAGCAGGGAGGTGAGTCCTCAGGGGCCATCTGTCTCACCTGACTTCCTTGATGATTGACCTAAGCCAGCAAAAATTTCTTCGAAGACTCCTGTGATTGAATTGTGTCCACTTGGATCATCTAGGCTAATCTCCTAATTTTAGGTGTTTAACCTTAATTATATATGCAAAAGTTCCATTTTCCATGCACGGTTCTAGGGACTAGGACATAGACATCTTTGGCAGAGGTGGATGGGGGCAAGGACAACTGGAAGCCCTAAAAATCTGAACATATCACAAGGTACTTGGCCCTATTCACTTCACTCATTAAAATGGTCAGTTTCCTTAAGCTTTGGATCTTTACACATTAGATTAACATATGTTTCTGTTATCATAGTTAAGTGCCTTTCTGGAGTTTTAAGAAAAATTCTTATAATATGTCTTTCCAAGTGCCAGGAACGTTTTTCACTTTCTTTATTCAAATATGCTATATTTAATTAACGTACAACAGGTATCATCATGATTTTTAAATTTTTCTCTCAGTTAACTATCACCCCCACGCCCCAACCCCCTCTGGTGCCTTTTTTGAATCCTCATTGGTTTAGAGAAAGGAAGGGGGAGAGAGAGACAGACAGATATCAATTGGCTGCCTCTTGTACATGCCACAATGTGAACCAAACCAAAACCAAGGTGTGTGCCCTGACTGGCAATTGAACCCTTAACCTTTTAGTGTACAGGATAATGCTCCAACCAACTGAGCCACACGGGTCTGGACTTCTTTACATATTTTAATCTTATGTAGTCTTCTTTTTTTTTTTCCCAAACCAGAAATACCCTGCAAAAATCTAGGGTAAAGAGCCATTAGCATTTAAAAACAAATTGGTTCTTGACTTTTATTTGTTACTGCCTATTTTAAGAAAGAAAGAGAGACTGGTTCTTATTTAGGAAAATAAATGTATTATATTTTAATTTAATTGTTAATTATTGTTTAAAGTATTACAAATAATAATAATACATATATCTCCTTTTTCCCTATTGATCTCCCCCAGGCCTCCTCTGCCACTCTCTCCCTACCCCCCACTAGTTTCTGTGTCTATTGGATATGCTTATATGCATGCAAAATGTATATTATATTTTATAACACATTTATATTATATTATATTTATATATATTTATATTATAAATGTGTTATAAAATTCATTTATATAATAAATGTATTATAAATATATTAATAATATATATAATAATATATATTATTAACTTTTTGGAGATAACTGTTTCTACATTGCCTATTGAAAAAAAAGTAACAATTTCCTTACCTCAAAGTTTTGTATTTTTATTTTAAAATATAGATTGCTACTCTTGTTTTGTGATGTTTTAAAAAATATATTTTCATCTGAAAAATAATTATTTTTATTGATAGCAGCTTTAGGAAAAGAGACCTTTTCCTGGTTCAACTATTACTCAAACCTAATCTGCATCTACAAATGGATATGAATATATAATTTCATTATAACCTGGAAAAAAATTATAATTGCATATTTCACTAGATAATTTAAAATATATAGAAAAAGTTTATTTTAATTGGAAAAACTTCATCACTGAGGGAAATCACATTTATCAAAAGATCAAATACAACTTCATTTCACACAAAATAAGCAATTTATTTTAATTAAATTGTAGGCTCTTTGTTATTTGACAGTACACTCTCCTGTTATCATATTGCTTTAGACTAGTTCTTCGTGAAGCAGGGCTCTTCTCCCTTCTTTAATTTTCTTTTCTTTTTCAATTAGAGAACCAATTATTTCTCCTGGTTTCACAGTTCACAATGGGACAGTTTGGCTCTTTGCTCCCATAGCATAAGATTAACCCAAAAGAGTTGAAAAATAACTAATTGTATTTGATTTTAAATGAGGGATGTTAGTCTTTAGAACTTTTAAGTTGTGCTTTAAAATTACCCCCTTTATTTACTTCATTAAAAATGTTATCTATCTGTATAAAAGTGAATATGAATTGTTTAAATTGACAAATCATTTATATTTCCATTACCTGCTTTATGAGATTTAGCAGTGTTTTCAATATCAGTAGCAAGCAAAGAGCAGTTTCTGTTAGCTTCTGGGTGGTAAAAGACTTTTATAATGGAGTTTATATGTACCTATATATGTAAATATATATACATGTGTATAATATGAAAGAATATTATTCCATTAACCAGCTAATCTAATATGGACTGATCAGTGGTTTGCTGTTTCATTTTTTTTTTTTTTTTTAGCATCTCTCTAACTTGGCAGGGTTGTTGAGTGCGGAGAAGGCAATATGATCATCCATGCCTACTTTTATATCTCTGAGATGTACTTCATCAAAAAGCTATTTTTGTGAATGTGTTCTTGATGAACAAGCATAACCTACAACTTCAATAAACCAAAATTTCTCATTATTCTTCATTAGGGTTGTAAGAAGGCCAGAGCAACTACTAGGGAGGAAAAAAAAAAAAAGAAATGGTAGAAAGTAACAGACTTACTAGTACACACTAAAGGGGAAAATGCGTGGCGGCCTTGTCCCATTTTAATGGGAAAAGGCTCAAAGTAGTTGCAAATCTGGCCTTCAAGGCTGCATCATTAGACAGTCAGAATGAACTCGCTTCTGACCCATACCTTGTGTTGCTTCCAGTTTCCTGTGGGAACACTAGAGAAAAGGGGGAGGGATGGGCATGAGAGGGAGGGAGGAAGCCTTAGTGGTGCATTGGTATGGAAAACACCTTGTTATCAGCTACTCTGACTTACCTGTGTAATACAATGACATCTATTTTTTTTTTAACTTTAAAAGCCTTCATAGCTATTTCATTCATTACACATTATCCAAATTGTTTTTTCTTAAATACCTTCTATCTATATTGTTTTCTCATATTCTGTTTTTTATGAGAGTAATATTTCTGTCTAAAGATTTACCATCTCTACAAATATCACATTTAGCATATCCCATATGTACACATATTCTAAAAAAATACAAAGAAAAAGACTTCTATAGCATCTGCAGTCAGGTCCAACTTGTATTTCTACCTGTATTGTTATTATTTTTCTGTTCTACAAGACGACATTTTAGTAAAATTTTCACTAAATTTGCCTGTGCATTTACTTGCCTTCTCTCTGTGTCTTCATCACTAACTCTGAATGTTTTCATTTGTCCCTACCCATTCTTTTTCTCCTAGGAAAATTCCTCATGAAAACTGCTTCCACCTTACTATTTTATATTTCTTTAAGCCTGAAAACCAGGCTTTAAGATGGATACATTTATTCATTCATTCCTTTATCTATTGAAATATGTTTTTATTGATTTCAGAGAGGAAGAGAGAGAGAGAGAGAGAGAGAGAGAGAGAGAGAGAGAGAGAGAGATAGCAACATCAATGATGAGAGAGAATCATTGATTGACTGCCTCTTGCATGCCCCACACTGGGGATTGAGCCTGCAACCTGGGCATGTGCCCTGATAGGGAATGGACCCGGTTCATAAATTGATGCTTAACCACTGATCCACACTGGCCAGGCTGCTGCCACCTTATTGACAACGTCTTTCAGTTGATGAGGCAGCCGGGAGCTTGCCTGGGTTCTGTGCCAGATCTCTACAGTTGTTTCTTCTGCTTTCACATAGTTGAGTCCTTTCTCTCTTTCTCCTGAGGGAATGCCAAAGCTTTAGGAAACCCCTCTGGTTCCTGCTTCTCTGCTCTCTTAACTTTTTCTCTTCCTATCTCCTCCCAGTTTTCACTTCAGCCACACTGGAGAGCCTCCGTGATATACCTCCAATATACTTTCAATACGCCAGATCTATTCCTGTCTTGATTCTGGAATATTCATATTTTAGATATCTGCTTGATAAAGACCTTCATCACCACAAGTCCTGACTCACATGCTGCCTTCTCAATGAGGCCACTACACTTAACCTCCCAATTTAATACAGACACATTTTTCATGCTCCCTACCCTCTCATCCCAGTCCCAGTCCTCCCTACCTTGTTTTTTCTTTCATACTTATCTCCTAAAATGTTATTACTTCTTTACTAGGTAATGTTTCTTTTCATTTTTCTGATTTTCAAAATGCATTGTTAAGTTTATTGTTAAGAAAGTAATGTTTCTTTTTCTCTCTTTGCCCCCTTTAGAATTTAAACTCTCTTAGGAGAAGAATCTTTGTTTCTTTTGCTGATGTATCCCAAGAACCTAGAACAGTGCTCAGCAAACTGTGGCTTGTGAGCCACATGCGGCTCTTTGGCCCCTTGAGTGTGACTCTTCCACAAAATACCACAGCCTGGGCGAGTCTATTTTGAAGAAGTGGTGTTAGAAGAAGTTTAAGTTTAAAAAATTTGACTCTCAAAAGGAATTTCAATCATTGTACCGTTGATATTGGCTCTGTTGACTAATGAGTTTGCTGACTACTGACCTAGAAGAATGCCTGCCACATAGGAGGCACCTAATTAGTGTTTGCTGAATAAATGAATGGATTTTCATTCCTTGAAAGCAGAAATGTAATAATTTCAGCCTTCTTCAGCAAACTGTCTTTTACTACATTTACAATAAATAGAAATTTTGGAAAGAGAGAATAATTATTTAAATGATTTACAGTCCAATTAACTCGGCCACTGATGACTAGCTCTGAGTAACAGGCTCTTTTGTAAATAAGGTAAAAAAATTCAGAGAATAATGAAGGTGGTTGAGAATGTGTAGGTTCACAGTGTAGATTATAAAATAATTCATTGTATTCTGTTTTAAAGAAGTTAATGTAAAGAAGAGAGTTTAGGTAATTCTCTGTTATTGTGGGATAGATCTTGAATTTACACCTGAAAAGCAAGAATAACTTTGGATTCAGTTTATAACGCATTTTATAATTTTTTCTCTTGAAAATTGCTCCTTTTTTGGGTATTGATGTGTATGTGTGTGAATGGAGCTGAAATTCTCATTACATAAAATTAACCATTTAAAAGTTTATAACTCATTGGAATTTAATATATTTACATTATTGTGCAACCACCACCTCTATCTTGTTCCAAAACATTCCCACTAGTCCAAAGTAAAAAATCACAACCCAGTGTTCATTATCAGTTTCTCTTCAATAGCACTTCCCCCCAGCTCTGACAACCACCAGTCTGTTTTCTGTGTCTATGAATTTATCTATTCTGGATGTTCCATATAAGTATAATCATGCAGTGTGTGAACTTTTGTATCTGCCTCCTTTCACCTAGCAATATATATTTTTAAAATATATTTCAATTGATTTCAGAGAGGAAGGGAGAGGGAGAGATTGAAACATCAGTAATGAGAGAGAATTATTGATTGGCTGCCTCTGGCATACCTCCACCTGGGGATTGAGCCCACATTCCGGACATGTGCCCTTGACCAGAATCAAACATGGGACCCTTCAGCCTGCAGGTGGACACTATCCTCTGAGCCAAGGCTCAGCACAGTATTTTTGAGTAATCATCTGCATTGTAATATGTATCAGTACTGCATTATTTTTAATGAGTGAGTACTATTCCCTTGCATATACTAATATACACCATGATTTGTTTACTCATTCTTATTTTGATGAACATTTGGGTTGTTTCTTACTTTTGGTGATTGTGAAGTGTTGCTATGAGCATATTTCACTGTGAACATGCATTCATTTGAATACCTGTTTTCAATTCTTTTGGGCAAAGGAGTGCAGTTTCTTTGTGCTAATGGTATTTCTATGGTTAGCTTTTCAAGGAATTGCTAAACTGTTTTCCACAACAGCTGGATTACTTAATTTACATTTTCAGCAGCAATGTACAGGGTTCCATTTACTTTATATCCATGCCATCACTTAATTTTGTTTGTTTTGCTTTGCATAGGTATTGATTTTAAGCTCTATATTTTTAAAATATATGTTTTTATTGATTTCAGAGAGGGAGAAGGAGATAGATATAGAAACATCAATGATGATGGAGAATCATTGGTTGGCTGGCTGCCTTCTGTACAACCCACACAGGAAATTGAGCCCGCAACCCAGGCATGAGCCCTGACCAAGAGTCAAATCATGGTCTCCTGGGTCATAGATCAATGCACAATCACTAAGCCATGCCGGCCCAGACTATGCTCTAAAAATGTTAAAGTTTATTAAAAACTATTCTTTTCATAAAGATTTGATTAAATATAGTAGTGAAAATCAAGTAAGTTACTCCTCTTCTTATAGTGACTAATAAAGGCTATAATCAATTGAAGAAACCTCAGGATACATATAATATAACATTTATTGAATGAACGGTGCTACAGAGTTCAAAAGTATGATTAGGAAGCTTGCAATTTTACATGAAAGATAAATGTACTTGGGTTATTCTGTACTATAACTATAAAGTATTACAGTTGACTCCTGAACAACGTGGGATTAATCTGCATGGGTCCACAAAATACACATGGATTTTCTCCCAATAAAGTTACAGTTGGCTCTCTGTATCCCTGGGTTTCCCATCCAAGGTTTCAAGCAATCAAATATGGAAAACAGTATTTTCTACCCACAGATGGAAATCCATGGTTATAGCTGGCTGGCTATATGCCTGTGCTCTATGCCATTTTATATGAGAGCTGAAGGCAACCACATATTTTTATGTTTTCGGGGCCGGGGGTGGGGGTGTGCCCTAGAACCAATTCCCTGGGGATACTGAGGATTGAATGTAGTTAACTTTTTGGGGAGTCAAAAGTTATATGCAGATTTTGGGAATTGGGGGTCAGCATGTCCAATTCCCATGTTCTTCAACTGTATATGTGTGTTGGTAAGGAATGAAGTAGACATAAAATATTACTTATGCTTTTTATTAAAATTATATAAAGATCGTTCACTTAACTATTTAAACTACCATAAATTATTTATTCTAAAATAATTATGTTAAACTTTAGAAAATGGATGAAGAAAAAAATACCACTTTTATCCTACTTGAATTCATTACAGGATATGGCTATATTTTCTTTTATCCTTTCAACATTCATGACTAACAGTGTTAATAGACCTATATATTCAGTGTAATTTCTTGTTATTTTCATACATGCTTGACATACTGTTAAATAGCTTTTATAATATCTTGACTGAGCATAGAGTATTACATGTTGTCATTATATTGCAAACATTATTACATCTTTTAAAATCTGTTGATTTAAACTAGAAAAGACCTCACAAAGGAGGTAGCTTCACCTTACTGATTCCATGGATACTTCATTTCTTAATGTTGTGTTGTTTCCTTTGGGAAATGTTTTCTGTGCTTCCCAGATTAAGATAAGTCTCTTTGTGATCCAATAACATGTTAATCGTTATTTTTCATTCATAGCACTGGCTTGTGATTCTAACAAAATTTTTATTTGTGTGTTTATTTTTTGCAATTTTTATCGTAATTGAACTGATGGAAAAAAAATGTATTGTCTAAATTTTACATATGTCTCCTTTTTCCGCAATTGACCCCCCTTCCCAGCTATTCCCGCCCCAGACAAGCTCCCCACAACCCCAGTGTCTGTGTCCATTAGTTAGGCTATTATGCATATATACAAATCCTTTGATTGCTCTCTATTCTCCCCTCCCCCCAGACATTTGTCTCTGGATCTATTTCTGTTCATCAAATTATGTTGATCATTATATCCTACATATGAGTGAGATCATGTGATATAATTATCTTTCTCTGATTTATTTCACTAGTATAATGCTCTCAGTTCTATCCATGTAATTGCAAATGGTAAAAGTTTCTTCTTTTTTATAGCAGCATAGTATTCCATTGTGTAGATGTATCACAGTTTTTTAATCCACTCATCTGCTGATGGGCACTTAGGCTGTTTCCAAATCTTAGCTATTGTAGATTGTGCTGCTATGAACATAGGGGTTCATGTATCCTTTCTGATTGGTGTTTCCGATTTCTTGGGGAAATAGTCCTAAAAGTGGGATTACTGGGTCAAATGGGAGTTCCATTTTAACTTTCTGAGGAAACTCCATACTATCTGTAACGGAGCGAGTCCCCACAAGACAGACCACAAAGACCAACTGAATTCAAACAGGCCTAAATTTATTACAAACTCGAATCTGGGCTCAAACCTTAGCTGACGCAGCAGCCTGGCTCCTTTTCCCCATCGGAGCCTGAGTTAGGGCATCAGCTCGGCCTTTTGGGCAGAGGTCCCATGTTCTAGGGCTTGTCCAGATGACAGAGTCTAAGGTGACTACGGCAGACAAGTACTGTGGGTGCAGGTGGGGAGCATCCTCACTGCACCCTCCAAGCAAGAAAGGTCCCCGAATAGCTGGCTTCCCTGGCCCACAGCTGAGATGGCAATACACCGGATTGCTCAGGGGTGTCGACGTCAGCGGGAAGGCATGTCATCAGGGCTGGCCAGCAAGACTCGAACTTTGGATCGCCACCACAGTCCCATAGCTCAAATTCACATGCTGTCCTTTATCACTTCCAGAACCTGGTTTGTGATGTGCAATTAACAGACACTGAGTATAACAAAAGAGGAATACCACATCTCGATTTAAGCAGGCCCTTTGGCACCGATCCCATAGTCGTACAACCCCGTAGTAGGAGGAACCTGTGGCCAGCAAGTGGTTCCTGACACTGGCTCGGAGGTCCCAGTATAGAACATAGATGTCATAGCCACAGGACAGGAGCATGAAAGGGGACATGAGGTCCAGCACCCCAGCCCCTGGGGAGAGTCACTGCCCAAGTACATCATCAGCTGCCCACTGTTGAGTTCTTAAGGCCAAAGACCATACCTTGGCCATTCTGTCCCTGGAGCCGCTCACGATGATGCCCTCTTTGCAATCCACACAGTTCACCAGCTGTTGGCAATCATCCCAGTTGGGTTGATGGGTACTTCCAGCACAGACAACCCAGCTTTCAGAATTAGCCAACATCACTCACTCACTAGCCCGGTCCACAGAGCAGAGAACCAGCATCAGCTGGTGTTTTTCAAACCAGCTGAGACCCCTCAACCTCAGAGTGACGAAGCGAGTGAGAAAGGAGGGTTCTGGTTCTTCCAGTTGTATACTTCCAGGTCGCCCTGTCTTCCCTGGGCGGTGTGTCGAGGATTGCCATGCAGGGTTTAAAGATGATGTCATGTCAGGCAGGGCCTGGCCACCGGGCTGCCAGGGGCTCACCTGGTAAGAGCACCGACAAAGGGGAAGTCCCTCTTTTTATACCCATTCTGCCTTCCCCTGTTGGCTCATAGATGCTGACTCGGCAATCTCCAATTGGTTCTCAGGCAGCAAGGGACCAGCTAACCCAGGATGTTCCCAGTAAGGCTGCTTGACCTAATTAGCCCAACGGACTCAGAAAGCCGTGGTTCAGGTGTTGTGGTCTGGCCGAAGATAATAGGCTCAAGATTGCAGTTAATCAGAGGCAGGTTACCCTGATTCTGAACCTTCCTCTCCCACTTCTTTAATAGTTTGCAGGCCTGGCTTTAGGGGAGGAAGTGTCAAGCCTAGCCGTGAGGGGATTCCTCAGTAGTTCCCAATTTCAATCATTACACTATCTGCCACAATCGCTGCATTCCCACTAGCCATGCATGAGGGTTCCTTTTTCTCCGCATCCTTGCTAGCACTTGTAGTTTTTTGATTTGTTGATGATAGCCATTCTGGCATGTGTGAGATGGTTTCTTGTTGTTTTGATTTGCATGTCTCAGATGATTAGTGAATTTGAGCACATTTTCATGTCTCTGGACCTTCTGTATGTCCACTTTTGAAAAGTGTCTATTTAAGTCCTTTGCCCATTTTTTGATTGGATCTTTTATCTTCCTTTTGTTAAGTTGTATGAGTTCACTATAAATTTTGAAGATTAAACCCTTACCTGAAATATCATCGGCAAATATGTTCTCCCATACCGTGGGCTTTTTTTGTTTTGTTGATGCTTTCTTTTGCTGTGCAGAAGCTTTTTATGTAGTCCCATTTGTTTATTTTCTCCTTAGTCTCTATTACCTTAGGAGCTATGTCTATAAAGATATTGGTATGACATATATCTGCTATTTTGCTGCCTATGGAGTCTTGTAGAATTTTTATGGTTTTCTTTCTTACATTTAAGTCATTTAGCCCTTTTGAGTTTATTTTGTTTATGGTATAAGTTGGTGATTTAGTTTCATTTTTTTTTGCACGTATCTGACCAAATTTTCCAGCACCATTTATTGAAGAGACTGTATTGACTCCATTGTATGTTGTGGCTTCCCTTGTCAAATATTGAGTATAATGGCGTGGGTCTAAATCTGGTTTCTTTGTTCTGTTTCATTGGTCTGTATGTCTGTTCTTGTGCCAGTACCAGGCTGTTTTGAGAACCATGGCTTAGGAATATAGCTTGATATCTGGTATTGTGATCCTTCTAACTTCGTTCTTCTTTTTTAGGATTGCTGTGACTATTCTGGGTCTTTTTTTTATTCTAGATGATTTGTGGAGAGTTTGTTCCAGATCTTTGAAATATGCCGTTGTTATTTTAATGGTAGATTGTATTGAGTGTGTAGATTGTTTAGGGGAGTATGGAAACTTTAATGATGTTGAATCTACCAATCAATGAACATGGTATGTTTTTCCATTTGTTTATGTTGTCCTCTTATCTCTTTTTTCAATGTCCTATAGTTTTCTGAGTGCAGGTCTTTTACCTCCTTAGTTAAGTTTATTCCTAGGTGTCTATTTTTTGGTGCGTTTATAAAAGGGATTGTTTCCTTCGTTTCTCTTTCTGTGAATTCATTATTGGTTTATAAAAAGGCCAAAGGTTTTTGGGTGTTAATTTTGTATCCTGCTACATTGCTGAATTCATTTATTAGGTCTAGTAACTTTTTGATGGAGTCTTTGGCATTTTCTATGTAAAATATCATGTCATCTGCAAATATGGACAGTTTTACTTCTTTTCTAATTTGGATGCCTTTGATTTATTCTTATTGTCTGATTGCTATGGCTACCACTTCCAGTACTATATCAAAGAGGAGTGCTGAATGTGGGCATCCCTCTCTTGTTTCTGTTCTTGGGGAAATGAGTTTAGTTTTTACCCATTGAGTATGATGTTGGCTGTAAGTTTCTCATATAAGGCTTTTATTATGTTGAGGTATAATCTCTCTATTCCTACTTTGCCGAGAGTTTTTATCAAGAAAGGATGTAGGATTTTGTCAAATGCTTTTTCTGCATCAATTGATATGATTATGTGATTTTTGTCTCTCAATTTGTTTATATGATGTATCGTATTTATTGATTTGTAGATATTGTACCATCCTTGCATTCCCTTGTGTGTTTATTTAATGCCCTCTTTCCGTACTAGACAATAATCTTTCCATGGGCAGAACTGTGTCTTCTCTCTACTTCATTCCCTTCCCTGAAGCCAGAGTCTGAGGTTCATTGGTGTTTAGGTTGTTGGGTGGACAAGTAAATGAATACACAGGGAGAGGGAGCCAAGAGTGTGAAAAAGGCATTGATATACATGTGCTGTGTATGTTTAGGAAATATGTCAGCTTGGTTGCTAAAGGGTAACATGGAATGTGTTTTGGTTTCTATGTTGATGGGAAGACAGAAGGGTCAATGTCCCTGGAAGATGAGTCTGGAAAGAACTGATTTGGCTTAGTGGATAGAGTGTCGAACTATGCATTAAAAGGTCCCAGGTTCGATTTTGGTCAAAGCATGTACCTTAGTTATGGGCACATTCCCAGCAGGAGGTGTGCAGTAGGCAGCTGATCAATGTTTCTCTCTCACAGATGTTTCTAACTCTCTATCCCTCTCACTTCTTCTCTGTAAAAACTCAAAAAAATATATATGTATTTTTTAAAAAAGAGTTTTGTTCATATTAGGGAGCTTTTTTATAGGCAAAATTTAGGCCTTTGAGTTTTGTTTTGTCACATATTTACACATTTTTTAAATATTAAATAAATTATATTCTGTTACAAATATTGAAATGTTTTGAATAAAGACATAGCATGACAAGAAGCCTGACCATGAAAATTTAATATTGGGGAGCTCTGTGTTGTAGTATATCATGTTCAGAGATTAGTACACCAGTTAAACGACTCCTGTAATTACCCAGGCAATTGGTGGTGGGGTCATAAGTCTAGGTTATTTTCATAGGAGTACAAAAGATATGTGAGAGTTTTATAAAAGTATAAGCACCAGATATAGCTGGTGGGCTTTAGAAAGAATTGCAGAGCACAAGATGGTTGAGGTTTATAGCATGAATTAGGCTTGTGTCTAGATTTTAGGCTAAAGTTAAATGCATTTTATTTTTATCCAGTTGATTTGTGACATTGTTATGGATTCCCATCATAGATTACGTATATTATATAGACTGGCATAGCTTTTCTATAAAGGCCCAAATAGTAAATATTTTAGTGTTTGGGGCATATGGCTTCTATCACAGCTACTTAGCTGAACTGTGCTGTTATATGCAAAAGAGCCACTAGACTCTATTACATGTTAGTGGTCCAGTAATACTTTATTTACAAAAATTTGGGCAGACCAGAAATAGCCAATTAGGTTATAGTTTGCTGACTTCTGGGTTTTATTAAGGAGATTTTTATTTCAGATTACTGTGGGAACCTCTTTCCAAGTCCCTCGTGGTTCAGGGTTCCCGGGTCAGGGTTCGGGTTCTGAAGGAGGCCGCACGCAAACGAAATGAGAGACTAGAAAACATTAATTTGGCGACATTGGGGGGCCAGGCGGGAGCCTTCCTCTAGTGGAAAGGACTGCCACCTTCCTTTGGCCTTGCCATCCCTTTTATTTAGGTTTGGGATACACCCTTTGCCCTGAAGCAGGCAATTCCAGTAACAAGTATATTATCTTATCAGTCTGGACTGACATGATTATTTGATGGGGAAGTTCATTGTCTCAATTAGATAGGGAGTGGCTGGTTTTGACCTTTCAGAGCTTCAAGGTTGACCAGCCTTCTAGCCTCCTATTTACATCCATTTAGTGAGAACAATGTTTGGTTTCCGACAGATTACATTTAATCATAGTGGATCCCTAAAAGGGTTATGTGATTTCCTACAACAGTGATCACTAATCTAAAGTAGGACTGGCAAAATGGACCATTGGATTTACTCAGGTTTGGTGAGCCACCTCCAAGGCATTTGTGACTAAAGGTCAAATAAGCAAGATAGAGAAAGGGTATAGTAGGAACTCCCCTTAGAAGTTTTATCAGGAAATCTAAGCTGGATGGTGGGAGAAAAAAATGTGTGTGGGGGAAGGTGTCAAAGGAACTCTGTAGTACAGGGCTAGAGATTTTATGAGTATTATGAATAGGCTTCTTGGACATGAATAATAATGTGTACTTTTAAGTGCTTTATCTTGGAGTAAAGACCTTTCAGGACTCATTCTATAGAGTCAGATAATTGTGCAACCAAAATGTTGGAATTAAATTATGTAAATAGAAGCAAGATTCAGATGCAGAAATTAATGACGTAAAGCTTTAGTATTGGAATTAGACTGCCTGGTGGGAATGATGTCTCTGATTTTTTGACTTTGGATTAATTTTCGATCTTTTTCAGATTAACTTCAATTTTCTATTCTATAAAAGAGGGTTAATAGTTACTTAACAAAACTGTTGAGAGACAGTGTTTTTTGAATGAAAGCCTAGTATAATGCCCAATTCAAATTACATCATAAATAGCAGCAATTATTATTATCAAAATTATGTTAATTTTATTTTATTTGTATTACATTAGAAGTAGAGTTAGCTGTTAAATTTGTTATGAATGGATTGGATGTTCTCAAAGCTCCTCTCCATATTGAGTATTCCTTTTTTATAGGTATTCTAAGTGTCTTTAATGATATTAATTTATGTCACTGAAAGCATAGCATTCAGTACTGTTTTTTTGAATAATCAATAATCTTATAAGATTTAATAGAAAACAACTATTATTAGAAAGATGTGAAACTCTCCCCTCCCACTTGGTAGTTTTAAATAGATAGTAAATTTAGATTATGTATGACCATACTACATCAAAATTATTGCTTCTATCCATGAAATGGTACAGTCACTGGGATCAAAGGTTGTTATAGTTTATTTGAAAATAATAAAATGTTAAGAGAATTCAGCAGTGGGCTATGCAGAGCTAAGTTAGAGAAGGTTGCTATTTTTTCTAAGAACAATTCCTTAACTTTTTTTTTTAACTATTAAACATGACCTTACTACTTTTTATACTAATTATAATGCATTACTGCATCCCATAATCTACGAGAGTATTCACCTTTGCACTCTGCCTGTCCAGCTGCTGTCTTGAACAATTAGCAGTGAGTTATTATTCCGGTTTGAGCTGTGTCATGCTCAAAAGTGAGATGAAAAAAAAGTTAATGAGCATGCATGAATGTTGGTTGATGAAGGTTAAGTGGTTGCAGATATGCTCTCTGCATTCGTTCACGTGAATGTTCAGACTGACGCAATGGATTCTGATGAGGCATTACAAACAAATGGTGCTGATTGACAGTCCTTGATTTAACATTAAAATGCTTTGTAAAGGCAAATTCTGTTTCAGCTGAATATTAGATACAGTGTTGTTGACCCCTGGTACAGCCCCACACTTCATCATCAGTTGCATTTTGCAATTTCCATTTTTTTCCTATTGTACCAGATTTCTAAATTTTCTTATTTCATATTACATATTATTTGAAAGTTGTGTCTGATTGCAGTGGTATAGTTTTTTTGTTTTTTAAATAACATGTCCATCATGTACTTAAGTTCTTTAGATAATAACAGCAATTTTAAGGATACTTAAAATATTGCATACAATGGATATTAAAATAAGCATGGGCTAGTCCTCATCAGCAGTATGTTTTTTCTCTTCATGTCTATATGTATGTGTTTTTAAATGATGACCAGATGCTTTTCCATCATATGGTTTTTGTTTTTTTTGTATGCTAATTAAAATAAACTGTATATATATTCATTAGGGGCTTTTTGAATTGATTGTTGTGGTTATGTTATTTCACATGCTATAGATTGAACATGGATATCAAATTCTTTTTTTTAAAAGAAATGACAGTGAAAGGAACAGTATTAAGTGTTAATGAGGATTTTTTTCTCATCATTTTTTTGATTATTAATAATTCACAATGTGATTTCCCAACTGGAAGCTGTGCTTTGTAAAGTGTAAAATATTATATAAATACTTGTTCTTAACCTATTTCAGCTGAAAGAACAACACAAGGATCACAATGATTTGCATTTTGTAACAGCAGTAAAAAAAAAAATAGAAAAAATGTTAAATAAGCATAGAATTATAAAGTTAGTAGGAACTATAGCCATCATTTGTCATTTAATAGATAAGAAATTTTAAGCCTAGCCATAGTAGACTTAAAAACCATTGCCACAACTATCACTTGACATAATTGAGTTATTTGTTAATCATTGATAAATCTTTTCTCACTTTTTCATGTGCCCTATGAAGACAGCTTTCTATAATTCATTGCATACTTAATATAAACTTGTAAAATAATAAGCCAGAGTATTATTTATCATTCTTACTATAAGCTTATTTTTAATGTGAAGATCTTGTTTTTAAAATTTTAATTTATAGGTTAACTTTTTTTCGATAAAATTAATTCATAATTCTAGAAAATGCTCAAGCATTAACCCCGAGTTCTAAAGAAAACAGGACAGGAATATTCACTGACCTCTTCGCATTAGTTTTTTACATATTTTCTGTTAAGATCAATGTTCCTCGGCAGAGGAGGGTCTTCTTGTCTTCAGTCCAGCAGCTCTGTGCTTAAGAACTACTTCTTGGAGCTTTGTAATCCCTGCTGTATTCAGTGCTTAAGTCTTAGTGTTCTTAGGCTTTTTTCTGTCAGCAAGTGAAATTGGATATACAAATCCCATAACCTCAAGGCTAGCTACTTCTTAATACTATGCCGAGGGCTGCAGTTATCTGCCATCAGTAAGCAAAGGCTCTGGTTTTAGTTATTGTCACTCATGGCAAGTTATGCAGCCAATATTGACCAGTCAGCTGAGCACCAGTAGCCTGGGAACAATTAATATTGGATGCCTCTCTGATGAAAGGCACTGTCCTCGTTGCTGGGATATAGTGCTAAGCAAGACAGATATAATTCCTGCCTTTATATAGTATATTTTTAAATGGAGAAGGTAGTAAACACATTTGTAGTGAAAGAAAAGTAAGTAGTTCTTACAATGTCATGACATTAGTGACATGAGCAAGTTCTGATGATAGGACCTGGATTGGAGAAGGTAGGTGTGGAACACCTTGGAGGCCATAGCATTTAAGTGGAGACTCAGAGAATTCCTTGCCAGGCAAGGAATCTCAGGATGAGATTTCCACGTGTAGGAAATAGCATGGTCAGAATTCCTCAGGCTGGAAAGAATGAGCAATGGGGGGCCCATCAGAAGTTCAGGATGGCTTAAGAATATGTGAGAGGGAGAATGGCAGGAGATGAGATTTGAGGTCAGGACTATTTGCAAATGCTTCACATAAATGAGTTTTTTGAAGAATGGATATGCTTTTTGACAGGGAGGAGGAAGGTAATCCTGCAGAAATAATGAGAGGGGCAGAGGAAAAATTGGCACACTATTGAAATGCTTGCTGGGTTAGGACATAGGATGCAGATGATGTTGCTGCATTGCTGCCAACCAGATTTGAGGAGTGGTGGTGGTGGCGACAGTATTACAAGGCTAGAGACTGGCCAGCTTCATGCATGGGTGGCGTCCCTTAGCCTGGCCAGTGATTGGGGTTAATCAGGTGATCAGGCTGTCTCACCCAGTTCCTAATGAAACAATCAGGGCCAGCCAGCTGGCCTGGGGGAGGGACCACGGACGGATGGCCCACCATGGGAGGTTGGCTGTGGGTGCGCACTGACCACCAGGAGGCAGATCCTGTGTTGAGCATCTCCTCTCTGATGGTCAGTGTGCATCATAGTGACTGGTCGACTGGTAATTTGGTTGTTTGGTCCTAATGGTCACTTAGGCTTTTATATATGTAGATTACTGTTAAATAGTTGTTTTTGATTCAATTCTTCATTAACAAATAAATAGACATAGTTAAATAAACTACCAAAAATTATATTCTATACAAAGCATGGGTGACAGTAGAAGCCAAATAAATCTCTTAAATCTGCTCTGCAAATTCCATCATTATGAATCTGCTTTCCTGTGAGGATTGGTTTGTTGTGAATCTCAGAGATGCACTAGGAATTCATGTGTGGTGACAATTCTTGAACTAAACCCTCTTGTTCTTCAACTGCCTTGTACAGAATAAGAGTGGAAATGACTGAAGCTCCTGCCCTTTGGATTTAGTTTTTGTTTTTTTTAATCAACTTGTCCCTTATGTCCTACAGAAAATGTATTCAAGTAATTATTGCTTTGTGTATATATGTGTATATTAATTCATATATTTATATATCTACTTTTGGTGGGGCCAGAAGTTACCAACAAATGTAAATACAGAAAAAAAAGAAAATAAAGAAGGAGGAGGAGGAGGAGGAGGGGGAGGTGGGGGAGGAGGAGGAGGAGGAAGTTATTTTTGCCAATGAATTAACAAGCAAGTGTGTTTAGCATTGTTTGGGAATTTTTGCACTGGTCTTCAATCTTTCAGTTTTCATTTACTCTTCTTTTGCAGATAGAAGAAACAAGACCAATAGTGGAAATAAATGTGAAGGGAGACAGGAATTATTCTAAACAGGGTTAAAGAAGAAGGTCTTGTACTCAGCCGAGGGGAAAAAGGGAGAAGAAGATTTCTAGCTTGTATTTAGCACTAGAGGCCTGGTGCACGAAATTCATGCAAGGGGGGTGAGGGTGTCCTTCAACTCAGCTTGTTCCCTCTCCAATCTGGGACACCTTGAGGGATGCCAGAATGCATGTTTAGGCCTGATCTGATGTAGCCTAAACAGGCAGTTGGACATCTCTTTCACAATACAGAACTGCTGGCTCCCAACGCTCACCTGCCTGCCTTCCTGATTGCCCCTAACTGCTTCTGCCTGCCAGCCTGATCACCCTCTAACTATTCCCCTGCCATCTTGATTGATGCCTAACTGCTCCCCTGCCAGCCTGTTTGTCCCTAACTGACCTCTCCTGCAGGCCTGATCACCCCTAACTGCCCTCCTCTGCAGGCTTGATCACCCCCAACTGCCTTCCATTGCAGGCCTGGTCCTTCCAAACTGCCTTCCCCTGCTGCCTGCTTGCTCACAACTGCCCTTCCTTGCAGGCCTGAATCCTGCCAACTGTCCTCCCCTGCTGGCCATCTTGTGGTGGCCATCTTGTATTTACATGAGGGCAGGATCTTTTGACCCCATGGGGGCAGTCATCTTGTGTGTTGGAATGATGGACAATCTGCATATTACTCTTTTATTAGTTAGGATAGAGGCCTGCTGCACAGGTGGGGGCCAGGTGAAAGATGTCCTGAATCAGGGTGGGTGTTTTCTTGGGGCATGGGGTGGCCTGGGCGAGGGTCCTGTGGTGGTTTGCAGGCCAGCCACACACCCTCGGTGACTTAAGGGTAAGCCCTGGTATCTGGTATTTATTTATCTTCTACTATTGAAACTTTGTTGCCTGGAGCGGAACCAAACCTTCTGCTTGCATAGCCATTGAAACTTTGTTGCCTTAAGCAGAACTCTGGGCCCGCTGGAGTGTGCAGAAAGCTTGGCTTCCTCCATTGCCAGGGGCAAACCAAGCCTCTCTCCATGGCGGCAGCCATTGAAACTTTGTTGCCTTAAGTGGAGGCCTTGGCTGGCCAGGGTTTGTGGAAAGCTTGGCATCCTCCATCACCAGGGGCAACTTAAGCCTTCCTCCTACTCTCTCTGTGGCCCTAGCCATCTTGGTTGGATTAATTTGCATACTCGCTCTGATGGGTTGGTGGTCATGACTGGTGGGTCTAGTGGAGGTACAGTCAATTTGCATATTACTCTTTTATTAGGTAGGGTAATTTTTATGTTGAGCCCCATTCTAGGCCTTAGCAAGAATCATTTTGTTTAATTTTTAAAATACATAATCCAATTCAATAGTCATGTACAGAGTTATAGAGATGAAGAATGGAGAAAGATATTTAAGACACAAAAGGAGAAAGAATATGGTTATGTGTTGTGTGAAAGAAAGAATGTAATAATATAAGCAAGTCTCATACATTATTAAAATTGTATGAGACTTCCTTCTATTATTACATTAAAATTAAATCTTAAAGGAAAATGAAACTTAACCTAGTAGGGAAAGCAAACATGGAAAGTTTATGTCATGAGGTAAATCCTTATTTGAATTCCAATTCTCCTAAAAACCAGCTAATGACTTCAGGCACATTGCTTAATATCAGGATGTTTAGATTCAGATTCTAGATCTTTAAAACTGAGACAGCAATATTTCTGCCAAAGCTTAGAATGAAGTTGCATAACATACAATTAAACCAATTAAAGGCATGCCTGACACATAATAAATGTTGAATAAGTTGTGTCTGGTATAAAAATTCTAGTAAACTAGCATGTTTGAAATAAAGCATAATGTTTAAAATGGAAAGTTATCTAGATACTTAATATAAATATTTGATTCACAAAATTTTTAAAGGAAAAGAATAGAAGTCACTTTATCGATCTTGATTTCAGTTATCATACTCAACCCTAGACAGATAAAATATTAGAAGCAGAACACAAATTCTTACTTGGATTTTTATAAGTCTTTACTTTTACCAAGGTTCTAGTTAAAGAAATATTTATGTTCTGAAATGAATCATGAAATTAGGAAAATTTGTCTGAAGAAACCAAGATGGCGGCATAGGTGAACACCTAAACTCCTGCCTCCCACAACAATCTCAAAACTACAACTAAAAGAATGACATCATCCAGAACAGCGGTTCTCAACCTGTGGGTCATGACCCCTTTGGGGGTTGAACGACCCTAACACAGGGGTCGCCTAAGACTATTGGAAAACACCTATTTCCCATGGTCTTAGGAACCAACACAGCACTCCTCGGTGTAGCAAAATGTAGCAATGTAGTTTACTGTTGTCATATTAAGACTGTTACCCATGCTATACCACGATTCAAGACAAAATTTCATTTATTTGTAATTAGAAATAAATATTTCACAATATATAATTACATATTGTTTTTGTGATTAATCCCTATGCTTTACTTATGTTCAATTTGTAACAATGAAAACACATCCTGCATATCAGATATTTACATTACAGTTCATGACAGTAGCAAAATTACAGTTATGAAGTAGCAACGGAAATAATTTTATGGTTGGAGGTCACCACCACATGAGGAGCTGTCTTAAAAGATCTCGGCATTAGGAAGGTTGAGAACCACTGATCCAGAACCATAGGAAAGCTGGCTGAGTGGAAATTCTACAACTGGCAGGAAAGAGATGGGCTTACAGAGACTCAGAGGAGCTGCAAAAGCTGAGGTATAGAGACATGCATGTGGAGAGGACGGAGGGCAGAGTGCCTGCCTGGCTTTCTCTTGCAGGAGGGACACAGAAACTCCCGACTGCACTGAACCCCAGACCCGACAGCACTGAACGCCAGCTCCGGGCGAGACTCATATGGGGGGAGTCTGGACTGTCATAAAAAAGGAGAAGTGCACAGAAACTTAGGTGAACGAGAAAAGGCAGAGTTTTGGAGACATGCACGCCACTGCATGCAGAGAGGATGAATTGCTGATTGTGCTGCTGGCTTTCTCTAGCAGGCGGGAAACAGAACCTCCCAACTGTGCTGAAATCCACTTCTGACTGCACTGAACTTCAATTTCAGGAGAGAGCCTGGGGACCTAGACTCACACGTGTCCCCGGAATGCACAGTAACCAGAAAAGCAAAGATCTGGAGGCGCGTGCGTGTGCACAGAGAGGACTGCAGTGATTACTGAGGGACACTGAGACACAGGGGCTGTGTAGGGTGGGGCTGACTGGAAGCCAAGCTCAGCCTTGAGATTCCACCCCATCCACGCTGAACAGAGAAGCTTTTGCAATTTTGCAAGTCTTGTATTATAAGACTGATTCTTGTACAGAAGTTCTCCCAACATAGCAAAAATGTGGAGACAAAGGAACAGGTAACAAATGAAAAAAATGGAGGAAAACAGACAACTGGATATAGAGTTCAAAACCACAGTTATAGGGTTTTTCAAGGATTTCCTAGAAAATGTGGATAAATTTAGTGAGACACAAGAGGAGATGAAAAAGGACCAATTAGAAATTAAATGTACACTGACTGAAATATAAAATGTTATAGAGACCTAACAGCAGACTAGAGGAATGGAAGAATCAAGTCAAAAATTTGAAATACAAAGAAACAGAAAACACTCCACTGGAAAAGTAAAAAGAAAAAAAAATCCAAAAATGTGAAGATAGTATAAGGAGACTCTGGGACAACTTCAGGCGTACCAGCATCAGAATTTGCTGGGGTGCCAAAAGAAGAGAGAGAGCAAGATACTGAAAATCTATTTGAAGAAATAATGACTAAAAACTTCCCCCACCTGGTGAAAGAAATAGACTTACAAGTCCACAAAGCTCACAGAACCCCAAACAAAAGGAATCCAAAGAGGATCACACCAAGACACATCATAATTAAAATACCAAGAGCAAAAGACAAAGAGAGAATATTAAAAGCAGCAAGAGAAAAACAGTTCATTACCTACAAGGGAGCTCCCATATGATTATTAGCTGATTTCTCAACAGAAATGATGCAGGCCAGACGAGAGTGGCAAGAAATATTCAAAGTGATGAATAGCAAGAACCTACAACCAAGAATACTCTATCCAGCAAA
>JAAGEH010000012.1:31377225-31406626 GCA_011751065.1 Lasiurus cinereus | reverse complement strand
AACTCTCCACTCCCTTCTCTCCTCTTTAAAAATGACTTTTAAAGACATTTCCCAGTTGCAGCATAACATGAATCCTGCTCGTCCTGTAACCTCTCCATGTAGTTGGAAGGCATGTGTGTTGCACTGGGTTTGCACATGTGGAAGGAGAGATCTGCAGATGAGCCAGGAGTTTCATATGACTATGAAGGTCTGCATAGCACACAATTTGCCTTGAAGGGAAGATGACTTAGATATATAATTATCAAAAGTCCAGACTATTGTTTGAAAGTTCCAAATTTAGGTACTTCTGGGAAAGAAATTAGCAGAATATTTGATTTTTAGAAACAGACCAGGCACAAAATGAAGCTCAAATCAGGTAGGCCAATTGGAGACCAGAATGGTTCCCAACTATAGCTGGTTACATTCAGAACACAGAGGAATACAAATTCAAGAACACAAATGAAGGAAATGACTTGAATTTTCAACTGAATATTTGTTGGGGTCAGAGTAACTATTTATCAGAAAGGCTGTGTAATAAAGTTTGAATGGAATTGAACAAATACCTAGGTATTGATTTCATCCTCTCCTCTTTCAGTCACATATATACACAAAATAAAGCATTTTTTTTTATTGGAGGTTACATTTATAACCCTTTCCAAGGTCAATGATACATCCTAAGCCTGAGACAAATGAGTGGTTCTTATGATAAGGGCGGGGTCCCAGAGTTTAATTTTTCTCATATCTAAACAAATTTGCACTGACACTCCACATTCTGATTAGTTTTTTTTTGCAAAAATACAAGAATCTGAACAATACTGGTATAAGTATGCTGTCAGTGAAAAATTCTTCTTCTTAAACTTGAACATTTTTCTCAATATTTTGGAATAATGGTTATTTTTATATCTATCACATTTATTTTAACAGGTTTTTTGAGAATCACTTTGGCTATTTTGATGAAACTCTTTTATGTTTTCCCCAAGTATTTGGAATACATTCCATAAACAAAGTTTTAAAATATACTTCAAATGATAACATACGAGTGGTGGTTAGATCACTATTGATATGGCATTTCTTTTTATCTGTTAGTTAACATAATTTATTGTTACTTATTCTCTTCCCATGTTGCTCAGCACTGTGTGTGCAAATAATATTAAGTGGACTTATTGAGTTTTTTCCATTCTACAACATGCTGAATTGCTGGTCTTCATTTGGATATAATCCTTCTAAATTCGTAATGAACGCTGAGTTCTCATTCTTGCTTTAATTAGGCTTTCCCACTTTAATTAATTTTCTTTGTGTGTATTAGTATGTCCTGCATTAACTTTTATAGTCTTTGCTTTTTTAATACATTTTACTAATATCAGTAGAGGATATATAGGAAGTAGGTTGCACTGGCAAAAACAATAGTAGAAAATTATTTTTATAAATACATGTATTGTTGTATCTGGGAATGAGCAACATTCAGGAAGAATTCACAAGGGTCAGATATTTAAAGTGGAGAGATCCTAAGGCTACATAATAAAAATTGTATGGATATCATTATGAGTAGTTGTGATGAGCCAAGAGAGATCATGTGAGAATAGGCTTCAGTGTTCTTTTGGCTGAGTTTTTAACTTTTTTTTTCTGTTTTTTATTTCTTTGCCCCGTCCTCATATTTTTGGTCCATTTAATCAAATCTCATCTCATTGTACAAAGTAACTAATTATAACATGATCAACTATCTCAGGGTTATTTTTATTCCCACTGCATAGCTTATTGAGTTAAAACAGTTGTTGAATGTATGAATTTGAAGGGTTTTGATATTTTCTTTGGTTTGAATTCCTTTTTTCTGATATATAAATCTTCAATTATAAAGAGGTGTTTACATACTAGGTGACGACAAGAAAGTAGATCTTTTAGTGGTAATATTTTTGAGTTTTATAACATCTACTAGAGGCTCTGTGCACAAAATTTGTACATGGGGGGGTATTCCTCACCCCAGTCTTAACCCTCTCCAATGTGGGATCCCTCGAGAGATGTCCGACTGCCCATTTAGGCCCGATCCCACTGCTAGCTCAGGACTGCTTGCTCTCAACTGCTCGCCTGCCTGGCGTTCTGATTGCCATAACCGCTTCTGCCTGTCAGCCTGATCCCTAACCACTCCCCTGCCAGCCTGATTGATACCTAACTGCTCCTCTGCCAGTCTGTTTGTCCCTAACTGCCTTCCCTTGTAGGCCTGGTCACCCCTTCCCTGCAGGGCTGGTTCCCCCCCCCCCCTTAACTTCTCTCTCTTATAGGCCTGGGTCCCTCTCAACTGCCCTTCCCTGAAAGCCTGGTCACCCCAAACTTCCCTCCTCTGCCATCCTGGTCACACCTAACTGCCTTCCCCTGCAAGCTTGATTGCCCACACTGCCATTCCTTGCAACTCAGGTCCCTCCCAACTGCCCTCCAATGCTGGCCATCTTGTGATGGCCATCTTGTGTCCACATGGGGGCAGAATCTTTGACTGCATGGGGACAGCCATCTTGTGTGTTGGAGTGATGGTCAATCTGCATATTACTCTTTTATTAGGTAGGATAGAGGCCTGGTGCTTGTGTGTGAGCCAGTAGGTTTGCCCTGAAGGGTGTCCTGGATCAGGGTGGGGGTTCCCTTGGGGTATGGAGTGGTGTGGGCGAGGGTCCTATGGTGGTTTGCAGGCTGGCCACACACCCCTGCCGACCCAGGTGGAGGCCCTGGTATCTGGGATTTATTTATCTTCCACAATTGAAACTTTGTAGCCTGGAGCAGAGCCAAGCCTTCTGCTTGCTCCGTGGCTGCTGCCATTTTTGTTGGGATTTATTTATCTTCTATAATTGAAACTTCGTAGCCTTGAGTGGAGGCCTGGGACCCCTAGGGTGTATGGAAACTTGGTTTCCTCCATTGCCAGGGAAACCCAAGCCTTCCTCCTGCTCGCTCAGTGGCTGCAGCCATCTTGGCTGTGGTTAATTTGCATAATCACTCCTGATTGGCTGGTGGGAGTGGCTTGTGGGTATAACAGAGTGATGATTAATTTGCATATTACTCTATTATTAGTAGGATACCAATTTGTTATTTCATAATAGGAATAAAGTGATAGGGAAACAGATATTTTTAGGTCAGTGATGTAGAAATTGTTATCATTTTAAAGGATATTTTAAAAATTTGTTTATTGAATGAATTCCAAATACTTGGGGATCTCTTTGTACTTGTAGTAATGGTGCAAAACAAAATCTAGACATAGCCCTAATTAAGGGTTTGTTAAATTGTGAAATCCTTCTTCCTATCCATTGTTAGTCTAGGTATGGAGAAAAATCCTTCAAAAGTCCTTTGTTTGTGACATTGTCCACTAAAATAGAATGCCACATAAAAAGAAATATGCATTTCTTTGCTATACTTTTGATGATTCCTATAATTGAAATACTCTATTCCACAAAATTTTATTTATTGTTTCAGCCACTCTTATGTATAATATCATTCATAGCTTGGAATTGCCAAACAGACATCATTTTGCTAGGAAAATATTCTGATTAGTAATGGCAGTCATATATTAATATTTGCATAGAGAAATATCCATTGTCTCTCTTCTGTGTAGTTAGGTACATAATCATTTATTTATGTGCCTAGAAATATTAAAACTGCGTTTGACAGACCAGATATGACTACAGCTATTTACACATTTATGGTTTTCCAAACCAAATCATTTTCTTTGACTTTTTGCCAAGAGGGTATTGCCTATTTAAAAAATAATTTATTTTAAGTTTTCCCTTCTTCCTATGTAGTACATAATTCTGCTTTTAAGCTGCCTAAACTTTTTTGAAACCATTTTCTATCACTAGCACCAGTAGTAGTAACTTTTAAAATTCTATTTTTCTTTCTCTGCCATTTGGCTCTTCTCAGATTTGGACCCTTCTAATTCCCAAGAACATTGCATTCACACTGTGTGACTGAATAACTCAATCTCCTGCAAAGTGAGCCACCACTTGGGAGTAAAATTGAGTGCAACTCCAGTGTCTTGTTGCTGTTTTTCCATAGCTTTAAATCATGCTCATTGTGTTCAGGAGAACAAGCATTTTTCTTCCCTCCTTCAAGTTCATTCACCTTCCCACTTACTGGGCCTCAGACCATGTACAGAAAGGGAAACAGGGTAAGTGGAGAGCTTAGGGTGCTATTTCTCTTCTATGTCCTTGATTGCAGAGTGTTTTATTCATGCGCATTCCCTTCCCTGAGGCTTCTCTGGGCCTGTGGTAAGATGGTCAGTGCTCTTTTCTGGGAGCTGCCTTTTGTGTGACCATTGGTAAATAAGTTCTCTATGCTTAGGTTTTCTCCTCACTAAAATGAGATAATTAATCTTCATATTCCAGAGCTGTTCTTCTAAAATTTGAACCTTATAAAATTTTGACATTCTTTATTAGTCTCTTAGAACCTCAATAGTTAGAAAGGAAGAAGAAAAATAAACACAATTAGCCCTAACTGATTTGGCTCAGTGGATAGAGTCTTGGGCTGTGGACTGAAGATTCCAGTCAAGGGTATGTATGCACCTTTGTTGTAGGCACATACCCAGTAGGGAGTGTGCAGGAGGCAGCTGATCAGTGTTTCTCTTTCATTGATGTTTCTAACTCTATCCCTCTCCCTTCCTCTCTGTAAAAAAATCAATAAAATATATTAAAAAATAAATAAACACAGTTAATGCAAACTAGTTGAAAATCTCTTACCCCATTTGAAGATTGTACAAGGCTTCAGTTTTCATTCCCTAAATATATGACTTATGATGCTTTTATTTCTATAATTGAGTTGACTTGATTGGCTTCTATCAGTGTTATAGAGAATACTTTTTTAATAAGGACTATTTTTGTCTTCTCAGGGCTGGTGTAAAATAATCTAATGAACAAAAGATAATTTATTATGAACATGTGGCATGTAAAATTTGGTAGCATTTGTGCTAAATGAACACAAGAAAAAAATTGAAATGCTCAGTACTTTAAATCATTGAAACCAAATACATGTACTTGGGAAGCACCAACAAAAATTGAATAAACAATTATTAGTAGTATTTACTGATATAGTCATCCTCCCTTATCTGCAGGGGATACGTTTCAAGACCTCCCAGTGGATATCTGAAACCACTGATAGTACCAAACCCTATATATGCTATGTTTTTCCCAAACACACATAAATATGATAAAGTTTAATGTAAAAATCTGGCACAATAAAATTAATTAAAAATAGGATAACAATATACTATAACAAGTTATATGAATGTAGTGTACCTTTCTTTAAAATATCTGATACTCTACTCACCCTTCTTGTGATGATGTAATATGATACAGTGCCTACATAATGAGATGATGTGAAATACTCAACACTGCACACAATTGAAAACATAGGAATTGTTTTCTCAAATTTTCCGCTTACTATTTTGGACGGCCATTGACTATAGTTGGCTGAAACCATGGAAAGTGAAACCACGGATAGCGGGGTACTGCTGTACTCAGTTATGAAAAGAAAAAACTCAAGTATTGCTTTTTGAGCCTCTGCTAGATAACTTGCAAATTTATAACTGCATGTTCTAGAACTTTTTGCAATAGGGAAATACTATATGATAAAACTTGTATAAAATATTATTCTTGAAAAACGTCACATGTGATTAAATCAATGCGATAGAAACATAATGGAAAATGAACTGGAATTAGTTGTACCAGGGGTAATTACGATTTTAATAAAAATTTTACAAACAAAATATTTCAAAAGGAGATTTTTAAAATATAATTTTGGGGCTATTTTTTAAACTTTGAAAATAGAATAAAGAGAAAATGTAATTAAAAAAGACTTGTTATTTCGTGGCTCTCAGTCATCTTTGACTTCATTCTGACATAAAACCCTTATAAACATGTAGCTTATGCTGTGTCATTGATCAGAACCAATTTTGAAGAGTATTAATCTTCCCTTGGAAAAATGCAGCCTTACACAATACCTCTGGGAAGTAAGATTAAACACAGGCCTCTAATGGCAAAAAAGCTAGATCACAATTACAGATGGCTCTAATAATCTGACTTCCTGATTCAGAGTTTTATCTTATCCCTGCAAAAATCTGTTGTTTTTTTAGTGTATTTGATACTGAATTTAGAAGAGGAGCTTCACCAATGGGTGGGGTGAATCTTAAAATGTGCTGTCTTTGTAGGTTCCTGAGTTATGGATAGACACTTTGATTCTTATTCCCATTTTTCTGTCATTGCTGAAAGTGAGGGAAGGTCATAGGAAGGTAATTATCAGTTCATTTCTTTCCCACAACTCCTCTTAAAGGACTAGTGTCCCCAGGTCATAGATGAAAGATGTAAACACCAATGAGATTCAGTGATTGGGATATAGGACAGGGGGATGTAGGACTATGGTGTCTAGAGTCTAAATCTAAGTTCCCTGTGAGCCCTGCACTCTCTCCTGGCTAGTATTTAACAGAGATACTGTCAGCATGGGTAGCTGAAATAGGATTTTGTGAAAACTTTATTCCCACTAAATGTCCTCCTTTATTCTTACTTTAATGCATCCTCTTATTGCTGCCAACAGTTAGAGCCTGCTTTATCAGTGACCTTTGCATAAACATTTTCACTGGTTTTCCATTGATTTGAGGCAGTCCATTATCTGGATATAGTTTTTTCAACAGTATTTTTCATTATTTCTCCATATAAAAGATTTTGTCCAAATAATTTTATTTGGATAATAGTATGATTATCTGGTTTCATATCAATAAAAGCATATTTCTACCTTGTGTTTTTTTTAATCCTGTTATTTTTCTTAGAAAACTGCTTCTTCTTTTGTCTATGTTTTATCTTTTCCCAACCATTCTTTTACTATATATAATAGCAGAGAAGAAGGGTAAAAATACTCAAATAATTTAATTGCATTATTGTTATACTGAACATTAAACTCAGCAGGAGTCTAGTTTGTCATTTTTGTAAAAAGGCAGAACTGATTAAAGTTGTTTCTGTCTCTAATTTGGAGTTTGAACTGGTCAGGATTGCTAGTGGTACACTTTTTTTTTTAATGTGACACTAATATACAGTATTTCATAATTAGTAGAATGAATGTTAAAGTCAAATTCTAGTAATCTTTATTCTTTTATTGGACCTGTTGCTTAAATTTACTTTAACCTAAGCATTATTTTTTGCATCGTTAATACGATGATGATAGTAGTGGGAGTATGCTTATTTTGATAGTTACTCATGAAAGTGCAATAGAAAGTGGTCAGTGCAGTGCCTAGTAGATGCTCAGTAAGTGCTGGGTTAAAATTAAAGCTTACTAGTTTCTTTGACTCTTTTCTTTAAGTGGACTAAAACATGTCAGAAAGTGAAAGGAGATTGGAATTGAGAAATAAACTGATGAAAAAAATTAGAATCAGCTCTTCTGTATGTGACAAAGGTAAAATAAAAAAATTTTTTTTTCTCAAAAATAGAATATGACTATTTGGTCAGGCAAAGGAAACAAAGTCCACTAACTTAAGTGTCATTAGTGTTCATTTGAAACCTTTAACCAATATGACAAGTTAAGGAAAAGTTATAAGTACTCGCAATAATGAGACAAATATGACATTATTTGCTGGTACCTGGGAAACCTCTGACTGTGACTGGGATTAGTAACAGAACTAATAACATGTATCTCCATCCTGATTTCTCAAGTCTCTACATCCAACTACCTCTTGTACAACTCAATGTGGTTAAAATTAGACTTGTTCAAACCTGTTGTTCATTTGTTGCTGAAACAAACAGCAGCAGCATCTGCCTGGTTGCTTAAGCAACCTGAGTGCCTCTTTCTTTCTCCTTTATTTTGCAGGTTCATATATATCTACACACAAACAGCTGTACATACATACATACATACATACATATATACATACATACATTCATTCATTCATCTAACAGACATTTATGGAGTACTTGCTATGTTCCAGACCTTATTCTTGGTGCTTAGAATACAATAGTGAACCAAGTGTCTACATTTATTTATTTACTTACTTACTTTTTAAAAATATTTTTAAATTCATTTCAGAGAAGAAGGGAGAGGGAGACAGCAGAAACATCAATGATGATCAGCTGCCTCCTGCACACTCCGCATGGCTCAGTGATTGAACATAGACGTATGAACCAGGAGGCTATGGCACATGCCCAAGCGACTAAGCATGGAAACCTGAGCATGTGCCATAGCCTCTTGGTTCATAGGTCTATGTTCAACCACTGAACCATGCAGCCTGGGCCAAAGTTTCTACTTTTAAAGGACTTGTTTTCTAATAGGGGAAAAGATACAATATCAAATTTATATTATGTGAGGAGTAAGTGCTTTGGAGGAGGGAAAGAAGGTTAAGAATGATGGTATTAGGGAATACAGAGGTTGGGGTCTTGTTGGGGTTGCTGTTCTGTACAAACTAGAATCTTTTCCATTAAGGTTTAACAGGATTTTTCTGATGAATTGTAGTGAAGAGACTAGAGTTAGTCAAGCCTAGATGTAGGAGATGAGTTAGGAAGCAGTTGTAGTCCAGGTGAAAAAGAATCATAGCCATAAGCAGGGAGAAGTAGTAGCCAGGGAGATGTGAAGAATGCTTGTTTTAATGAATATTTTGTAGTTAGAATTGGTGGATTCACTGATGGGTTTGAATAGGGTTTTCAGGGAAAGGAGGATGAATTCAACCTTATTGACTTGAGAAATGGCAACAACAGCATTTTCTGAGTTGAGCAAAACTGTTGAAAGAATATGTGTGGAGGTGTGTGTGTGTGTGTGTGTGTGTGTGTGTGTGTGTGTTGGATATGTCAAATTGAATGTGCCTAGAAGACATCAAGGTAGAGATCTAGAGAGTAGGCAGTTGGATATTCAGGTCTGTAATTCAGGAGACAGATGTAGGCTAAATTTCACTTTAGGAACTTTTCCCTCCATTCCAATTGTTGTTGCTCTAGGTGAGGGTGCCATTTACTGTCATTTGGATTAATATTACTTCCTTTTGTCTTGCCCTCCACCATTACTTTTACCCACTCTTTCTCTTCACCTCAACAGCCTCTGTTTTTCTTTAAATGCAATTATTTTGCTGTCTGCCACATACTCATACCTTAAATGGTTCCTCAGTGCTTGGAGGATAAAATCCAGACTTCTTAACCTTGTTTAAAGGTCTTGCATGATCTGGTGCCTGATTAGTTTCTGGTGTCATTTATTTCTATTCAGTATTCTCTGCTCATTATTCTCACTTCTTTTTGTGCCCTTCATGTTCTTGCACCTTTTCTACATTCAAACACTATTCTTCCACTACTTGACCTTTCTCCCTCCATCCCCAAACCTTCTCACCTGGCTATCTCTTTTTCTCTTGTAAGCTTTTCATTAGATATAATTTATTCCATGAAGACTGTCCCTGACAAGTATAGGTTCAGGGGCTATTCTTTATTCTGTGGTTCTTACCAAAACATAGCAGATGTATTTATGTATTATAATTGGCAGTTACTTTGTGTTTACCTCTTTTGGTTCTTAAATTCTGTGAGGCCAGGTATCTCTATTTTGTCTAGTGTTATTTCTGTGTTGCCTAGCACAGACCCATTTAGTTGGTGCTTATAAAAAATAAACTAGGGGCTCAGTGCATGAATTCATGCACCTTGAAAGGAACTGTGGGCCACAAGGCTGTGGTTGGCACAGGGGTGGGTCTCAGCCCATTCTCTGTGCCCCTGCCCAGCCCCTCCTGCTGCAGCCCTGGGTCCCCTATCAGCAGTCCCACTCCCACCACTGCCACTCCCACACACTGACAGCTCCAGCCACACTCGCACCTGCTAACAGCATGGAGTAATTGGGGCCAGCATCAGCAGCAGGTGGGAACAGGGCCACTACTCCAATTGCCCATCAGGAGTAGGGGGAAGTGGAGAAGCCCTCAGGGGTGATAGGGGCTGGCAGCTGGTAGCCAGTAGGGGCCAATCGGGGTGGGGAGAAGGGCTGCAGAGGGGAGGAGGAGGGTTTGGTGGCTTCTCTGTCCTTGATCAGGGTGTGAGAGGCCAATCAAGGATGGAGCTGGCGGGGAGGAGGGGCCATGGGAGATTGGCTGGGTGGCCCCACTCCCTATCAGGCTAGTTCCCTGGCTGCAGTAGGCATCATAGTGACTGTTCTGGCGTTCTCGTTGTTGGCTTTTTATATGTATAGACTAGAGGCCTGGTGCACAAAATTTATGCATGGGGGTGGGGATGGGTCCCTCAGCCCAGCCTGCACTGTCTGGCAGTCCAGGACATCTCCCTCACAATCTTGGACTGCTGGCTCCTTACTAATCGCCTGCCTGCTGGCCTGTTCACCCCTAACCACTTTGCCTGCCAGCCTCATCACCTGTAACCACTTGCCTGCCTGTCTGATCTCCCCTAACTACCTCTTCCTCAGTCCCCACGGCTTCATCCAGAAGGATGTTCGGATGTCTGGTTTCATTAGCATATCATGTTTTTATTATTATAGATAGATAAGCATGGTGTATCAAACATAAAAGAGCTATGTGCCTGTTTTTGTTTAGCACTTTTATAGCTAATTTCTTCACCTATCCTAAGTGATTATATAATTATAAAATTATATTTTATAATTGTATTTTATATACTGTTCAAATGAGCTAACATTCAGTGGGATTGGTTCCCATAGTGTACATTAGGTTTATTTTTGTTACTCCTGTTAGACCTCTATATATTTACTCTTAATAGTTTTTCTAGCATAAAAGCCACTAGTGCCTATCTGAAATAGTTTAAGTCTTGGGATATCTATTACTTAATTATTGTTATACTATGTGATTTAAAAATTATTATCTTTTTTTTAGATTACTTCATAATAGAAATTCCCATCCTGCCCTTTAGCAATTGAATGCCTTTCTGTCCCTAACATGGATCTATTCTTGGTTTTGCAGAGAAAAGAGAAGAGGAGGATGTTGAAGAGAAGAAAGCTCTTAAAAAAAAAATTAAAGAACTTAAATTTCTAGATTCTAAAGTTGCCCAGAACCTTTGTAAGTAGAAGATTTTAATACGATTAAAGTAATAAAAGTTCTAGAGCATGTTCCTTTAAATTACTTCATTTACTTTGTGACTTATTTTTTATGTTATTTTTTAATTTGCATAATAAATTCAGAGATAACTTTAGGCAACTTATGGTTTTCTGAAGTATATAAACATACTATTCTTGACCTTAAGGATTCTTATTAATCTTACTCAATTTTCAATTTAAATTATGTTTTAACAATTTGCTCTCTCAGTTTATTTACTCTTGGGTTTAGCATGTTACATTTATTTTGGTCATTTTTTTTTAAATTCTTTTAATTAAGTTTACATACATTTTACCCATTTTACTCTTTGGACCTCATGGTATGCTATATGAAGGTAAACAAGTGCTCTGTGAATTTTGAAGCAGGATTATCTTCCCAGCTCCTTGCTTTTTAATTGCTTTAAGTTTTTTGCCATTAATGTTTTTCTCTTGTTGTCAGATATCAATCTTTGCATATTTTTCCCATTATTTTTTATGGTTAAGAAGTCTTTCTCTCACCATAAAAGCTAATTTGTCATGCTAATTTTCTTTTAGTATTCTTTCTGTTGTTACTGTTTACATTTAACTCTATAATCTTATGCAACTTGTTAATTTTGTACATAATGTTCACATTTAGATTTTATTACCTCACCATCTATTATTCAATTCCTCTTGTATAATAGTAATTATTATTTATCATATTTTTGTGCTTTCTAATCTCTACTAGGGAGTATTCTTTTATAATTACATTAACCTCTATCTATTACAATATTGTTTAAACCCTTTATTTCATCTTGTTCTTGGGATATTAAGGATTGCATATATTCATATTTTATAGATAATTTATAGCACTATTATACCAGACTTATGACTGTTTCTGAAATGTGTGAGTGAAGCTAGTGAGAAAAACATAGATGGTGCTTTGTTTTTTAGTTGTAGATGCTACATAGTAACCTTAGGAATCTGGAATACAGCCTTCCTCCAAGAAAGATGTAGATCATATTTTCTGAGTATTTATGAAAAGTAGTTTCCTTTTTTGAAAATACTTACTGCGCTGGCAGGTGTTGCTCAGTTGGTTGAGCATTGTCCTGTACACAGAAAGGTCCCAAGTTCTATTCCTGGTCAGGACACATGTTCAGGTTTTGGGTTTGGTCCCCAATATAGGAGGTAACCAATAAATCTCTCACTCCTTCTCTTCCCCCCTCCCTCTTCTTTCCTCCTTCCTTTTCCTTCTAAAATCAATAAAAGCATTAGAAAAAATGCTGACAAAATGATAGAAGCCCTTTATGAAATAAATTAGTTGCCTATTGGTTAGCAATTCCTGACTGAGTATGTTCAAGAGGTGACACCTATTACTAGAGAGAAGAAACGAGACAAAAATAGTAGAATAGGGGGAGAACAGTACAACATTAAGTCTAATGCTGTGAAAATATCCTATATACCTCAATAGTTTTTGATATCATTGTGTTTTAATAGTAGATACATGAGGTATCAAAAAAAAAGTAAACAATAATTGGAATTTTCCGTAATAACATTATCCCATATTATTTATTTGGATAGTTTTCCATGAAAATTTGTTTCCTTTTTTAAAAATTTTTAATTTATTTTTTTTATTTTTGTGGGAACCTCTTTCATGTCCCTCGTGGTTCAGGGTTCCCGTTCAGGGTTTGAGTTCTGGAGGAGGTCTCTGAAAAGAGAGACAAGAAAAGCATTAATTTGGTGATATGGAGCGGGATGGGGACAGGAAGGAGCCTTCCTCTAGTGGAAAAACAACCACCTTCCTTTGGCCTAGCCATCCCTTTTATTTGGGATACACCCTTTGCCCTGAAGCAGGCAATTTCAGTAACAAGTAGATTATCTTATCTGTAAGGATTTACATGATTATTTGATGGGGAAGTTCATTGTCTCAATTAGATAGGGGGTGGCTTGCTTTGACCTTTCAGAGCTTCAAGGTTGACCAGTCTTCTGGGTTCCTTGTCCACAGACAATTATTAGTTTCCAGCATATTTTTTCTTAATTTTTTTTATTAATGTATTACATTATACATATCTTCCCATTGCCCCCCCCCCCATTCCGAGGCATACCTTAACCCCCAGTGTCTTGTGTTCATTGGTTGATCTCTTATCTATCCCATCTCTCCTTAACTTTCCTGCTGTAATTTGACATTTGATGCTTCCTCTGTATCTATCTTTTTGTTCATCAGTGTATAATGTTCTTTATTATCCACAAATGAGTGAGATCATGTGGTGTTTCTCCTTCATTGAATGGCTTATTTCACTTAGCATAATGCTCTCCAGTTCCATCCAGGTTGCTGCAAATGGTAAGAATCCCTTCTTTTTTTATGGCAGCATAGAATTCCATTGTGTAGATGTACCATAGTTTTCTGATCCACTCATCTGCTGAAGGGCACCTAGGCTGTTTCCAAATTGTAGCTGAAAATTTGTTTTCTAATATTGGACATTTAAGTTTTAGTTACATGCAATGGCTAGTACTCTGGCATATTATCTATAATATTTCTGAACAGTAAAGTATTATAACTTATAAAAGTGTTAATGCCCTGCTTAGCAGTTTTGTTAAAATATTTTTTCTCCTCCCAGCTGGTGTGGGATCCTGGTTGAGTGTTGACCTATGAACCAGGAAGTCATGGTTCCATTCCCAATCAGGGCATGTGCTGAGTTTGCAAGCACATGCCCTACTAATGGCTTGCTGCAGGCAGCTGATCAATGATTCTCTCTCATCATTGGTGTTTCTCTCTTTCACTTTGTTTTATTCTTTGAACTCAATAAAAATATATAAAATATTTTTTTTCTGAACTGCTCAGGAGAGCTAGAAGATATACAAGCTAAAAACACCTGTGTTTCTAGTACAAATATTACAAACACATATTGGGGTTTTATGGTTCTTTTCTTTATACTGTGATATTTTATAGTGAACCAAACATATTTCATTTTAGTCACTTGGAAATTGGCACCATTCCTATAATAAGCTAATAACTAATCATTAAAAATCAACATAGAAATCAGCATAATAATATAGGACTATCATTTAAACACTAGATCTAAAACTGGAGAAGTATAAAATGTGCTAATGAAAGTTTCCTCACAGTAATTTTATTAAATTTTATGAATTATTTTTGAATTTACATATAGAACTATACCTCATACTCTTTTCTTAACCTTATTCATTATGAACTAATTCCCTCCTTTTAGCAATCTTTCTGAGCTCTTTCCGGGTGCCATACGAAGAAATCAAAATGATGATATTGGAAGTGGATGAAACACAGTTGGCAGAGTCTATGATTCAGGTAAACAAGAGGCAGACAGCTTAAGTTCCAATATTTCATTGCAACCTTCTCATTAAACAGAAAACTGTAAGTGAAGCAAAATTCTTAAACCAAATCATTCAACTGGAAAATCATTGCTGCATAATTAGTTTTAGCATAACTTCTGCATTGCCAGGAGATAAAACTCTGAATGTTCTTTTAACTGCAAACTAAACATAATGCTAGCAAAATAATTAAATTTCAATTATTTTAAATGACTGTTTTTTGAAAGTCTGGTTTTCTAATTTTACATTTTTGTTTTTGTTATAGTTAAAACTAGTAATATGTTAATTTAAATTTATTTGTATAATAGTTTAGAGTGTTTTAGAGTTTTTCTTGGGCTTTTATGTCTTCTAATGTATTATTATTTAATACTAGGCCCTGTGAAAGAAATTTGTGCATGTTGGGGTTCCCCTCAGTCCATCCTGCACCCTCTCCAAACCGGAACCCCTTGGGGGATGTCTCACAATCCAGTATTGCTGGCTCCTAATTGCTCACCTGCCTGCCGCCTGGTTGCCCCCAACTGCATCCCTCCAGCTGGCCTGGCCACCCCCAGCTACCCCCTCCCTTGCCAGCCTGGTTGCTTCTAACTGCCCTGTTTGCTGGCCTGGTTATCCCAACTGCTCACCTCGCCAGCCTGGTTGCCCCTACTGCCTCCCTTCCAACTGTCCTGGTCACCCCCAATTGCCCCCTTGCTGGCCTGGTGGCAACCAACTGCCCCCCACCCCCTCTCGTTGGCCTGGTTGCCCCTCATGGCCCCCCTCTGCCAGGTTGCCCCACACAGTCTGCTGTTCAATCATTACTGTGAGGGCATCCTGACCAATTTGCATATTACCCTTTAATATTGACTAGAGGCCCCATGCACGAAATTCATGCAAGGGCTTTGGCCCCGCTCTCCGCAACTGTGGCTGGGAGCCTCTGCCACCTCTTTCTAGCGCCCCCCTGACCCCCCCAATCCTGCCTTCTGCAACTTTGTCCAAAAGGAAGGACATTTGTTCTAATTAGCATATTATGCTTTTGTTATTATAGATAAGATTGAGGGAGATCTCTTTTTATTTCAGAGTAACATTACTGACAATCCCTACTTGGGTCATCTGTGCTCTTATGCATACTACAGATAGTTTGCATAGTGTTTTGGATTCATTCAGAAGGCTGGAAGATTGTTAAAATGATTTGTATTCACACTATTATTTAAGGAATGCTAGTGCAGTGCCCAAGTTACTTGCTGAATTCCACATAAAGCAACAATAATACAATTTTATATAGAATTTAAATTTGAAGAATCAAACCACAAATTATATAGCCAGAGGATGATACCTTTAGTTTACTATCTTGTATTTTATTATGGAAGGTTAATGATGTTTTAGCAGTGAAAAGAAAACAAGGATTATTTATTAGTGTCAACAAGTCATTAAAATTATTCTAGACATTTTAATTAATCAGTAAACGGTAACCTTAGGACTTGTTCTTGCCTATCCTCTCATGTCTCCTAAATATGGAGTTATATAATCCCATTAGTGATTTATGCTGTGTCTCTGAGACATAAACTACCTAATTCAGCAACTCTTATTTAAATGCTTTTTCTCTAGCTATTTCTTGTTACTAGAATGTTGTCTTTGTTATTGTTGATTATGTATGTGCCTTGTTTTTAATTGATTCCAAGGTCCTTAAAGAAAAATTTTCTACTTAATATATGTTCATAGCTTTTTAATGCATTTGTTAAATATTTATGAAGTTGCTTCTAACTTGTTTACATGAATGGTTTAGATGATCATGTGACTTGTTTTGTAGAGATGAAAAAATATTATTTGCATTGAAATTTGTACCCAAAGAACATTAAGTTCCATATAACTTATTGATATACTAGTAGCCCCACTCATGAATCCATACGCCAGTAATTCACTGTCGCCCTCCAGTAGCTCTTAGCCCGCTGCCCCGCCCACCTGTAGCTCCTTCCACTCCCCACCTCCCCTTCATAGCTTGCTGCCCTGCCCACTCCTGTAGCTCTCCACCGCCCACTTGTAGCCAATAGCTCACTGCAGCCCTCCTGTAGCTCTCAGCCTGATGCCTTGCCCTCCTGTAGCTCCCTCCACTCTGCCATACGTCCCTCATAGCTTGCTGCCCTGCCCCCTCCTGTAGCTCTCTGCACCAGCTTGTAGCTCACTGCCCCTACTCTCCTACTGATCTATGATCTGGTCCTTATGTGATCAGTCATTACGCTTCACGTGTAACAACCATTTGCATATTACATCTTTATTATATAGGATTGGTTTTCTATTATTGCTATTTATATATAATATAAGATTATTATATAGGATTACTTTTCTATTACTGCTATTTATATATAATAAACATACTGAAAGGAAATAATAAATATTATATATATTTATATATAATAGCAGTAATAGAAAACTAATCCTATATAATAAAGATGTAATACAGTTAAAACTAGTAATATGTATATTTTACTACTATAATAACTTATAACAAATTTAGTGGCTTAAAATTACATGAATGCATTCTATCTTACTTTTCTATAGACCAGAAGTCTGGCCTGGATCTTATGTTAAGGTGTTGGCAGGCTTGACAGGCTTGACTTTCTTCCATTAGACTTTAGGGAAGACTGTGTGTGTGTGTGTGTGTGTGTATGTATGTTTTGTTCTTGTTGTTTGTTATTTTCTTTTCCAGCTCCTCATGCTGCCTCCTTCCATGTTCCTCAGCACCTTTCTTCACCTTCCAAGCCAGCAATGTTGCCTCTCTCTGTTCCTTTCTTTCATTGTTATATCTCCCTCTCGCTTGGTGGTTTAATCTTCCTCTTCCACTTGTAAAAACCTTTATGATTGCAATGAGCACATCAGATAATCCAGGATAAGCTCCCTATTTTAAGGTCAGCTGAAACTAATATTTTCAGAAGTTCTGGAGATTACATATGGACATTTTTGGGGGAAGTTGGGTCACTATTCTGCCTACCATACTTGCCTAATATAAAACTAATCTTAATAAATTTAAAATCTAAAACTTTAGTTTGGACATATGCAAAGTCTTTATATAGTAATTAAAAAACAAGAATCTCATGGCATTTGAAATTTCATCTTTTTATTTAAAAAATGTTTGTTACTGCCCATGTTGAACAGGGCATGGGAAGATCATTGCTTTTTAATAATCATTGTTTGGTGGGTTTTGTTCACTGTCCTGATTTTGATATGTTTATTTATCAGTTTATTCATACATAACAAGATGTCATTATTGATGTCATTTTCCCACCTCATTCTTAACCCATTTACTTTTGTTCCATCAATCTTTTATTAATTTATTAGAAGCCCAATGCACAAAGATTTGTGCAAGAATGTGCCTTTCTTTCCCTGGCTGCTAGCATCCCCTCTCCAATCTGGTCCTGGAGCCACCTCTGTTCACCCTAGTCCTGCATTCCCATACTTCCCAAAGGCCCCGTGTGCCACCCTGCCCCCGGCTGCTCAGTGCTTGCATATGCAAATTAACTAGCCATCTTTGTTGGGTTAATTTTCATTCTCACTCCTGATTGGCTGGTGGGTGTCGGGAAGGTATGGTCAATTTGTATCTTTTTCTTTCATTACTGTAGATTTAGCTCTGTGTGTGTGTGTGTGTGTATGCGCACGCGCGCACACGCCCACGCACCCACCATGTGAAGGGCACTGTATTAGGCTCAATCAGAAACAGACTCTACATTTTTGTAATTGATAGTGTGGCAAGGGTGATGATTACATATTTCTATATATATAAAAGATAAAGCAACCATCTGACTCTCTGACCAGCTAACTGGCCAGTAGGTATGATGCGCACTGACCACAAGGGGCAGATGCTCAACGCAGGAGCTGCTAAACTGCAGTGACTTAGCAGCAGAGGTCCTTGGGTGACACACCCCGGAACTAGACATTCCTCACAGGGCCACTCAATTACACCTTCAGCCATAGGTTGTATTGTTGCTGGGGCACTGTAGGCCCTGAATCTGGTTTACTGCTGAGCTGCAATGACAGCAGATGCCCTTTGAGTTGCAGTGGCACTGCAGGTGTGGCTAGCCTGGGAGGGACTACATGAGGTTGGCTCCAGGGCATGTCCAGCCTATCTTGCCCTGTCTCACCCCGCCAGCCACCTTCTAATTAATTTCTTTTCAATGTGCACGAATTCATGCTCTAGAGCACTAGTATAAAATAACAATACAAGACAAACATAGCTGATTTATGATACATAATGTGTGAGGGGAATACCAGGTGTGTGTATATATAAAGATAAGGGCACTTGAAGGTTTAACACAGTGTAGACGTGGAAAAGGACAGAGGACTGAGTGAGTAATGTAATGAGTTATTCTGGCAGTTATAAAACCCTGAGCTGTGAGGGAAATGCTGGCAGTGTGTGGGCAACTGTGAGGAGTTTAGTTTGATAGGATCCTGAGACACAAAGCTAGGTTGGGGAGTCTCTAACAAATCACCATAGCTTTATTACTTTGGAAAGCAAAAATACTGAAGTGAAAAATTAATATATTTCTGATGAGAGATTAAAATTTAATTATATATTAACTAAAAATATTCAAGGGGATTGGATGGTTATATAGAGTGCTGGAGAAATTTAGAAGCCTGATGTAATAAATAATAAGATAATCAACTGTCAACTAGAATTATTAAAAGAAAATATAAATAACCAAGTTTATTGGTCTCAGGCATTTCTCCTAGGAAACATTTCTATTTATGTAGGAAAATCATACTACCTGCTTGTTTTTATTCAGTTGGTAGTGTTAATAGTGAATATGTTTTTTAGGGAAGATCTTAAATTGTGACTTTTTATTTGTTTTTGGCCAGCCAACCAAGTTTTTATTCAAAGATACACAGTGAGTCAAAAACTTGTTCTTTGATTTAACTACTTTGATATATAATATTTTCTAACATTATTTTTAACTAATAACACCTTTGGGGATTTATTTCCCCATTAATATCTATAGCATGATATTGGCTTAATTTAAATTTGTACTTGAATTTGGGCTTGCACAGAATATACTGATATAATTTGGGATTGTGATCACCAGCCACACTTTTTTTTTCTTCTTCTTCTTAATTTTATTATCAATATGCTAACTTGTTATAACATTATTATAGCCAATTATATTTGGACACAGAAGGATCTATAATAGAGTTTGTCAGAGAATTGTATAATCATTTAAGTTTTAACAGGGCAACATATTTATATGTATTTCTTTGGTTTTTCTCCATTGGAGTATTTCTTTTTCCTGTGTGTGTGTGGCTTGGGCAAGGCTGTGCCTGGACAAGGAATCAGAATGGCCACAGGGATCTGTGGTTACTAGACTGCAGATGACACATGCAAAGGGCATTACAGCCACAGGTATTTAAGGATCCGTATATGTTTTTGCTTTTATCTGCAAGGTATAGCATTCAGTGTCTTCAGTGCTTTTTTAAATGTTCTTTCACATCAGAAGAATTACTTTGTCTTTCTTTTAGGTATCGTTATGTTTATTATTAAAACCATACTCATATTGGTTAAATCTTGCAAGAACTGTCATTAAAATTCCCTTGATTTCTTTTTGATTTTTTCCCTTGCCTTTTAGTAGCAATATGATAATTTCTTTTATTCCTGTAACTGAAGTGTTAAAATACGTTTGGCTTCGCCTGAAATTTCTGACATTTAATTCCCTAAAGCTGAAATGTAATTGATCACATTTATCCAGGTGAGAAAGCTGTTTCTTTGGTATATGTTGAGTTCTTCTTTCTGAATTATACAGCTAATCAAATAAACATTCAGTAGTGCTTGATTTGAATATATAATAACTCTGAATAGAGAAAAAGGAAATTGCTTTCAAGATGCAGAGAATACATCTTAAGGCTTTGCATAAAAGGGAGGTTACCCAGAAATACAACTAAAGATTAACTTTTTTACTGATTTTCATTCCAGAGTTTATTAATAAATTTAACTTAGAATTCAAGAAGCACATTTGTTGAAGATATTTTCTTTTGGTTTTCATTTATAGAATTTATTAAAGCACCTTCCTGATCAAGAACAATTAAATTCATTGTCTCAATTCAAGAGTGACTATAACAACTTAAGTGAACCAGAGCAGTTTGCTGTTGTGGTGAGTACTCTATGTTAACTCTCTTTTGAGGGAATTTTAATTAATACTGTGGAAAACAGGGAAGAAAATGTAAAGTTTTTCTCATCATTATTACTCACAAACCTTTAATGTCCATTTATTTTTAACCCACAGATATTTATGGGAAATTATCTTGATTTAAATTACATATTAAAATTCTAGCCTTATTGAAATCCAAGGAGTCTTTAAAAAGTATACACATCATTTCACATTCTCTATTTGATGTCATGTAAAAGGAAAATTATGAATTTTTCTAGAGCAGTGTATTCCATATTGCAAGAGTAGCTTCAGTTCTGATTTTAATCACTCATTCAGTTCATCTTATATTTTAGTTTTGAAATTATGAATATATTTTGTTTTTGTTTTTTTGCTTTGGTTTTTAGCAATGAGGTTGAAAAATGAATACATTTAAAAAATCTTCAGAAACCTTGATAATCATCTTGTTCCAGCTTTCTATTTATAGAAGTTGGGGTTTGAAGAGGTGAGATGACTTGCCAATGTTAAATATTAGCTGAGTTGCAACTTAAAATTAGGGTTTTTAATCAAGCTTTTTTTTCTCTTGCTCTTTTCTTCTACCATCAAATCATCATTTTGAGGTTGGTTATATACTCAGTTATCATGATGATACTTTAAAATAGTATTTCATTTTTATTATATTATTAATTTTTTTTTCCCTTTTCTTCAGTTATATTGTTACTAACCTCCAGGGACATGATGACTTTGCATTTGAGAAAATTTTGAAAATTTGGGTTGACTAACTAAAGAACTATATCTTCATACCATATTTTGCAGGCATTTTCTCTTAAATTCCTTCCTGTCTCTTCATAAATACATTCTACTCAGTCCTCCTACCTCTTGTCCCCCTACCTCTATGCAGTCCTCCTACCTCCTCCTACCTCTTGTTCCCCAAGTTCACAAAACTCTGAATAGAACACAGAATAAAAAAGAATATGAAAGGGATTTTCCTTTCATAGTCTTTTAATTATAAAACTTTCCAGCTTACTATATTTGCAAAAATACTTTTTATTTATTTTTTATACAATTCTTTAGGGTACTCTTTTTTTTCTTCCCCCCACCTTGTATTTTCTTGTTTGCTTTATTTTCTATTAACCTGATCACTTTCCCTTTCTCTTAATCCCTTTATAATGTTCTTATTATTGTCTTCCATATGAGAATAAGTGAACTGATTATTTGCATTAAATTTTAAACCATAGACTAGAGTTTTGATCTTTGTCCATGTTTTGACTATTTAATGAAAATTTTAAAAAAATCTAAAATTATAATTTTGAAATATATCCCACATATCTTAAGTCTTAAACACATACAAGTTTGTATGAAAATGTCAACTAATAACTTCTGTTGGATATCACTAAAAATATTTAAAACTATTCCCATGTTCTCATGATTGTCACAGAAGAATGAATTCAAACTAGCAAATATTTTATATTTAAAATAGTGAGGTTATGCTATCCTTTAAAAACTAGAGTTGAAATCAAAGAGCTGTGATTTATAAGCAGTCTACTCATAGGGTCAGATCATTAAAATAATTATATAGTGGTACCTCGAGATACGAGTGTCATAACATACGAGATTTTTGAGATATGAGCCGTCGAGCGAGCGATTTTTGCTTTGAAATACGAGCAACATTTGAGATAGGAGTAATCACGCGGATCAGCCGGCTGCACACGGCCCACCAATTTACAGGGACTCGAGTGTCTCATAGTTTCCCACACCTCAAGATTACGGAACGAATTAAACTCGCATCTTGAGGTACTTGGGGAATATATACATACACAAAAAGGTGTAGAACCATGTAATATGCCCATAGTTTTCTGTTCTCCTTTCTAGATTAAAAACTCAATATTAAGTCACTAATTCATTATCATATGTTTTCAGTTTACCAACATTGTATAAATAATATAATAATTTGGTGGGTTTAGGAAACTGATTATAATTATGTATATTTCTGAAAGATTCTCATAATATCAAGTTTCTGTTTCAAGTAACAAAATTAATGAAAGTATGTTGTATTATGTTATAGAAGATAGGCTATTAACTTTGAGGTAATGTAAACTGCAGATTCCTATGTGACTTTTATATTAGAAAAATATTTACTTGTTGACTGAACCTATATTTAGTACTATATTTAAAGTACTAATCATTTCAACCTGATAAACCATCAGAATCATAAACAAGGAATCGTCACAGGTAGACATAGCATTTGCACTCCCAAATAGGGCCAAAGTTTGCCTTTTCATTTGTTTCACCATAAACTTGTGATTAGCTCTGTTTCATTTTCAGGTTCTATAGATTGATATTGTGATTTCTAGCATTGCTTTTATTTTATCAAAAATCATTTAAAATTCTGCAGTTATATTACTTGTTGGTAAGTTTCACTATTTCTTTTATCCATTAATTTGATTCTTGCAAATTATAGATTTTGCTGGTGTGTTATATATAAACATAAACTCAAATTTGATAAAATAATGGATAGAGTCCCTACAGTTGTTTACATTATACAACCAGCTTTAATTTCATCCAAGAACTAGGCAAAAAAAGTAAACAATAAACTATACCACAACTTTGGCATTTGTTTACATTATTTTGTCTTTGATAGAAAGACAATGTGCAAACGTAACTCATTCAGAATGCTAGTAACCAGAGTCCATTAGACACCAATTAGAATATATAAGATATAACATGTAAACTAGAAATAGAATTTCTTATCTTTGTTTACACACAACTTTCTAGGGCTGTGTTTTATAGAATTTTATATACATACTAGAGGCCCAATGCATAAAATTTGTGCAAGGGCCTCAGCTCTCACAGCCGTAGCGGCTTTCCTGGGCCCTGGCAGCCCTGGTTTCATACGGAACGACCTTCTGGACATCCTTCAGGACGTTTGGCATCCTTCAGGATGTTTAATTAGCATATTATGCTTTTATTATTATAGATATATTATTCAGAAATATCATGTCACTATTCATTAAATTATATGTCCTTGAGGCTTTCTCTCAACCAGTAAAACATTTGATATTCTATATTTTCTCCAGGGTTCCTATAATATGAAGTTTCACATACACTTTTATTTATTTTTCCCTTGAAATTAGATTTAATTTATTTTTTTAATGCTGATACTTATTTCCATTTATGAAACTAAGCATTTAGTTACTCATCTGTTTTTTCTGATAATTCAGAATTTTTAGGTATCTTTCTGAACTAATACTCCTTGCAGTTCTTATGATTTGAGCATTAGCCGGTCTGATTAGCACACCACTCAGAGTTCTAGAGTTGTCCCTGTTAATACATGGTAGTATAGGAGTGGTGGTGACATGGTGGTTCTTGGTGTCCGGTGCCTATAGTATTGATATCCAGTGCTATGAGTTCAGGGCCTAAAACAAATTATTTTATTGACTTGTTTTTGTAATTGCTTACAGTATATTTATATGTCCTATATTTTCCAGGAGATTTTGGCATATGATAAATAACCCATCCAAAATTCTGGACCAGAGATTCTGGTAAAATGGTATTTTAGAGGAATGCTCTGGAGGTGCTCCATCTCCTTATTTTGTGACTTGAAATGAATGCGACAGTCTATATGCTGAATTTGTTACTTTAGCTTCTGGGCAGAGGACACTGAGTACTGACTGATTTGCTTAACTTGAAAAATTATTTTCCTTGGACAGTCCAGGACAAAACTTTTCTTGATAAGTCAGTTTATATTTGGCATGACCTAGCTTCATGTTTTATTCAACTTAATTTTCTATTAAAAAGATAAAGAAATGAAAATATACTTCCTAGAAACTCCCTAATTAGACTAATTAGTTGCCTGACTTTTTTCTTGGGTTCCTTCTTCTCTTGTCAGCCCCTAAACCTCCTCATTCATCCCTCCAAAATATTGACTACTTACCAAAGATTGGTTCCCATTGAGTAGGACCTAGTTTTAGTTGTATGACTGCAGTTTAAAACATATTTGTAGTGTTCCTTTGATCACTAAACCACCAACTAAAATCACTGTGCACACAGTGGCATAGTGTAACTATGTGAGAAATAAGTATGTAAATATTCAGTGGGATCAGAAGATGAGCTGAAGTTTATAAAAAAGCGTAAAAATTTGCATTTGAAGCTTAGTGCACTATACTTTGATTAAATACTCTAGTTTTTTAAGAATCTGTCTCTATATTATTTAATCTGGTAAACTGTTCTTCAAAGGGAAAAAACCTCTTACAGGAATGTTAAGCTGAACAAATGTCCTGCCTTTGTGTTGTATTTTGATCTGCCACCATTTGGTGTCACTGTAGGGCAGGACTTTTCAACTTTGTGCAATAAAGGCCTCCATTTTTTTCTTTTTTAAATAAAAAAATGATGTAGGAAGTTCATGCATATTTCCTTGCATTAAAAATGTCTCATTTTAAAGTACACCCTAATATTCTTGTTGTAAAACATTCAGATAACATAAAAATATTGAATACAATTTGGAAGGTCCTTATATCTCACTACCATACTACAATCCATATAAAGTTATCATTTTGTTGGACTTCCAATTCTATTTCTTTGTATTTACAAATGTATGCATATTCATATGGACATTTAAAAATACATTTTCTGAAACCTTTTTATCATAAAATATATTTTGTGGATTCTTTTCATGATATGCTGATTTAAATTTCTTATGTAGTATTTCAAGTATATTAAGACTTTTAACTGTTCTCTTAATGAAGGATGGTTCCTTTTTATTTTATCTGGGGTTTAAAGAAATAATTATGCATACATCTTTGTACAGCTTATATAATAAAAGCTTAATATGCTAAATGTCCAATTGTTAGACAGTTCAACCAGTTGCATGGTCTGGCTAATTAGGACTAGGCAAGATGGGCCATGCATGGGCAAGACATGTCCTGGAGCCCTCCTGCGGTCCCTCCCCAGATCCGATTGTGGACCGGTGGGGTCCCTCGCCTAGGGGCTGACAAGAGAAGAATGAGGAGGTTGAGGGGCTGACAAGAGAAGAAGGAACCCAATGGGGTCCCCCATTATCAACATGTCTATATAAAGTCAATTATGTCTGCACTTTCTCACAATCTAGAACCCCTCAGGGGAATGATGGAGAGTCGGTTTTGGCCCAATCCCTGCAGGCCAGGTCGAGGGACCCCACCAGTGCATGAATCCATGCACTGGGTCTTTAGTATATATATTATATACTAAATTATTTATAGACTAATTAGTTGCCTGACTTTTTTCTTGGGTTCCTTCTTCTCTTGTCAGCCCCTAAACCTCCTCATTCATCCCTCCAAAATATTGACTACTTACCAAAGATTGGTTCCCATTGAGTAGGACCTAGTTTTAGTTGTATGACTGCAGTTTAAAACATATTTGTAGTGTTCCTTTGATCACTAAACTATACATACATATATAAGACTATGTATTTAGAGATCAATGACCACAAACTCTGGCTTTAAATCCTAGATTGATCTTAACCTGTGTGACCTTGGTTAGATACTCATTTTTTTATTCCTTAATTTACTTATTTATGAAATGAGACCATGTTAGTTCCCTATTGCTGCTATAACAGAGTACCACCAATTTATTGCTTATAAACTACACAAGTTTATTATCTTATAAGTTTGAAGATCAGAGGTCCAAAATGGGTTATCTGTGCTGCATTCCTTCCAAAGATTCTAGATAGGGAATTTATTTCCTTGCTTTTTCCATTTCCCAGGGTGGGTGACATTCCTTGGCTCATGGTCCAGCATCATTCTGACTTCTCTTTTTGTCATCACATCTTTCTTTGACCTTCTCCTAATCTGTAATAATAGAAGGACAATATGCTAATTAGACCAGACATCCTTCTGGATGAAGTGGGGGACAGAGGGAAGCTGGTGCTGGCAGCCAGGGGAAGGAATACTTACTTTTGCACTAATTTCATGAATCGGGCCTCTAGTTTCTATTAAGGGTCCTGTGATTATATTGGGCTACTTGGATAATCTAAAATAATCTCTTCATTCAAAGATCCTAATTTAGTTCCATCTGCAAAGTCTCTTTTGCCTTGTATGATAACATATTCAAAGTTTTGTTGATTAGTACATGGCTATATTTGGTGGGTAATTGTTTTGCCAAACACAGGGAGCACAACAGTGCCCACCTCCACTGTATGGTCTTACTTGAGTATTAAATAAATTGATATAAGGAATATGTGTAAATAATCTTGTTCTCATGAACTCTTTTCCCCTACAACATCAGTATCCTTTTCTTTGTTACCCTACTGACCTGTGCATATATCTAAATGGCTCTTCTTAACCTGGACTGTTACAGTTTCATTTATACTCAAAACATTTTAACCAGCTGGAGTATATCATGTTCATCTTATAGCACAGTGGTTCTCAACCTTTCTAATGCCACAACCCTTTAATACAGTTGCTCACATTGTGGTGACCCCCAACCATAAAATTATTTTCGTTGCTACTTCATAACTGTAATATTGCTACTGTTATGAACTGTAATGTAAATATCTGATATGCAGGAGGTATTTTCATTGTTACAAATTGAACATAATTAAAGTATAGTGATTAATCACAAAAACAATATGTAATTATATATTGTGAAATATTTATTTCTAATTACAAATAAATGAAATTTTGTCTTGAATCGTGGTGTAGCATGGGCAACAGTCTTCATATGACAACAGTAAACTACATTGCTACACTTTGCTACACCGAAGAGCAGTCTGTTGGTTCCTAAGACCATGGGAAATAGGTGTTTTTCGTTGGTCTTAGGCGACCCCTGTGTTAGGGTTGTTCGACCCCCAAAGGGGCCGCGACCCACAGGTTGAGAACCGCTGTTCTAGCACATGGTGGCCATGTGATATCGGCTAAATGAATATAGGAAATAAGGAAGAGATGAACAGAAAGGAAGGACAATATATAGCAAGAACAATAAAATTTAAAACGTTAGAATTTTTTTGTTTGTTTTTGGTTTTTGGTTTTTAATTTTGTAGAGCAGTGTGAGGTTCATAGCAAAATTGGGAAGGTACAGAGATTTCCCCCCCACACATTCATCGCCTCCCCCATTATCAACATGTCTCACTAGAGCGGTTATTTGTTACAATTGATGGACCTACATGAACACAATAGTGATTGCCCAGAGTCCACAGATTATCTTAGAGTTCACTCTTGATGTGCATTTTATGGATTTGAATAAATATATAATGTGTGTATATCAGCATGATACTATCAGAGCATTTTTATTGTCCTAATACAAATATTTTTAAAATCCATTTTAAAATAAAAATGTTGATTATTTTTGAGGTAAGCATTTTACCTTTATTAAAATGAATCTAAATAATGACTTCTGTGAGAATGGATTAATTCTAAGTAAGCCAAGTAACCAACACTTTTGTGCCTAAAAATCTAAATTCACACTCCAAAAAAAAATTACAACTTAACCACCGTATACAATTGCCACTTGTATATTTGTCAGCATTTTATTTTTCTTCTGATCTCACAACTCCATTGAACTTTTTCCAATGATCTTCCTTTAACTCGGGCGTTTTTTCTTTGTCTATGAATACTGAAGGCACCCGATACAATATCTTTTGGCCTCAGTGGTTTCATTTTTAAAAATTGTTGAGGAAATTATGATTTGGTTTAATAATGATGGCTTACTGAAATACCTTCAGAAAATACTGACCAAAACAGATAGGGAACCTCAAAGATTATCTTCCCTGAACCATTACTTTCTCAGACTAAACATTTTCAAGTCTTTCTTTTATTCCTTAGGTGTTGATTATTTCAAGTGCATTGCAAATGTCCAGATATAAAGTCAATTATGTTACCAGAGTTATCACTTTAAAACTTAACAAAGGATATGGCTTTAGTATGATATAATTTCTTCTTCAAGACCCGTTTTGGCTTCTTGTAATTTCTGCTTCTTTTTGTCTTTAATAATTCATCTTCTATCTTGTCTGTCAAAGGCAGTATCTCCTATTGGAAAATTGTTCTATTTGCCTTTTGCTGCTGCTTTTTGGTGCCTGTCCAGTTGTCCATATTCCCTCAACATTCGTGATATTTTAGACAGCACTCTGGCAATCTCATCTGCAAATCCTTCAATACCCAGGAAGGACATTTGTTTAGAATAATAAAATATTATAACTATAGTCCTAGCTATTTAAATCTTAGAGATCTGCTTCTCTGAAGATCATAAGCATTCAACTGTTGTTTAGTTATTCTTGTCACTTGCTTTGCAACCTTCTTGACATGCTTCTGCCAGGATCCAGGATTTAATATATGCTCACTAGCACAGATGGTTTTCCTTTCACCTAGTGCAGGGCTTATTAATTTAGTTTGATTTCAATTATGATTGATTTGTAGCCTGAAATTCTTCCAACATTTATTACTTCTATAATTTTTCTTATAATCTGATTTCTGCCATACATCTCCTTCAGTCTATGTTAAAATAGTCACAATGCTATTTGATTTTTTAATTAAACTTATTGCAAGTTTGTTGGTTTAAGAAATTAAAATCCATTGTCAGTTGAAAGATAACATTACCTTGCCCATCCTATTATTTTTTCTGAAGATCTTATTCCTCACAGGTTTTTTAGTTCTTCCTACACATGATACAATGGGCATATACATTGAAAAAACTCTTAAAAGGCCAATTACATCCTCTCTTTACATGTTTAACAAGTAGTATAAAATAGTATATATTAGATTTACAGATTTAACTAAATATAATGAAATCCACAGAAAATTAGAGGCTTTGTTATGTTTGAATTTAATATGGTTTCACTGCTGAAAATTGAGTATATTTCTTCATATTCTTCATTTTTACTTATTTATTTTTTAAAATTGAGTCTGGCCGAGACTGGTTTGGCTCAATGGATAGAGCTTCGGCTTGCAGACTGAAAGGTCCCAGGTTCGATTCTGGTCGGGGGCGTGTGCCTTGCTTGCGGGCACATCTCCACTGTGGGG
>JAAGEH010000012.1:31328545-31377125 GCA_011751065.1 Lasiurus cinereus | reverse complement strand
GACTCAAATATATATATATATATATATATATAGAATTGAGTCTGGTTAAGAACTGTTCTCATGTTAATTTGAGCCATCAGTGGATGATTTCCAGGAAATAACTCTACATAGCAGCTTTCCCTTAGTGTGGGCCTTTTGTATTATCGGGTAGTTTATGGATGAATAGAGACTGACTTTTATATTGGTAACCACACCACTGTCTGATACATTTTATTTGAATAGATTATTTTCTTGGTTCAGCAATGATTTACTCATTTGACAAATATTTATTGGACACTGTGCTGGGCATTTCTCTGGGTTCTGAGTTTACTGCAGTGAACCTGCTCTTACTCCTTATTGATATTGTATTTTAGTTGAATACAGTAACAGTATACACATAATCACAAATGTAAAGTAAAGGTAGTCTATTAGTATTATATACTCCTCAGGAAATGGTGGGGTGAGGGCCGTGTTACTTGTTTGATTGACATGGCTAGGGAAGGCCTCTCTGGAGATGTAAAATTTGAGCAGAAATCTAAATGCCTTCACTTAGGATAGAAGCATATTATAGAGAGGGGATGCCATAGCATAATGTTTTGAGGGACAGGTAAGTTGGGCACAGTTCATTGAGGCCAGTTGGCTCTGCCAGAGTGAATGAGGAGGTGTGGGAAGAGATAACATTAGAGATGGCATTGCCACCATGACATGACGTCTGTGGGATTTATTCTAAGGAGGGCACTAGAGCATTTTAAACAAAGAAGTGAAATGATCAGATTGATGCTTTTGGAGTATTCTGGCAGCTGTGTAAGGAATAGATTGTGAAGTGGGGATATAAATTGAAGCCAATGGCCAATTAACATGCTGTTACAATGATGTAATAATTAAGGTGAGAAATAGTGCTAGCTTGACAGGTTTGATGGCATTGTCACTCATAAGAAATGGTCAGATTCTGCAAGAATTAGAAGATTGGGACAAGATTTCTGCTCCATTGCATTTCTGCTCCTCAGGGATGACTCCAAGGTTCTTGCTGGATGCAATTAGAAAGCTGTGTTTCCATTTACAGAGAAAAGAAAGAGATTTGCAGCAGATTGTGGGAGGGAAGATCACTTAAAATATTTGTGAACATCCGAGTGGACATATGAAGTAAGCTCGGAGTTCAAGTCTGGATTTATAAATTTGGGAACCTTTCTCAAACAGGTGGCATTTAAAGCTGTGGAATGGATGAAATCACCAATGGAGTGAATTAGAAATGTTACATGGGAGGCACTGAAGGAAAAGGCAAAATATACAAACCTTACTGTTTTTCTTAGTCTTCTCTCTAGAGAGGGGACTTATCGTCAGCAAGGTTTTTTTTTTTGTTTGTTTGTTTGTTTGTTTTGCTGCTAGTTATCACCTCTCTGAGGAAAATTGCAATCCATGACCTAGGGAATTGTCCAAGGTGATTTTATAGTATGACACTACTGCATTTTGTTTAAAAAAACTAAGCATGAGCTGGGATGAAAGGGCTATTTGGCATTTGTAGGCTATAATTCATCAGGGACCTTTGGAAAGAAGCTAGTGGTCGTGAAAATATGTGTTTGTGGAAAGAAAGAAAAATCTGCTTTTGCTTCCAAGCCTTGCTCTCATGAAGAAGTAGAATCTCTAATACATCATAATAATCAGTATATAGTGTCTATATTATAAACTAATATGAAGTTAAAAATGCCAAAAATGTGCAGGCATATTACTTGATAAGTAAAATAACTTATTAAATAAAGGGATTGAGTTCATTTAGTTTAAATCTACTTCAAAATAGTAATATCAAATTCTGCCAGTAAGGGGGAAAATAACCAACATAGTAGAAATTGTGTTCTCTGTAGAGTGGGAGGAGAAATGGAATTGAATTCTAAGTGAATTCTCTTCTGGGCTTTTGTTACCCTTGCTCCCTTGAAATTACTAGAATATCAGCTATATTAAATTACTGCAATTCTTTAATTTATTATAACTAATAAAAACACAGCATGATTAGAATATATGTTGTTTCATTGAATTGCTAAGTCTTATAAGTTTCTCAAAAAGTTTGAATTTCCAACTGATTTAATCTCTCTTTTCTACTTTTTTTCACTTTGTGGCAAAAGGTACACAATTTTGTCTATTTTATATAAAACACATGTACAATGTGTGAAAAACCTGGTAATATTAAGAAATCTCATTTATCTTCAACACAGTTGGTTCTTAACACAGTAACTAGTGACTTAAGATGAAGCTCAGTCTGACCTTTACCCACTGTTGCTGCCATCCTCAGGACAAAAGCCTGAACCTTGGCGATATCTGCAGGGCTCTACATTACATGCCTCATCTTCTGCCACTCTCTCCTCACTGGTTCAGCTTTAGACACATGGCATCTATATCTATACTACTCTCATGCCAGTCACATTCTTGGGGATTTAACATTTAGTGTTGCCTCTCTTTGGACCTTGCTTCCTTCAGACATAGAAATGGCTTCCTTCCTCAGGTTCCTCCTGTCGTGCTTCCTCAGGCAACTTCTGGAGGTTTTCTCTGAGCATTTTATTTGAAATTGCATATCAGTTACCCTTAGCACTTCTTTTTCTCTTTCCTACTTTATTTTTCTCCTGGGTACTTATCTTCTTTCTCATTTCTATATTATGTTCTGTTTTTTAACCTATCTATGAACCTATTATAAGAATGTCCATAATGGCAGGAATCATTCTTTTTGGTATCCATTGATGAATTCTAATATCTTGATCAGTGCATGGCATGTAATAAATATCAGATGAATGAGTAAATAACTTTCCCAAAGGATCTTGATAATTTATTTTGAATACTGCAAAACTAAAACCATTTGGCTGTTGGCTCACCGAGGCTTACTGTGAAGCATGTTATTAGTATTGAAACATGAATCTGGTTTAAAACAACTTCTTGATATTTCACATTCCTTCAAATATTCTTTATTACATTTCTAGTCTAATTAGACCTGGGTTTGAAATCCTAACTTTCTTGTTGTTTTCTCTTCTGGATCCTTGTGCTTTTTTTTTGACTCCTTCCTTGGCTCCCTTCCCATTTCTTTTAACACTTTAATAAGTGTATCAATCAGATACTATTTTCTAGGTTATTTTTTTAAATATATATACCTCCCTCTTTCTTAGTGATTTTATTCAGCACACAATTATATATAATAATGCTATCTAATAGAATAGTAATATGCAAATTCACCTTACCTCTGCTTCACCCACAAGCCATACCCACCAGCCAATCAGAACAAGTATGCAAATTAACCCAACCCATAGGGCTATTGCCACAGAGAGATCAGGAGGGAGGCTTGGGTTGCCTCTGGCGATGGAGGAAGCCAAGCTTTCCACAAACCCTGGCAGACTCAGGCCTCCTTAAGCCAAAAAAGTTTCAATGGCTGTGTGAGCAGAAGGCTTGGCTCTTCTGCCCCAGGCTACAAAGTTTCAACTATAGAAGATAAACAAATCCTAGATACCAGGGCCTCTGCTTGGGTTACCAATTGGCTTGGCCAGCCTGTAAACCACCACAGGCACCTCACCCAGGCCACCCCATGCCCCAAGGGAATACCCACCTTGATCCAGGACTCCCTTCAGGGCAAACCAGCTGGCCCCAACCCTTGCACCAGGCCTCTCTCCGATCTATTAAAAGAGTAATATGCAGATTGACCATCACTCCAACACACAAGATGACTGCCCCTATGTGGTCAAAAGATCCTGACCCACACAAGATGGCCACTACAAGATGGCCAGCAGGCGAGGGCAGTTGGGGTTGATCAAGTCTGCAGGGGAGGGCAGTTAGGGGTGGTCAGGCCAGCAGAGCAAAGAAGTTGGGGGTGACTGGGCCTGCTGGAAGGGCATTTGGAGGGGAGGGCCCAGACCTGCAGGGAGGCAGTTAGGGGGGACCTAGCCTGCAAAGGAGGGCAGTTAGGGGTGACCAGGCCCACAGGGGAGGGCAGTTAGGGGCAAACAGGCTGGCAGGGGAGCAATGAGGTATCAATCAGGCTGGCCGAAGCAGTTAGGGGCAATCAGGAAGGCAGGCAAGTGAGCAGTTGGGAGCCAGCAGTCCTGGATTGTGAGAGGTGAGCAGTTGGGAGCTAGCAGTCCTAGGATTGGGCCTAAACAGGCCGTCGGACATCCCTCAAAGGATCACAGATTGGAGCAGGAACAGGCTGGCCTGAAGGACACGAATTTTGTGCACTGGGCCTTTAATAATCTATGATAATGAGAGGGTAATATTGCTAATCTGATCATACAGCTAAAGGACTTCCGGACATAATTCCAGACATCCTTCTGGACAAAGCTGTGGCAGTAGGGGTCAAGGCAAAGGCGGTTTGGGGTGATCAGGCAGGAAAAGTGGTTAGGGGTAATCAGGCAGGCAGGCAGAGGTCTTGGGATAATCAGGCAGGCAGGCAAGTGGTTGGGGCAATGAGGCAGAGGTTAGGGGTGATGAGGCAGGCAGGCGAGTGTTTAGGGGCATTTAGGCAGGCAGGCAGGCAGAGGTGGTTAGGGGTGATTAGGCAGGTAGGTGAATGGTTAGGGGAGTTCAGGCAGGCAGGCAGGCAGGTGATTGGTTACGAGCCAGCCATCCCCGATTGTGAGAGGGATGCCTGACTGCTAAACTGGCAGTTGGACATTTCCCGAGGTGTTCCGGATTGTGAGAGTGTGCAGACCGGGCTGAGGGATCCCCCCACCACCCCCCGCCCACTGCCGTGTACGGATTTCATGCACCAGGCCACTATTTGATTAATAACTCCTTTTGAACACCTTCTAGACTTTTTGTACTTTGACTTCTAAATATACACAATTTAATGTCACACAAAACAGCCAAGGGGATGCGTTAAGAACTAGATATAAAAATAAGTACTGACTCATGAACATTTCAATTATGGTCCGTTTTCATGACTTCAGATCTCATGTTGAGATCTGGTTCTGGAGTAATTATTTTCTGTTTTTGGGAATAACCTCCAAGAGTTCAAGGCACATTATTGAGAAACTGATTAGAATAAGCTTCTCTTCTAACATAAGCTGCACATGTTGGAGCCAAAAACTTAAGTTTAAAAGCTCTCTACCTCTAGGTCTGTGATGAAGTATACCTGACTGAGGGCCTGAGGCTGACCTTAGGAACACCCTAAAATGAAAATTACCCAGATTTAGACAGCAACAGCTTGATGGTTATTATAGAAAGTTTGTTCAAGGACTCCACTCCTCTAAAAAAAAACAAAACAAATACAAATACACATACATACACACACATGAAAATAACAACAAAAAAACCTGCCAATTTTTTTTTTAACTATCTGAGATATTATGAATCTGCATGTTAGCTTTCTCCTTGTAAATCATGTCATGGAATGGGATACCTAGAGGAGATTAAAATCTTACTTAACATTAGTTTAGTCTGATTATTATTTTTTTAATATTGTGTTGGAAACTTGTTATCTTTGAAGAGGGTTGGATAATAGGAGCAGTGCGAGAGCTTAATTTGGAGTTTTAGGTCAGTGTCATAATTTTACACAAAATGAGTAGCCATAGATGAACCAAGTAATTATATGATGTTTATATTATTTAAGTTTATATAGTGATACACAATTCCCACAGTATGTTATATACATTTATCTGTGCATATGCTTCACAACAGCCTCTTTAGTTTGCAAATACTGGAACTCATATAGAATTGGTGACTTAACTAAGACACACCCTCCCTGATACATAGACACACAAACACACACACTCTCACACCCCTTATAAACAGAAGAGAAGGATTCAAACTCATTTTCTGATTCCATATTTCTTTATGTTGTTTTAACCACACTATTTTGTTTCCAAGTATAAGATTCTTGACTTATATGTAAAAAGATAGGTGTACTTAAGAGGTGGGAAAAGGTCTCTGGTTGCAAAGAGAAGGTTTCACAGGATACTTTAGCCAACAGTGTGATTTTGCTGGAACCAGTCCTTTTTCTACCTTTTTTTTTTTGCAAAAAATAAATACTAATCTTTATCATCTTTTGGGCCCAGAACTCAGGGCCCAAAATGGGAGGGAAATGCTGTGTCCTTCCTAGCAGAGCCTGTGAGGTAGATATTTCTGGAAGGTGGCCCAGCCAGATTTGATTCCAGAAGCCTCTCCCTTATCCTCTGTCCCCTGGTTAACAGGGGTCTAGCCAGCACTCTGATGCTAAGGGTGAGGGCCCTTGAAAACCTTTCTGTGGTATCCAGAAGCAACTGTATAAAGTTTTATTTAACTTAATTTGCATTGTGATTCCTGGGACAGAAGGAAGTGGTGTTTTGGTCCCATGTCTCATTATATAGTATGTGTCTGTGTTATTATTATTTTTTTCTTTCCCCTCTTTGCTCTGCTTGTATTTTTATTTTGTAGTGAATTGTTTGTTTCATTAAACATCCTTATCTTCCAAAACAGACTTGGATATTTTGAAAGAATAAATTCATTTATTTTATTTTTTTCTCTCTAATATTAGGTCAAGTTTTCTGTCCTGAACTCAGCTATTATATATTACTAGAGGCCTGGTGCACAAAACTCGGGCAGGGTGTGTGTCTCTCAGCCCAGTCTGCACCCTCTCCAATCTGGGACCCCTCAAGGGATGTCTGACTGCCTATTTGGGTCTGACACCCTCTCCAATCTGTCACCCCTTGAGGAATGCCCAACTGCCCGTTTAGGATTGGGCCTAAATGGGCAGTCGGGCATCCCTCTCACAATCCAGGACTGCTGGTTCCCAATTGCTCACCTGCCTGCCTTCCTAATTGTCCCTAACTGCTTCTGCCTGCCAGCCTGATCACCCCTAACTACTCCCCTGCCAGCCTGATTGATGCCTAACTGCTCCCCTGCCAGCCTGTTTGCCCCTAACTGCCCTCCCCTGTGGGCCTGGTCACCCCTAACTGCCCTCCCCTGTAAGCCTGATTCCCCCCAACTGTTCTCCCCTACAGGCCTGGGTCCCCTCCAACTGCCCTTCCCCACAGGCCCAGTTGCCCCCAACTTCCCTCCTCTGCCGGCCTGGTCACCCCTAACTGCCCTCCCCTGCAGGCTTGATTGCCCCCAACTACCCTCCCTTGCAGGCCTGGTCCCTCCCAACTGCCCTTCCCTGCTGGTCTCTTTGCCCACAACTGTCGTTCCTTGCAGAACTGGTCCCTCCCAACTCCTCTCCTCTGCTGGCCATGTTGTGGCAGCTATCTTGTGTCTACATGGGGGCAGACATCTTTGACCACATAGGGGAGGCATCTTGTGTGTTGGAGTGATGATCAATTGACATATTATTCTTTTATTAGATAGTATAGAGGCCTGGTGCATGGGTGGGAGCCAGCTGGTTTGCCCTGAAGGGTGTCCTGGATCAGGGTGGGTGTTCCCTTGGGGCATGTGGCGGCCTGGGCGAGGGTCCTATGGTGCTTTGCAGGCCAGCCACGCCCCCTGGCAACCCAAGTGGAGGCCCTTGTACCTGGGATTTATTTATCTTCTATAATTGAAACTTTGTATCCTTCAGTGGAGCCAAGCCTCCTGCTTGCTCCCTGGCCACAGTCATTTTTGTTGGGATTTAGTTATCTTTTATAATTGAAACTTTGTATCCTTCAGTGGAACCAAGCCTTCTGCTTGCTCCCTGGCCACAGTCATTTTTGTTGGGATTTAGTTATCTTCTATAATTGAAATTTGTAGTGTTAAGTGGAGGCCAAGACAGGCCAGGGCAGGCAGGAAGTTTGACTTCCTCCATTGCTGGGGAAACCCAAGCCTTTTGCTCTCTTCATGGCCACAGCCATCTTGGTTGGGTTAATTTCCATACTTGCTCCTGATTGACTGGCGGGTGTGGTTTGTGGGTGTAGTGGACTAATGGTCAATTTGCATATTATACTTTCATTAGATAGGATTAATGCTATTTTCTTTACCAGTCCACATTTGATGTTTAAGGGTTAGGATGGGAACTAGTAAAAGTGGTTTCCTTCCTTTAGTGAAAAATTGATGTTAACTTTTGTACTACCAGGATCACCACGACTAACTCATTTGTCTTATTATAATATTTGTCCAAATTCCTGTCTGCTAGGAAATCAATTTCTGCATGTATATGTGTATCGATAGTACATTGACTCACACTTATACATTAAATAGTCATGATTTGGCATAAATATTGATAGATTTAAGAGTTCTCATAGTTTGTGGCTTTCTGCTGGAACTATAATAGATCCAATATTCTATTTATTTTTTAAAATTTATTGATGTCACATTATGTGTCTTTTTCTGTTGTAATCTATGTGGCATTACTGAATTTCATGCTAAGGCAAGTAGAGTCTTCAATCCTATTTAACAACGTTTGCTTTGTAAGTAGGTTTCCTTCGATCCAGCCACAGTAAAGCTCTGAAATCACTCTGATGGACTGAATGCTTGTTATTCTGAAAGGATTTAGGATCCAGCAGCTTTATATTATAGGTTCCTTTGACTATCCTTATGTTTTTCCTAAGTTTTGACTGAGACTTTTTTGAAGCATTCTATATTTAGAATAAATTTAAGAAAAAAAAAGTTTAGTTATCTGCATAACAGTCCTTTCCTTTAATGCTTAATTATCTATCTGCTATACTAGTATTCTGTTCTCATTATATAGCTTTATGCATTTTTCTTCTTTATTTTTCTAGATGTTTGTCTTTGGAGAGCTTATTTCTGCTGTATTCTTAATTTCTTAATTTTTAGTGGATTCTTATAACCCCCATTGGACTATCTGTGTTATTGGAATTATCTGTGTTTCTGACTGCTGGACCTAGTAATGACCTCTCTTACAAATTGAAGAGTACTTTCCCCACATCTTTATCCTCCCCCAAATGCACATTTCCACCTATCTTTCCCTAACCATGGGCCTTACCCCTTTATTAGTTATGTCTCTTGTCTGAATCCTGTCTGCAGAATTTCCACATAGTTTCCTCATCCAGCCTGAAGTGCAGATCACAGATCTGGCCCCCCTGGCATCTTTGAACAAAGCAGTAGACATAGTTTATTACTGAAGGACAGAAGAGTTGCCTGAAAATGTTGCACAGTGATTTGATTTGAATGCTCCTGAAACATAACTACTGAATTGATGCCTTGAAATGAAGCATGAACTCAAACATTGAATGAATTTCTGAAAGTCCATTGATTTATTTTTAGAAGTTCCTGAATGTATTTTATTTGTCGTAATGTAGAAAGAGAATAGAAATTGCAAATAATCAATACTAAGGAACACAGCGAGGTTTCATTTTTAATGGGTTTATGTTTGGAATAAATACAGAAATACCTTTGCCATTAATATCTTGACATCAGAAAGAGCAAGATTTTGTAAAATGTGAGGGGAGGAATTAAGGTCAAGACACGACATTGGTCAATTAAGAGTATTTTGGGGAGAGTTATTTTGTAAAAATAAGAGCTAGTTAGCAAGTATCATAGGAAAGACCTTTTTATTTTTTACTGCTTTTTAATAAACTAACTAACCTACAATGTAGATAACCTTTCCTGTCACTTTTTCTTACCTCCACTACCTTAACCCTGCGTCCTCAAAGTTTAGCCCCCAATTTTTTTGCTCATTCAAGTTTAATAGAAACCATAAAAGATCAGAAGTGATCCCAATACTGTGTACATTAGTTGGTCTGCTCCATAGCAAACTCAGGCCATTTCCTTCAGAGAAGAACTGGCCTCCCCAGATCTGCCAGAGGCCTGTCCTATACCACATCTGGGCTAAACCTTCTGTCTTGAGTTTTAAGCATGACAGTAGTAAAGAAAGTTTTTCCAATGATTGTCCATTGCCGCATGACCTGAAAATGTGCACAGTGTGGGGCACACATCCATGCTTACCAGTAAGGAGCAACGCCTAGACTGTCTCTGTCTCACCCACATAGGCACCAGCAGGGCCCTCCCCTCGTTCATGGTGAGCCTCCTACTGAGATCTGCTGCTGCAGATAGTCAGAAGGGCCAACTGGCTGAATCATATCCAAGGATATGTGTTCTGTTTTTTGTTTGCATCCCACCTCCTGCTCCAACTTTGCCTTTTACTCTATTAATCTTTACCTGGTCCACTGATCAATATTGAACATGTAATTAATTAACTACTTGGAAGTTTATGGGATTTAGTCATAGTGGCTCTTGAGTGTATCTTGTTTATGGTATTCTAATGATTTCTCATAATCCCTCTTTTGTTAAATGAAATTCTGGAAGTCAGGCAGGGACTGTCCTGCCTGGTGTTCTTTTGTTTCATACTTGTTAATGAAGGCAATGGAAAGCCAACTTTAAAATAGAATAAAATGTGGGTATTCATTTTAGAATAAGACTATTGGGAAAAAAATAAAATTTTAGGGGCAGTTATATTGGGCCAGTCCCTCATAACTGTATAGACATTTGTATTTGCCATGTATTGATTACCTGTGTTTCAGGCTTCATGCTTCATGTTTTGAATGCACTGCTATTTTCCACATAGCAACTAGTGACCTCTTCCTATCAAAATAAACAACTATCCTGGTCAGTGTGGCTCAGAGTTTAGAGAGCATTCGCCAACATGTACCTAGGTCACAGGTTCGATCTCTATCTCTGGTCAGGGCACATGTGGTAGGCAACCAATCTATGTCTATCTGTCCCTCTTTTCCTCTCTCCCTCAAAAAATAATTGAGAATATGTCAAGTCCAAACTTAAATTTGACAATAGTTTTCAAATTTATTTTGTGTTATAATAATAAAACCACTCCAGTTTTATTTTGATTAATGATAGCATGATTTATCTTTTTTGTCTTTTTCCTCCTAACTTACTCTTGTTACAGGCAGCATATTAGTTGAGTCTTTTATTTATTTTTAAATCCAATATGATCATCTCTGCCTCTTAGAGAGTTTTGACCATTTTCTTTTTTCTTTCTTTCTCTTCTCCTCTTCCCCCTCCTCCTCCTCCTCTTCTCCTCCTCCTCCTCTTCCCCCTCCTTCTCCTCCTCCCTCTCCCCTCCTCCTCCTCCCCTCCTCCTGCCCCTCCTTCTCCTCCTCCCCCTCCCCTCCTCCTCCTCTCCCTCCTTCTCTCCCTCCTTCTCTTCCTCCCTCTCCCCTCCTCCTCCTCCCCTCCTCCTCCCCCTCCTTCTCCTTCTCCCCCTCCCCTCCTCCCCTCCTTCTCTTCCTCCCCCTCCCCTTCTCCTCCTCTTCCTCCTCCTCCCTCTCCCCTCCTCCTCCCTCTCCTCCTTCCCACATCCTCCCCATCCTCCTCCTTCTCCTCCTCCTCTTTCTTCTTCTTCTTGAGCTTACATTTTTTTTAATTTTATTTTATTGTTTAAAGTATTACAAATAGTAGTACATATGTCTCCTTTTTTGTCCCTAATGACCTTCCCTCTTGCCCCCCAATGGTTATGCTTATATGCATGCATACAAGTTCTTCAGTTGATCTCTTACCTTTACCCTCCCCCAACCCTCATGGTGGAATTTGAATCCTGTTGGTGCGACTTCCTCTTTCTTTTCTGTTATTGTGTTCTAAGAGCTCTACCTCCTTTGGCATTTCCAGTTGCCCACCAATCTCTCCTCACCTCATGGAGACTTCCTGGCCAATCTCTCCTCACCTCATGGAGACTTCCTGGCTCCTCCTGTCTTTCTTCTCCAGAGGCTTTCTTCTTCAAGGTCAGTTTGGAAATTCCAGACAGTAAACTGGGGCAGTTGCAGGGCTCGCCTTGCTTTTTTCCCCTTTCTCAGGCACCACTGTCCCCCATTAGTTGGGTCCAAAGTCTGAAAACTTATTTCAGGCAGAGGGGACAATTCCAGTCCCATTGCATCCATGGCCAAAAGGGGAATTTCTCTTAGGACATTCTAATAGTTTTCAGTCTAATTATAATCTGTTAAATGATCTAGTCTCTTTATCTTCAGCCTCATATTTTACCATTGTGTTCTTTGTCCACTATGTTAAGCCATGTTCATTTTTTGTTCCCATCTCAGATTTCTCATAACTCTGGCTAGTTCCTTTGCTTCAGCCCATATACCACTTTGTCATGGAAACACTCATCATGATGGTGTCCCCTCATCACTCTCTAACTACATGACCCTACTTACTCATAGAACTTACCTTCATCTGTTCTGTTGTTCCTCTGTCTCTTTCCCATTCTCTGTCTGCTTGCTATACAGTAAACTCCATTTGAAGCTGCTTGTTGTTGCCTTATTTTAATATGAATCTTTATGACCTAGAACAATGTTTGGCACATAATAAGTGTTTGATACCTAAAAGGATATTTATGTTGATTCACATATAACTCTAAATATAGATATTACCATTTCATAGATGAGACAACCTGTTCCCTCAGTTGTGAGTATTGTTGTTAGATGTGAATCAGTTTTGTGTCTTTTAGGACACTTTGTGTCTTTCATGTCACTCCTCAGGGTAGCAGTCACTCTGGTGTTCGTTGGCTGTGGGCGCCTACTTTACTCAAAGTTGCTTTTAGCAGTAGTTTCTGTATGCTTCAGAGTAATTTATTTTAATATTGAAAAATAAACTTTGAGTTATTACGTACAAATTACTTAGAATATGTATGAGGGAACTTGAAATGTTCAACTTGAAATTAAGTTTTTGGAAAGTTTGTTAGTTTTTAGTTTTTCTTCATTGGGATTTTAATCTTCTACACAAACAACTAAAAAGTGGGATGTTTAAGTCTGTAATAGAAATTGGAGGGAAGAGGGTTGTGGTTTTGGTGTGCAAATATGCTTTTTAGTCAGACTGTCTATGTAATATTGAAATTTTATGGCATAATCTGCTTAATTTGTTTCATTTGCCAAAACAAAACATCATTACAGTCACATACTAATTACTAGCCATGCATCATTCATTTGAAATAGAGCCTAAAGCATTTTGTAGTTATAAGCAAAAAGGTCTCTTATGATTCATCACTTCGAAAACAGCATTGTTTTAAGGTTGCTTTTTAGATCCAAGTTTAATCTAGTGCACAGGAAGCATTTTCTGTGTTCTGCAAATCTCATTAAATAGGCCTACATGCTCTCGCCTAAGACTGATTTTGAAACATGTCAGAAAAGGGGAAACTATACTTATGGAACTAAGTTACCATAGTTTTAGGCAATTTTATCCCACTTTTGGCTTAAGGTATAATTGTTACATATAATCTGGGTTATTTTATGTTTCATTCGTGAAAACATCTGTAAAAGGTCTGTAAATAAAGTTGAATAAAATACTATAAAGGGTAAAATTCTACTCAATGGGCTGTCCCCATTTATATATAAAAGCATAATATGCAAAGTGTCTCCTTGGGAGTGTGACTGAGAAACCAGGAGTTTGATCACTCACTGTGACATGTGTTGACTACCATGAGGCAGCATAATTACATAGGAAGGCCCTGAGCAGAAGCCAAGGAAGGGAGGCCCCAGCTGGCAGCCGGAAGGAAGGCTCTGGTCAGCAGCTGGAAGGGCCCAATTGGCCCTGATCGCCAGCCAGGCCCAGGGAATCTACCCTTGCATGAATTTTGTGCACTAGGCTTCTAGTTAACACATAAGTGAATATTTGATGAAAATAGGTTATATACATATCACTTACATGGTTTCAAAGCATCTCCTCATAAATTACTTATCCTATGTAGTAAAAGCTTCAGTGGCATCACACTCTTGTATGACATCACCACAAGATGGCCCCCACAAGATGGCCACACACACAGTGGAGGCAGGACCTGGTGGCCACTCTGCATGGTGAGGCCTGAAGGTCCTCTGATTCTGCGTGGTGCAGAGGAGGCCGGTCCTGGCTTTCCTACTGCCTTGTGCAGAGAAGGCAGATCTCAGTGAGGAGGTGGGTCATGGTAGGGGAGGGCAGTTGTGGGTGCTCAGGCCTGGAGAGGAGGGCAGTTGTGGACAATCATGCTGGCAGGGGAGCAGGTAGAAGGCGATCAGGCTGACAGGCAGAAGCGGTTAGGAGCAATCAGGCAGGCAGACAGGTGAGTGGTTAGGAGCCAGCAAAATTTCATGCACCAAGCCTCTTTTTTTATAAAGGAAACATTAAGTTACTTTTCATTGGAAAAACTGATATGTAACACCTTAACTGAATATGCAATTGTATTATGTATATATCCTTTCATTTATAACATGTATTATATAATATCCATATTATGTGGAAAAGAGAATATGAAAAAGCAAATGGGGCAAAATGGAAACAATTGGTTAATCTGGATAAAAAGTAGTTTTTATATTCTTAAAACTGACATTGCAATAAAATTTCAAATTTTTCATTTAAAGCAACATAAATAAACTAGGCTTAAATTTAGCTAAAGCTGTGTGGACCACTAACAATGATGAAACTTGATAAACTATGGGAGATTTCTATCTTAAAACATTAGAGAAAAACTGCAAACCTCCTAAACTTCATGAATTACCAGCTTTAGGCCTGGTAAAAGTTTTCAATTGTAGCAGAGAGAGCTGGAGTTCAAGTAGAGGGTGTGGTTTTCTCAGAGCTGAGGAGGCAGCTGAAACAGCTGGAGTTTTCAGGATAGAGGTTTGAAGGGGAAGGGATTGTGCAGAAAGGGACACCAGTCGTCCATGTGGAGATCTTAAAAGACTGGGTTCTTTGCATGCTGAACAAGATTTATCACATAGCATTTGCTACATGGCTAGAGTGGAACACAGATTCAAATAGAGGTCCAGAATTACTAAAAAGTGTTGGATTTCTCACCCTACTAGAATAGAAAAATCTCAGCACCTTAGTAACTCAGCATTTACTAAAATAAAACAGCTGGAAAGGTTGTATGTGATTTAGGAATTAGGACCATATCCTAAGATAGTTCCTACTTTAGACTCACTCCAACAAAACCTAGAATCAAGTCCTGCAAAAAGCCCTCTGGGAAGAAAGTGGAGGAGCTTAGCAATACCTCTCCTTCCTACAGAGCTACATTAACTGAGGTCAAGCTCAAGCCTGTACAGTTTTAAGTGACTGATTTGCCTGCTAAAACAAGAGTAAATGTTCTTCAAAAGGAATATTACAAGTCAACAGTTGTTACATTATAATATTTAATTAAAAAGTAAAGAAAAGAAAATGGGATGTGTGGTCCAAATAAAAAATAAGTCATACTTGACCGAAAATGGGCCAGATTTTGGGTATTACTTGCAGAATTTTAATGTAAATATTATTAACATGCCCAAAGAACTAAAGAGAATTGTCTTCAAGGTATTAAAGGAAAGCATGGTCTTAACTAAGGAATGTTTGCAGGAAACTTGGCTTCAGTGCAGTAGGAACTGTAGTTCACCGCATTCGGGAAGTTCTGTCTTCCTTCCTCTAGAGAAAGCCAGTGTCACAATCAGCAGTCAGTCCTCTCTGTGCGCACTCACCGCGTGCCTCCAGACCTCTGCCTTTCGTAGTTCCCCTAAGTTTCCGTGCACTCCTCCCTTTTCACAACGGTCCAGACTCCCCCCATATCAATCTCGCCCGGAACTGGGGCTCATTGCAGTTGGAAGGGGGATTCAGTGCAGTTGGGAGTTTCCGTCTCACTCAGCTGCCCGTCCTCTCCATGCACATGTCTCTGTACCTCAGCTTTTTGCAGCTCCTTTGAGTCTCCATGAGCCCCTCTCTTTTCTTCTAGTTGTAGAATTTCCACTCAGCCAGCTTTCCTGTGATTCTGGATGATGTCCGTACTGTCTTTTAGCTGTAGTTTTGAAATTGTTGTGCAAGGCAGCAGTTTAGGTGTTCACCTATGCTGCCATCTTGGTTTCTCCTGCATAAATAGAAAATTGATGATTTAAAATAAAATGCAGTATGGGTTTTATAGTGTATGAGAAGTACAGGACATGACAGTAATTGCACAAATGATGGGGTACAACAATTGGAATTGTGCTGTTGTAGCTTTACACACATGAAATGAATCAGAGGGTTTGAAATGTTAAAAGGGTGATGCAGGAAATAAAAAACTATGAACCGGTACAATATGGCAGAATTAAGTGGAAAATAGATTACATCTCAATCGTAATGAGACTCCAAGTTCTTTTCCAGTAAATTCTAGAGAAAGTGACCCCCCAAAAAAATTAATAAATATTTTGAGACTCAAGACAGTTCTACCAACCAACTTAGAATTGATATTTGTAGAACATTTTTTATAAAAACGAAAATATACTTTCTTTTCAAATATACTTATATGGAATGTTTGCTAAGGTAGACCATATAGGAACATAAAATAAATCTCAGTAATTTTGAAAAGATTGAAATTCAAAGTGAGTTTTCTGTCTAAAAAATTTAAATTGAGCAGTAATAGAACATGTCTTTGAAAATTATGTAACACTTAAGTTACTTGAGAGTCGATGAAGAAATTATTTTAATCTAAATGAAAATGAAAACATCGAAAAAGAAAAGAAATTCTTAAATTACAATATCAGAAATCAAAGAAGGAAATTCACTACAGAAAATTAGAAACTCATACATATAACTTAAAAATTGTCAACAAAATATTTTTATATCAAATATTGCAAATCATTAAAGGAAGAGTATATCATGACCAAGTGGCACAAGGTTTTCTCACCTTAAAAAATGTAGTTAACCATATTATCAGAAAAAAGGGCGAAAATTTGTAATTAGATAAATACAAAATAAAAAGAAATTGATAGAATTTTATTCATTATAAATAAAATCTTTTAGCCATTAGCAATAGAAAAAAATGTCTTCACCTTAATTAAGGACACCTATGGGAAATCATGAGCCATCTTCATACTTAATGTGAAAAGAGAAATGTTTCGTCATTTAAGATTTGAAACCAGCCAAGGAGATAGATATATATAGATATACATATATATAGATCTCTCTCTCTTTCTCTCTCTCTCTCTCTCTCTATATATATATATATATATATATATATATATATAAATTTCTGCGATATATATATATATATCGCAGAAATTTATTTTTCACAGTTTTGGGGACTGAAAAGTCCAAGGTCAAGATGCTGGCTGATTCAGTTTCTGGTACAGGCCTGTTTTATGGACTCCTGTCTTCTTGCTCTGTCTTCACCTATTAGTAGATCACGATATATAGTCTTATTACTTCTTTTCAGCATTGTTCAGAATTGTATAATAAGAAAAAGAAACAAAAGACATCTACGCTGTAAATCAGAAAGTAAACCATTATTTTTAAATGACGTGATTGTCTATGTGAATATATAAGGAGTTTACAATAAACTTCATTGAAGTGACCAGTGAATTTATTTAACAAAGTCATAGGATAGTCAGTATATCAGAATTAGTTCTCTTTTTTAGCAATGACATACATTGGAAAACAAATTAAAAAATAGTACTATTTATAATAGCATCAAAAAACTTAAAATACTTAGGGATACATTTCAGTAAAAATGCTGATTTTCTACACTTAAAACTAAGATATTGCTGAGAGAAAAAGTTGTAAATGAGATATTTACCATGCTTACAGAGTGGAAGACTCAGTATTGTGAAGATTTTATTTTTCCCTCAAATGATTTTTAGACTCCTAATAGACGTATGATACACATTCCCAATGAAAATCCCAGCGGGTTTTATTATAGCAATTGACAAAAGTTACAAAAATTCATATAGCATTTGGAGGACCTAGAGTAGATGAAATCAATTGGGAAAAATAACAAACTTGGAGGACTTAGACTATTGATTTGCTATCAAGGCAGTAAGGTTTGGCTTAAAGATATAAAAATAAACCTTTTCTGGAAAGTTTAGAAGTAAACCACAAGGATACCAACAAATGATTTGCAAGAAAGACATCAATGCTAGTGCATGGGATAAAGAACTTCTTTGTATCAAATGGTGCTGCCAAACTTGATTATCCTATGGGCTAAAATGAATTTCAACTTCTGCATCACTCCCCACAGAATAACTGATGAGAGATGGAGTATAGATTTAAACACGCAAAGATAAAATATAATGCTTCCTAAATAAGTCATAGCTTTAGTAAAGAGGGTATAAAATGGCATAAACCACTTTTGAAAACAGTTTGACAATTTCTTATGAAGTTATGTAAGCATTTACACTATATCTTTTTAGATATTAAAAAAAAATAGAGATTCATATAAGAATACCAGAGGCCCAGTGCACTGGTGAGGTCCCTCGGCGTGGCCTGAGGAGATCATGTTCTCCGACATCCCCTGGGGGGGTCCCAGATTTCGAGAGGGTCGTTCTCAGGTGATGTACCTTGAAATAGGGCTCCCTCCTTTCTGGTTCCAGGTGTGTTACCTAAGAACTGCATTTGCCAAGTCACCACAGCTCTGCAGCTCCTGTGTTAAGCATCTGCCCCCTGGTGGTCAGTGCATGTCATAGCTATTGAACAGATGTGCAAGCAATTGGACGGTCACTTAGGCATTCTCTCTCTCTCTCTAAAAGCCCAGTGCATGAAATTTATGCATGGGGAGGAGAGTGTCCCTCAGCCCAGCCTGCACCCTCTCTAATCTGGGACCCCTCAAGGGATGTCTGAATGCCCGTTTAGGCCCGATCCCACATTTTATGTTCCTATGTGGTCTACCTTAGCAAATTGGGCCTAAACGGCATTTGGATATCCCTCTCACAATCCAGAAGTAATGGCTCCCAACTGCTCGCCTGCCTGCCCTCCTGATTGCCCCTAATTGCTTCTGCTTGCCAGCCTGATCACCCCCTAACCACCTTCCTGCCAGCCTGATTGATGCCTAACTGCTCCCCTGTCAGCTTGTTTGCCTCTAACTGCCCTCCCCTAGAGGCCTGGTCACCCCTAATTGCCCTCCCCTGCAGGCTTGGTCACCCCCAAATGCCCTCCCCTGCAGATCTGGTCCTCACCCCCGCAACTTCTCTCCCCTGCAGGCTTGGGTCCCCCCCAACAGCCCTTCCCTGCAGACCTGGTTGCCTACAACTTCCCTCCTCTGCCAGCCTGGTCACCCCTAACTGCCCTCTCCTCCAGGCTTGATCACTCCCAACTGCCCTCCCTTGCAGGTCTGGTCCCTCCCAACTTCCCTCCCCTGCTGACCATCTTGTGGTAGCCATCTTGTGTCCACATGGGGGCAACCATCTTGTGTGTTGGAGTGGTGGTCAATTTGCATATTATTCTTTTATTAGATTGGATTGATAATATCATGTATTGGATTTTACACGTGACTGTAATATATGTCCACAATCTTGGTGGTTTAAAACATCAGGAATGTATTCTCCTGCATTTTTGGAGGCCAAAAGTCCTAAATCGATGTTTTGGCAGGACTGACTCCTTATGGAGGTTCTGGGCAAGAATCTGTTGCAGGTTTGTCTCCTATCTTTGGTAGCTGCTTGTAGTTTTGGCATTTCTTAGCTTGTAATATTACTTCAGTCTCAACCTTCTCCTTCACATCACTGACTTCTGTTTGTTTCTCTCTCTACCATTTCTATTAAAGTTACATCAGTCCTTGGATTTAGGGCTTGCCCTAAATTTTATATGATCTGTTCTGAGATCCTTAACTTCATTTCATCTGCAAATACCCATCCTAATATAAAAAAAGCCAGGGACTGCCACAACCTAAACGATCAGACAGACGACTGAACAGCAGGCTGCATGGGGCGACCAGTCCAGCAGGGGGTGTTAAGTGAGGGATGACCAGATGACTGAACAGCAGTCTGTGTGGAGTGACCAATCCAGTAGGGGGACCAGTTAGAGGTGATCAGGCCAGTGGGGGGCTGGGCCTTAGGGGGTGACCAGGCCAGCAGGGAGACAGTTGGGGGTGAGCAGGCCAACGGAGGAGGGGATAGTGGGGATAGTAAGGGGCAACCAGGCTGGTGGGGGGGGGGTGCAGTTAGGGGCAACTAGGCTGCAGAAGGGGGCAATTGGGAGTAACCGGGCTGGTGGGGGGAAGGGCAGTTAGGGGCTACCAGGCCGGCAGGCAGAAGCAGTTAGGGGTGATCAGGCTGGCAGGAGGGGTAGTTAGGGGTGATCAGGTAGGTAGGCAGATGAACAGTTAGGAGCCAGCAATCCCAGATTTGAGAGAGATGTCTGACTGCCTAAACCAGCAGTCAGATATCCCCCGAGCGGTCCTGGATTGGAGATGGTACAGACTGGGCTGAGGGGACCCTCCTACCCCACTGGGCGAATTTTGTGACCTGGGTTTCTAGTTTTCAAATATGTTCACATTAGCAGGTACCTGGGGTTAGGGTTTAACATAGCATTTTTGGAGTCCCTCTTCAACCCAACCCACTACATAGCCTCAAAGTAAAACACCCTGAAAACTATCAACAGGAAAGTGGATAAAGAAATTTTGGTGTGTTCTTGCAGTGAAATATTATGAAATGAAAAGGGAACAAAGTACTGAATCACTCTGTGTCATTTTGAATCTCAAAGTCATTTTGTTGAGTGAAAGAAGCCGGACACAAAAAGTGTTTACTGTAAGTTTCATTAATGTAAATTTTAAGAATGAGCAAAATGAAGTTAACAATGACAGAAATTAAAAAAAAAAAAAAACACGTTGGTTTCCTGTGTTGGGTAGGGACTGTCTGGAAACAGACATGAATGAATTTAAAACACCAGAATGGTTCTGAGTTTTATGCCAGCATTTTAATTGATCAGATATGAAACTTTTGTGTTAGGAGTGCCAGCTAAGACTGCCAAATTAGTCTCCTATTCTCAAGCTTTACCACTTGCAGATCCTGAGTATCTGCAGAACTCACCTGGACCTCCTATGAAATCTTTCCAGAACTAATAAGCATTGTAAACAAAAACAAAGCCATCGCTGATATCTATTGCCAATTATCTATTCCTTGGCTAGCTAGAGGAATATACATTTATATACTGTTATTTTATTTATAATTATTTTTGTATAATTATTGGATTTAGCTTGCACCAATGCAAGCCTGTAAAAAATATACTATATGTACTTTGCTGTTGTATAGTTTTTAAAAATAATTTCAGCCTAGGAGTCGTAAGGCCACACGTATTTTTAGAACATTTTTTTAGTAGTATTCTCAGCATTACCCAGCCATAAGGCACTTGAATAGGTATGTTTTTTATGAGTCTCTTGAAGTCAAATGAATGTTTCTTTTGTCTGAGAATTTTGGAAATCATAAAAATATTGGCTACCCAATGAGTAGTGATCAGGGTAACTGGGTAACAGTTACATATTTTTCACCTAGTTTAATTAGAAAAATTAAGTTTAAAACTTTTTCCTAAATGTCTTAATTGTATTATTAGATCTTGTTTATTTTTCAAATGTCACTTGCCTCTCTGGACCCCTTATCGTTTTCTCTAGTCCTGTCTTTCACAAAGAAGCATTTGTTTTTTCATACTTTTCCTGTTTATCTCTCCCACTAAAAGTGAAGAATTAGTTAATATGGAAATATGAATGGAGAATTGAGTGTGGGGGGATGCCAAAAGTGTATCTGGAAAAATATTAAAACTTCAGCAGAGCTCAAGCCGGTTTGGCCCAGTTGATAGAGTGTTGGACTGCAGACTGAAGGGTCCCAGGTTTGATTCTGGTCAGGGGCACATGCCTGGGTTGTGGTCCCAGGTTTGATTCTGGTCAGGGGCACATGCTCAATCCCCAATGAAGGGAATGCAGGAGACAGCCAATCAATGATTCTATCTCATCAATGATGTTTCTATCTCTCCCTCTCCCTTCCTTTCTGAAATCAATAAAAACATATTTTTAAAAAATATTCAGCAGAACAAGGGGTAGTTGGATATACCAAGGAGAAATGAAAGAAATATGAAGTAACAGGATGCTGAGTTCTCAGCTGTGTCATCTCTATAGTATTTTATCTGATAACTGTGGTGGGGAAATTAAAGTCCATTCTTACTTATAGGAAAACATAGTAGAAGTAGTTTGAGTATCAGATGGTTTTTATAGATTTTAGGGAGAGGGAGAGAGAGAAACATCTATTGGCTACTTTCTGCACTCCCTGCATTGGGGATAGAGCCTGCAATCTGGGCTTGTGCCAGACTAGGAATCAAACCTATAACCTTTTGGTGCATGGGACAATGGTCAAGTGACTGAGCCACACTGACCATCTTTCATCAGATGGTTTTTAAGTTGTGGTTATTAATTTTTACATTGTGATGTTCTAGTGGAACTATACAGTTGATTGGCTGCATCTGACCTGAAAGCAGTCTTTAACCTTCCTGAAGTGGTATTCCATTATTCCCTATAATTACATATTCACAAAGTATATAAAGTAAAGGTTTTGTCAGTCAATTAAGACTGAAGTGATTAGCTTTTTAATCACTAGATTACTTTTAGTGGCCGAAAGTTAAGTGAATGGTTAAGTAGTTTTATAACAACTTCAGGGAAGAATAATAAAGAGATGGAGCATATACTAAACTTTATTTTGAGGTGAGTCTAAATAATTCTGCAGGCAGGAAGGTGGAAAAATCCAACAAGTTTTGAATAAATTGGTTCCTGAAAATCTGTTCTTCATAAAAGAAACTGCATAATGAGAACCAGCTATGGCATTAAACATCATTGCTATAAAAATGCTCAAATGATTTTTCTCTTAGAATTATGGGTAAAATTAAAATTACATGTGAAAAAAACATGAGATTGTGAAAATTATATCTCCGTGGAACTTTCTACTTTTTACCCTTCAAGACAGATGGAAAGAGTTAGATGAAATGTGCTGTAAGGGCAGTAATCATGATCCTTGTGTCTCTTGTAGCACCAAGTGGGCACCCAGTCGATACTTTTAAGTTCATTGATTGCTTAAAGGTCTTTTCATCTTATTTTGTTCTTACTCCCACAACACATTTGCCAATAAACAAAATTTTGAAATAAAAATTAACCTTAGGATTCTGGATTTGCTTGTTCTTTGATTTTTAGTGGTCACTGATTTTAAGGTTGTTTCATCTGGCATGTGTCCGCTCTGGCCCTGGGTGAGAAATTGCAGAAGGGTTGCTTTATGCCTTCAAACAATACTAGAGAAATAAAAAACAAACTTTTTTTTTTTTACCTTTTTATGCCTTTAGATTGATATTCAAATTGTAGCTCATTATTGTTGGATTTTGGTGCTGTGGACTTAAGTTTGCTAAGATTCTGTATAAAGGATACCTCTGTAAAAATGAAATTATAATTTTCTCTCATTATAAATATCAAAGTTTCTTTTAACATAACCTTTCCTTTCTTTTATTTTAATATATTTTTTATCGATTTCAGAGAAGAAGGGGGAGAGAGAGATAGATAGAAATATCAATGATGCCAGAGAATCATTGATCAGCTGCCTCCTGCTGCCCCCCTACTGTGTATCGAGCCTGCAACCCCCACATGTGTCCTTGACAGGAATGAACCTGAGATCTTTCAGTCTGCAGACAGACACTCTATCCACTGAGCCAAACCAGTAGGGCCTTCTTCTCTTCCCTCCTTCCATCCCTCTCCTCCCTCTCTTACTTCCATTACCATTGAGAGTATTATTTATATGCTACTAGCAGCCCACTGCACAAAATTTGTGCACAGGAGGAGGGGGTGTCCCTCAGTCCAGCCTGCACACTCTCCATTCTGGGACCCCTCAAGGGATGTCTGACTGCCCATTCAGGCCCAATCCCACTGGCAGTTGGACATTCCTCTCACAATCCAGTACTGATGGCTCCCAACCCCTTGCCTGATTGCCCCTAACTGCCCTTCCTGCAGGCCTGGTCGCCCCTAACTGCCCTCCCTTGCCAGCTTGGTCACCCCTTATTGCCCTCCCTAATCAGCCTGGTCGCCCTAATTGTTTTCCCTTGCTGGCCTGGTTGCCCCCAACTGCCCTCCCCTGCTGGCCTGGTTGCTTCCAACTGCCCTCCTCTGCAGGTCTGGTCATCCCCAACTGCTCTCCTCTGCCAGTCTGGTCTCCCCCAATTGCCCTCTTCTGCAGGCCTGGTCACCCCCAACTGCCCTCCCCTGCAGGCCCGGTGACCCTAACTGCCTTCCTCTGCAGGCCTGATCGCCCTCAACTGCCTTTCCTTGAAGGCTGGTTCTTCCCAACTGCCCTTCCCTGCTGGCCTGATTGCCCACAACTGCACTCCCCTGTTGGCCATCTTGTGGTGGCTATCTTTGACCACATGGAGCGGCCATCTTGTGTGTTGGAGTGGTGGTCAGTTTGCATATTACCCCTTTATTATATAGGATAGCTATCCAATTTTGCATTCATCTTAGTCTCTGTTAGTCAAAACACAGTTGTAGGTTCCTTTGCAAGCAAACAAAATGCAAAACACCCAGTATTGATAGAATATGTGAAGTGATGGTGAAACATTCTTCAGGGTTTTTTAAAAAGTATTTTCCCATTTTGAAATCTATTTTTTAAATTTCATCTAAAGAAACAAACTTTGATTTGATTAATAAGAAAAGGTCTTGCTATTATTTTCATAGATCTCAAGATTTAGATCTTAGAACATTAACTTTTGTTGAGTTTGTTTTAAACAATAGGGGCAAGCATTTGGCCTATGGGATTAAGTAGGCTAAATAGTGGACTAAAGACAGGCAGGAATACCAGGTGATCTCTCACATTCCTCTCCAGCTCAGTAATTTCATTCACTGAAATACATTTATTTCATATCAAACACTAACTTTTCTAAATTTGGAATAGTGAGAAATATTGAAAGGTCATCTAATTTACGAGGTTTTTGGTCAAAGACCTGTTGTTTGATTACCTTTCCTGACTTCACTTTGTCAGAGTTTTTCATGAACACATAGCACATTGTTCTGCATTACACCATAAACTTCCTCTATCTTTTCAAAGTACCTGTCCCTAGTGCCAGGTAAACTCATTACTCATACAAATCTAGGTTATGTTTTTTTCTAAGAAAATTAATTACTTTATCCTGGCTGCATATGGTTAGCTTGTCAGCTTTAACATATTTTGGGCTGTATCATATAGCCATTTAAGCAATCTTTTTTTCTCTTTGTGCACAAAGTAGTACACTAATATAGGTTAATATTAATGTATTTTGTAATACCAATGGTTTGTATGGGATACTGGAGAATTCCTTCTCATGCTTATTGCAATGTGCTAAAACTTAAGTTCCTGATCTTGAGTAAGGGCACAAACTGAAAGCAGATGTCATGGGCTCAGTGTCCATCTTGGAAGACCATAAGTGTATCTACTCATGTGAGTGTTCTTTTGCACATCTTATTATTGTAAAGCATATACTAAATGTAGTAAAGTTTTATGTACAATTGCTCCAATCTTACCTAACAATAGAGAAACATGTAAATTGACTGTACCTTCACTATGCCCACGGCCAATCAGAATGAGTATGCAAATTAACCCAACAAAGATGGGAGTTAATTTGCATACATACCTGGGTCCTGGGAACCTCCTCAGCACCCAGGTCAACCCCAGCCAGCCATCCGGTGGAGGCTTTAGGATTGGGAAGGGGCCGAGCCTACGATTGCAGGTACCTGAGGGGAACCTTTTCCCAACCTTAAAGCCTGGGACGGAGGCTTTAGACTTGGGAGGGGCCAAGCCTATGATTGGAGGTGCCTAGGGGGAACCCTTTCCCAAGCTTAAAGCTTGCAGTGGAGGCTTTAGACTTGGGAAGGGGCCGAGCCTGCGATCAGAGGTGCCGGGTGTCCCCTTTCCCAAGCCTAAAACCTGGGATGGTGGCTTTAGGCTTGGGCAGAGGTTGAGACTGGGATCAGAGGGAAGGGGATAAAAATCAATGGAAACATATCCTCAGGTGAGGATAAAAAGAAAAATAAAGAAATGTCTATCCTATGAAAGACACATCTTGAAAATGCTTTAAGAAAGTTATCATTTTTTCATGGTGAAGGGACTGGAGTCTGTGTTGATGAAAATACCTTGGTGGCTGTGGTAACTGGCAGTGGCTGCAACAGCGGGGTGATAGGACTGGTGCCTTTCCCTGATCAGCATGGTCGCCTCCTGCAAAGGGAGGCCAGACTGCAGCTTAGGTCTGCTCCCAATGGGGAGCAGGCGTAAGTCATCAGTAGGACATCCCTTTGAGTGCTCTCATTATGTGAGAGGGGGCAGGTTAGGCTGAGGGACCTCTCTCCAGTGCATCAATTTCATGCACCAGGCCCCTCATATAACATGAATATCTACCATTTACAATGTTTAAGTAAAAATAAAAATTTCAAGGAAGTAAGAATATTTGAGATCATTTTAAGGTCCTGTTAGCATAATGTTATGAGAAGTAATAATTGCTTAAGTCAGTAAATCAGTATGCAAACATTATACTAATAAGATCTCTAAAATTGTCTTTCTAAAATTTTATATGACTTAAGTTTATTGTATAAAACCATTGTTGGTAATGTTTCTTTTTACTTTAAAAAATGTCTTTTTTTTTTTTTTTGAGCTTACTTTTTTTTATTCTCTTCTAGGGAAAAGTATTTTCTAGATGGGAATTTGAAAACATTCTTTGAAGTCAAGAAATTTTAAGACATGCCTTTATAAATGCTTTGTAGCAGGGACTTATTAACTATATTAGTTGAGTTCTTGGAATCTTGCCCATATGCATATAAACAAATATTTCACATTGCAAGTGCCTAGTAAAGTACTGTTATAAATTAGACATTTTAATTATTTACTATAAAACTTTTCATTCATTTTAAGGATTTGGTCCACTTGAAGATATATTTGCAGAGGTACCTACTGAGAGCTACCTCTTTAATTGTTCAGTTCTTTTTAGATGAGTGTGCTGGATTATTGGGACCTGTCTACTTTCCCTGTCTAACAAGTATTGTTTGGCAGCAGGGCTTCTGAGGACAACAATTGCTACATGAAAACAAACCTTATTTTATACCTTTCTGAATATGTTTTAAACATGATCAGGCATGTTTCAATTTTGAACAAAAAATAATGATATGAGTGCTTTGTAATTTGTTACTTCTATATCCTTATGAGGATATTTTTTCTATTGATTTTTTAAATTTTTTATTTAATTTTTTTATTTTTTTAAATATATTTTATTGATTTTTTTACAGAGGAAGGGAATGGGATAGAGAGTTAGAAACATCAATCAGCTGCTTCCTGCACACCCCACACCAGGGATGTCTCTGCAGCCAAGATACATGCCCTTGACTGGAATTGAACCAGGGACTTTAGTCCCCAGGCCAATGCTTATACACCAAGCCAAACTGGTCAGAGCTCCATTAGAGACAGTGGAAGGGAGAGGGAGAGATAGAGAGCGCATGAAACATTGATGTAAGAGAGACACACATCAGTGGGTTGCTTTCTGCACTCATCCCAATAAGGGCTGGGATCGAGCCTGCAACCAAGGTATTTGCTCTTGACTGGAATCAAACCTGAGACTCTTCAGTCTGCGGGTCAACGCTCTAACCACTGAACCAAATCAGCTAGGGTTGTTTCCTCTTTTTAAAAATTTAGTTGTAAAAAATATGTACTTTATTGCTTACTTAAGCTTTATCATTTAATTAAAGCTTTTCATTGAGCATCTAAATGTGTGTTGTGTCTTTTTTTTTTTTTGAGGGACAATTCTGGATTTCTAAGAAAAACAAACAGGGCTTTTCTCTTTTCATATTATCAGTTTTAGGGGACATATTGCTTCTTCAGTACTGTCATACCAATATATCATCCTAGATTACTTGCACTCTTACAGTACTAAAATATATCATGTATTTTAAAGGAAATCTGCTATTTTCTTTTCAATCAGATGAGCAATGTGAAGAGACTGCGGCCTCGGCTCAGTGCTATTCTCTTTAAGCTTCAGTTTGAAGAGCAGGTGAATAACATCAAACCTGACATCATGGCTGTCAGCACTGCCTGCGAAGAGATAAAGAAGAGCAAAAGCTTTAGCAAGTTGCTGGAACTTGTATTGCTAATGGGAAACTATATGAATGCTGGCTCCCGGAATGCTCAAACCTTCGGATTTAACCTTAGCTCTCTCTGTAAAGTGAGTTTTGTTTTGTTTTTCCTTCTTTTTAAGCACATATTTGCCTGCACACTCAGTCATAGAATGTCAGCCTGATTACATTATTTAAATATTTTTGTTTTGATGTGCTCATTATTAAGAACTTGAACTGAACCATGAACCCAAACCCAGAGTGAACTAAGCTAATTTACTCAACCTCTGAATTAAATCCAAATTTTAATTTTCTGCGATTTGCAAATCCAACTGAAGGATTTTGTTTAATAACAAAATTATGTTGTAAACCTATGCTTTCTCAAAATAATGAAATGGAACATTACAATATTATTTAAACCTAGTAGTCATTCAATATGTCGAGAGTTGCTTGGTATTTCCACTAAAATTTTTACCTTTAACTATTTAAATATTTATTTGCATATATTTTTTTGCAAGCAGACTAAAGGGAGAGAAAAGTGAGATTGTTTTATATAAGGGGGAAATAATTATTCTCTAAAGGGGAATAAACATAACAGATTCTGAAATGTTTCTATCTAAATATAATTTTAGAGGATATGGAAATTGAGTAAGTTTAGAGAGTTGTTTTTTTTCTGCTGGATTCAATGTTTTATGTAACAGAGCTCTTTCCTAAATAATGGGCCACAGTAATAGTGCTTTATTGATCTGCTTATAACAAATTCTTCTCAGTTACACATCACAAGAAAAGCTTTCTCTTGTTCTTGACCTGGTAACATCTACCCCCCCTAACTAAGGAATTTGATTATTGCTTTTGCCAGTTAGGAAGGAAAGGTGAAAAACAAGTTCAGCTTTAGCTATGGGTTTGGTTTGCTGAATAGTTAATCTCTTGGTACTTTTGTGACTTTTCTTACATGAGTTCCCCGACTTAAACCTCCCATTAGTATCAGTGCCTTGTGAGCTCTTCCCATCTCCAGTCTCCTATCTTTTTATTTTCTTCTCCTTGCTTTCTTAGCCTTATGTCTTTTGTTCAGATCTGTAGCATGAATGATGTAATTCATAAGGCTGCACATTTATGGAGTGCCAAGTGCTTGACCTAATCATCTTATTTAGTGTTTGTGATTAATATTTACTTAGCATGTGTGAAATTTATATTTTTCTTATTTAACCCATTAAGTGTGATTAAAAATTGTAACGGAGCCTATATATAAGAAAGTTAAGGCAGCAGAATTGAGAGACCCTAGCTCTGCTAAGGGAGACCAGATAAATATTCAGAGAGGATTATTAGTAGGAATCTGACCTGGATCTAGAAGAATGAGTGGATGTTCCCTGAGAGGAAAAAGCATTCTAAGCAATATTCAGCAGTTTGTATAAAAGCCTCTATCATGGCATATCTGAATACACAGAGTGATCCTTTATACTTGGGAGCCTAAATGGGAGAGGAATGGAGAAAATGGAAATTAGATAGTAAATTCTCCTAGATGGTGAAAAGCCTGAAATGCCACACTTTATGGTGAAGTTTTTATGGAGACTGTTAACGTAAAAAACAAACATTGGAACATGTAAAAAAAAATTGTGAATTTATTTGAGCCAAACTGTCACATATGCCAGGAAGCAGGACCTCAAGGAATTGAGATAATGCTCCGGAGAATGGGAGGTTACATTTGTATTTATACATTGCCATCAAAGGAGGGACATAGGTGAGTTACATGAAATTCATTTGTGATAGATTAAGGAGATGGGATAAAGCAAAGATGGGGAAACCCCTGGGATTGGATAAAAAGTGAAAGGATGGACACATACTTAGGTGGGTGCAGGAACAATTAACATGATAATGAAGGAATTTGTGGTACCTGTCCTGGCGCCCACCTCATTTTGTTGTGCTCCAGGGACTCCAGAAAAGGGAAGTTACAAGTTACCCAGACCTAGGATATGTTATCATAGATGCAAAAAGACAAATAGGTTCAGTTAAAGTAAAGGTTGACCTTGTCAGTGAAGTTACTGGCCTAGGATGTAACTGCCCACCATAACTACTTTTAGTTAAGTTTAATTTCAAACCATCCTTTGTGGTTATTTTAGGTCTCTAAGTTTGCAAGACTGCCATGCAGGCCTCCGCTGAGCTTGTCAGGTCAGCATGTGGCCCTGTAGTCCACAAGACATTATTTCTGTAAGGTAGTGATGTTATTAGACATCTTATAGGAAGATAATTTCAATAACAGTATGAAAAAAGTACTGTCAGTGAAGTCACTGTTTGCCAAACGTGTCTATTTAAATTTAAATTAAGCCTGGTTAGTGTGGCTCAGTTGGATGTGGACTCTTAAACCAAGAGGTTGCTGGTTCCATGCAGGTCAGGGCACATGCCCAAGTTGCCAGCTTGAACCTTATTAGGAGGCAGCCACTCCATGCTTCTCTCATCAGTGTTTCTATTTCTCTACCCCTTTCCCTTTTCTAAAATTATTAAATTTAAATTAATTAAAATTCAAACAAAATTAAAAATTTAATTCCTCGGTCACACTTGTCATGTTTCAAGTGAATCCATATCCATACATGCTGGCAGCGAAAAACAGCACATTTCTACCAGAGTGGAAAGTTCTACTGGATAGCACTGGTTAGAGGGTGACTGGAGAGACTAGGTTGTTGACAGCATGTGATCTAGGAGCTTATCAGACAAAATGTAGGTGAGCAGATAGAGAGGCAGGGCAATGTGAGAGGAAGGAAAAAAGGGGAGAGTCAAAGATAACTCCAAAGATACTGATAAGTTTGAAGTGGTTGCTTAAAAAAGAATTAGTTGAAGTTGTTTTTGATGTTTCCTTCCCCTTGTTTACCTCAATGTCTTAAAGAGCATCTGATTCGTGTACCTTATTCAGTTATGTAGTCTAATACATAATAGTCATTGTGCTTTGAGATGATGGTAAACCCAGCTAAAGTAGTAACAGAGTTTTTAGTGGAATGGGATAGGGGGTGGAGGAGGAGTGTACATATTTAAGGAACATCTAGGGAATTGTCAGGGAGTGGGGATTATGAACTTGGAGGCTAAAGGACTAAGAGGGAAGCCAGTTTCTGGGTAAGCAAAGGAAGAAAAAACAGGATACAGAGCAAAGTAGGCGAGAAGTTCACAACTACAAGAGATTGTTTCACAACTACCATTCCTGAAATTCCTCAAAAGGTATGACTAGACCTTAGATGAAAGATGCTAAGTGTCTGTTTCTCTTTAGATTTTGCATCTCAAAACTACAGCCAACTCACAGAGTTGACCATATACCCTTCCTTCCTGCTTCCTCAAAAGAAAGTTGTCCAGGAGAGTTTAGGTCTGATTAATGAGGTGGAATAGCCTAATACAGTACTTAGCACATAGTAAATATTCAATAAATATTGATTGAATGAATAACAGTACAGTAGACACAGTTTTATGTCTTAGTTATTATATAGTTCAAAATATATATCTCTCATATTGAGATATAGTCATTGATGCCTCATAATTTAAAATCTTCTCCAAATGCAATGCATGCTGTTACTACTTTACTATAGTCTTTCTACAAACTCGCTAATCTGTCTCCAGATGATAGAGTTGTATTTCTAGGTAGTCAGATTGGATATTTTAATCATCCCTCTTAGGAGACTTCTATAGTGTAAGAATAGAAATAAATACTAGAACTTCATACTTTTTATTAGCCTACACATCAAATTGAAAGCATATATTAAACAAGATGATATTGCATTATGTTGTGTTTATTTTTAATCAGAACTAGCAGCTTGACCTTTTGGCAATTTTGATTGAATTTTCACACTGAGTATAAAGCATTTGGTTTGAACAGAAACCCCTTCACAAGGAATTCCAAATTTACTTGAAAGTTGAATGACAGGATTATATTTTAATCTGTTAAAACATGCTGGGTAATCCTGTACATATAATATTCTATATCTAAAATTTTTACTTATAAATGTCCTATGTACATTCATCTCACATTTGCAAAGTGCATGAAAATTTGTATTAAATTATTAACTTTGTACAGGTTAGAATAATTATACGTACATACATTTTGAATTCCATATACATTGTATGTTATTTTGAAATCTATATTATATCTTTGTATACACTTGTAATTGAGATGGCTAACTAAAATATCTCGAGTTTAGAGAGAGAAAAAGGTTTTTCTACTTTCACCCCAAAGATTAGATATGGCTATGATAAGTAAATATAAAAGTAAAAAATTAGATATAAGGTAAACAGTAACTAGAATCTGTTAAGATGTAAATAAAAATTAAAGTAGTTGCATGGATTTGAGGCTTTCTTTTGGTAAAAATGAAGTGCAAACGTGATGAAATGTTTCATGATCAAAAAATAGTAAATAATGGTTTCTCTGAGTAGCCAAAGCTGAACTTGATTAGAAATTTTGCATATGTATTGTTTTAAAGGAAAAATGTGATGTGAGCTATATTCTTACAAATCGTAAGATAAGTGAAAAAAATCCATTATAACTATTTCCCTAACCTCTCTCCCCCTTTCTAATCCTCTACAAATATCTATTAAGGGCCTGTTAGGGCTTGACACTCCAAGAGAATCCTCATAGTAAATAAAATACAAATGTGATCTTTAATTGCAGTAATGCTACTTTTAGTTTAAGTAAAATGGAATAAGTACCTTGCTTTCTGATGGCACAACTTTTCAAATGGATTCACCATAGACTTGTATTTTAGAACAATGATAGGACTACTTGTCATTGATGAAATTCCTCGAAAGGTATGACTAGACCTTAATAAAATCTGGATAATAGATAAAATGAGGTAATTGTTGTGCCCAGAGTTCCAGAGTTCGGGGTCCCCAATAATCCACCACTAAGGAGCCTTTTCCGATGCAAAAGCAAAGAGTCTTTATTCAAACCCGGGTTTGGCTCTCAGCCTCTTTCTGACGCAGCATCGAGGCAGAGAGCGGACCGGGCGGAAACAATGAGTTTTATGGGGTAGGATAATTAGGGGGCTTGGGAAAGTGATGAAGGCTACAGAGATTGCTCACTTGAATTGGGGTCTTTCTGTGGTTAAGCCTAATTAAGACCTTAGCTGTGTCCCTGGAGCTTCATTGGTCCATTTGGGTGGGGGTCGGGAAGTTAAGACATTGCTGGCACACCTGTGGCCACTCCCAGAAAAGGGAGGGGTTTTAGGCAGGGGTCCCAGCCCTATAGGACAAGATGGAGGGGAGTTCATTTCCTTTCAGTAATATTCTTTTTTTTTTTAAGGAGCTTTATTGATTAAATGCAAATATATATTCTTGAAAATTTCATCAACAAATGTTAAGTGCTTGGTTGGTAACCAAGGTGCCTACCTAGAAAAAAGATATATGTGGTTTGTGTTGAAGTTTGTTCTCTAAAACCTGTTGGTAAGGCCCTAACCAGTTTGGCTCAGTGGAGAGATCATCAGCCTGCAAAGTGAAGGATCCCAGGTTCGATTCCAGTCAAAGGCATATAACTTGGTTTCGGGCACATCCCCAGTAAGGGGTGTGCAGGAGGCAGCTGATCGATGTTTCTCTCTCATCGATGTTTCTAACTCTCTATCCTTCTCCTTTCCTCTCTGTAAAAAATCAATAAAATATATTAAAAAGCAAAAACAAAAAACCTATTCGTAGGGCCTAGGTCTTTTTCCCCCCAAGTAGATCTAGCTAGCAAAAGAATAAGTTGACCTAACCATCAAAGTTGAACACCATATTAAAATATGAGATGATTTTAACTTGTAAATATAAAAACTTGTTATCAATCCATATGCAGTAACTATAGCATGTGTTTAGTAATGTTTACTAATATCTAATGAGGGGTATGATTTCTAAATAACAAATCATCTCAGAGAATACAACTGAATTATGTAGCTATAAAAGATAGCACTTTGTTCCAAGTAATTAGACGTTTTATATTAGAATAGTAGATATAAATTTTGGAAGAGTGTACCAACTATAATAACTAATTTTTATCACTATTTGTGCTGTTATTTATGGAGAAAATTGCCAAAACAAGTAACCATTGATTCTGCTATAAATTTATCCATAGTATAAATTTAAGAGAATTTCTATCATCTTTGGGAATAGAACATGTGGTAATTTATCTCAGAGAGAACTTATCAAAGGGTAGGAGTTAGGTGCTACGGGTGTGAATATGCGGTACGGAAGATTGATTTTTGTCTTTTTTTTTTTAATTTTATCTTTTCTAGTATATACAGATTTTATCTGATCTTCTATATATTCCTTTTACAAGTACAGGTCACAATTGAATAACTCCATCAAAATTGGGATGGGGAACTCCTCCCTATTCCCCCCCCCCCTTTTTTTTAATGCCTCCACCAACTCTAGTGATTTCTTGAAGTTGTGAATAGTTCCTCTTTTTGGACCCTGACTCTGAACCCAGAGTGCCCTTTAAGAAATACTCATATATCAGATCCATATCAGATTAGCACGTATTAATGTACATACATCCTTGCACTGTTTAGAAAACGGTCCCCAGGTGATTTTAATGCACAGACTGAACTGAGAATCACTTTATGTGTCTTCTGCCCTAATTCCTTCTGCCCTATTCTCAGCATACAAGATCCTTGGTTGGTTGTCTGGAACCAAGCGACAAACATAAACAAGTAAAACCTAACCAACACAAAAATAAAACAAAAAAGAAACAACTCTATTTCTTCACTTTAGGATGAGTGGTGAAAATATGTCCAAAACCCTGCTGCTTTTCTTTATGGCCAAGCTGAGTACTGTCCCCGGGCAGGAGGAATGAAAGGAATGTGAATTTCAGGCACACAGTGAAACTGGAATAAGTTGATGGCCAGTGTCCTGAGTTACTTTCCAGGATTCTACCTTATACAGTCCTGGGGTTGTGGGACAAATACAGGAGACAAATACATTTAACTGTTACAGACAGTTTGTATTTTGCCTACCTGTATAGTCCACACAGGTTAATATTGTGAATCTTTTTTTGAAATTTTGTGAAATTTTGATTCTTGTATGTCATCTTTTCCTTTACTCTATGAAATTAATTTTAAGAAAGTTCTCTGCCAAACAAATCCATTGTTCCATCTGCAGTCTGTGTTTTAAAAAACTTGAGAAAAGTTTTTATTTCTTACCACATTGGCAAAATCATACTAGTAAATTTTGGCACCCTTTGAAAGTAAAGCAGTTTTTGGCCAATTAAATCAATTGAATGGTGACTTGCAAAGCAAAGTGAAACTATTTACAACTCTTAAACCCTTTGACTCATTTATTAACACATTAAATATATATATGTATGTGTGTGTGTGTGTGTGTGTGTGTGTGTGTGTGTGTGTGTATATATATATGTTAGAGGCCCAAGCACAAAATTTATGCATGGTGTCGGAATCAGGCCTAAACTGGCAGTCGGACATCCTTCTCACAAACGGGGGACACTGGCTTCTAACTGTTCACCTTCCTGCCTGTCTGCCTGATCGCCCCTCACTGCCCTCCTTTGCCAGCCTAGTTGGCCCTGACTGCCCTCCCCCTCCCCGCCAGCCTGGTAGCCCCCAACTGCCCCCCTGCTTCCAGCCTGGCCGCCCTCAACGGCCCCCCTGCGGGCCTGGTGGCCCCAAGAGCCCCCCCCCCTTGCTGGCCTGGTTGCCCCCAATTGCCCCCATCTGCTGGCCTGGTTGCCCTTCACTGCCCTCCTGACGGCATGGTCACCTCACATAGCCTGCTATTTCAATCGTTTTGTCATCCCTCAGCAACTCCCCTGCCCGTTTGGTTGCCCCACCCAGCTGCATGTTTAGTCGTCCCTCAAAAATACCCCTGTGGCCTAGTCGGCCCACACAGCCTACTTGTTCAGTCATTTGGTCTGCTTTTCACTAACCCCCTGCTGGCCTGGTCATATGCAGCCATCTTGTGAAAGTGTAATCCTATATAATAAAGAAGTAATATGCAAATTGACCATCACTCCATCACAAAGATGGCTGCACCCACAGCTGAAGCCAAGTTCTCATAAGGAGCCTTAATGAGCAATCAGCAGGGACCTGAGGCTACACCCTCCCTCATCCCTGTGGGGCTTGAAATGGGACCTCAGGTTGCATCCACAACCTGGCAGGGCTTGACAGGGGACCTTAGGCTAAGTCCCTCCCCCCTCCGCCCCGGCAGCAGGCCAGGGGACCCGAGGCCCTGCCCCCTGCCCAGTGGGGCTTGACGGGGGATCTCAAGGTGCACTTCTTGAACTGGTGCTGGACTAGGGGAACTCAGGCTGCTCCCCCCACCCAAGCTCCAGGCTGGGGGACCTACGGCAGTGCTCCACACCCCAGCACTGGGGCAGGGGACCCGAGGTTGTGCCCCCCTGCCTGGCTGGGCTTGACAGGGGACCTCAGGCTGTACCTTCCACCAAGCAGAACTTGACAGGGAACCTCAAGATGCACCCCCAGTGTTGGATTGGAAGAACTCAGGCATCAGGCCAGGGGACCTCAGGCTGCGCACCCTGCCCCAACCGGGCCAGGGGACCTAAGGCTGCACCCTCCTATCTGACTGAGCTTGACAGGGGACCTCAGATTTTATCCCAGACCCAGCATGGATTGACAAGGGAACCTCAGGCTGCGCCTTCCACCTTGGCACCAAGCCAGGGGACCTCAAGCCACATTCCTCATCCGGTGGGGCTTGACAGGGACCTCAGGCTTCACCTTCTGCTCTGGCACCAGGCCAGGCCAGCGGACCTTAGGCCACGCCCCCCCCTGCCTGGTGGGGCTTGATAGGGGTCCTCAAGGTGGGCTTCACATCCTGGTACTGGGCTAGGGGACCTCAGGCCACACCTCCTGCCTTGGCACCAGGCCTGGGGACCTCAAGCTATGCCCCTCAACCGGCGGGGCTTGATGGGGAAACCTCAAGGTAGGCTTCCCATACTGGTGCTGGGCTGGGGTGGGATTGGCCAGGTCTAGATTTAGCCCAGTGGGGGCAGGGGCCAGCCAAGTCTGGGTCTCACATAATTTTGAGGTGCATGTGGGTGGGCGGAGACTTGAGTCTGGGTCCTGTGGTGTGCCTCAGACTCTGACAGGAAAGGTTTTCATATACATTTTATTAATTTTCTTTCATCTCTGACACTTTCATTATAGAGAAAGGGCAAATAGCCCTTTAAATATTAAATTATTTCCTCAAATTCTCTTTTAATGTACATAAATTTTGTGCACCTGGCCACTAGTGTGTGTGTGTGTGTGTATTGATTTCAGAGAGAAAGGGAGAGAGAGAGAGAGAGAGAGAAGTAATGATAAGAGAGAATAATTGCTCGGCTTCCTCCTGCATGCCCCCCATTGGAGATGGAGCCCACAATCTGGGCATGTGTCTTACCCTGAATCAAACCATGACTCCTGGTTCATAGGTCAGTGCTCAACCACTTGCCTTATCCTTAGGCCTAACTAGTGTTTTTGATAAATTTTATTCACATCATCTATGTTTGGTTTTTCAATTGCTATTAAACATTATAAATTAGAATTATTCTTTTAATGGAATTACAAAAGGCAGAGTGGTTTTGCTTATAGTCAGTAAAGCCACTTGTGTGCTATAGCCCGTGGCTCTTGTGACAAACATTGCTAATCTGTTACACTTCCTTTCTCCTAAACACACAGCCATAGAACTCTCCTCAACACCTCACTTATCAACAGCTCTACAAATGAACTCTCCTCAACACATTTGCCCCTGATTTTCGTGTTTAACCAATGAAAAATCAAAAATTAAATGGCATTTTCCATTTTTTTATACCCTAGGTCTCCTTTATCAAGGATCCACATTATTTCTAGATTTTGTGCATCCCAGGCAAAACATGTAACATTATGGTCTATACTTACCAATGGTATTTATGAATATTTAGTTTTAGATGGTGGGGAAGAGCATGGTGATGAAATAAGTGTATACCAAATCAGACAAAGGCATTACAATACGAGGATATTTAGCTTAATAGCATTCATAAACATAGATGCAAAAATTATCAACATACTACAAAGCAAAACTAAGTATATTTAAAAAGTATAGTTCATGAGTAAATGGGAAGTATTTCAGGTATGAATGACTAGTTCAACATTGAAAGATAAGTAATGCAATCCATCATCACATCAACAGGCTAAAGAGGAAAAATCACTTGAATATATCAAATATGAAGAAAAGTCATTTGATAAATTGTACATCTGTTCATATAAACTCTCAATAAACTGGAAATAGGGGAGAAATTTCTCAGGTTGATGAAGAATACCTACAAAAAACTACAGCTAGTATCATATTTAACAGTAAAGAACAATGTTTTCCTCCTAAGATAAGGAACAAGGGAAGGGTCTCTCCTCTTACCATTCCTGATCAATAATTTATTGGAAATACTAATTCAATAAGACTAGAAAATAAAAGATGTATAGACTTAGAAGAAATAAATAAAACTACCTTTGTTCATAGGACAAATAATTGCTTATGTACCACCCTGGGGGGGGGGGGGGGGCCCCGGCCCGAGCACACCCACACACACACACACACACACAAAACAAGAGAACTACTTTCTGGAACTAAAAACTAAAGAGCACTTACAGCAAAGTTTTAGGATATGACATTCACATAAAAAGCCAGTTGCTTTCCTAATACTAGCAGTGAACAATTCGGATTTGAAATTAAATATCTTTATGCTAGCACAAAAAATTAATACTTAGGTTTTAATATAACCAAGTATGTTACGAGAACTGTATGAGGAAAACTATAAAACTTTTATGAAAAAAATCAAAATAGATTTAGTAAAAACATATATGTATATATTTTATGTTCATGGAAAAAACTATTCAATATTGTTAAGATACTGTACCAGGTTTTTCAACTTGATCAATAGGTTCAATGCAATCCCAGTCCAAATTCTAGAAGGTAATTTTATGGATGTTGGCAAACTGATTATAAAGTCCATATGGATAACTAAAAGATCCATAATATGAAAAGAATGATATTATCCAACTTCAACACTTACTTTAGAGCTCCAATAATCAAAGCATTATAGTAGTGAGGGAAAAAAGACAAGTAGATTAATGGAGCAGAATAGAGAGCCCAGAAGTAGGACCCACACAGATATAGTGAAGTAATCTTGACACAGGGCCAAAGACAATTCAATTAAGGCAGACTTGTCTTTTAAACACATTGTACTGGTGAGTGTAAATATATACATATATGCTAAAAAATGTATCAGAACAGACCTCATACTGTTCTAAAAATCATAGACCTAAATGTAAAATGCAAAACTAAACAATTAATAGAAGGTAACCTAAGAGAATATCTAGATGATCTCAGGTGTGGTGAGGGCTTTTTTAGGTTACACATTAAAAGTATGAGCCATAAAAGAAAAATTGGTAAGTTGGACTTCATAAATTAAAAATTGCTCTATGGAAGACACTGTTAAGAGGGTAAAAGATCAACCACATACTTGCAAAACAAATATCTGATAAAGGGCTATATATGAAAAGGGTATATGAAAAACCCTTAAAACTGAACTGTAAGAAACCCAATTAAAAACAACCTCATTAAAAAATTGTTATAACACCTGAGTAGGTATCTCACCAAAGAAGATTTACAAGTGACAAATACATGTCTGAAAAGATACTCAACATCATACTGTCAGAGTAGGCAGTGGTGGTTTATTAAGAAAAGATAAGGGAGCAAACTAAACCTGATTAAGTTGGGAAACAGCAGTCACAGTCACCCTGGGGATAACTGGCATGTTCTGGACAACATGTGCTTGGTCCACAAAGCAGGAAAGACAACCTTACAGTTACCCTACGTGGTTGGGGCGTGGTAACCAACATTGTTCCACTGGATTAATTGGGGAAGGGAGAATTCCTATCCATGAATTTGCTTTCACTTAAAATATCTTCAATTTCTTTCTTCAGTGTCTTATAATTTTTCAAACATAGGTCTTTTACATTCTTGGTTAAATTTATTCCTAGGTTTTTGGTGTGTGTTTTTGAAGTAATTGTGAATGGGATTGTTTTCTAGTTTCCCTTTCTAGGAATTCGTTTTTTATATATAAAAGTGCAACTGTTTTCTGTATATTTATCTTGTATCTTGATACTTTAATGAATTCATTTATCAGTTATTCATTTATAGTAAGTTTTTGATGAAATCTTTTTTTTTCTGTTCATCAGATTCTTAGATTCACTTGTTGATAAATATCTATTTGTTGTTCATAATTTTTATATTTACCTTTTTTGTCTTCTTTCTCTTCTTAAAGGATACCTTTCAGCCTTTCATATCATACTGGTTTGGCGGTGATGAACTCCTTTAGCTTTTTCTTATCTGTGAAGCTCTTTATCTGCTCTTCAATTCTAAATGATATCTTTGCTGGGTAGAGTAATCTGGGTTGTAGGTTCTTGCTATTCATTACTTTGAATATTTCTTGCCACTTCTTTCTGGCCTGCATGGTTTCTGTTGAGAAATCAGCTGACAGTCTTATGTGTACTACCTTGTCAGCAACTATTTTTTTCTTGATGCTTTTAATATTCTCTCTTTGTCTTTTGCTCTTTGCATTTTAATTATAATGTGTCTTTAGATTTCTTTTGTTTGGGGTTTTGAGCGCTTCCTGGACTTGTAAGTATTTCTTTCACCAGGTGAGGGAAGTTTTCTGTCATTATTTCTTCAAGTAGGTTTTCAGTATATTGCTCTCTGTCTTCTTCTGGCACCCACATAATTCTGATGTTGGTATGCTTGAAGTTGTCCCAGAGGCTCCTTACACTATCTTCACATTTTTGGATTCTTTTTTCTTTTTGCTTTTCCAATTGAGTGTTTTTGCTTCTTTGTATTTCCAATCTTTGACTTAATTCTTGTGGTCCTCTTGTCTGCTGTTAGGTCTCTGTATAATATTTTTTTTTTATTTCAGTCAGTGTATATTTAATGTCTAATTGGTCCTTTTTCATATCCTCGAAGGTCTTGCTCATATCCTCGAGGGTCTCACTAAATTTATCGGCCTTTTCTAGGAAATTCTTGAAAGACCTTATAACCATGGTTTTGAACTCTATATACAGTCGTTAGCTTTCCTTCATTTCTTTCATTTGTGTTCTGTTTCTTTGTCTCCACATTTTTGCTGCTTCCCTGAGTTTCTAGAGTAGCTTTGTGTGTTAAGTGTCCTATTGGGCCCAGTGGCTCAACCTCCCCAGTTACCTGAGGTGGACACTCTTGGTGCACTTCTTTGTGGACTGTGTGCACAGCCTTGATTGTTGTTGGTATCACTGGGAAGAATTGACCTCCTAAATTGCAAAAGCCTCTGTGCTTAGCTTGGTTGGGCACAGAGCAGAGCAGATATTCTTGGCTTCCCATTAGCTCTGCCCTATGAGGCCCCTGGGTCTCAGTGTCCCTCTGTAATTGCTGCAAGCACCTCTGAAAGAAAGATGCCCTCGAGTTTCACCCCCTGCCAGACAGTCCAGATTCTCCCCAAAGGAGTCTGGATTCCCAGAGTCTTGCCAGGAACTGGAGTTCAGCGCAGTTGGAGGGTCCATCTCCTTCCTGCTTGAGAAAGTCAGCTGCGCACTCAGCAGTAAGTCCTCTTTGCACTTGCGCACCTCCAGACATTTGCCTTCCACAGTTCCCCTGAGCCTGTGTGCTCTTCTCTTTTCATGACAGTCCAAATTCTCCCCGAATGAGGCTGGGTCCCCAGAGTTTTGCCCGGAACTGGAGTTCAGCATAGCTGGGAGTTTTTGTCTCCCTCCTGCTTAAAAATGCCAGCCATGCACTCAGTTAGTTGCCAGTCCTCTCCACATGCGCGCATCTCAGTACCTCTGCCTCCTGCAGCTCTTCTGAGTTTCAGTGTGCTTTTCTCTTTACTTCTAGTTGTAGAATTTCCACTCAGCAAGCCTTCCTATGGTTCTGGATGATGTCCGCATTGTCTTCAGTTGTAGTTTTGAGGTTGTTTTGCGAGGCAGCAATTTAGGTATTTACCTATGCCACCATCTTGATTTCTCTCTTGATGAAATCTTTAGAGTTATTCTATATATATAGTATCATGTCATATGCAAATAATGACAGTTCTACTTTTTCCTTCCCAATTTGTATACCTTTTATTTATTTTTGTATTAGTGCTCCACCCAAGAAAGATGGTTTCTGATGTATAGCAGAATGACTCAGCACAGGAATCCTGGGGGATGCCCCTTCAGCTCTCTACCCAGAGCCACAAACTCCACATTCTCCTCATGAGAATATAATTTGCTTCACCTCTCTTCCATGTAGCCCAGGATGAGTGGCTGCAAAGGAAATTTTGTTTGTGGGCCCTTTAAGAGGACAGCTGTATCTCTGACAGACTATTGTCTTTCTCTGGCAGACAGAATCCCTGCTAATTTTCACATCCAGAGCTCTGGTTTAGAGAGTCTTACTTTGGTGTGAGTCTTCACACTTCTCAAGGGAAGCATCCCACAGCTGAGATATCCATCTGGAACCTCAGGCAGTGCCCATGAGTGGGGCCAGCTCTTGTGGCATCTCTGACCTTTCTACCAATCTCAGTGTGGCTTCTCAAAATCGTTGGTTATAAGATTTCTTCAGCTAGTTTTCTTTCTTTTTTTTTAAATATATTTATTGATTTTCACAGAGAGAAAGGGAGAAGGATAGAGAGTTAGAAAAACCCATGAGAGAGAGACATTGATCAGCTGCCTCTTGCACGCCCCCAACTGGGGATGTGCCTGCAACCAAGGTATATGCCCTTGACTGGAATCAAACCTGGGACCTTTCAGTCCGCAGGCCGACGCTCAATCCACTGAGCCAAACTGGTTTTGGCTCAGCTAGTTTTCATTTGGTTATTCAGATTCTTATTTTATACTGCAATTGTAATTCCAATTGGTCCTGGGAGGAGCATCTTGGATCCCAATATTAGTCTTAATTAAAACAATTAGAAGTTTAAAAAAAAAAACTTTTATATTTCACTCATTTATATTAACTAACTGAGCTATTTTAAATCTTTTTGAATAAGAGAATATAATAAACAGAACATTGAAAAATACAGCTAAAATTTTAGTAAAACACAAAAGTGCTTTTTATATTATAATTTCTGTGCTTGCTAAAAGCCAAAAAAAATATGTTAAAAATATAATTTAGAGAAAGCATACCTGGTAGGATATGGTATAAACCAATTTAATTATACAGGTCTATATTATTTATATAATTTTCTTGCTTATTTAATGTTTCTACTCTCATTCTCATTTTAATGTGAAAATTAAGTAAAAATATAAAATATTTTTATATATGAAGGCCATAAATTTACCTAATTATCTGTTTTACCTAGTATTGATTGACCTCTATCGAACTTTGAAATCATTATAAAAGTTCATTAATATATTAAAAATTGTTATGGAAATGCCAACTTAGCATCTTTTGTTCATATTAACATTTTTTAACTTCAATCTATTTGGAGAAATAAATTCTTTTTGAAAAAATTAGGGAGTGTTTATTTTTAATATATTTATACATATCAGAAAATATTATTTATTCTATAATTGTGTGTTGGTTTCTTTAGTGAAGTTGACTTTGTGAACTGAGAAAATAGTCATTTTTAAAAATATATTTGTATTAATTTCAGAGAGGATAGGAGAAGGAGAGAGATAGAAACATCAATGATGAGAGAGAATCATTGATTGGCTGCTTTCTGCATGCTCTCTATTGGGGATAAGCCCACACAGCCTGTGCATGTGCCCTTGACCAGAATCGAACTCAGGATCCTTTAGTCCACAGGCCAATGTTCTACTCACTGAGCCAAACTAGTTAGGGCTGAGCAAAGTCTTTGTAAGTTTGTATTTACACATCCATTTTTATTGGGATATATTTGATTTATATTTGAGGATTTTATACATTTACAGATCACTTTATTCTATAAGGGATTTAAGATGAAATATATTACTGTGTATACTTGTTAAGTCTGTTGGAGGTCATAGTTTACAGATTGTTTTCATCCAACTGTCCTATATAATAAAGAAGTAATATGCAAATTGACCATGATATCCTTATAAGATGGCTGCCTATGACCCAGCAGGCAGGGGGGTTAGTGAGGGACAACTAAATGACTGAATAAGCAAGATGCATAGGGCAATCAGTCTGGCAGGGGTGTTAGTGAGGATGTCCAAATGACTAAACAAGCCGGCTGCTTGGGACGACCAGGCCAGCAGCGGGGTTAATGAGGGACGACCAAATGACTAAACAGCAGGCTGTGTGACCAGGCCAGTAAGGGTCTGTGAGGGGCAAACAGGGAGGCAGGGGGTGCAGTTGGGGGCAACCAGGCTGGCAGGTGGTTAATGAGGGACTACCAAATGACTGAGCAAACAGGCTGCGTGGAGCAACCAGGCCAGCACAGGGAGACAGTTAGGGGAGATCAGGCCTGCAGAAGGGGTGGTTAGCAGCAACCATACCAACAGAGGGGTGGGTAATTATGAACAACCAGGTCGGCAGGGGTGTGTTGTTGGTGGTGATCAGGCTGACAGAGGGATGATTGCAGGGTGGGCAGTGAGGGACATCTAAGCCAGTTGGGGGGGGCGGCAATTGAAGGCAACCAGGTTGGCAGAGGTGGGCAATAAAGAGTGACCAGGCTGGCAGGAGGGAGACAATTAGGAGGCAACAAGGCCAGCAGCGAGGGAGGGGGGACAGTTAGGGGTGACCCGGCTGACAGAAGGGGCAGTTAGGGGCTATCAGGCTGGCATGTAGAGGCAGTGAGGGGCATTTCAGCCAGCAAGGGGTCAGTTAGGGGTGACCAGGCAGGCACACAGGCGAGTGGTTAGGAGCCAGCGGTCCCGGATTGCAAGAGGACATCCCCCAGGGGGTACCGGATTAGAGAAGGGTGCAGGCTGGGCTGAGGGGATCTCCCTTTCCCCACGTGTAGACCAATTTCATGCACCGGGCCTCTAGTATTCATATATTTTGCCAGGACTAATACATTAGCAATATGGAAAAACTTGTTGTTTTAACTATACGATTCAGTTGGTGTTTTATTTTAATAGGTAAAAGAAAAAAAAAATTATACTCTCAGAATTAGAAATAATGCGAGGGTAGAGGCTTCCAGGCTAGAATTACAGGTTATAGAGCTTTAGTATTGTATTTTAAATTCCAATAATGCTCTTTTGTCTTACTATCATTTTTGTCCACTGTGTTTTTGAGAAATTTATTTCTGTGGATTTCTAATAATAATACTATTAGAAAAAGACTTGTTTAGAGAAACTATATTTATAATGGTTTAGAACTTTGAATTCACATAGACATGGGTGCAAATCTTGGCTCTACCAGATAGCAGCTATGTGATGTGTTTCACTACATAATCTTACAAAAAAAATTATTTTGCTTCTTCCTTAATAAAGGGTATAATGATAGTTCTTTTTTCACAGAGATGTTGTGTGTTTTATGCAGAATACTTTATATATTGTCTCATAGTAAGTGCCACATAAAAGACCTGCTGTTGTCATCCTCAGCATTAATACTATTCACAAGCTAGGGACTTGTAGGAAGTGCATGGGGCCATCTCAGGCGCTCATAATTTTGTCATCTTTTCTAATGGTTGGTCAGCAATGTTTACAACATATAAAATAGTGCTGTTTGTATACATACGTAGATTATAGGAACATAGTGGGAAGAGAATTGCTAATTTAACAATATTCTTAAAATATGTTTTATTATCAAAGGAAAAAGGATTACAGTCTTTGGATTATGAAAATCAGCAAGAATATACTAAGGTTTATTTTAAGAATTTTTTTATTGTGACTACACAATATAATATTCTTTAAATGTCATCCAAATTTGTGCTGAATACCTTGGAAATATTCCCAAACCTTGCATTGTACCAACAAAGAACTTGTACTCCAAACTGACAACTAGGCCATGATTTATTACAGGATCTGCTTTTAACATTATTTTGTCTGGAATGAACAGAGCATTTGAAGAAAGTCCATCCATCTCTTTGTTTATTTGACATCTGTGCCACATTCAATGTACCTTAAAGAAACAATATATAAATAAGAAATTCTACTTAACAGTGATGACTACTCATCAGGAAGATAAATTTCCTCACAATACTTGACAATAATACACAAGGAATCCTGTCAAGCAATGTCTGTTAAATTTAAATGAAGCATATTTTTAAAGCAAATATTGTAGTTTCAATTTCTTTCCAAAGTTAGCATTACAGAATGTGTTCATGTTGTTCTTTCTCTTCAGCAAAATTGTTACTATCTCCCAAGCTTTCTCCTTGTTTAATCACTGATTATGTTTGATATGAGAAATTAGTAGAAATAGAATGTGCCCTCTGTACTGTTAATGTTTATCAAGAAGGTGGAAAAAAAAAGGAGCAGTAAGTAGATAAAGATGTTTTTTATTTAATAAATCTTTATTGTTCAGATTATTATATTTGTTTCTCTTTTTCCCCCCATAACTCCCCTCCACCTGGCTCCCACCCCTCCCTCTACCCTTACCTCCCCCCTGCATTGTCCTCATCCATAGGTGTATGATTTTTGTCCAGTCTCTTCCTGCACTCCCTCACCCTTTTCCCTCTGAGAATTGTCAATCCACTCCCTTTCTATGCTCTTGATTCTATTATATTCACCAGTTTATTCTGTTCATCACATTTATAATTCACTTGATCTTTAGATCACTTGTTGATAAATATGTATTTGTTGTTCGTAATTTTTATCTTTACCTTTTCTTTTTTCCTCTTCTCAAAGAGTACCTATCAGTATTTTATATAATACTCATTTGACGGTAATTAACTCCTTTAGCTTTTTCTTATCTGTGAAGCTCTTTATCTGCCCTTCAATTCTGAATGATAGCTTTGCTGTGTAGAGTAATCTTGGTTGTAGGTTCTTGCTATTCATCACTTTGAATATTTCTTAACACTCCCGTCTGGCCTGCATAGTTTCTGCTGAGAAATCAGCTGACAATCCTATGGGTGATTAACTGTTTTTCTCTTACTGCTTTTAATACAGTGGTACCTCGAGATACAAGATTTTTGAGATAGAGCCGTCGAGCAAGCGATTTTTGCTTTGAAATACGAGTAACATTTGAGATAGGAGTAATCGCGTGGATTGGCCGGCTGCACACAACCCACCAGTTTACTGAGACTCAAGCGTCTCATAGTTTCCCATGCCTCAAGGTTACAGAACAAATTAAACTCATATCTCGAGGTAGCACTGTATTCTCTCTTTGTTATTTGCTCTTGGTATTTTAATTATGATGTGTCTTGTTGTGGTCCTCTTTGGATTCCTTTTATTGGGGGTTCTGTGTGCTTCCTGGACTTGTAAGTCTATTTGTTTCACCAGGTGGGAAAGTTTTCAGTCATTATTTCTTCAAATAGGTTTTCAGTATCTTGCTCTCTCTCTTCTTCTGACATCCCATAATTCTGATTTGTTACGCTTGAAGTTATCCTAGAGGCTCCTTGCACTATCTTCACATTTTTGGATTCTTTTTTCTTTTTGCTTTTCAGTTTAGTGTTTTCTGCTTCTTTGTATTTCGTTTCTTTTTACTTGATTCTTGCCTTCCTCTAGTCTGCTAGGTCTCTGTATAATAGTTTCTATTTCAGTCAGTGTATATTTAATTTCTAGTTGGTCCTTTTTCATCTCCTCTTGTGTTGGGCTAAATTTATCTATCTTTTCTAGGAAATTCTTAAAAAACTTTATAACCATGGTTTTGAACTCTATATCTAGTCATTTGTTTTCCTCCATTTCTTTTGTTTGTGATCTGTTCCTTTGTCTCTGTACTTTCACTGTGCTGGAATCAGCCTTATGATACAAGACTTGCAAAACTGCAAAAGCCTCTCTGTTCAGCTTGGATGGGGTGGAGTCTCAGGACTTAGCAGACCAGCTTGATTTCCAGTCAGCCCCTCCCTACTTGGCCCCTGAGTCTCAAATGTTTCTCCGTAATCAATTGTTGCAGTCTTCTCTGTGTCCACACACGTGTGTGCCACTAGACCTCTGCCTTTCTGGTTCCCTTGCGCTCCAGTACCTATATGAGTCTGGATCCACAGAGTCTCGCCTGAAACTGGGGTTCATTGCAGTTAGAAGTGGCACATTTGGGAGGCTCTGTCTCCTGCCCACTAGAGAAAGCCAGTGGCACAATTGGTACAATTAGCAGTACGTCCTCTCTGTGCGCATTGGTGTGTGCCTACCCAGACTTCTGCCCTTTCATGGCTCCCCTAAATTTCCATGCAGTCATCCCTTTTCACAGTCCAGACTCCCCCTGTATGAGTTTCGCCTGGAACTGGGGTTCAGTGTAGTGGGACAAGGGGTTCAGTGTAATTGGGAATCTCCGTTTTTTTCCCACCAGAGGAAGCGAGCTAGGCACTCTGCCGCCCACTCTATCCACGCGTGCATTTCTGTACCTCAGCTTTTTGTAGCTCTTCTGAGTCTCTGTGAGCCCCCCTATTTCACTCAGCCAGCTTTCCTGTGGTTCTGGATGATGTTCGTTCTGTCCTTTAATTGTAGTTTTGGAATTGTGTGAGGCAGCAGTTTAGGTGTTCACATATCCCGCCATCTTGGTTTCTCCCCTAGATAAGGATTTTGACTAATACATTTTCTTGTGCTTTCATGCTGTTAGAAGGAGTCTGTTATTTTTTTAATTTTTTTATTAATTTTTATTAATTTTTATACATATCTCCCCATTGCCCCCCCTCCCTCCCAGGCATACCCCAATCCCCCAGTGTCTGTGATCATTGGTTATGCTTATATGCATGCATATAAGTCCTTTGATTGATCACTTATCTACCTCACCTAACTTTAATCTTTCTGCTGTAATGTCACAGACTGTTTGATGCTTTATGATTTTTGTCCTCCTGAGAATTATCAGTCTACTCCCTTTCTGTGCTCCTGATTCTATTATATTCACCAGTTTATTCTGTTGATCATATTGTTAATTCACTTAATTTTTAGATTCACTTGTTGATAGATATGTATTTGTTGTTCATAATTTTTTGGCTTTTACCTTTTTCTTCTTCCTCTT
>JAAGEH010000012.1:31150126-31328444 GCA_011751065.1 Lasiurus cinereus | reverse complement strand
TGGATTCTTTTCTCTTCTTGCTTTTCCAGTTGAATGTTTTCTGCTTCTTTATATTTCAAATTTTTGACTTGATCCTTGCCTTTCTCTAGTCTGCTGTTAGGACTCTGTATAATATTTTTTATTTCAGTCAGTGTATGTTTAATTTCTATTTGGTCCTTTATCATCTTTAGTTGACCTTTTTCATCTCCTCTTGGGTCTCACTAAATTTATCCATCTTTTCTAGCATATTCTTGAAAAACCTTATCAGTGTGGTTTTGAACTCTATATCCAGTCATTTTTTTTCCTCCATTTCTTTTGTTTGTGATCCCTTCCCTTGTCTTGGCATTTTCACTATGCCGGGGAAACTTCTGTGTTGAATTCAGCCTTATGATACCAGACACAAAACCGAAGAAACCTCTATTGAGCTTGAGATGGGTGGAGTCTCAGGGCTTAAGGGACGGCCTTGCCTTCCAGTCGGCCCCGCCCTCCACAGCCCCTGAGTCTCACGTGCCTGGGTAATGGCTGGAGCAGTCCTTGTGCCTCTAACTGCTGCCTTTCCAGCTCCCCTGCGCAGCAGGACCTCACGAGTCTAGGTCTCTAGGGTTTCGTCTGAAACAGGGGCTTAGTGGAGTCAGAAGTAGCACAGTTGGGAGGGTCTATCCCCCACCCACTCGCGAAAGCCAGCAGCACAATCAGCAATCTGTCCTGCGCGCAGTGCCGTGCGCGGCACCATGCCTTTGATCTTTTGCGACTCCCCTAAGTTTCCGTGCACTTCTCCCTTTTCACAGTCCAAACTCCCCCCGTATGAGTTTCGGCTGGATCTGGGGTTTAGTGTCGTAGGATAAGGGGTGCAATGCCTTTGAGAGTCTCCGTTTCCCTCCCGCCAGAGAAAGCCAGCCAGGTACTCGGCACCACGCAGGCATCTCCATACCTCAGCTTTTTGCAGCTCCTCTGGGTCTCCGTGAGCCCCTCTCTTTCCTTCTAGTTGTAGAACTTCCACTCAGCCAGCTTTCCTGTGGTTCTGGATGATGTCCATTCTGTCTTTTAGTTGTAGTTTTGAAATTGTTGTGCGAGGCAGCAGTGTAGGTGTTTACCTATGCCGCCATCTTGGATTCCCCGGACATTTGTTTTCTGATTGGTCATTACTGTTGTTATGATTTAATTTGATTAGATAATGAAGCCCTATATTAAATGCCTGGCAACCGCACATCTGCTGCTGTGCCTGCTCCACTGGTGGCCACTGTCACACTCCATGACTCAGTGTCATTCACAAGCACTTGATACTATTATGTGTCTGAGCAGAGAGCTAGTAATCAGTGTGCCCTATTTGCCTGAGTCCTACTTCTATCTACACCCACCTTGCAGGTGGAACCTGCTTTCTCTGTCCTGGTAGATGGTGAACTTCTAGAGATTCGGTTTACTCCTTCCTAGTGCTAACATTTGTAACCTGCTTCTGGCCCCTGTTCTGGTTTAGATCAGATTATAAGGGTCATAGAAAGGATAAGACCATTTTTAATATTTGAATATAAAATAATAAATTGTAATTTTTTGTCCACCCGAAGAATCCATTTTTTATTTATATATCTCATTGGTCCTATGTGTGTGTGTGTGTGGGGGCGCATTAATTGGATTCTAACAACCAATTTATCAATACTCATTCTTATTAATATGCTAGAGGCCCAGTGCATGAAAAATAATGGCTTGAAAAAGAATGGAGAATTCATGAAGTGGAGGAGAGATCCCTCAGACCAGCCTGCCCCCTCTCACAATCCAGGAGCCCTCAGGATTGGTAGGCAAGCTGGCAATCAGGGGAAGGCAATGCCCCTATCACGCCTCTGCTGCTGCCACTACTGGCAGTGCAAGCCTCAGGCGGCCCTGGGTGACTGGAGGGCTCAGGGGATTGGGGGACTCCAGAGGCAGGGTGAGCAAAAAGGCCCCAGAGGGCTTAGTGGACTGGGTGCTGCCATCTTGTGTCTGTGGGCATCGCCATCTTTTAGGGTATGGTGTTCAATTAGCATATTCCCTCCTTATTGGCTGTGGGCACCACCATCTTTTAGGGTGGGGCAGTCAGTTAGCATATTCGCTCCTTATTGGCTGTGGGTGCTGTTACCTTTGCAACAATGTGAGGGTCAATTAGTATATTCCCTCTTTATTAGTTAGGATACAAATGTATGGCTATATATTTTGGGAGCAACTCACATGAAATGTTGGACTATATTATTAGTAATGTCAAAGTATTTTGTAATCTATTTATTTCCTTCTTAAAATTAAAACTTATCAACTTAAGAATACTTTATTTTTTTCTGTATTATTGTGAATACTCCATGTTAAATAAAAAAACATCACTTTTATCATTCCCTAACTTCTTTTAATGTTTTTCCTTCTATAAAATAGGGATTGTAGCTAAAAGACTTGTGATTAGATGAGATGTTCTTTGACACTTATTCCTGAAATGTATGTTTCTTTGAAGTATACATCTCATACAACCTGGGGGCAGGGGAGTGTCATGGTCCTGAAAATATTGGTCTGGATATCTATATATATATATATATATATATAGATGTCAGAGAGAAAGAAGAGGGAATGAAAGATACAAACACCAATGATGAGAGAGAATCATTGATTGGCTGCCTCCTTCACGCCCCACACTGGGGATTGAGCCTGCAACCTGGGCATGTGCTCTTAAAAGGAATCAAACCTGGGACCTTTCAGTCTGCAGGCTGAGGCTCTGTCCACTGAGACAAACCGACTAGGACTGATCTGGATTTTTAGGACTAAAACTGAAATTTTAACTTTATTTTTCACTCCTGCCTCCCAATTCTCTAATGATGTTGAATTACTTACTTTGCCTTAAAATGTCTTTGGTAATAATAGAGTGTGCATGTGTGTTTGTGTGTGTGTGAACTTTAAAATGAAAATCATTTAAACTCTTTCCTTATATGAAATAATGTGAGACAGGACCAAGGAGCATAGAGTAAAAGACATTAAAAATAGCTTCATGATACTAAAAATAGTTTTTAAATGATTGGCTTTTTAACAGGGCAGGCAACATTTCTGAAATGAGATTTCTGATATTTTGGAATACAATTTGAATTAATGGCTTGAAAAAGAATTGAAAATGGGTGTTTTTGATGAACATTAAACTTGATAAGTAACAGAGTGGTAGAGAAAAAAGTAGTGCAAAGTGCCTTGAAATATAGAAGAAGTTTTATGTGTGTTTTTCTAGTGAAAAGGTAGTTAAGTAGTTAACAGCTTATGTAAACATTAGGTTATTTAGCAAGAATTAAAGCAGTGCAAACTTTCTGCCTGATAGCAGTTTCTATTTCCAATCACTTCACCATCTTTCCTATTAGTTCTAAAGCTGAGCAGTAAGCCTAAACATACTTCTCTTTTAGATACATTTGTCATCATGGAATTTATTTTCTAGCAGTTTTATTTGTAAATTAAGTTTTTGAAATATCATTTATCTATCATGACTCATTTGATTGTACTTAAAATTCTGTATGAATATTCCAGTGTTTTGCTTTTGAAAAATATTTAACTTTCTTAAGGGCTTGCAGAGTTGTAACTTGGTAATTAGATTTTTCTGTTTGTTTTCTTTCCTAGTGTTTCTATGGGGCAGTGGGGGCCTTAAGGGGTTTTGTTTTCCATCTGGTTAGCAGAGGAACACATATGTGGATCAGTCAGCAGATACCGTTAATGTGTTTCATAGGGAGCAGCCAACTTCATATTTGAAATAAAATAGCCATTACTAAGGGAATTTATACTGTAGGTGATTGTTGAGCATAAGTTCTTTGTATGCTTATACTACCCTATTAATGAAGGAGATTTTAGAGGAATGATTGTGATGTTTTAGATGAAATAAATGTTTGCTTTGGAGAATTTCAGTGCTCTTATATATCAATAAAGGCCCAGTGCTTGAGATTCATGCACTCGGGAAGTGTGGGGAGAGGGGGTTCCTCAGCCCAGCGTGCACCCTCTTGCAGTCTGGGAGCCTATGATAGCAGTCAGACATCCTTAGCGCTGCCCTGGAGGCAGAAGAGACGCCCACCACTGCCACTGCACTCTCCAGCTGTGAGCCTGGCTTCTGGCTGAGCAGCGCTCCACCTGTGGGAGCACACTGATCCCCAGGGGCAGCTCCTGTATTGAGCATCTGCCCTCTGGTGATCAGTGCACATCAGAACTGGTCATTCTGCTGTTTGGTCGATTTGCATATTAGCCTTTTATTATACAGGATTATTTAAAAGTTTTCAGAATTGAAATTTCCTCAGTGAATTAAATAGTACCTTTGTTTTTGAGATATAACAAATCTTGGCCATTGGGTACTCCTGGATCAGCAGGGAGAACTTTCATTGCAACTAATGAGCTTACCCATATGACAATTTTCAAAAATCTCCTTCATTAGGGTGGTTTCTTTCCTCAGAGATAATAGCTTATGGCTTATCTGTTGTATTTCCATGAAAGTATTTTGGCTTATTATTGTATTTCTCTACACCATTGTGATAATTCTTTCCTTTTCCAACTTCTTGGGGTGGAATGCATTTTCATGTGTCTAAACAACTGGAATTAATAAACTCTGATCTATGAAGGCTTTGTAGATTATTTTGCATATCCTCTTTCATTATTAAATTTCATTATTTTGGTAATGAGTAGGAAATAAAAACAAAACTGGGGGGTTTCTTGGGATGTATTAAAATAAAACAAAGGTAAGTTTACAGTGTTACCTTGTTCAGCACTGTCTTTTTCAGGGTTATCAAAGCTCTAGCATATATTTCCATTTTCCTAGATAGTCAGCTCTGAATTCCAGAAAGACCATTGTTACTTTACTCTGTAACAATTCACTCACTCATATAACAAACATAGTTGTGTGATGAGTCTCCGCTAGAAATTGTTTGTCTTGCTGTTGATCCATGGTATAGTTTCTGTATCTTAGTACAATGCAGGTTCCCTCACTCATATCTGGTTTCTTCCCAACTGGTTCCACCTTCTTACTCTCAGTATCCTTTACCTCCTTCTCCTCTTCTATACAACCTCTGAGTATTGCTGTTATTAGCCTAATAATGCGTTCTTCTCTTTTTTGCTCCCCTATAGTTCTCCTCAGGTGATCTCTCTAGTTCCCAAGGGCTTAAATACCATTATAACATGAATGACACAAATTTATATCTGATATTTCCCTCTGAGCTCCACACTTATATATCTGCAAGCTTACTTGCCATCTCCAGCCACATCTCAATGTGTAAATCACAATGTGCAATAAAATGTGGCTCTTCATTCCTGTACCCTTAACCTCTCCTCTCCATTTAATTATGTGAGAAAATCCTTCTTAGTCCCTTTCCTTCTATGCCCTTTTTTTTATTTGCCTTGCCTTTTTTATAGCCATTCAGTATCTTAATTGAGAGTTAATGGTAGATTTTAAGGTAAATCTATAGCAAGTGGTAGCTATGACCAAAATGTTGTCTAGTTCTCTCCTTCAACAAGTAATAAAGTCAGTATCACCTTCTCTTTTGTGCTTTTTTCTTACAGGAGACCTCTCCTAGCTTTTTATGTGTTCCACTTTGTCCTTAAAAATAAATTTATAGTTTTTCCAGAAAATCTTAGACCACTATTTAAGAACTTCTACTGTATACTAGAAACTATTTTTGGAACTGCTGGGAATACAGTTTCTAGAGAAAAGATAATATTCAGTGTACTGTCAGAGTGGATTTAATGATCATTTTTGTTGTTACTTTTTTTCTGTTTACACATTTTTAACTTTCAGAAATATTCTTTGACATATATTTTTTATTTCCATTTTAGAGAGTCTTCTTTTAAGTCTTTATTTGTTTGCTTTTAGCTAGTAATTTATTGGTTTTATCCAAATATTTCTCTACTCAAATACATTTCTTGGTTTTCAATTCCTTGTGTCTTTCCAACATTTTATGATAAATGCCTTACTAAATACCAAATGTTTATCTTTTATGCACCTACTGTGAACACTTAGAACACTTTATTTCCAGGTGGCTGCCACCTAGAAACTGCATAGTGTTTGAAAATTTCAAATTCATCTGCTATAACAAATAGAAGGCATTTCAAAGTCTTTCATTAACCTCTTATGCTATTGACTTCCAAAAAATCCAATAAAAATTTGTTAGCGAATTTGATATAAATATTTTGAATATTCAGTGTTATTAATTCAATTGCATTTTATATTTTAAACATATATTGTCAGTGCATTAAAATATTTATTTAGCAACAAATTTACAACATAAATAGCATGTTGTTAGTACCATTATGTTATGAAGGTTATAGGTGAGCCTCATAATTTTGTGAGATAAGTAATTCATGTTTCATATCAATTATAGGATATAAAAGTTTTTTTATTTTTTTATTTAATAAACCTTTATTGTTCAGATTATTAAAATTGTTCCTCTTTTCGCCCCCATAGCTCCCCTCCACCGGGCTCCCACCCTCTGCCCTTACCTCCCCCACATTGTCCTATCTATACGTATATGACTTTTGTCCAGTCTGTCCTTGCACCCCCGCACCCTTTTCCCCTGAGAATTATCAGTTCACTCCCTTTCTATGCTTCTAATTCTATTATATTCACCACTTTATTCTGTTCATCAGATTTTCAATTCACTTGATTTTTAGATTCACTTGTTGATAATATGTATTTATTGTTCATAATTTTTACCTTTACCGTTTTCTTCTTCTTCCTCAGAGAATACCTTTCAGCATTTTATATAATACTGGTTTAGTGTTGATGAACTTCTTTAGTTTTTTCTTATCTGTGTAGCTCTTTATCTGCCCATCAATTCTGAATGATAGCATTGCTGTGTAGAGTAATCTTGGTTGTAGGTTATTGCTATTCATCACTTTGAATATTTCTTGCCATTTCAGTCTGGCCTGCATAGTTTCTGTTGAGAAATCAGCTGACAATTCTGTGGGTGCTTCCTTGTAGGTGATTAACTGTTTTCTTTTGATGCTTTTAATATTCTCTCTTTGTCTTTTGCTCTTGGTATTTTAATTATGATGTGTCTTGGTGTGATCCTCTTTGGATTCCTTTTGTTTGGGGTTCTGTGCACTTCGTGGACTTGTAAGTCTATTTCTTTCACCAGGTGGGGGAAGTTTTCAGTTATTATTTCTTCTAATAGGTTTTCAGTATCTTGCTCTCTCTCTCTTCTCTGGCACCCCCATAATTCTGATGTTGGTACACTTGAAGTTGTCCCAGAGGTTCCTTACACTATCTTCACACTTTTGGATTCTTTTTTCTTTTTGCTTTTCAGTTGAGTGTTTTCTGCTTCTTTGTATTTCAAATCTTTTACTTGATTCTTATGTTCCTCTAGTCCAGTGATTCTCAACCTTCTTAATGCCGCGACCCTTTAAGACAGCTCCTCATGTGGTGGTGACCCCCAACCATAAAATTATTTCCGTTGCTACTTCATAACTGTAATTTTGCTACTGTCATGAACTGTAATGTAAATATCTGATATGCAGGATGTATTTTCATTGTTAAAATTGAACATAATTAAAGCATAGGGGTTAATCACAAAAACAATATGTAATTATATATTGTGAAGTATTTATTTCTTATTACAAATAAGTGAAATTTTGTCTTGAATCGTGGTGTAGCATGGGCACCAGTCTTCATATAACAACAGTAAACTACATTGCTACATTTTGCTACACCAAGGAGCGGTATGTTGGTTCCTAAGACCATGGGAAATAGGTGTTTCCCAATAGTCTTAGGCGACCCTGTCAAAGGGTCGTTTGACCCTCAAAGGGGTTCGACCCATAGGTTGAGTACCACTGCTCTAGTCTGTTGTTAGGTCTCTGTATAATATTTTTTATGTCAGTCAGTGTGTGTTTAATTTCTTCTAGTTGTTTTTGTTGTTGTTGTTGTTGTTTTTCATCTCCTCTTGGGTCTCACTAAATTTATCCTTTTTTTTCTAGGGAATTCTTGAAAAACCTTATAACCATGGTTCTGAACTCTATATCCAGTTGTTCATTTTCCTCTATTTCTTTCATTTGTTATCTGTTCCTTTGTCTCCTCATTTTCGCTGCTTTCTTGAGTTTGGTAGAGTAGCTTTGTGTGCTAGGTGTCCTATGTGGCCCAGTAACTCTGCTGCCTCCCCAGTTACCTGAGGTAGACTCTCTTGTGGACTGTGTGCACCCCTTTGTGGACTGTGTGTACAGTCTTGTTGTAGTTAATTCTTGATTATTGTTGGTATCACTGGGGGGAATTGACCTCCAAGCCAACTGGTTGTGAGGATCAGCTGTGTCAAAGCCGAGAAAACTTCTGTGCTGGACTCCACCTTAAGACTTGCAAGATTGCAAAAGCCTCTGTGTTGGGCTTGGCAGGGGTGGAGTCTCAGGGCTGAGCAGACAGGCTTGGCTTCCCGTCAGTCCTGTCTTACTTGGCCCTTGGGTCTCAGTGTCCCTCAGTAATCACTGCAGCCCTTTTTGCGCACAGTCACGCTCACGCGTCTCCAGACCTCTGCCTTTCCAGCTCCCCTGACTTCCCTTGCGCTCTAGGGACCTGAATGAGTTTGGGTCCCCGGGGTCTTGCCCAAAACGGGTTCAGTGCAGTCGGAAGTGGATTTCAGTGCAGTCAGAAATGGATTTCAGTGCAGTTGGGAGGATCTTCCTCCTCAGCTTTTTGCCGTTCCTCTGAGTCTCCGTGAGCCCCTCTCTTTCCTTCTAGTTGTAGAATTTCCACTCAGCCAGCTTTCCTGTGGTTCTGGATGATGTCCATTTTGTCTTTAGTTGTAGTTTTGAAATTATTGTGCGAGGCAGCAGTTTAAGTGTTCATCTACGCCGCCATCTTGGTTTCTCCTTCAACGGAAAGCTTTTTCCTACCCATATGACAGTGGAGAAATTGATTGCAGGAGCTGATAGAGCAAGTCCCAAATCTGCAGGATGGGCCATCAGGAAAAGCGTGCTGGAACACGAGGGCAGGAGTTCTCAGGTGAAACTGCCCTCAAAAGTTTTTGAAAATATACATTAGGATACATTTCTCCCAATATGGTGAAGTAATTTGATGGATACATTATTGCTGGTGGAGGACATTTATATTAAAATAATTTTGTTAGAAGAGACAACTATGTAAGATACTGCTTTAATTGAACTATGTAGGCTATTGCTTTAATTAATGTGTGCATGCACACACACACACTCACACACACGCACAATGAGTGGCCAGATTATTATGATCTCTGAATGCATAATAATCTGTCCACTCAATGTACTTCTCTTGAGTACCTCATTTATTTGATATCATAGTTACTATAAATCATGCATCTGATAAATTTTCCCCTTTGCACTGGCTGATAGAAAGCTCAGGGCAAATAGGTCTAGAACACTTTGGTACCCATTTGAGATACAAATACAATGAGTGTATTTATATTTATATAAGTATAAAAATATGCACACACATACATACATACACACTCAGTGGCCAGATTAGTGTGTGTGTGTGTGTGTGTGTGTGTGTGTGCGCGCGTGTGTGTATTTACTAGAGGGGCCCAGTGCGCGGGGGTTGGGGGGAGGGGTAGGCGCGTGTCCTTCAACCCAGCCTGCTCCCTCTCCAATCTGGGACCCCTTGAGGGATGTCCATGTGTCTCTGTGAATAATATAATATAAAATTTTAAAATATATTCTCAGAAGTTATTGCAGCACATTACAACTATGTCTTTCCTGAGACTTAATGCAAGCTTTAGAATATAAGGCCAAGCTGAAATCGGTTTGGCTCAGTGGATAGAGCGTCAGCCTGCAGACTGAAAGGTCCCAAGTTCAATTCTGGTCAAGGGCATGTATCCTGGTTGTAGGCACATCCCCAGTTGGGGGAGTGCAGGAGGCAACTGATCAATGCCTCTTTCTCATTGATGTTTCTAACTCTTTATCCTTCTCCCTTCCTCTCTGAAAAATATCAACAAAATAGATTTAAAAAAAAGAAAAGAATATAAGGCCAAAAACTTTATAGATTTATATTACTGGAAAATTTTGGCACTTTTTTAAAAATTAGAAAAAATATTCATATTGGAAATTACACAAATCATAAGTTCAGTGCATTTTCACCAATTGCACATTCTAGATTAGGGAATGGAATTTAGAAAATGAGTTCTCTTTCCCCACTTGTGCTCCAGCCTGTCACTTTATTTCTATTTTATAGTTTGAGTTTTGATATAAGATTTCTTTAAAAAAAAGATTTCTACTACTACATAACCTTTAAGAGCAATTAGTCTTTCAGCAACTCTTCAGCAACTTGGAGGCCATTTTTTTTTTTAATGGAAGTGTTCGAATATAAAAAAGAAATCTATCACCCAGAATTATTAAAGAGTGTCATATGGAAATCTGAACTAACTTTTAAGGTAAATGATATAAGTGATAGAAGCATCTAAAAAGATGTTTACTCACCTTCAGAGGAAAACTTTAAAAAAAAATTATTTTGCTCTTCTCAGAATAGGTCATCTTTAAGTATAGATTTAAAATTGATCAGTAGGGAGCCCCTTTTGTTATGGAGTTGTCACTGTGATGGCAATTTGTCAGCAGCTGTTTGTCAAACTACATATTTTAAGGAAGAAAGAACTAGTGCTCATTTACAGTTTTTGGTATGTTCTGACCCTATAAGGAAAGAACTTTTTCCAAAAAAATGTATCAAGCCCTTGCTGCATAGTAGACACTGTCCTAGGCACTAGTATTAACAAGGATTAGACTTGACTTTGAATGAAAAAAAAAAAAGCAGTGGCTTAAATAAGATATTTTATTCATTATCTCGTTGATTTAATGCCTCTTCTGTTCCAGGCACCATTTGCGATACTGGATAGAGTATATGATCACAAAGAAAGGTCTCTGCTCTTCTGAAGGTTACTTATTAGATGTGGATACAGAACATAAATAGAATTAGTATATTATGTCAGACAGTCGGCTTTGGAATTCTAGGGCAGGGTTTTTGGAGTTCATGTTGAGTTGTTAGGGGGGCCTGTAGAGAATTTGAAGAATCACTTAGGCTGAGGGGAGAACATGTTCACAGGCCCAACAGTATGGAAGTGAGGCTGAAACAGGGTGGAAGGAGAGTGTAATAGGCAGTAAGGTCAGAAAGGTAACAAATCCTATAGGACATGATTGGCCATTGTGTACGGATTTGCCTGTACTGTGAGATGGGAACCCTTGGAAGGATTTTAGCAGAATTGTGACAGGCACAGATACTAGTAATTGAAGGGAGAGGGCTGTCCCCTCCTCCTCTTCTTAGAAATACTTCAAATGACTCACCCTGAACGATTGCGTTGCATGTAGTAAAGCCAATTTTTAAAGTGAAGTTAGTAAATTTATTAAAGAAAAAAAAAAAAGCAATGTAAACAAATCTATCAAAATACATCTGAAAAACAAAACAAAAATCTGGCCTCTAAGGCCCAGTCAGATTTCCCAAGTAATTTGATAAGTAAGTGCACTGGGGGGGCTCAAGGGGTTATATACAACCTTTTGTCTATAGGTATTAAAATTCCTCTGCCGATATCTTGGTACAGATTAACTCTCAAGGTTCCCCTTTTACTTTGTTATGGCTTTCCCAAAAATTCATAAGAAGCACCTGGCAATTTTATCTTGCCAAGCCCTGAGACTGTTGGCTTCTTAGTTTAGGGAATGAAATAAAACTGCCTTTTCCCCTGGCCCTTCCCACCCCCCCCACACACACACACCCACCCCCTTTTTCCTGCATTCTTTAGTTAGGGAGGCTTTTAATCATTTGCTCTCAAGTGTTTTTGGTTTGGGGAAGATAATGGATTGTTATTTGCTAATTAGTTGCAATCTGTTTGGCCTTGTTTAATTTTCTTGTCTCAGTTTCTCTATTTTCCTAGCTTCTCACTATCCTTTAACAGAGTGCTCTCTGACTGGTATTTTCAAAGGATTGCTTTGTCTGTTGTGTTGAAGTGGGGGAGGGGGAAGAAATGTAGAGGAACAATTCCAAAAGCAGTCAAAGTGTCAGGATGCTGTAATAATAATGCAGAGGAGATAGCGAATGTTGTGAGAAGGATTTAGACCAGTGGTTCTCAACCTTTCTAATGCTACGACCCTTTAATACAGTTCATGTTTTGGTGACTCCCAACCATAAAATTATTTTCGTTGCTACTTCATAACTGTAATTTTGCTATTGTTAATGATTGTAATGTAAATATCTGTTTTCTGATAGTCTTTGGTCGCTTAAGACCATCGGAAAACACAGTCGCCTGATTTAGACCATGAATTTACATTGGAGGTAGAACCAGCAGGATTTCCAATATGATTGGTGTGTGGGATATGAGAAAAAAAGAGGAGTCCTAACACCAGTCATTGATTGAGATGTAGGAGTAAAGATCTAGACAGGAAAACAATTTTTCAGGTCCTGTTATGCCCAGACTTCGGGGTACCCAATAATCAACCACCAGGGAGCCTTTTTCCAATGCAAAAGCAGAGTCTTTATTCAAACCCCGGTGTAGCTCCCAGCCTCTTTCTGGCACAGCAGTGAGACAAGAGAGCAAACCCCAGAAGAACAATGGGTTATATGGGGTTGGCTATTTGGGCAGGCTTAGGGAAGTGATGTGGGTTACAGAGATTGGTCACAGTTTTCTGTGGCCTACCCTTATTAAGACCCTCGCTGTATTCCTGGAGCTTCATTGGTCCATTCGGGCGGTGACTGGGGAAGTTAGGACATTGCTGGCATACCTGTGGTCACTCCCAGAAAAGGGAGAGGGTTTAGGCAGGGGGCCCGGCCCTATAGGACAAGATGGAGGAGAGTTCGTTTCTGCTTTGACCTTTCAGTCCAAAGATGTGCAGCTCAAGACATTAGGTTGCGTGGTCTCCAGTAGCCACGCACCTCAGAATTTGCAAATCTATCAGTTTATGCTTAATATTTACCATGGAACACATTAAAACCTCCCTGGCATACACATAAACACAAAACCATTTTCCTGAGGGAACATTTTGAATGCTGTTACAAACCACCCTATTATGGACCTCTTATTTAACATTTATTTACCATTAGAGACCTGGTGCATGAATTTGTGCATGGGTGGAGTCTGGCCAGCCCGCCTTGATATGGGGTAGGATTGAGGCAGGAGCTATGGGAGATTGGCCAGCAGGCCCTGACCCTTATTGGGCCAGTTGGCCAGCCGTTGTGTGTGTCATAGCAACCGGTTGTTCTATCGTTCTGGTGTCGCTTGGCTTTTATATATGTAGATGTTCTTTTGTAAAAATCTTTATATATTTTTAAAATTGATTTCAGAGAAGAGGGAGACGGAGAGAGGGATAGATACATCAATGATGAGAGAGAATCATGCCCCTGCAACCTGGGCATGTACCCCAACCAGGAATTGAATTGTGACTTCCTGGCTTATAGGTCGATGCTCAACCATAGTGGCTGGGCTATTTGCCATGTTCTTGAACATCTTATGTATTACAAGGAATAATAAAATAATTAGAGGTAAACATGATTTTTTTATTAGATAGGCTTCTCCCACTAATATTTTTTTTCCTTCTAAAAAGCTATTTTGCCTTCAAACTTCTGCATAGTTGAGGAAGACAAGACTGCTTATTTCTCTCCAGTGTGAGTGAAATGGGACAACAGAAATGGTTAGCACCCTTTCATTGGCTGTGCTTTTCATTTCATCTGCTTGCCTTTTACCTTTCTTCTCTCCAGGTTCCCACCAAATATAGGCAGTTCTCTTGCAGTGTAATGTTAGCAATAACAAGCAAACCCCTCACTGTACAAAGTACAGTAAATTCATTGGGGAATGCAATAATCAAGACAATAGGTAGAAAGAAAAACTGAGTAGAGGAGAGTGGGCCACTTGGTGAGGATAACTGACTACTCATTTAGCATTGCTTCTTTGAATTTATGTTTTTCTCTTATGAACTAAGCTGCATTTATTTTGAGTTTGGGCTTTTTTACCATCTTGTTTCAATTTATATATTTTCAAAATAATAATAGGTTTTATAATGGTATTCTAGAACTTATTTTATAGTTTTATACAATACATTTATTATTATAATCATCTAGGAAAAATTATTTTGTTGGGAACCCAAAATGCTATAGCCTCTAGTTTCCTTCATAAAACAATTGTGTTGGTGCGTATAGGAAGGTTAATTTAGGTTGAATGAATAAATTATTTTCTGATAATGCTATTAGAGGAGTACATAAGCGAGATTCCTCTATTGCTAGTGGGGTTCTTGAGGTAACATTGAAATTAGCACTTTCAGAAGCCCCGATGGAAGAATGAGGTGTGGTGGAAGACTATTGTATGAGACTATCAGCATCAGATTGAACTAAAGTCCATTAAGCCATTGTGTGGGTTCCAAATGGCCATGGCAACAGGTGCAGAGGAGCATGACACCTCCACAGCAGGAGTCCTAACAGGGCCAGAGGGCCAAAGGTAAAAAGAGTGCATTCTTTTGTCTAGGAGCTTAAATATACATTCTGACCACTGACTTGCTCTCAGGTGTAATTGACAGACAGGTAAGCACCTTCCCACATCACTCAGACCTTACTGGGCATGTATCCAGACTGTCTTTGTCCAGTTGCTTCCCCCATCGATCAGTTGGGAACAGACTTGGAGAGTTAATTGCAGCTTTCTGACAGAGCTGTATAAATGGCATGCCTATACTATATAGTCTTTCCTTCATTCCTTTCTGGTTAAACGATAACCAGATTATTTCTGGTTATCAGTAATAAGTTGTTTAAGCATTCTTTAAAAAAATCAACTTCTCTAGAATATGTCATGATACCTAAGAGTGAATGATATTCTTTGTAAGCTTGGTATGAAATAATAACCAACTACTCCAGGAATTATTCAAAGACGATTATTATTTAATTACAAAGATTACTTAAATGTGTGTAAATAATCTCTACTCTCTTTTTATTTGAAATTTTAACCTGGTAAATCATAGAAGCCATCATATTACAGAAAGTTTATACTCATGATTGCTTTAAACTTAAATATTTATAGTTGTGATTTTAATTTTTATTCTAAGCTTATTTAACACCTCTGATGTATAATTATCAGAATTATAAGGAGATAAGTCTGTGTCTTAGATTTTAAGTCTCTAGATATTTATTTAATCTGTTGTATTTTCCCCATTTCATTTAAAAAAAATCTTTATTGTTGAAAGTATTAGTATATCCCCTTTTTTCCCAACTGACCCCTTATAACCCACTCCTGCACCCCACCCCAAGCTTTCTCCACCCAATTGATGAATAAAATATGATGTCTTCCCTTAAGGAATTCCTAGTCAATTGGGAGAGGAAAGCACATGAAAAAAAGTAAAATAGAGTGTGGTAATTGCAAAGATGAGATAATTATTAGGTAGGAAGGTAGGGAGAGCAACTCATCAGGGAGTGGCTGGAGTGTTTGATTCCTGCTATAAAGTGTGAATTCGAGTATCTCTGGCAGAGCGGGCAAGGCAAGTAGACATTATTTCTAGCTTCCTGGACAGAATGGATGAAGAGGAACAGGGTAGGGAATGCACAAGCAGAATGTTGTTTTGGAAATAAACTGGGCTGAATCTGGATTCGAGCCAAGCCATATTGTCATTGTAACCAGTTTACTGGCTGGTTTTAAGCAGGAAAGGGATGTATTTAAGTTAATGTTGTCAAGTAAAATGCCAGGGATGTCATGATTATTTGGATATGAGGGTTACAGGAGAGAGAAGATATAGTAGGTTTCTAGCACAGGAAACAGAATCCATGGTTCTGCATACTGAGGTATGGCGATGAGAGAAGGGCAGGTGTTAGGGAAGAGATGTGTGAGGTAACAGAGACATCACCTCTGTCTGAACGTTAACCGAGTGCAGCGCAAAAGTTGAAATTGCCTTAAAATAATCTAACTCTGTTTGATGATGACTCTGTTTTGTTACCTCTAAATCATGAAAAGGAATAAAAACTCAGATTAATTTCTTGGTCAAAAAAGTGACAAAGTTGAAAGATAAAATTCATGCATAGGTTGTATACAGACACCAGTAAATGAACACTTCTCTGATTGTGTACAATTTAAAACTCACTGTTGTAGTTCAGATTCCAATATAAAAAAATATAGTCACTGACCTCAAAGAACATGACACATGTGAAAAATGTGGTTAAATTATGTTTGAAGATGTATAAAGGAGCTAGCTCTAGAAATGTCATTGCTGTAAAAGAAAAACCTTAAGGAAAAGCTTAATGTTCTTTAGTGTTACCCATCAGGTGACCCTAAACACTATATTATTTTTTATATTATTTAATGTAAATTGTTTTATTTAAATTTCTGCAGAGAAAATTTACTAGAATCACATATAATAAAAGGGTAATATGCAAATAGACCGAAAAGTAGAACAACCGAACAACCAATCAAAGCATAATATGCTAATGATTTGCTAAGGCTGCTCAACAGCTCACTATGATATGCACTGACCACCAAGTGGCAGACAGTCAATGGTCAACCAGTTGCTGTGATGTGCACTAACCACCAGGGGGTAGATTCTCCAACTGGTTAGTTAATTTACTGCTGGGTTTGATGGATCGGGTACTGAGTGATATAGTCCAGACACAACCTGGAGCCCTCTGGGGGTCCCTTCCTGGCTTGTTCCTACAGGCAACTCCCCTTGAGAGGGTGCCAGATTTAGGGCTCATGGTTGGCAAGTGCTGCTATGGCAGCGTGAGCCTATCCTGATCAGGATTGATTGAGCCTACATCAGGCACAGTGGGGCTTGGATGAGCGGAAGCGACATGTGGTGTTGGACATGTGGGTTTTGGCCCGATACCTATAGGCCACCCAGAGGGACCCCACCCATGCACGAATTCATGCACTGGGCCTTTAGTATATACATGAAAATATATATAACAATATTGATCATATACATTAAATCAAATATTTATGAAATTATCTTGATGCTTTATAATTTTAGGTGTACATGCACACATTTCATCAATTTTACAAACACATATTTCCAAATATATGAAAACTGCATGATAAGATATAATGTGAAATATTTTACAGATCCTAGATATAGATAATTAGTAATAATGAAAGAAGTAAACTTACCATTCTTAGTAGTAGCGAACCTTCAATGTCCACCTCTTCTGCCCTAAGCAACACCTAAATACGCTGTTGTTAACAGATATAATAATTTTCATCTATGGTGGGTTCATTGAAAACAATTTTGTATGTGTTATACACCATGCATTTTCCTGCATTTCCATATTCAGTGAGTGAAAATGGATCTTTGGAGAAAGCAGTAGATTATATTTTACTAGTGACCCAGTGCACGAATTGTGCACCTAGAAAGAAACTGTGGGCTGTGAGGCTGAAATGGGAACAGGGGCTGGTCTCAGCTCATCCTTTGAGCCCCCTTCTGCCACAAACCTGGGTCCCCTATATGCTGGCAGCCCCTACCACTGCCACAGCTCCCACACCCTGATGGTGCCAGTCCTACCCCCCCTGCTGTCTGCATGGAGCGATTGGGGCCTGCACCAGCAGTGGGTGCGACCAGGGCCAGCAGTGGGTGTGATTGACAGCTGTAGCACAGGCAGTGGGTGCAAGCATGGCTATCGCTGGCAGCAGGTATGAGAGGCAGCTGTCAGCCCTAATCGCCCCTCAGGAGCAGGGGGTGGTGGGGAAGACCTGAGTGGTATTGGGCTCAAAGCCACCACTCGCACCTGCTGATGGTGCTAAGCGATCGGTATCAGCAATGGGTGCCAGCAGCTGGTACAGCTGGAGCTGGCTACAGCAGCAGGTTTGAGTGAGCAACGAATTTTCATTAACCAACAGTGGCTTGCCCTGATGACAGCAACCAGCACCCCATCTTGATCTGGTGTCTGCTCACCTGCTCCACCATCCCATCGCAGCTGATGCCTGCCATGTTTCATGCACATCTCTTGGTGGTCAACGCATGTCATAGCAACTTGTTGTTTGGTTGTACTGCCATTTGGTTGTTAGGTTGTTTTGCCATTCAGTTTATATATGTACTAGAGGCCTGATGCATGAAAATTCATGCAAAAATGGGCCTTCCTTCCCCTGGCTGCTAGCTCTGCCTTTCTCCTCCAACCTGGAGCCGCCTTTCTGCTCCAGCCTAGAGGGGAAAGGTCCGCCTTCCCGTGCTGCCCAGTGGCCCTGAAAGGCTGGGGTGGTATGGAATGCCTGCATTGTTGTCATGGTGCCCGCACATGCAAATTAATCCACCATCTTTGTTGGGTTAATTTGCATGCTCACTCCTGATTGGCTAGTGTGTGTCACAAAGGTATAATCAATTAGCATGTTACTTTTTTTTAGGTAGATAGATTAGCCTAGAATTTGCACCTACCTTTCTCTCTTCCAGTTGCCCTTTGGTCTTTTTTTTTTTTTAATATATTTTATTGATTTTTTTACAGAGAGGAAGGGAGAGGGACAGAGAGCTAGAAACATCGATGAGAGAGAGACATCGATCAGCTGCCTCCTGCACAACTCACACTGGAGATGTGCTCGCAACCAAGATACATGCCCTTGACCATAATCGAACCTGGGACCTTTCAGTCCTCAGACCGATGCTCTATCCACTGAGCCAAAACAGTTTTGGCCTTTGGTCTTTATTTAAAAACCAACAGTGAAAAATTGATCAATTGTGCTTAAGTCCTCTTAACTGTATTGTACAGGTAATGTCCTTGGAGACTGCTGATGAAGCATGAGTCAGAGGTTCATGGCTTTCCATCTGTAGAGTAGCCACAGAACCATTTTCTTTCAGGTGGCATACTTTTTATGATGTTAACCTTAAATGTTTGAATATGCTGCAGATATTCCTAATATTTTACCCTCAAAATTAGCAACTTTTCTTTTTGGCCTGACTTCCATACCACTGTTCCCCCTGCATGATGATGGTGATTTACTTTCACTTTGATTGTAATGTTAATGTCTTCAATTGTTAAGCTCTTCATTTCTTACTGAGTTCTAAGAATAATGTTGCATAATGTACTCTATTAAAAAAATTCTTCATCCTATGTTATAATATATGATCTTTTATGAAATACCTGTGAGGTAAAAACATGAGGTGGGATTCTTCCCATTTCACTGATGTGGAAACTGGTTCATCAAAAAGGTGCTTCAAATCACAATGATAGGAAAATAGTTGCTGACCCATAGGCTACCAAGGAGTTAGAAAAGGCTCAAAAGATCACCTAAGAAGCCTTTCATGTGAACCTTAAGCCCTTTCTTCTCTCATCCCACTGAGAAGTGCTCACTCACTAGAATGGCTTTGTGTTCAGTTGCAAGTAGCTGGCCTCCTCAGAGGGCAGTCCAGGCCTTAGATCACCCTGAGGATGACCACTCATGAATCAAAAATGTACCTCTCTTATACTTTACCACAGCTTCTGGAGTTGTGCCCTCTAACCAGGCACTTCTCCATCCATGTGGCATAGTAAAAAATATTTGGTCTTTTTCCTGGTTTCTGACATAGAGCTCCTAAAATATTTGAAGATGGTGGGAAGGGTTAACCGGGATGTTTCAGAATTGGAAGATTGGGGGGTGCTGGTGGTCAGAGCTACCAACCATGTGGATAGAAGGTTAGAATTATCAGTCCATTCTCTGATCTCCAGGGAGGGGAGAGAGGGACTGGAGACTGAGCTTAATCACTAACGAACAATGATTTAATCAGCCATGCCTACATATTGAGGCTTTAATAAGAATTCTGAAGCCACCAGGCTAAGGGAGCTTCTGTTTGGTGTGCACATTGATGTACTGGTTGGGCAGTGCACCCAGAGTGGGATGAAAGCTCTGTACCACCTATGCCCCGGTCCCCTTTCCTTGCTCTATGCATGACTTAAATTTCGCCTTTCCCAAGTTGTATTCCTTACTTCCTGAATTCTGTTGAGTCACCCTAGCTCAGGAACGTCTGGATTTATAGCCAGTCTGTTGGAAGTATGGGTAGTCCTTGGGACTGGCACTGTCCTATGAAGTGAGGGCAGTTTTTGTGGGATGAGTTCTTAAACCTCTGGTGTCTGTGCTTCCTCCGGTTAGTGTCTGAATTGAGTTGAATTGAAAGATACTCAGTTGGTATGGGAGAATTGGTTATTGAAATAGTGTATTTTGTGTCAGAAAAAAACAGTCCTACTATATTCCCTCCCAATGTTTGCCTTGTACTTTTTGGTACACGGGAATCCTTTAGACTTTTTTGAGTTCTTTCTCTAAATCTTTCCCATACTTTATGTGTGTGCATAAAAAAATTGGATCAGACTAAATCACCATATTTTAAGTATGTGGTTTTGTTCAATGGTGTATAACCATATTATATTTAAATTAGAGACCTGGTGAATAAAATTCATGCATAGGTAGGGTTCTTAAGCCTAGCTGGCGATCAGGGCCCAGCTGTGGGGCAAACAGTGGGACAATCAGGTACCCTCAGTTGACTCCTGCCTTAGAGGCGACTGGCAGGGTAATCAAGGGACCTCCGCTCGCTGGCCTTCCCTGCCCCCCAATCACCCTGCTGCCACTGCCAGTTGCCTCCCTTTGCAAGGCTACCAGTGGAGCAATCAGAGGGCCCCTGCTGGCACCCACCTTGGCTGGCCTGAGGCCTGCAGGCTGGGGGCAGCTCCTGCATTGAGCATCTGCCTTTTAGTGGTCAGTGCATGTCATAGCGACTGGTTGTTACACTGATTGTTTTGCTGTTTGGTCAATGTGCATATTAGGCTTTTATTATATAGGACTAGAGGTCCAATGCACAAATTCGTGCACCTGTGGGGTCCCTCGGCCTGGCCTGTGGGATTGGGCTGACACTGGCTCTCCAACATCTCCTAAGGGGTCCTGGAGATGGTGCAGGCTAGGCTTAGGGACCACAATGATGCATGATTGGAGCCAAGGGGGGATGTGTGACAGCTCCAGGGCATGTCTGGCCCATCTTGTTCAGTCCTGATAAACTGGACCCCGGCAACCAGTTGGAACATATGCCTCCTGGTGGTCAGTGCCCATCATAGCAAGCAATTGAATGGGTTTAGCATATCATTAGTATATTAAACTTTGATTGAACGGATGAATGGGCACTTAGCGTATTAGGCTTTTATTATATAGGATGTTCATTTAAAAACATAGCAGCATATTTACTTGTCATCCAGAATGCTTGGGTGTTTTCTCCTTTTAGCCATATGTGCATTACTTAGTATTGTGCTACTAGGAATATACAAAAATAGTCATTATGTGAAAACTATACCTGTACTTAAATGTGTTACAAATAGTGAATGGGGGTTATAAAATAAAATAATGTCTGTAATTAATAATATCTGTACAGCTAAGTGGTTAAAAATAAAATCTGGAATTAAACTGTCTGAGTTCAAATTCTGGCTTCACCACTTTTCAGTTGTTCAATTTTTACTTGACCCACTTTACTCTAGTTTTGTCATCTATAAAGTAAGGATAATAATAATATCTATATCATAACTAGAGGCCCGGTACACGAAATTTAGCATGGAGGGGGAGTTCCACAGCCTGGCCTGTACCCTCTCTAATCTGGGACCCCTCTGGGGATGTCTGACTGTAGTCAGATATCCCTCTTGCAATCTGGGACCACTGGCTCCTAACTGCTCGCCTGCCTTCCTGCCTGATCGCCCCTAACCCCTCTGCCTGCCAGCCTGAGTGGCACTACCTTTCCCCCCTGCTGACCTGATTAATTCTAATTTGCCCCCCTACCAGCCTGATCATCCCTATCTGCCTATGCCTCAGCCCCCAGTCTGACCTCCCTCTACAGGAGGCAACCTGGTGGATTAGGGGAGGGCACAGTCCCTATTACCTTGCTGCTTCTGCCACAGCCCTCACAGCCACTGCATCTTTGTCTGGAAGGAAGTCCAGAAGATGTCCACTCTAATTAGCATATTACTCTTTTATTAGTATAGATTTGGGGACCATTACAATCACACAGAACTTAAGGAAAACACATGGCCCTGACTGGTTTGACTTAATGGAGAGAACATCGACCTCTGGACTGAAGGGTCCCAGTTTTGATTCTGTTCAGGGGCACATGCCTGGGTTGTGGGCTCAATGTCCAGTAGGGGGTCTGTGGGAGGCAGCCAATCAGTGATTCTTATCATGGATGTTTCTCTCTCTCTCTCCCTCTCCCTTTCTCTTTAAAATCAATAAAAAATATTAAAAAGAAAACACATGATCTTCACTTTGGGTTTTGTCATTTTACAATATCCTTTGCATTATTTCAACTTCCCTCAACTTTCCTTTAGCCATCCTTAAAAATGAAATCTATTTTGGGGAAGATGATCAGGAAAGTGATTCTAGTGAGTAGAAGTTTTGTTTTTTGTTGTTGTTTTTTTGGAGGGGAAGGGGTCATGAAAATATTTAAAAATTGAGCATGGTGATGATTGTACCACTCTGAATTTACTTTAAAAAAACAGTTCATTGTGCACTTTAAGTGACATGTACAGTATATGATTTATATGTCAACAAAGCTGTTCTTTTATTTCTCTTTAAATAAAGACCAGTCTTATAATCAATTGCAGATGTTTTCAGAGACCCCCCAAGGTTTGCTTACTGAGCCCCAAGTCACGTCTGTGATTCCCAGTTGCTTCCAGTCCTGGTGGATCGGGATGGTGTGGTTTGCAAGGAAGAAGGTGGCAAGAGGCTTATGGAATTTCTGCAACCACATTCCCCCGGTTTCCTCATAGGGCACCAGAGCCATTTCCACTTTGCCAGCTCTCTGCTTCCTTTAACCTGTTGGGCAAAAGAATACTGCACGCTCTGGCCAGAAAGTGCATTCTCCTTAGGTGGCTCCATTGCTTTTTTTTTAAGGTCGTTTTATGGATTCAAAAGAATAAAAAAGAGATGTGGAAAGCTTTTATTGAATTCCTTTTACATGGTTCTTCCAGTCTTAAGGGAAGTGAGATATGGCTCTGAATTCACCCCAAAGGGTGTCTTTGGGCAAAAGCCCCCAGAACAGCACTACTCCTTCAGAAGCAGCAGAAACACCTTGCCCACATAGGCAGGTGCATGACTGGGCAGTGTAGAAAACACTACCTTCTCCCAGGTCCCGTGCTGGCACCACCACCTCACTCACCCTCAAGCCTCCCTGAGTCCTGACAGCGAAGTGTGTAGAGCTTTTAAATCCTCACCAGGGGCTACCAGCAGTTTGAAGGCTGGCCATGCTTCCAATCCAGGCGGGATTCTCCTTATGGTGACCCTCAGCTCCCTTGCCTGCTGTTCAGTCATCCATCCAGTCATTTTGGTTGTTACCACCTCTGACATTTTATATATTAGGATGTTCTGGTGAGGATTTAAAAATTCAATGAAGGACACTTAATACTTGCCTCAGTAAATTTCATCTGCTGTTACTATCATTATCATTGCTACGACCATTACAACTATTATTATTATGCTACTAATACACTTCTTTTTAATCCAATTCATAAAAGAAAGTGGTCATATGGCTTATAAACTCATCTAATCACATATTTACTACAAAGCTATATGGGCATGTGTGTTTAATCAATTGTGTTAATACACTAAACACTGTTGTGATAAAGTATTTTATGCACTCTCCTCTCTGACTAATTTTCCCAATTTTAAGGATCATATGAAGAGGAAACGTGAGTAGAAAAAAAAAAAACTGTAGACAATATGTACCAGTATATGTTCAAAGTGGCTTCACTCCAGTGAAAACCAATAGACCCAGTAGCATCACTCTTTAGGCACAAACATTTTCTGTAGTTCTCTGATGAATACAGTCAGTGGAGTCATTAAACATTGTATCTGAGAATCAGCTTGCTAATTGTGTTTTCAACAAAATATTTTAAGGTTTTCTTTTTAAAAAAATATATTTTATTGATTTTTTATAGAGAGGAAGGAGTTACAATCATCGGTGAGAGAGAAACATTGATCAGTTAGTTGCCTCCTGCACACCTCCTACTGGGGATGTGCCTGCAACCAAGGTACATGCCGTTGGCTGGAATAGAACCTGGGATCTTTCAGTCCTCAGGCCAACTCTCTATCCACTAAGCCAAACTGGCCAAGGCTATTAAGGTTTTCTTAACAGTAATTAATATGTTAGAATAGCAAATGTTATTTTGTATGCAAGTTGTTTAAAAAACAAAAATAAAAAACCTCCATGTTCTTATATACATTTTTTCATGCCTTCATTCTATTCCATTCTATTGAATCAAGATTGTAAACCATACTTTTGTTTGGGCAATTAAGTTGCTTTCAAGGATGTTCCCATCTTTACAGGTGAAACCTGACTTATAACTTCCTCTATATTAATTTAAAACCTGAAAATGGTAGTATACCTAAAATTATATGCATTTTTAATATCACTTCGTGTTCACACTAGTAGAAATCAAAAGAAATTTAAGCTAAAATGTATCTTAATGTAAAGTGAATATCAAAAAAGGGGTTTGAGCCACTAAGTCTTTTTTACATATTGTTATTTTTTTTTCTGATATCGTCTAACATTGTCTATGCAAACATATTAGGAAGTGATACTTAATGTCTGTCCTGCTGGGTGGCCAGTATTCTGATAGTGCCTAGTACTCTGCTTTCCCCCTTGTTCCTTCCTGTGCACTGTGAGAGGCACTTTGTCAAAGAAGGGAAATCTTAATTAGATAACCACTACACATTGTGCTTAGGGGAGCAGTAAAGAAAGCTGGATAGGTGTTCCACATTTTTCTCAACTGATACCTTTGTTCCTATTGTAGATCATCTTGGATAGTGGAGAGCACTTTTCCCATCTTCATGCACTCATTGTTCCCTCTCAAAGAGATCATGCTTTTGAAAAACATTAACATTTTATTGAAATAAGTTTAATTTTAAAAGTATAGGTTTTCTTTGCCTCTCTATCTGAAAAGACTATTTTGTAGTATACATAGATGTCAAGAACTCAAATTTTATTTATTTATTTATTTTCAATCTTTTTATCTCAAGAAAAACGATCTTAAATATAATGTTACATGAATAAACATTAATATCTCAAGAAAAACAATTTTAAATATAATATTATTTGCAGTAAATACCAGTTATCCAAGAAGAATGATATTACATGCAATAAACATTAATATTTCAAGAAAGAAATGATTTTAAATATAATAATATTACCAAAACTGTATTGACATAGTATGATATCACAAAAGTTGTATGAAATATTAAAGATCTGCAAATTACGGGATTATTTCTATTATATTCTGAAATATTTCTCCCCCTCCATGGCTCTATTTTTTTCATCAGTTTATGTTCATTATATCCCACATATGAGTGATATCATGTGATATTTATTTTTCTCTAACTAGCTTATTTCACTGAGCATAATGCTTTCCAGGTCCATCCATGCTGTTGCAAATGGTAAGAGTTCCTTCTTTTTTACAGAAGCTTAGTATTTCATTGTGTAGATGTACCATAGTTTTTAATCCACTCATCTACTGATGGGCACTTAGGCTGTTTCCAAATCTTAGCTATGGTAAATTGTGCTGCTATGAACATAGGGGTGCATATATTCTTCCTGATTTGTGTTTCTGATTTCTTGGGATATATTCCTAAAAGTGGGATTACAGGGTCAAATGGGAGATCCATTTTTAGTTTTTTGAGGAAACTCCATACTGTTCTCCACAGTGGCTGCACCAGTCTGCATTCCCACCAACAGTGCACAAGGGTTCCTTTTTCTCCGCATCCTCGCCAACACGTGTCGTTTGTTGATTTGTTGATGATTGCCATTCTGACAGGTGTAAGATGGTATCGCATTGTCGTTTTGATTTGCATCTCTCTGATGATTAATGACTTTGAACATGTTTTCATGTGTCTCTTGGCCTTCCTTCTGTCGTCTTTTGAAAAGGTTCTATTTAGGTCCGTTGCCCATTTTTTTATTGGATCCTTCATCTTCCTTTTATTAAGTTGTATAAGTTGGCTGTAGATTTTGGAGATTAAACCTTTATCAGTGATAGCATTTGCAAATATGTTCTCCCATGCATTGATCTTTCTTGTTGTTTTGTTGATGGTTTCTTTTGCTGTGCAAAAGCTTTTTATTTTGATGTAGTCCCATTTGTTTATTTTTTCTTTAGCTTCCATTGCCTTTGGAGCATTTTCAGTGAAGAAGTTCTTTCGGCATATATCTGAGATTGTGCTGCCTGTGGATTCCTCTAGTATTTTTATGGTTTCCCTTCTAATGTTTAAGTCCTGTATCCATTTTTAGTTTGTTTTTGTATTTGGTGTAAGTTGGTGGTCCAGTTTCAATTTTTTTCATGTATCTGTCCAATTTTCCCAAAACCATTTATTGAAGAGGCTATCTTGGCTCCATTGAATGTTCATGCCTCCTTTGTCAAGTATTAATTGAGCATAATGGTGTGGGTGGATTTCTGGGTTCTCTGATCTGTTCCATTGGTCTATTATGTCTGTTCTTGTGCCAGTACCAGGCAGTTTTGAGAACAGTGGCTTTGTAATACACCTTGATGTCTGGCGTTATAATCCCTAGAACTTTGTTTTTCTTTCTGAGAATTGCTGCAGTAATTTGGGGTCTTTTTTTATTCCAGATGAAGATTTGGAAAGCTTGTTCTAGGTCTGTGAAATATTCCATTGGTATCTTAATGGTGATTGCATTCATTCTATAGATTGCTTTGGATAGTATGAACATTTTAGTGATACTGATTCTACCAATCCATGAACACGGCATATTCTCCCATTTGTTTACGTTTTCCTCTATCTCTTTTTTTCAATGTCCTGTAGTTTTCCCTAGGCCTTTTACCTCCTTAGTAAAATTTATTCCTAACTAAATTTTTTTTGTTGCAATGGTAAATGGCATAGTTTGCTTAGTTTCTCTTTCTATGAATTCATTATTGGTGTATAAAAAAGCCATAGATTTTTGGATGTTAATTTTGTAACCTGATACATTGCTGAATTCATCTATTAGGTCTAATAGGTTTTTTTTTTTATGGATTCTTTGGAGTTTTCTATGTACAATATCATATCATGTCATCTGCTAATAATGACAGTTTTACTTCTTTTCTAGTTTGGATGCCTCTTATTTTTTCTTATTGTCTGTTCTCTATAACTAGCACTTTCAGTACTATGTGGAACAGGAGTAGTGAATGTGGGCATCCCTTTCTTGTTCCTGTTCTTAGGGGAAATGTTATCAGTATTTGCCTATTGTATATGATGTTGGCTGTAAGTTTGTCATATACTAGAGGCCAGATGCACAAAATTCATACATGAGTAAGGTCTCTAGGCCTGATTGGTGATCAGGACGAATCTGTGGGAAGACCAGCATAGTGATTGGGTGCCCCCTGCTGGCACCCAGCTTTGCTGGCCTGTAGTATGGGGGCAGCTCCTCCACTGAGCGTCTGTCGCCTGTTGATCAGTGTGTATCATAGCGACCAGTCGTTCCACCATTCATTCTGCCATTCACTTGATTTGCATATTAGGCTATTATTATATAGGATGGCCTTTATCATGTTGAGATACACTCCTTCTATTCTAACTTTGCTGAGAGTTTTTATCAAAAATAAGTGTTAAGCCGAGACCGGTTTGGTTCAGTGGATGGAGCGTCAGCCTGCGGACTGAAAAGTCCCGGGTTCGATTCCAGTCAGGGGCATGTACTTTCCTTGTGGGCACATCTTCAGTGGGGGGTGTGCAGGAAGCAGCTGATCAATGTCTCTCTCTCATCAATGTTTCTGACTTTCTATCCCTCTCCCTTCCTCTCTGTGAAAAATCAATAAAATATATTAATATATATATATGTGTGTTAAATTTTGTCAAATGCTTTTTCTGTGTCTGCTAATATGATCATATGGTTTTTGGCTTTCAGTTTGTTTATGTGATGTATCATGTTTATTAATTTGTGAATATTGTATCAGATTGGATCCCTAGAATAAATCCCACTTGATCATGGTTTATGATCTCTTTAATATATTGCTGGATGTGATTTGCTAATATTTTTTGAGGATTTTAACATCTATGTTCATCAGGGATATTGGTCTATAATTCTCATTCTTTGTAGAGTCTTTATCTGGTTTTGGAAATTGGATAATGCTTGCCTCATAAAAAGAATTTAGAAGTGTACCCTTCTCTTGGACTTTCTGAAATAACTAGAGGCCCAGTGCACGAAATTTATGCATGGGGGGAGGGATGTCCCTTAGCCCAGCCTGACTGTCTTCAATCTGGGATCCCTCTCACAATCCAGGACTACTGGTTCCCAACTGCTTGCCTGCCTGCCTGATTGCCCCAACTGCTTCTGCCTGCCAGCCTGACCACTAATCACTCCCCTAACCACTCCCCTGCCGGCCTGATCGATGCCTAACTGCTCTCTTGCCAGCCCGATTGCCCTTAACTGCCCTCACATGCAGGCCTGGTTCCCCCCAAATGCCCACCTCTGTAGGCCTGGACTCTCCCAACTGCCCTCCCCTGCAGGCCTGGTCACCCCCAACTGCCCTCCCCTTAAGGTCTGGTCCCACCCAACTTTCCTCCCCTGCAAGCCTGGGTTCTCCCAACTGCCCTTCCCTGCTGGCCTGGTTGCCCCTAACTGCTCTCCCCTGCTGGCCTAGTTGCCCCCAACTGCCCTTCCCTGTAGGCCTGGTCACCCCCAACTTCACTCCCCTGCATGCCTGCATTTCCCCCAACTGCCCTCCCCTATAGGCTTTCTTACCCCTAACTGCCCTCCTCTGTCAGCCCAGTGACCCCTAACTGTCCTTCCTTGCAGGTCTGATTGCCCTGAACTGCCCTCCTCTGCAGGCCTGATTTCCCCCAACTGCCCTCTCCTCCTGGCCTGATCACCCACAGCTGCCCTCTCCTGCTGACCATCTTGTGGCAGCCATCTTGTGTCCACATGGATGAAGCCATCTTAACCACATGGAGACAGCCATCTTGTGTGTTGTAGTGACAGTTGATTTGCATATTACCCTTTTATTAGATAGGATTTGAGGAGTATAGGTATTAGTTCTTTGAAAGTTTGGAAAAACTCCCCTGTGAAGTCATCCTTACCTGGGCTTTTGTTTGTTGGGACTTTTTTTGATTACTGCTTCTATTTCATCAGTTATTATTGGCCTATTCAGGATTTTTTTATTCTTCTGATTCAGTTTTGTATTTTTCTAGTAATTTTTCTGTTTCATCCACATGTACAGCTTGTTTGCATATACTTGTTCATAGTATTTTCTTACAGTCCTTTGTATCTTTATGGTGTCCATCTTTATTTCCCCACTTTCATTTCTAATTTTATTTGGGTCCTCTTTTTCTCTTGATGAGTCTGGCCAATTGTTTATCAATTTTGTTTATCTTTTCAAAGAACCAACTCTGGGTTTTATTGATTTTTTTGTTATTGTTGTTCTTTTAGTCCCTATGTAATTTATTTCTGCTGCAATCTTTATTTCCTTCTTTCTGCTTACTCTGGCCATTTATTATTGTTCTCTTTCTAGTTCTGTAAGTTGTAAAATTAAATACTTTATTGCTGATTTTTCTTGTTTTTCCAGGTTTGCCTGTAGTGCTATGAACTTGCCTCTTAGGACTGCTTTTGCTGTGTCCCAGGGATTTGGGGTTGTTGTGTGTTCGATTTCATTTGTTCCCAGGAAGTTTTTTATTTCTTTCTGGATCTCTTTGGTAACCCATTCATTGTTTAATAACATGCTATTTAGCCTCCATGTATTTGAATGTTTGTTTTTTTTACTGTAGTTGATTTCTAATTACATTCCACTGTAATTTGCAAAGATGCTTGATATGATTTCAATCTTCTTGAACTTGTAGACACTTTTTTTGTGTCCTAACATATAGTCTACCTTTGTGAGTCTTCCATGTGCATTTGAGAACAATGTATATTTTGCTGTGTTGGGGTGAAATGTTTTATAAATTTCTATGCAATCTATCTGATACAGTGTGTCCTTTAGAGTCTCTGTTTCTTTAAGTTTTTGTCTAGAAGATCTGTCCAGTGAAGTCAGAAGGGTGTTAAAGTCCCCTACTATGACTATATTGTTGTCAATCTCTCCATTAAAGTCCTCTAGACTTTAAAAAGCCTATATATATAGGCTTCTTAAAAAATTTAATTAATTTTTTTTCTTTTTTAAAAATATATTTTATTGATTTTTTTACAGAGGTGAAGGGAGATGGACAGAGAGTTAGAAACATCAATAAGAGAGAAATATTAATAAGCTGCCTCCCCTTACTGGGGATGTGCCCACAACCAAGGTATGTGCCCTTGACCAGAATCAAACCTGGGACTTTTCAGTCCACAAGTTGACGCTCTATCCACTGAGCCAAACTGGTTTTGGCAATTTTTTTTTTTCTTTTTGGTTGTATGATTGAGTGATATTTTGCAGTCTGTCTTCTAATTCAGTGATTCAATCCTCAACTTCCCCTACTCTGTGGTGTATTCCCTCCAATGTGTTCTTTATTTGTGTTTTGTCATTCTTTATCTCAGATCAATAGGGTGTGTCAACTGTCTTTCCCACCCGGGAAAGGCAAATGTCTATGTTTGAAAGATGTCCTGCACTGCATGAGGGAATAACTCAGCTCAGGATACTTGGGATGTCTGCCTTTTGAGCTCTATTCTTTGAGTCCCCAGTCCTAGGTTCTGCTCTCACAGCTCCAATCCAATGCATCCTCCCTTTGCCAGAGCACAAAGTGGGTGGCTCCACAGGGAATTTTTGAGCGTTGGCCCTTCAAGAGAATGCTCAAACTTTCAGCTGCCACTCCCTTGCAGACTCATCCTACTGATTTTCATAGCTAGATGTTATGCAGGTACCCTTTTTAGATTTGGTGCTCTCTGCTAGGGAGCCCAATTTGGGGTTTAGATTCCAGAGTTCTGAGTGGTACTCTCCCCCGACAGCTGAGATATTTCTCCAGGACTTCAGTTGCTGTCTGTGCGTGCCCAGCCTGTCCTTTCACGCCTCCCCCACTCCTACCATTCCATATGCGTTCTCCACCTTCAGTTCTTGGGTATCACAGTTCTCTCCTGTCAGTTTTTTTGTTGATTATTCCTGAAGCCTTTCCGTATTTCACTTGTAATTGTAGCTTGTTCCTGGGAGCATGTCTGTGCAGCATCCACCTTCTCTGCCACCATTTTTAATCTTAAGAACTCTAATTTTAAACACAACATTTCCTAAACATAGTTTGTTCATGTGGTTTGCTGTAAATTTCATGTAATTAAAAACACTTAATAAATTTTATTTATTCCAGGATTTAAAAATTGAAAGTTTTAACAAGTTTACCGAATTTTACCTTCCCTTTATTGTAATAAATTTTTTACTTTCTTATTATAAGATTTTTCACAAATATGTTGTTTCTAGAGTGTTTTACCTTTTATATATCATAATTTTGTCCTTTTAAGGCCTTTAATATACTCTTTTTCAGTCTCTGTGGAAATGCTGGAAAAGAATCTGAAGCAGATGGGAAGGCAGCTTCAACAGCTTGAGAGAGATTTGGAAACCTTTCCCCCTCCTGAGGACGTGCATGATAAGTTTGTGACAAAGATGTCCATATCCTTTTGATATCTAAATAAATTACTAGTCAAATAGAATTACAAATTATTTTAACATTTGAAATACATTTGCATAACTAGAGATCATTTTGTAGTACCACATTATAGGCTTAATCTTTACCTTCTTGCAGGGAAATGTATCAGTGTTTATCATGAACAATACTGAAATGTATTCTATTGATTTCCATTTTTTTCCCTTCTTATCAACTTGAATAATATTTTTTCTCACCTTCTCCCTTCCACGTGTCCTTTTTCCTTTTGAAGTTCATGGTAGATTAAAAGGATATGAAAACTCAAATTTGGGAAGTTTGGATCTAACATGATGTGATTTTAATATTTTGAAATGTTTCAGGATAAAGACCATAAACTGGTGTGAGTAATCAGCTTAATTTAACTTGTGTTCCAGAAACTTACTATTTTCTTTAGAAATACTACATAGTTCCATAATCAAAATTGAGTTTGTCACAATCACTATTTGTACAGATATTCTCCAAACCTAAAATAAAGTTGAAAAATATGTGTGTGTATACATACTTATAGAAAATCAATAGCATGAGGATTATCTTTGGTTTTGCTAACTTTGTGGCTTAATCTCTAATGAGTAATTGAAGTAATAAATTTTATTTCCTGAAACTAATGTTGAGTTGCTTTGCAAACCATTCTGTGAAATTGGAGACTGATATCTTTTGTGTTATAATAAAGTATTGCCACTATGAATTATTAAAATTTCATATGGACTTCAAAATTCTACATGAAAGGATAACCCATTTTTAAAATGAGTTCTTTTAAATAGACACTCCTAATATTTATTTTAAACTGAGTTACTTGAAATAAAATAACTACTTTTCCTCTTTCTGTCTCTCCTGAGATTTGGCATATCACAAAATTATTATTTGTCATGTCCTAGATTTTCTTGTATATACTTTCAGCTTAATTGTGAATTAGTTCAAGTTAGCTATCTCTACAGTATCTTTGGGGAAATATAAAAATCCACTCAGCAACCATCAGTTCTGACTAATGTATTTATGTCCTTTCCTATCTTTCCTACCTATCCAGGTTCTTTTTTTATAAGGCAAGGCACCATTATCACTCCACTAGATATGGTTGTCTTTTTAAAACTAAAAATGAAATATATACTTATCAAAAGTATATTTTACAGTTCCTTTTCATTTGGCAATATATGGTTTTCAAAATTAATTAGTAAAATTTTTATAGCAGAGTTTTATTAGTTTTAACATTCTTGATTTTTTTCTCAATCATTTCTATCATGTTAAAATATTCATATGTGCCAGTTTATTGTAATCATTAAGTCATTTTAATGGAAATAGTTATTATTGTTCTTTACAGGTAGAAAGCATTTTAGAAAAGCTTGTATAGAGTTTTTCATAATCCATTCTGAGTATATAGCTTATGTAAGTTGAGTTTCTAGGACATATAACTTAAGATGAATTCCTGAGCTTAGAGTCAGTGTAGCAGAGTCATGCTCAGCAGATAATCTCTGGACCTATTAATACTTGTATTTGTATGATACAAGAAGCTAAATGATGTCGCCTTCTTGAAAGGAATGCAACTCATAAAAAGTAACTAGCAGGAAATCAGAAACAGGAAGGATGATGCTTTGTTAGAAATAATTTTTTTATTCTGAGTACAATTATACTCCATGGACATGAAAGCTACTACTATATCCTGTTGCTAAATATCACAACCTAGAAGCCTCTAATGAACTGATTAGCATTCATGTAATTCTTGGAAGTCAGATATATGAACAGTTGGTGTACTTTGCTATTGACAGAGCTTATGATCATAAATATACTTGCTGAGATTAGATTGCACTCGTTTGCTTTTCCTCTTAGACATACTAGTTTCAAGGTAATTAAATTCATTCATTGTGAAGCTTTGTTTACTTTAATTAGGACTGACAACAAACCAGATCTTGAATATTAAATGCATTTGTAAGATCTTATTAAAATAACAAATTGTGAGCTACTTAGATCTTAGAAAATGGAAAAATATGGAAACAAAAGTGCACAATGAATAAAAATATATTTAAAATTTAGGTTATTAATGATCAAACTTTGTTTTAAATTTAATGCTTATTAGTTGAAGCACATATCAAATGTGTGATTCCTCAACCAGTTCTGGAAGAATATGTATATTACCCAAGTTGTTAAGAATGCATTATTACAACTGGATATTTAATGTAAAAAAATCATAATTTAGTGAACTATTAGATAATCTGTTAATTAAATAGTCTTAAATTATGATATAATTTTGGTTATAATAGGAAATTTTACTAATAGTGTTTAATTATAGTACACTAGAGGCCTGGTGCATGAAATTTGGGCATTCAGGTGGGGATTCCTCAGCCCAGCCTGTTCCCTCTCACAGTCTGGGAGCCATCAATCTGACATATCTAGCGCTGCTGGGGAAGCTGTGAACCTAGCTCAGGGCTTCTGCCTGAGTGGCACTCCCCCTGTGGGAGCTCCCTGACCACCAGGGGGCAGCTCCTGCATTGAAGGTCTGCCCCCTGGTGGTCAGTGTGTGTCATAGCAACCAATCTTTTCACTTTTTTGTCAATTTGCATATTAGCCTTTTATTATATAGGATTATTATATAGAATTGTATTTTTATTTTTCCAGTGCATGCTTTCTTTACATATACTACTTAATATTTAAAAATGTTAATTTAGTACATTCTTTAAAGGCCTTGCACAATTATTTCATAGATAGTACATTGACTGTTTTTAAAGAAAATAATTTAATGTGTTTTTATTGATTTTTTTAGGAAGAGGAAGGGGAAGGGATGGAGAAATAGAAGCATCAATGAGTGAGAAACAGCACCTATCTGCTGTCTACTCCATGCCCCTAATGGGAATTGAGTCCGGTTATGTGCCCTGACTGGGAATTGAACCCATGACTTCTTGGTTCCAGGGTCAATGCTAACCCACTGAGCAACACTGTCCACACCACATTGACTTTTAATAATAATGATGTTACTTTCTAATTGCTAAACCTGCTCAGAAATACAATTTACCAGTGTAAATATTTTCTTGAAAAATATGTAACACATGTTCGAGGTGGGTGTCATTAATATTGTTATATACAAACTATTATATGTGAATAATATTAAATTTTATATAACAAGTTACTTAACTCTTTCTATGTTAAAGTCTTTAAATATCTTTATTGCAATGCTGCTTTTATTTTGCACTTTCTTTTTTTTAAATATATTTTATTTTTTAAAATATATTTTATGTACATTTTTTACAGAGAGGAAGGGACAGGGATAGAGATTTAGAAACATCGATCAGAGAGAAACATCAATCAGCTGCCTCCTGCACACTCCTCACTGGGAATGTGCCCGCAACCAAGGTAATATGCCTTTGACCAGAACCAAACCTGGGACCCTTGAGTCCACAGGCCAACACTGAGCCAAATTGGTTAGGATTGCACTTTCTTTTTATTGTTCCGCTATTTAGCAATGCTTTAATCATTTCTGATACTTCTATGAAGATGTTGAAACTATCTCAATAAATTCCTTCATAGAAAGACATCTATATCCAACACTACATAAAGTACAGCATTTTTCAGGTAAAAGAATTATGTACATTTTTATTGAACTCTAATGAAATAGAAGAGTGGAATGGCTGAAATATAAATTTGTATAATACACAGTCCATTTACAGGAGTGAAAAGTTGGATAATTGTGTGATTTGTAAGGGTAGATTTTTCTTTTCTTAAATTAGTCTGCTCTCTCCTTCCTTCTTTATCACTTGACTATCTTCTATGTAATCCATTCTTAATAAACTTGTAAGACGGGTTAAAATATCCTGCTCCTCATCCTCTGTGAATCTTCAAATTTATGTGCATCTTTTTCTTCTCTGCTGTCTTGTTACACTCACAAAGGTTATTACACAACTTAGCACATACTGCTGTTTTACAGTCATGCCTCAGTTACTTCTGTCAATGTCACCTTCTTAATCAGGACTTCACTGATACCCAACTTAAATTAGACTCTGTCACTCTGTATAACATCACAAAACTTTTTCTTCATCATGCTCTTCACTGTCTGAATATCTCATTTATTTTGTTTTTTATATTATCTATCACTAGATTTCACAAAAAGAGGGACTTTGCTTATCTTGTTAACTACTGTTTTCCCCAGTGTTCAAAAGAGGGGAATACAGTGGAGTTCAGTGAATACTTATAAATTGGCTGGCTGTATGCCTGGGTACTTACGAAGCGGTATCAAAGGTATTGGACATATATGACTGATTGTGAAGCTGATCCTTATCAAATGTGTCAATGAAAGTAATAGAAATCTTTTGTGCGAAAGTACAATAATAAAGGCAAAGCATATACATAACACTTGGACATAGGCAGTAGTGAAGTGAAAGCCTGATGGTTGCGAGCAGGGTGAGAAAGTAAATGGGGGCGGAAAAGAGAACTTCTGTAATACTTTCAAACAATACAGATAAGTTTTAAATAAATAAATAAATAAATAAATAAATAAATAAATAAAAATACACCCATAGAATATATTAGTGCCCGATAGTTTGGTAATGAGCTATATACTTGTTGACCAGGAGTTGAATCCTAAATCTTTGTCTTACTACTTAGTTGGCCAATACTAAATATTTGTATTTCAGCATATGTGAACACAGATCTGCTTGTCAACATACCTTTCAAATCTTTCAAATGGGATGATTACAGTCTTCAATAAAGAAATGAGAATTTGGCCTTTGTTCTAGTAAAGGAATAGACAACATATTTTACAAAAATAACAAGTGACTGGATAAATATCAATATTTTTCCAATGAATTTTATCAAATATTTATTGTGTATAAAAGCTCACCTGTTTCTCTAAAGCTCTTTATAAGGAGCTTGTGGAAAAATAAAGCCTTACTACTACTAAGATGGGCATTACTTATCTGCAGTTTAACAGTTCATCTATATTTATTTTCTCTTTTGAGTGATGATAATTATATATATTTGGGTTTTTTTTTCCTGGAAAAATATTCTACCATCTCTTAATGAGTAGCCCATCAATAATGACTTAGAGATCTCATTAAGTAACCATTTATCCCATCCTATCAGATAATCATTTTAAACTTTTAAGAATTTGGCTATTTCCAAAATTGTTTCAGTTTAATCACAATTTTATCATTCTAATTACTAATTCCAATTATTGAAAGCTCTACTTCCCTTTGGAGCACATTGTTTTATAGATAACAATTATAAGATAATCCTATATAATGAAAGACTAATATTCTAAGTGTCTCATTATCTGTTCAACCAATCAAAGTGTAATATGCTAATGATATGCTAAGGCTGCTCATCCACTCACTATGAAATGCCCTGACAACCTGGGGGCAGATATCGACTGGTTGACCAGCTGCTATAATGTGCACTGACCACCAGGAGCAGATACTCCAACCAGTAGGTTAGCTTACTGCTGGGATTTGGCTGATCGGGACTGAGCGAGATGGGCTGCATATGCCCTGGAGCCCTCCTGCAGTCCCTCTGTAGCTGGCCAACCTCCCGCATCCCTCCCTGGCCCTGAGTGTGCACTGGTGTGGTCCCTCAGCCTAGCCTGTGCCCTCCTGAAATCCATGATCCCTTTGTGGATGTATGACAGCCAATTTCAGCCTGACCCCACAGGTCAGGTTGAGGGACCTCACTGGTGCATGAATTTGTGCATAGAGCCTCTAGTTAACTTATAAACCTCTCTAATTTTAGAACAGGATCATGTAATTTCAATGATTTTGACTCTTGGTCTTCTTTCTTATCACATTTTTAAATAGAATTATACTATTTTGATTAAGTATGTTCAGCATTTTCCAAATATTTCATTAACTTTTGCTTTGTATCTGAAAATTTACAAAAAATGTTATTGGATAACACTTATAGCTTTAATCTGTTTACCAAATTGATTCTTGAGACTAGACATATTCCCAGATATTAGAATAAAGTTACTAGGATTTGCAAAGTGCCTGTTTTAAAGCTCAAAGCCTTATAAGCACTGATAGGGGCAGAAAAATAGTAACCATATAGTTAGAAACACCCATGGTAACAGGATAACCTGTTGTCCAGGTCAACAGCTGTTCAGGAACTCTCTTAGCTCTTAATTACATCAAGATTGTGTGTGTAATAATGCATATATGTGCAGTCTTTCATCAGAATTGTGAAAAGGCCTCTTACCCTTCCCACTAAAGTTCAAAAATTTTGACACTCGGGTAAAATAAGTAACTGGCACCAATGTACTGGTAGTTGTAGATGGTTAGACTTAATACAGCTAAGAACATGGGGCACAGCATTAGAGAAGGAACTGACAGAGGTGACCATACCGAGAAATGGGGTGAGAACAAAGCACTACTACGGAATTGGATTAGAAATGAAAATTCACAACTTCATTACAGATGAGTATCATGAACTACAAATGCTGTATTTATTCATTGGAAAAAATGATCACTCATAGCTTTAGGGACGAAGAATTTAGTGAAGCCTTGAATGATAGGTTTGGACCTGAGAAAGTAGATAGGAATTAAGAATACTATATAAATAATCCATGGGGATACAGTATCAGGAACATAAATAATTTTAGGTGAGAATTTATAGATTGAATAAACCAGTGTTGATCTCTGAACTTATTAAATTAAAGAAATTATTTCACTTTACAAATAAATCACCATATGTTCCATCTAATAGTTTCTGTGTGTATGTTAAATGTGGTTTTTATTTACATCTATTCATTTTACCTACAACATTTTATGGAATATGGATATTTTGCAAGACAAAATATATAGAAACCTGTTCTGTGCAACTATCTATACTGGCCCTTGCTCCCTCACGCGATGTCATCACAAGATAATCGCACCCATGTCATCACCAGATAGCTGCCACAAGATGACTGCCACAAGATGGCCAGCAGGGGAGGAAAGTTGGGGGCAACCTGGTCTGCAGGGAGGGGAGTTGGGGGGAAAAGGCCAGCAGGGGAGGGCAGTTGGGGGCGATCAAGCTGGCATGGGAGCAGTTAGCTGTCAAATCAGGCCAGCAGGGGAGCAGTTAGGGGGTGATCAAGCTGGCAGGCAGAAGCAGTTAGGAGCAATCAGGCAGGCAGGCAAGCAGTTAGGAGCCAGTGGTCCCAGATTGTGAGAGGGATGTCCGACTACTGCTTTAGGCCCAAACCCACAGGAAAAACCAGCAGTTGGACATCCCCTGAGGATTCCCAGATTGGAAAAAGTGCAGGCTGGATTGAGTGGACACCCCTGCCCCCCCCCATGCGTGAATTTCGTGCACTGAGCCTCTAGTATTGTTATAATTCCTTGTGATTTTGTGATTTTACTAATTATAAGAAAGTTTTGTTCATCTAAGAATTAAAAGAAGATACCACATATAAATGCATCATTCACTGGTAGTTTTATGATCTACATTCTAGAGTAAGCATAAAGGAGGCATTTTGCTATTCATTTGCATATAAACAGCTACAAAAAGATTTATAGATTTTCTTAAGGCCATTAAAATAAATTAGCTCTTGCATTAGTATTCAGACTTCATAAATCCTTCCTATGTAATAAAAAGCTAATATGCAAATTGTCCCCTTGACCAGGAGTTTAACCAGGGGGCAGGGCTAGCCTGCCAAATGCCCGCAGCCCCTCCACTGATTGGCTCTCCTACCCCAATTTGGGGCAGGTCCAGCCGGCCAACCTCGCACATCCTCTATCCCCCATCAGCCTGGCCCGATTGGCCCCAACTAGGGGAGGCCAGCTGGACCCCACCTGTACACGAATTTGTGCATCAGGCCTCTAGTTGTAAAATAAATGGAGCATAGTATGAGAAAAAAACAGACATAGAGCAATTGGCAACAGGTGGACATGGTTACAGGTGGGTTGTGATGGACTGAGATGCCATAGTACCTTGTGGGAAGGTTGAGTTCTAATTACTAAAATTCTTCTGTGCCCCCTGGATTCACCAGCTATCTGGCTGCAGTGCTACCTTTTTCCCCTTGGTCATATTCATTCATTCATTCATTCATTCATTCATCTATCTCAAAGGGAAGGGCCTGGATCTGTTGCTTTATTTTATCCTCCACTGGGCGATGCTCTGACCACAGGAAACATCATTTTGAAGTTGTGGCAAGTTTTTCTTTTTTAGATATAAACCTTCCTTTTTTTTTTTTTGTATTATAGAAGGAACTGATAGAGGTTCCTTGTTTCAATCTCGTTATTCTTATTAACTTAAAGAGAGAATCATTGATTGGCTGCAACCTACTGGGGATTGAACCCCCAACCTGGCATGTGCCCTTAACCAGAATCAAACCCTTTAGTCCACAGGCCGATACTCTCTCTATCCACCGAGCTAAACCAGCCAGGGCTTTTGTGTGTGTGTGTGTGTGTGTTTAATTAAGTAGGCTGATGTCTGTTTATCCTTTTGTGTTAGAGACAGTAAGATGACTTCAGTAAGTTTGATTCTGTATGTTCCATTTATTTAAATGCCACAATTTAAAGGAACCATATGTAAATTATGATTGATGTGCTAAGAGAGTCATCTTTTCAGACAGTGATTTTACTGCCTAAGTGATGTGTAATGCCACAAAAGAATTCTGTGCTTTGTTTAGAAAATGTGTTCTGATGCCACTACTATACTCATAGTCTTCTCTGTCTCATTGTGCTTTGAACTGAGTTGTCATAAATGAGAGAATAACATCTCTGTGGATGTGTTATCATAATTTGAAGCAGGTAAATACATAGGAGAAACTACCAATTTTCCAAAGGATAAGTTAAAACATGAATTTAATTCCATAAAATACCAAATTTTAAATGTCATTCTTAAAAATTTAATTTTGATTGTCTTTTGCAACCATAAGTAAAGCTTAAAATGAATAACCAGGCAATAAAATACCAAGTATTTAAATATATTTTAGTTGCCATTCATTTTTCTAAGAACTTTGTATATATTAGCTTAGTCCTCACTACAGCCTCAGTAAGATAGTTGATATTACTGTTATTCTCATTTTACAGGTGAGGACATTGTGGCACAGAGAGATGAGGTGTTTGTTCACAGGCATGGAACTACTAAGTTTAGGAGTTAGAAATTGACCCCAGTTGTCCAGTTGAACTGCTGTGCTTAATGCCTATGTTATTGACTTCACTTCTATTAAATGTACTGTTATAACTGCTGATCTAGAATTTTAAATCACATCACATGATCTGTATTATATAGATAGTCAAATTGGAAGAAAAATTTCCTTGAGTTCAATTGTGAAAGAAATATTAAATATATAAATATTTACCCATTCTGATAATTTTGCTTGATTTAATTAGAAATTGAATTTAAGATTTCATTACTGTACAATATAGATTGAATTGTAAGACTGGTTAACTATTAGAGGTTATTTGGCATGTTGCAGATGTGTAATAGTAGCTAACAATTACAACAAAACATTGAACTTACAGATGTGTGTTTTTCTAAAACATTACTTTGAAATTTCAGAATGCCTTAACTATAATATACAGCTTTGTTATCAGTATAAAGGAACAGTATGAGAATCTTTCAAAGTTATATGAAAACATGGAAAAGCTATACCAGAGCATAATGGGATACTATGCTATTGACGTGAAGAAGGTGTCTGTGGAAGACTTTTTGACTGACTTAAATAACTTCAGAACCACATTCATGGTATGTTAAAAATTTTAATTTGTTTTTTAAAAAGTATTTGTATCTATACTACCTCATCTATTAATACCTTTACTTCATTACTTCATTCTACTGTTTCTAGTAAAATCTACCTTTTCTGACATTGAAAGTTAGCTTTAAAATTTCATATTTTGAATCTATTGGAAAAATGTGTAGTTTGTTCCCTCTTTGGCCTTCCCAACATTAAACTGTAATCAGAAATTTTTATTGAAACTGTGACAAATTCTGCAGTTTTTCATAGAGACTCCCCTCCTGGCTGATTACAGAGCATTTTTATAGTAAGTTTTTTGCTATGAATTTGTTTCTTTATACTTATGATCAATTTGTATTTTTGTGGTATAATTTTACCAAATTTCTTGCAGCTCTTATGAAGCTTTCCCACCCTTTTCTTTTCTTAATGCATTGTACAATAAGCTACCTGCAGTTTGCTTTTGAATGGATTTTATATTTCTAGGGTTTCCTTTAGATACTTTAATAGGCAGGTCAGGTCTTTGATGTGCAATCCTTTCATTTAGGTATTAAAAAGATCTTTTGAAAAGTATTAGCTGATTAGATAGGGAAAAAGAACCACACATATTAAAATGAGAAGGCATTGTTGCCTCCCTAGGGAACTAGGGATACATTTCTTCAAAGAAAAAATATGTTATTTTTAATAGATAGGTAAGTCATTTCTGTATTTCAGGAAATGTTAGTGGGGATTTAAAAGTTCTTGAAGCATAAAGAAAAAAAGACTGGATTTAAAGAGTTGTTTTTTTTTATAATCTCAGGAAAACTTTATTGCTGAATTTATTGGACTTGGTTATAATCACTGGTTATGATTAGATAGCCTTTTAATAAAAAATATTTTAAAGGAAAACTAGCCTATCTGCATTAAATATACATTTTGCTTCTAGCTTTTGTTTACTTCCTCTACAAATCAAAGTGATTATTTAAAATTTTTTATGCTAGAAAGGAATTTGATTATTAAATATATTATGTAACTATATGTATGCTGTATTGAATGATATATTGATTTTTACAATATTTTATGAGGCAAATTGGCTTAGTGGGAGTAGCAAAGGCTTTGCAGTCTGAAAGAGCTATGTTTGGGTGGCGGACTAGTTATATGACTATAAATACTAACATTCCAGAGACTCAGTTTCCATATTTATAAAAGGAATGTCAATTTCTTTCTCAAAAGGGTATTTAAATACTAAACAGGATAATATATGTTAAATGTTTACCATAGCTTTTGGCACATGGTAGTTGATCAATAAATTGTTATTGAGTAGAGGATTAACTCAGCAAGCTTGAGATACTCAAACCCTGAGCATTCCAAAGAAAGCTCTAGTCCTTGCCTGACTCTTGGGAGATCACCTTGAAGCCCTTGGAATGTCCTGTCTGGTAAGGGATCTTTGTATACCTAGGACCAAGCTAGATAGTTTATGCTAAAAATATGATTTATGGTGAATACTTGTTTTTGTTTGTTTGTTTGTTTTTAATCCTCACCTGAGGATATTTTTCTATTCATTTTCTGAGGGAATGGAAGGCAAAGAGTCAGAGTGAAACATCAATGTGGGAGAGACACATAGATTGGTTGCTTTTACATTTGTCCCAATCAGGGCTGGGATCGAGTCTGCAACCAAGGTACATGCCTTTGACCAGAATTGAACCTGGGACTCTTCAACTACAGGCCAAAGCTCTTTTCACTGAGCTAAACCGATGAGGGCGTGAATACCTGTGTTTGTTCTCCTGAGGCTCTGGGCCACAATGTATCAGGTGGTCCTCTGTGGAGCGCTGGAGATTGAGTAGCTAAGGTCACTCATGCAGGAGGTGCATGCCTACAGGACTGTCTTCCCCAATAAACACTCTTGACACCAGGCTGGGGTGAGCTGCCCTGGTTTGGCAATGTGCTTCATGTGTTGTCACACATAATTGCTATAAATATCAAACTCCATTGGGAGAGGACAATGTGATTTTAATCTATATCCTTTTGGTGTAAACTGGGATACAATAGCTTTTCTGAATTCTTTGAGTCCTTAAAAAAAAACTGATCAAACTCAAGGCTTATCTTGGAGATCCCTGACACAATTATGTTTAAAATTATAAAATGCATACATGAAATAATATCCATTATATATATTCTAGAGGCAAGAGGATGAATCCGTGCACCAGTGAGGTCCCTCAGCCTGGCCTGCAGGATTGGGCTGAAACCAATTCTCCAAAATCCCTCCAGGGGTCCTGTATTATGAGAGGGTGCAGGCCAGGCTGAGGGACCCACTGGTGCAAGATCGGGCCCGGAAGGAATGAGGGAGATTGGCCAGCTGGGGAGGGCTCCAGGGCATGTTTGGCTTATCTCTATCAGTAGGATCATCTGTCCCCTGATAGTCAGTGCATGTCATAGCTACATAGCTAGCAGTTGAGCAGCCTTAATATATCATTAGCATATTGTGCTTTGATTGGTTGAACAGCCAACTGGTCGCCCAGACACTTAGCATATTAGGCTTTTATTATATAAGATTTTTATGACCATACATTTTCCCAGATGTCTTACATATATTACCTCAGCCAATCTTCATAATAATTATCCATCTCTTTGTTGATCACTGTGGCCTTGAAGCATAATGCATATCCAGGCCCCTCCCCATTCATATTCAGGATAGAGAATTTTGCTTAAACTGCTTTTATACAGAGGCCTGAATTGCATGGTTTCTTCTTTAATTTTCTTGTTTATAGTCTTGATGATGCTTCCTTTATTGTCATTGAATAGTCTCCTATTTTGCTAGTCTCCTTCTTTAACCAGAGTTGTTAACACAGTGCAACAGCACTTTTCACTCCTTAAGCAAATGTCATCTGGCACCTTACTTATTTTGCTTAACAATCTCATTTTAGAGAAATATTTAGGCATGCTTTCACCTCTTAGGACTCCTTTGTTATCTGTCTCCTTTAGATAAGATGTTTGAAAACAATTTCTCTACCAAATTATATACATTAAGAATATACCATTTTTTGTTTTAATTATAGACATGTAACTGCTATGTAGACCCTCTGAGTTTTTAATTGCATACATTCCCAAATAGAATTGATGTCATTACATGAAAATAGTCAGACTTTTTGGTTCATGTCACTTTTTTTCCCCTGAGCACATAAAACATTTCTGTTTTAAAATACTAAAAAGGATTATTAGACAACTTTATAGTTTCTAAGACCCTGAATATCTGGTACCTCACTTTAGGTTTAGGTTTTCAATGGCAACAGAAAGCAATCCCTGCCTTAAGGGGGATTATTGTTGTGCACACAAAGTAGTAGCCTTATATTGTCATTTTTGCCCCTAGGTTTAGATATATAAAAGTACTAAACTTTGCAGTTATTTTCTAGTTCAAGAAGTCCAATCTGTCCCTCCCTATGTTTTGTTTCTCACATATATGCCTCCATCTGAACTATGTGTAATGATAAAGAATTCTGATTTCTTCCCATCTTTTTCTTTTTATTTAAATATATTTTATTGATTTAATACAGAGAGGAAGGGAGAGGGATAGAAAGTCAGAAACATCAATGAGAGAGAGACATCGATCAGCTGCCTCCTGCACGCCCCACACTGGAGATGTGTCCGCAAGCAAGGTACATGCCCCCAACCGGAATCGAACCTGGGACCTTTCAGTCCGCAGGTTAACACTCTATCCACTGAGCCAAACCGGCTCCGGCTTCTTCCCATCTTAAGTGACTTATGAATTCTGCCAACTAGAAGCCTCATCCTCTTTGTTTTTGAAAGTGATGTATTGCTCTCTACCTCATTATTGGAAAGACAGCAGTGTCTGAGGGAATAAGCTCTGGCATCAGAACACCCTGGGTGATATGACTGGGGACAAGTTGCCTTACCTTGCTCTGCCCCAGTTTCCTCTTAAAAACAGCATGTGTTTCTTTGGGATGTTACATTTTGAAGATCAAATGATATTGTGTACATATACTCTCAAAATTAGCTACCTACAAAAAATAGAAGTACAGTGATTTTTCCTTTCCCAATCTATAATAATAAAAGCATAATATGCTAATTAGACCAGACATCCTTCTGAACAAAGCCGGGACTGCAAGGGAAGCCCACATCTCCAGAGCCAGAGGGCAGTTGGTGCCAGCAGCCGGGAGAAGGAAGGCCTACTCTTGGCACGGATTTCATGCATCAGGCCTCTAGTTCATTATAACAAGGAAATATTTAAAGTATTTCATTCCTTTTTTATTTTATGCTCCCCTATAGAATATTTTGAACTAAATACATAGCTACCTATTTTTAATCAGTACTCTGTCTTTAGATTATTTCTCCAAAATCATTAGAGTCATCTTTTATCTAGTTTTAAATTTATTGTTCATGCTATTTGCAGACTTTAAGTTAATTTTTGGTTCATACAATTGAAATAACATTGTGCAGTGAACAAATGTAAAATCAATTATAACTCATTAAATCTTGTGTGTTGATCAAATACAATTTATTCTTCTTCTGAATATTCAAACTAAAATGGTGATTTGCTAAATAAAAATGAATTCATTCAGTGAGGATATTTTTAGGGTTTTTTGTTGTTGTACTTCTTTTTTTAAAAAGAGGGCAGTCAGAACAAAACTCATTTTGCCAAATCATTTAAATTGATGCTTGTCAACTCTAAATGTAATTTTCAAGGGCTACTATTTAGACAAACTAGGCAAATAACAGGAACTCCAAAGTACTAAGCATTTTCTGTGTATTTCTTAGTTCTTGTAGATTGATTTCTATGCTATCAGAGAAAAGAAAATCAATTAAAAATCCTGTGGTTAGATGTTGAGTCAACTTATGTAATTATAATAGAACATATTTTCTATCCTTGCTTATTCTAATGAGCTTATGACTTCGAAGTTATCTTCATTGGCATCATTGTTATACTGACATCATACTTGGGAGGTACAAAGCTCCAAACTAGAACAAAATACATGTTCTAAATATAGGATCATTTTTCTTCTTATCTTTGGTATCTGTTTAAGAAATTGATCAATGCCAGGTGGTGAATATTTTGGGTATGCAATCTTGAAAAACTTAATTGGTAGGTTCTTCCAATCGTTATTCTTTAAACTTTTTACAATAAAAACACACCTAGACTAACTGGCTTAATTTTTTTCTTTACTGGTAAGATATATACTTGCTATGCATTGCCCAATGGGATAATAGATGCATTTGAATGACGGGTTCTGTATCACCAAATGACTAGTAATTTGTATTTCCCTTTTACATTTTAAGTATTTTCTTTGTTCCCTGTAATAATATAGCAAAAGGTAAAACTGGATTATCCTAATACAATAATGACAACAATGACTGATAATAAAGAGAAGTCAACTGAATAACTAATGCATAATCATAAGTAGATTAATCCATGTTATTGAAAAAAATAACACTAAACTTGGATGCCACAAACAAGAATGAATAAAAGGCATATTCTTTGCATATGAGATATTCTGGCCTTTATTTCCACATTGTGAATGAGAAAGACAGAGAGGAAGGAAGAATATACTGTTGTTTTAAGGGTTGTCATGTTTTAAACATTACCGAATTCTCATGGAATATTTTAGGATTTTAGTTGGATGTTTTAATTGAACAGATGATTAGCAAGCAGTAGCTAAAAAATGCTGCCCTATCACCAAGCCTACATTAAAGCACTGTTCTTCATGGCTGCCATTTTGTGCCCACTTGTGCCTCACTATTTTTATAGTATACTAGAGGCCCAGTGCATTAAATTCGTACATGGGGTGAGGGGTGTCCCTCAGTCCAGCCTGCTCTCTCTCCAACCTGGGACCCCTTGAGGGATGTCCAACTGCCTGTTTAGGCCTGATCCCAGTAGGGTTAGGGTTATGGGCAGTTGGCCATCCCTCTCACAATCCAGGATTGCTGGCTCCCAACTACTCGCCTGCCTGCCTTCCTGATTGCCCCTAACCTTTTCTGCCTGCCAACTTGATCACCCCCTAACCACTCCCCTGCCAGCCTGATTGATGCCTAACTGCTCCCCTGTCAGCCTGGTTACTCCTATCTATCCTCCCCTGCAGGCCCACTCGCCCCCAGCTTCCCTCCTGGTTACCCTTAACTACCCTCCCTTGCAGGCCTGGTCCCTCTCAACTATCCTCCTCTGCTGGCCATCTGTGTGTTGTAGTGATGGTCAATTTGCATATTACTCTTTTATTATATAGGATCACTTTAAAACATAATGGAAAAGAACACATTTTATAGAAAATCAAGTTATACTTTGGGAAACCTTTAGTTGTGAACATTTTATACTTTATTAAAGAACTTATTGACTAGGCTTAAATATCTCATTTATTTGAGAATTTTACAAAGTGTTTAAAGGAATTGCAAACAAATATAATATAGTGTTGAAAGTTCTGTAATGTTAAGTCCCTGATGGGCTAATAAGTAATTTGTTGTTTCATCTGAAACTGACTTTACAATAAAGAGCAACTTGAAGCTGAAACAGTTTAATCATCAGCATCTACACATCCTTTGGGACATTCTTAAAGGGTTGTGTTCCATTTTCATAAGTTTCACAGTCATCAAATGTTTAACTAATAGCTCCTTGTATTGAATGTTAAGATGATGAATTATTTGTGCCAGTGTATAGTATATCGTGTTCTCCTCTTCTCACTGATAGCATATTTTATTGGATTTGGCAATACCAGAGAAATTAATTTGATTAATTTGTATGTCATCTAGATTTCTTAAGTCTCTACCTTGTTATTATTGCAAATAGGGGTTTTTAAGAATAAACTTATTTTCCATTGTTTGTAATCCAATTTTTGATGTGGAAGGAAATTTTATATTTAGTTACAAAAGAAAATACTTTTAATGGGAAACAGACAAGTAGATTGCTAATTAAACAGCATGTGTTTCTTTGGGATGCTACATTTTGAAGATCAAATGATATTGTGTACATATACTCTCAAATATTTTTTTTATTTTTTAAATATTTTCTGGTATTAATTTAAAATATTTTCTTTTGTGTTTCAGTGTAGAACTATGTATAAGAATGCAGGCTTATACTTTTAAGGTTTATAAAACATATTTTCTATTTTATCCTGAAAATGTTTTCATGAGGAATTTCTAGAGATCATTGATATGGTTGAACATTGTCTCTTATCAAGGTGAAGACAACCCCTAACAATGCATTTAGTGGAAATGTGTGGGGTTCTAACGTGGCTATTTACCTTGAGAAAATTAGCCAATATCTTCATATTACCTAACATCCATGCATCTGAAAAGTATGTGCTTTTAAATTTGCTTTGTAATGTTATTTTCGAGACTTGAGACAAAATCGAAAACTTAGGCAAGAAGAAAAGATTTTCAAGTTTAGTGAATACTATACTAAAGAGATTCCTGGATTATAAAGCTTAATTATCCATAAAAATTTAAAGAAATAGATATCTGGACAAGAAGACCTCTATAAGCTGTCAACATTTTTTTATACAATGTATAGATTTCTAAGTTATAGAAATATACAGAATATTATCATATGTTAAAAAATGTTGAGTATGATAGTTGCCATTTAAGTATCCTAAGTCCCAGTGATAGAGATGAGGTATGATCAGAAAGTCAGTATTAATGGAGATACTTTCATTTTTATATTTTATTACTATGTTATAAACTAATGTACTCTTCAAGTAAGCATATTTGAAATATAGACTATTTCTTATGTTTTTGTATTTAGGAGAGGGCAATGTGCACACTGATTTTTTTATATTTTAAACTTTTTGGGGAAAATAAAACAACCATTAATTGTTATCATTGGGCAATGTTTCAAGTTAATTTATCAGGAATGTTTAATTTTAAGTGCAAGCAAACTTTGGGGGAAATGAACATAGGAATCTAAACTAATTCTCTTTTCTAGAATAAAATTTTGTAAAGCATATTAGATTTAAAAGTATCCAAAACAATACTTCTATAGTATTTGTAAATTAAATCTTTAGAAGTACATAGCTAGACTTGAAGTCAAGAGTACATCTTGCCTTCCATATATAATTCACTTCTGTACCTTCCCTGCCAAGTAATCCAGCCGTATTGGGTGAATGCTTTCACAACAGTACTTTCTATTAAACCAATGTAAAATCGTATTCTAACATTTTGGAATGGAAAACATTTATATTCTTATAGGAACTATGAAAATTGGCACTTCTCCAATATAATAGACATATGTATGATTTGTGCATGTTAGTGGCTTTTCTTGATTTATTGCCCAATAGATAATTATATGTTTAAGACACTTGATTAATGATATCATAGTAATAATGAAAAACATATAAATTAGTAATAATATAATAGCAATTAAAATAATAATTGTTAACATTTATACAGGGCTTACTAAGTGTCAGCAGTTCTGTAAGTCATTTACATGTATTAATTCATTTAATTCTTATAATATCCTCATAAAATAGATACTATTTTGCCCATTTTACAGAAGAGGAAACTGAGACAAAAGTCACACAGGTATTTAGTGCTCAGTGAAGATTCAAACAAAGATAAGATGCCTCCAGCTTTCCTCCTCCTAAATACTATACTTTCTAATATGCAGTGATTAGCTCATATAGATTTTTAAGAATATCTGAAAGTAGTGATATATCATACTATATTTTTTAAGACATTCTTGATTGTCAGTTTAACAAACTGTTTTTCAGTGCTTGTCCAGGACTGTTCTTATATGTCTGTCCAATGTTAAGCTATTTACTTTTGGATACTAAAACACACACAGGAAAATATATAGTGCACAGAACTGCCTCATTATACAAAAGTGTTTAAGAATTAAGGATCTACATGTTAGCTGACTTTCTACCAGAGTACCCTTTCGGACTGCTTATCATGATAAATAGGGACTCTTAAAGACCCATCCTACAATAGTACAATAAACTATTTAAAATATGATATCTTGTGAGAAGGTCAGGGAAATTCCCAAGGCAAACCTGGTTTAAGAGAAAAAAACAGAGCTGAAACTTGTTTATTGAGCATAGGTACACAAAGGAGAAAGGTTTTCCCTGGGATGCCAAGATCAAGAACAGGGTGAGGACACTGAATAAGACAAATATAGGATAAAAGGAAACTAAACTTATCCAGGTTAGAAATGATCCTTGATAACTTTCAGAAGCAAATTCAAAGATCTATGGAGGAGGCAATTACTATTTAGGTCCTCAAGATTCTCACAAATTAAGTTTAATCAAATAACAGCACTTAACCCCTATCAACAAATATACAGAAAAACAAGGGGCTGAATGGTGAAATGACCAAGACAAAAAAAAAAGCAAAACAATAAATAGAAATCTACATGACTCCAATATGGAATAAGATGTGAAATGTTTAATAGATGAAGTTAAAGAGAGAAATAAATAAGAGACTAGCAAAGAAGATTAAGCATGTTTGACAAACAACCAAATAGAACTTAAGGAAATGAAAGCACAATGTTTGAAATTAAATAATGATTATACTCAGCCAAAGGGGGGCGAAAAATGGTGAATTGAACAATAGATCTAAAGGAATTGTTCAGAATGCAGTCCAGGGAGACAACACAATTGGCAGTTTAAAAGACTTGTTAAGAAACATAGAGTACATAGAGTATGAGATGGGAAGGCCTACCATTTGTATATGGAAAGTCTCCAAAGGATAAGCTCAAAAGAATGAATGAAAGATATTAGTAAAACTGATGGCTGTGAATTTTCAAGATGAAGAGTCTGGAAGTATAACCTATATTAAGAGAGGTATATGAAATAAAATTCACTTGAAAAAAATACTATAGTGAAACTATGACTACTAATACAAGTGATTTCTCATCAGCAAAAATAGAAGCCAAAAGAGAGATATCATTAAGTGTTGAGAAAAAAAACAAAAACAAAAACAAAACTTCTTCAAATTTGGGGTACTCAGCAAAACCACTTTATGGAATAAGGGAAAAATTAAACTATTTTTGAATAAACAGAAGAGGACATTTTCCACAAATATCCTTCTCTTAATAGATTTTCTAAAGCAGGAATTGGCAAACTCTTCAAAAGGCCAGCTAATAAAAATTTTAGCTTTGCAGGCCACACAGTCTTCAACTACTCAGCTGTACTGTAACAGTGCAAAAGCAACCATAAGCAGTATATAAATGAGTGGGTGTGGCTATGTTCCAAGTCTATTTACCATAATATGTTGGCCCACTAAGGACTATAGTTTGCTGAACCCTGGTCTGAAGGATATATTTAAAGAAGCAGCAATCCCCCCACTCCCACACTCTCCCCCATAGGGTTTGAGAGACAAGAACACATACACACCATGAAACTAAATGTAAAGACTAAAGTATAACATGAAACAGTGTGTAGCTTGTTTTGTAGAAAGAGGAGACAGCTTAACTATTGGATAACTTAGTGAAATAAATTGAAAGAGATTTTTGAAGTTCAGGTCTTTTATCTTCTCTGTACTATACAAGGGGAGTAAAGGTGGTAAATATATAATATTTAGGCTTCATTAAGTTGTTAATTTATGTGATAAAATTGCAAGGATGCCTAGTAAGAGGATAAACATATCCAGTAAAAATTCTAGGAGAAATAGAGCAAGAAAGACATGTAACTAAATAAAAACAGGAGAAAATAAAAGAAGCATGTGGTAGATAAAGCAGGGCGAATAGAATTATATAAGGTGGTGGAAACAATCCTATATAATAAAAAGCTAATATGCAAATTGTCCCCTCAACCAGGAGTTCAACCAGCCCCTTCCCCTGGCCAGTCCTGCTCCCGATGAGCCCCCCAAACCCAGAGGCAGGGCAGGCTGGCCAACTTCCCACATGCCCTCCCCGCAGCTGGCCTAGTCTGATCACACCCATGCACAAATTTGTGCACCAGGCCTCTAATATTTTATAATCAGAATATAATTTTTTAAAGACTATAACATTGGACAAAAACCAAAGTCTAGCTTTATGTCTTTTGATGCCTACTTATAAATTCAAGAATATAGAAAAGTTTATAATAACAGAACAGTTAATGAAATACAAGAAAAACATTAATCAACAAAAAAGGGAAACTGTTAAAAACAAGCAAAATAGACTTAAGGAAATATTACTTCAAGATGATAGAAAATGTAGTTCACCAGAAAGGCAATTTTAAATTTTGCATGTGCATAATAACATAGCACGAAAATAAGCATGTAAAAATTATAAACTCTAGAAATAAATTGACAGAGTCAGCATTATATTGGGAAACTTCAACTAAGTCCTCTAACTTATTGGTAAGTCAGAAAAATATTAAAGACATGGGAGAGGTAAACAATTATATTTTATTAACATACTGAACAGCACTCTGCAATTAAAGAACATATTCTTCTCAATCACAAGTGGAACTTTTGTTAGATTAATCATATACTATAGATCATGAAAGAGATCTTGATAACTAAGTATCAGCTTCCTGCATTGACCACAATAATAACATGAAATTAGAAATAAATCAAATAAGGATGAAATTTAAACTTCTATTTTGAACATTTTAAAAACACATTAGGGCCCTAGCAGTGTGGCTCAGTGGTTGAGCATCAACCTATGAATCAGTGGGTCATGGTTTGATTCCTGATCAGGGCACATTTCCTGAGTTGAGGGCTGGGTCCCTAGTGTGTGGTGTACAGGAGGCAGCTGATCAATGTTTCTCTCATCATTGATGTTTCTATCTCCCTCTTCCTTCCTCTTTGAAATCATTTAAAAAATGATTATATAAAAAAAGACACATTAGGTGTCAAGGAAGAAATCATAGAAAAAACATAGACCTGAATAATATTTGTAGGATGAAATAATGGTGGTATGAAGAAATTTATATCAAGTGCTTATACTAAAAAGTCAGGATGAGAATTAACAAGGTAGAGCATCTGACTTTAGAAATTAAAAAGGAATTATATAACCCTAGAGAATTAAAGGAGGAAGATGAAGAATAAACTGACTTAAGAGGAAAGTTTTTAAAAGCCAAAATGTCATTGGTTTGAAGGACAAGTATAGTGGATAAACTTCTGAAGAAAATCATTAAAAAAGAAATAATATTGAGAATGTAAAAAGGAATATGAAGACAGATACAGAAGATAGTAAAGAGAGAAGAACATACTACAAAAATGTGTAGGCCAGAATTAGAAAAGTTAATAAAATAGGTAAGTTCCTAGCAAGGAAAAAAAAAATTACATATTGAAATTGACTTTAAAAGAATTGGAAAGCTTGAAAAACCCTACAGCTAATTTTTAATTTGATGACATTTCAAATCTGGCATACTAAATACTTGGCCTAGAAAGTTGTTTACTATATTTTAATGAAGCAATTATTACAACCTAATAGAGTGTATAAAAAATATATTATGACCAACTATTCAAAAAGATAAATTCTTCAGGTCCAAGTTGAGTTTATCCTAGAAATGAAAGTTTAGTTTTATATTAGAACTAGAGTCCCAGTGCATGAATTTGTGCACTGGTGAGGGGGCATGGCCTGTGGGGATTGGTCCACTGTGGAATTGCCTCTCATCCCAGTCAGTGGAGCGGTTGTGGACCTGCACTCTGAGTGGCTGCTGAATGAGGAAATTAGTCTGAGCTGATATTTTGGGATAATATCTTGGGTAAATGTGTGTTCTCTGTCCTAGAGGAACCTGAAGAGAGTTTTGCACCCCAAAGCCATTCAGTGAATATCATTGATGTGTGATGCCACCATCAGGGATGTTCAGGGCAGCCGTGCTCCAGGATCCTCAGCCATCAGGACAGACTCCCTGGAGGGTCCACAGTCACATCCCCTCTTGCCATCTGTCTATACTAGCTTCCTGTGCTATTTCTAAAACACACCTTAGAGGGCCTGCATCAGCTGGTGGCCAGAGTCTGGATTGTCTCCAGTATTTGATAGGTGTAGAGACTTGGCCTCATCCTGGTCAACCAAATTGCTCTCCCACTGTGGGAGCTCACAGACCTCTAGGAAGCAGCTCCTGTGTTGAGCGTCTACCCCCTGGTGATCAGTATGTGTCATAGCAACTGGTTGACTGGTCGTTTGGGTCTTTTTGCCATTTTGGTTGCTGGGCTTTATATATACTAGTAACCCAGTGCACGAAATTCATGCAGAGTGGGGGGGAGGGGGTCCCCTCAGCCCAGCTTGCCCCTTCTCAGACTCTATCCACTCTTTGTGGGAGGTGGCTGGGCTGATCAAGGGAAGGCTCTAGTTCCATTACCCCACTGCTGCAGCCACTGCCAGCCACTGCAGCCACCAAGGTGTTTTCATCAACATGAACTCTAGTTTCTTCACTGTGAAAAAATGACAACTTCCTTTAGGCATTTCAAGATGTGTCTGTCATAGGATATGACATTTCTTTTTTTTTTTTCTTTTTTTTTTATCCTCACCTGAGGATATGTTTCCATTGGTTTTTAGAGAATGTGGAAGGGAGAGGGAGAGAGAGAGAGAGAGAGAAACATCAATGTGAGAGTTACACTTTGGTTGCCTTCTGCATGACCCCTGACCTGGGCCCCAGCCAGGGAAGAGTCTGTAACCTAAGTACATGCCCTTGATCAGAATCGAACCTGGGCCCTGCAATCAGCAGGCCAAGGTTCCACCCTCTGAGCCAAACCAGGTAGGGCAGGATATGACATTTCTTAGCCCCTCTAGCAGCAGACCTTTGTTTTCTCCTCTAGGAGTTCGGTGGAAAAACCCTAGATCACCTTCTTGGATTTTATAACCAAAGTTATCAAGAACACTGCAAGTGGTGGGATACAGGAGCTTAGCCAATGAAGGTCAGAAAAGGTGTTTATACTAGAACTGGTTTGACTCAGTGGATAGACCATGGGCCTGCAGACTGAAGGGTCCCAGGTTTGATTCCTGTTAAGGGCATGTACTGGTTAAGGGCATGTACTGGGGAGTGTGCAGGAGGCAGCTAAGTGATGTTTCTCTCTCATTGATGTTTCCAACTGTCTATCTCTCTCTACTCTTCTCTGCAAAAAAATCAATAAAATATATACATTTTTTAAAATTGTGTTTCCTCTGTAGCTCATACAGCCCCTACGGTATATCCACTGGGCTTGGGGGGTGTCCCTGCCACCCAGTGGTGGCCAGTGGGGTCTCCACACACTCCACAGACTGGCAGCCAGCCCCCCTGTCGTGGGTACTGGGGTGGGGGACATGCGGGGACCCCTGTGCTGCATGCAGTGGTGGCCGCCCGGGTCTCTGCACGCCTTAGAGGCCAGCAGCCAGCCCCCACATCTTGGGCACTAAACTGGGGGCATGGACCCGAACTGCTGCTTGGTGCCTGGGTACACACAGGGGTCTGGGGGCAGGGCAGGAATGTCTTTGTCTCCAAATGCTCTAGAGGCAAGCAGCCAATCTCATCGTGGGCGCCGGGCTGTGGAGCATGCAGGGACCCCTGAGCCACACTGGGCAGCCACCAGGGTCTCAGCAAGGTCCAGAGGCCAGCAGCCAGTTCCCTGTCATGGGCACCAGGCTGGGGGCGTGGATCCGAGCCACTGCTTAGTGCCAGAGCACACACAAGTGACTGAGAGCAAGGCAAGAACATCTCTGCCTCTGAATGCCCTGAGGCCAGCAGCCAGCTCCCTCTCCTGGTCACTGGGCTGGGGGCCTGGACCTGAACCGCCACTTGGCGCCAGAGCATGTGCAAGCGGCTGCACCCATAGTCTCAGAGTGGCTGGTGGTGTTCTGGGACCCCTGCAGCTCAGAACCTAAGTGCGGGCCTACAGGTTAGCAGTGGCCTGGGATGCCTGCATATGCAAATTAACCACCATCTCTGTTGGATTAATTTGCTCCTGATTGTCTGGTGGGCATGGCTTATGGGCATAGCAGAGGTACGGTCAATTTGCATGTTTCTCTTTTATTAGATAAGGTACTTATAAACATAACTTAGCACATTAAGAGTTACAATAGACTGAGAAAAACATTTGATAAAATTCAGTCTTTGTTCAGGTTTTAAAACAAGATGGCAAATTTAAGTAAACTACTTGAACATTTCTATCTGTAAGTAGGGAACTAGAGACAAAGGGGAAACCCCCAACCTAATCGTTGGGATTTAACTTCTAGCTAGTACGGTCTGATGAAACAAGAAAGAAAAAGTATAAAAATCGAAAATGAAGAAATTAACTGTTCATTATGCTTGCCTATGAATAATAGGACTTTTATCAATGGAATATTTAAATACATATTAGTTACTAAATATTAAAAATGATGCTTTTTAAAAGTCAGTATTGACAAGAGCAATTGAGAAGACACAGAGAATAAATGCAAAATAAAATGTCTAAAACCTGAATGGAAAAAAGTATGCGTTTCTGTTTAAAAGACTTAAAAAGACTTAAGTTAATGGAGAGCCACATGACATTCATAAATAGAAAGACTCAATATTGCAAAAATACCAATTCTCTGTAATCTACAGAATCAGAGCAATTTTATTCAAAATCCTAATAGGCCTTTTCAAAAGCTTTAGTAAGTACATTTTGAAATATAGATGACAGAGCAAATGCCCAAGAATAGTGAAGATTATTTAAAGAAAAAAGATAAGACAGAAACCATGATAATTAAGATAGAGTATTACCACTACAAACAAAGTTATCTTGACCAAATGGACTAAAACAGCCCTAAAACTTCAGTACATATTACTGCCACTTGGAATTTAGATGAAGTGGCTTTGAAGATCAATCCACATTGATAAGCTAGTAGGAAAATGGCTATGGGTCAGCTAATTTTCAATGTGAAAAAATATAAATTGTATCCCCACTTCATACTATTCAAAACCATTGATTCCAGATAAAGTACATACTGAAATGTGAAGAGAACAGCATCATTAAAATTTTAGAAGGAGATATAGGAAAATAGCTTTGTCTTTGAATTAGGGAAGGATTTCTTAAATAAGATATAAGAGGTACCAGAAATATGAAAAAGATTTTTAACTACATAAATTTAAGAACTTCCATTTACTGAATGAACATAAATATTTAAGAACTACAAATCATTAATAACATGATGAACAACCTAATGCAAAAGTGAGTAAAAGATCTAAATGTCATTTCACAGAATAGGAAATATAAGTAATAAGCATGATTGGATAACATTATATCCCTGCCAAATAGAAACTAACAATGACAGTTTGGGAGTATGTGTGCTATGATCCCAAAAGGATATCTATCCATTGACACAACCACTTTGAAAATACGTTGACATCATCTATTAAGATTGAAGATGAGTATCTCCTTATAATCATCAACTTTACTCTTATCAGAGAAACCAATGATTTTCAAACTTTTGACCATAACTCACATTATAAAATTTTGCAATGGGACTCAGATATTTTATGTATGTGTATTTTTAGAACAGAAAATCATAAGCAAATATCCTGATATTTAAAGAGTGGCTACCACTGGTTTCTAAACAAATTTAAGAACCAACTGATGGGATGTACCATTAAAAAGTGGTACATATACTTAGGTAGACATGTACAAAAATGTTTATATCTGTACTGTTTAAGATAGTCCCAAATCGGAAACAGCCCAAGTCCCACTGGTAGGAGAGTAAATAATTAAGTAAATATAATTTAATATTATAAGCAATGAAAATGAGGCATAATTTATACATTAAAACATGGGTAAATCTTAGAAACATAATGTTGAGTGAAAAAAGCATGTCACAGCCCATTGTGGCTCAGTGGTTGAGCGTTGATCTATGAACCAGGAGGTCAGGGTTTGATTCCCATCAGGGGCACATGCCTGGGTTGTTGGCTTAATCCTGGGGGATAGGGAAGTGCAGGAGGAAACCGATCAATGATTCTCTCTCATCATTGATGTTTCTATGTCTCTTTCTCCCTTCCTCTCTGAGATCAATAAAAAAAATGTGTTGTTTTTTTAAATCCTCGCATCTTAATCAAATAGAGGATGCTAAATATGAATCATACCAAAAAATAAAAAAAAAACAAGTCACATTTATAAGGATGATGCAGTTTTCAAAAAAACTAAACAATAATGTTTATCATAATAACCACAACCTAATGAGGGTTAATTACACTCTCCTAGACTTAAATATTTCACACACACACACACACACACACACACACACACACTTAAATTTACTGGCTTAGGATTATTATGGTTTCTCTGAGAGAAAATATATAATGCTATAATGTATATTTTAACTAGATGTGAATTCTTGTCATATTAGTTATATAGAAAACATAAATTATAGATGGACAATAATTGTGAGCTCATGTGTTTTATGTCTAGAATACCCCCATATTTGTTAACATCTCTATATATTATTGTATACACATATTTATTGACATACCTATGTATTTTTAATATATTCTAGAATCTGCTATCACCATAAAAAGCACTGAGCCTTAGGAAGTCAGATAAATTATTGATTATGCCTTTGAAATGAATAGTTAAAATTGAGTAAAGTTTAGAACCCTCTGGTCATTGCTGTAGAGCAGCAATTTTCAACCTTTTTCATCTCATGACATACATAAACTAATTACTAAAATTCTGGGTCACGCTAAAAATTATTTATTTTGCTGATTAATCCATACCTATTGTGTTGGTTGTAATTTTTTTTGTTTGAAAAGAGGTCAGTGCTCCTGACTAAATAGTCAGGTATTGCCTGCACACAGGTAAGCCCACAGAGCTTTCAGACAAGAGCATGTGGCAGGCTCTGTTTGGGAAATTGTGCAAGCACTCAAAATAATTTCTTGAGGTACTGCATAGCCAAAAATAGTCGATAGCAGTGCCAGTTGAATAAATAGTAAACCAGGTTAAGAATAAGATGATTTTTTAGAAAAATCAATGTCTTACAGCTAATTATCTTTATGTATGGCTCAACCTTAATTTTTCTTTCTGACTTTGAATTTAAAATTAAAGTAACTAACAGTAAGTAACAATTGTTTTTTGAATAATGTGGTTTTAAAACTATTAAGCTTTTCTATTTTAGGCTACTTTTGCTTTTCAACATTTAGAATAAAAGAAAATTCCAAATTACTATTAGAACTGGAATATTATTTTTAGGCTAAATACCAATTTCTTTACTGTTGGTTGCTATTTTTTCAGCTAAATTCTTCTCCTAATAGGTATATGTCAGAATAAGATATGTTTTAAATGAGATAGCCTCTTAAATGAAAATCAATAGTGCATTTTTTATAAAGCAAAATAACTTTAAGAACTACTTCAGATCTTCTTTCTAAATGTAAACATTATTTTTAAAGGTCCTGGGAAATAATTTTGACTTTTTATTACCCAGTGGAATACTAAAAAGGTGTGGTAGTTATATTTGGTAATCGGTAGTCTATTAAATTTTCTCATTGAAATGCATCCAGTCATTAAATGGAAAATTCGCATCAGAAAATTTTGTACTTTAATACGTTTTATAAGTCAGCAACATGATTATATTTTTGTAACCTATTGCCATTTCCCTTTAGTCATTTTAGTCAAGCAAGAAATACTGTTTTGATTTCTGAATATTTGCTTATCTTTTCCTCCACCACAATCCATTCTTCTACACCATCTCCCCTATACATACATACATACATACATACATGGTGCACATGCACACACAACCACACACACAGATGTACACACTTGTATTGGAAATCATACTTTTTAAAAAATATTGCTTCTCCTGTGTTCCTAACTTTTGTTGATTTTTATACCATTTGTTGTCTCATTAACAGTTAACATATGCTAACATAACATGAAGCAACATGATAGGAAAAAACATAGATTATAGCTAGCTTTCAAATCTTGCCTCTGCCTCTTTCTATTATTGATATAGTGAACAAATACTTAACCATTCTGTGCCATAATGGAGACTACAGAATCCTTTTTGCAGATTGGAGGGTTTGCACATTAAAGCATTTATTATTGCAGCTGGTATTTCATAGCTCAGCAAAAATAATGTGTTAATACATCATGAACTGTGAAGAGTATGAGAATTTACCTTGTTAGCATTCCATGGATGTTGGCAGAAGACTTAAGACTGTGGAGTCAGAGACAAAGAACAGTTTGTTACATCAACAGCAATAGATTCCTGAGCCCAAATTCTCACAGGGCAATGTTAAGAGGGTCTAATACCTACATGCTTGATAGTTTGTGTTACTAGAGAAAAATCCTTAACTCAGGGAACACAATCTTTTTAAAGAGATAATAAGACTGACTTGCCTGCCTTTTCCCATTTACTATACTGTGCAGCAAATTAATCCATTTGCTTAAGAGGTAGACATTACCTCCATCTTCCAAGACACTGCATTATACAAATGACTTTGAAAAGATACTTGAAACAAAGGTGGTTGAATAGTACTTGTATCTTAGAGTGCTTAGTTTTACATTGTGACTGAAAGGACCATAAACACTAAATGAGAAACTCCTTACCTCACCTTACCTCAGCAGAACTCCTTACCTCACCTTACACCTCTATACTTGTTGCCTTTCTCTCAAATCTCCCAACAACCTTTGCATTTGTTCTTCCTCCCAGATTATCACCTAGCTAACTCCTTCCTATTTGAAATTCAACTTTAATCAAATCAGTGAGTAAAGCTTTATTGACAACCAAATGTAAAGTAGCTCCCCAGGCATTCCATCACATCACTCTGTGTTTTTCTAATAGTACTGTATTTATCAAATTTATTGTTTATTGCCTATCTTTGCTTTCTGCCCCACCCTATCACAAAGAATGTAAGCATGTTTTAGAGCTAGAAATATATCTTGTCTTTAAATAGTATCATGTGCTACTCAGTATCTCAGTAAGTATTTATTGGATGGATGGATTTAATTAATATTCTCTCTATGTTTTCTGTTCCCCTTTTCCTCTTATACTTTTCCTTTATTATTTTGATTAATAATATTAAATTTTATTATTTGATTTCTAATGAAAAACTTACAGTATTTCTAGGGTTAAAAATACTACAATAAAGGAGGAATTAACACCTTCCCCCAAATAAGATGAGCCACCTATTTGTTAAGTTTAATTATATACTTTTTTTCAATATTATTACAGAAATAATATTTATCTAATATTATTAAACTGCAATTAGATAACCTGTTTGGTTTGTTTGCCAACATGGAGAATACAAACTCCATGTTGTTTGTTGGAACTTAGAAAAATCCATGTTTACCTGCTAATTCCCACTAATGCAACATGAGAGGCATTTCTTGATTTGTATAGAACTTAGAAAATAAGAACTTAATTGGTCATATATCTATTGAGATCATTTTTTTTAATTTAATAAATCTTTATTGTTCAGATTATTACAATTGTTCCTCTTATTTTCCCCCTCCACCCGGTTTTCACCCCACCCTCTGCCCTTACCACCCCACGCACTGTCCTCATTCATAGGTGTAAGATTTTTGTCCAGTTTCTTCCCACGCCCTCCCACACACCCCCAAGAATTGTCAGTCCACTCCCTTTCTATGCCCCTGATTCTATTATATTCACCAGTTTGTTCTATTCATCAGATTTTTTTATTCATTTGATTTTTAGATTCACTTGTTGATAGATATGTATTTGCTGTTCATAATTTTTATCTTTACCTTTTTCTTCTTCCTCTTTTTAAAGAATACCTTTCAGCATTTCATATAATATTGGTTTGGTGTTGATGAACTCCTTTAGCTTTTTCTTATCTGTGAAGCTCCATTTCGCTCTATTGAGATCTTTTTATGGCTTGCATGTTATTTGTTTTGATGGGCGAAGAGCCTTCATTTAAAATGCCAAGTGTTTATGTAGTCATCCTTATGACACTTCTGCCTATGTGAGAAAAATTGTTAAATGATTATAGTGTAAAGGAGCTATTACAGATTTTCAGCTCATTTTTTTATTTGCTCAACTACTTTACTTGTATTCATTAGTTTACTTTGCAGAGGAGTTATAGACTTTCATACATCCACTAGATATTCTTTTGGGAATATATGTATTAAAACAGTTTTGATTTGTAATTTAAATGGTTTTTATTTTTAGTTTCTGTCTCCCTTCTCTTAGTTGATTTCACTAAGATGCAGGTGCTTTAAACATAACAGTTGTATTTATAGGTACAGGACACGATACATGATATTTAATAAGTGTTCATATCAAAAGATATGCTGATCTTTTAAAAGACTGGGTTACTAATATAATAAGTAACCATTATTTAAAAAATACTTAATCACAGTTCTACAGATTAATAATTCTCCATTTTTGTGCGTGGAATCACTGTGGTTAAAATTGATCATCTTTCAAAATTAATTTGTTATAGCAAGCATTAAAGGAAAATGTCAAAAAAAGAGAAGCAGAAGAAAAACAAAAACGTGCCAGAATTGCCCAAGAATTGGCAGAGAAAGAAAGACTTGAACGCCAACAAAAGAAAAAGCGCTTATTAGAAATGAAGACTGGTGAGTACTATCAAATTTGCTATTTATACTCTGTACAAGTAAGATTTATACTGGTTACTTTATTAGTAGTTGAATATACTTAAGTGAAAAAGGGAGATGTGACTATTTATTTGTGTTGGTAAATCGTAAAGCTGTCCATTTTTTATGGCTTTCCCCCTTTTTGTTTACTAACTCACAGTATTTTCATTCTAACTTTGGTTGTAGGTGATTTTGGTTCCAGATTTTCACATTTCTTTGACTACTATTTCAACAAACAATCTGTAATAATTTATGTCAGTTAATAAAGAACTGTAGGAAAATGGAAAACTCTATAGGCCAAATAATCGTCTTTCTTCAACAAAATACTATACCAAGGGAGAAAAAAAGTGATGGAGGGAAAACTAACTGATTAAAGAGACTAAAAAGATGTATCAACCAATTGCAATAAACAGAATTTAAGTTTTAGAGTGAGGCAAAAGTAGATTTATAGTTGTCATATGGAAAATAATATAATAATCTATACTAATAAAAGGATAATATGCTAATTAGAACTGGGCATCCTCCTGACGAAGCTGGTCCAGAGCAAAGCTGCCCAGGTCCCTGGTGCCTGCTGGGTGCCAGAGGGAAGCTGGTGCCTGCAGCTGGGGAAAGGAAGGCCTACTCTTGCACAAATTTTCATGCATGGGGCCTCTAATTAATAAATAATGATTCAAGAATGAACTGTGTTTTGCTTATTCACAACTGTAAGTCTACTTTTGTCCTACTCAGTATATTCCAATTCAAACAAATGTAGGAAAAAACAGTCTGAAATTTTTGAATACTTTTTATTTTTTCTTATAGACATGATAATGTTGTATGTTTCAAAGTATCTTTTAGAGACTCGCTGAAATTTTATAGATGAAAAGAAACTATGTTTGGAATTTCAGTTAAAATAGTCTAGTATGACTGTAAAGTACATGGGTGTAAAGATGAAACAAAATAGGCTATAAGTAATAATTACTAAAGTTGGGTGATGGGAACTTGGAGGGAAGAATTTGTTTACTACATTATTTTCTCTACTTTGGGATATTTATAGTTTGACTTTGGGTGGTGGACACACAATGCACTGTACAGATCGTATATCATAGAAATTTACACTTGAAACCAATATCTTATTAACCAGTGTCACCCCAATAAATATAATTTTTAAAAATAGCTCTTAGAAAAAGGTTAAAAAGAAAAAAAATAGCAGAATTACAGCTTTAGACAACTAGATATGTATATATTCCAAAGCTAAAAGATACCACAAAGTTAGAAGCAAAAGAATTAAGTAAATTGTAGTTATATTTCACCCCCTGAAAATTCTGGTTCTTCTACCTCCAAGCCACTAAGGACTACAGAAACCTTTAATTAAAATCCATCAACTTTACTGCTAAATTACCATGGTTTACAATTCAGGGCTGCATATTCACCTAAAGTTTCTCTGGGGATACACAGAGATGCCTTCTTGCCTTCTCTCCTTTCATTTTTACAGACATATTTTACCTTTAATAAAGCAAACTGAGTACCTTTTAATGTATCTCAACATGTTTCTTCTATGGGGAAAAATTCATCTAAACACAATTTTTTAAGAGTACACTTGAAATTCAGGAAGTGTTCTCTTATTAAGATATAAACAAAAATGGAGATCAGGAAGGTTTAGCATTGATTTTTTTAAAATATGTTTCTGAAAGTCATTTTAAAATAATCTATTACTGCCCAGTTTACCAAACATTCTGGTATTTGAACATTAGCTCATTTAGTGTTGGTTAAAGAGTCATCTAGACAATTCCTCATGCAGATTGCTGTACTGTTTGCTATGGGTTTTGCCTGAGGATCTGTCATACAGAGCTTCTTAACAATTCTCTTAAGTTAAAACATTTTAATGAGATTTCAAATCCAATATAATCTTAATAATGATTTTATTTAAACTTACATTTCTCCTGATGTAAACTTCAATTTCATGAATAAAGTTTGTTTTTTTCCAGTTTTAATATAATACTTTTGTATTCTAGAAAACACCAAAAAAGTAGTAGGTCTCAAGACCATCACCCTATAATCTTCCTATCCAAAGAATTACTATTAATATTTTGGTACATATTTCTTATAGTTTTAATTTTTTCTGCCTTTTAATAATAGCTATATGAGCCTAGTGAATATGCACAATATAGTCTTGCTTTATCTTGCTGAATGTTCCATGTTGTTATTAATTATGATTCTTAATATCTATGTCATTGCATCCACTTTGTTATGTTATTTCAAACTGAACTTGCATTGGTCAGTAATGAGGTTAGAAATAATACTTATTTCCACCTATTCAAAGCAATAAATAAAGATATGCATAAATAATTGAAAATGTAACTATTAGGATATGCAATCAAAAGGGTAGATATTTTTAAGACTTTTGATACATGTTGCCAGTTGATACCCAAAAGTAGTCTAATTTCACCAACTTTTAACATTAATTTATAAATGTTCTTTGCTTGAGTATTCTCATTTTTTAAAGATTTTTGTTAATATTGTAGGTTAAAAAGTTTGTTCTCGTGTATTTCTTTGATTACTACTGAGGTTGGACAATTTTCAAGTATTTATAGTCTATTTGTATTTATTCTTTTTGAATTGTGCTTTTTTAGTCTTTTTTTTTTATTGATTTACCCAAGTTAGTTCATTAGGTATTAATATTTACCTTTTAAGTATGTTTTCTCAATTTAGCTTTTTATTTTTCTATCTTGACATAAAAAGTGTTTCATTTTTGTTATGCTTTGTTATAATCTTTGCTTTTGTGATTTTTTTTATCATCTTAAAATTTAAAAAGTCATTCAACAATTTTAAATCCACTTCAAGTTTTTTCTAGTTTCAATTTTTATGATACTATTTTATTGTAATTCTTTATTAATCATTAATATATTTAACACATAGATTTTAATAAAGTAGGGTTTTTTTATGAATTTTATCAAAACTTTTCTAATATTTAACCATCAATTATAGTTAATAATTGGCTTATGTTGGTTTCAAATAGGTAATATTCTCTGGAAGAATATTCTTCAAAGGATAGTTGGGTAACATTGATTTATATTAATTATATTCAATGAATACTTCAAAATAATGTCTTTAAAATAGTGTATATTAGGTGCAACTATTTAAATAGATTTAATCAAAGTCACTTAATGCAAGATAAGACCTTTGATATTAAGAAAGCTAAGAGATAGTAAGCTATTTTGAAACATTTTCTCTCTTTTAAAAAACATTTGAAAAGCCCTAGCCAAGTGGCTCAGTTGGTTGAAGCATTGTCTCATACACAAAAAGATGGCACGTTTGATTTCTGGTCAGAGCACATACCTAAGTTGTGGGTTTGATGCCCAGTCAGAGCATGTACGTGAGGCAACCAATTGATGTTTATATCTCACATTGATGTGAGTGTGTGTGTATGTGTGTATGAGTATGTCTCTCGTTCTAAAATCATTTAAAACACACCCTTGGGTAGGGATTAAAAATTTAAAAAAAACACAATGCTTGAACATCTTAGAAATGAACTTTGACCTTTTCTTTTTACACTGGAATTTTAAAGATTATAGGGATATATATTCTAAATTTCATAGTACCAAACATGTAATTTAATCACCAAAGTGAAAAATTTATAAATGACGATTATTCTGAATAGTCTTTAGTTTTCATTTAAATATAATACAATTATTAACATAGAAGTAGTTACTCTTTTAATATTAATGTAGCTGCTATAAGTCAAATATATTATTATTTGTTGATAATCTTTTTTCATATTTAAAAACAGTACAAATATGCAGTCGTATTTTCCTTTCCATGTTATATGTAGAATATGCTTTATGCCAAATCATGATTTTTATAATATTTGGAGGCTTTATGAAGTAGAAGTTGCAAAGGAGTATGTCTACTTAGTATTCACTAGTGAAAATATTCTTAGGCAATTTTTGACATTTAAAAAGAAATTTATTTTGTTGCTGAGAGTATTACAGATGTCCCTTATTCTCCCCACTTTGCCCTTCTCCACTCTTCTCCCACCCCATCCCAGGCCTTCATCTGTCTGTTGTCAGTATCCATGGGTTATGAGTAATTGGTACTTCTAAATTCCTTTACTTTTTTCATCTTTCCCCTTACCTCCTGCCCATCTGGGAACCATCAAAATGTTCTTTGTATCTATAAGTCTGTTTCTATTCTGTTAGTTCATTTATTTTTATTTTTAGATTGATTTGTTGCCATTTTATTGTTCCTATTTTTTATCTTTTCAATTTCTTCTTCTTAAAGAAGACCCTTTAACATTTCCTGTAATTCTGATTTGGTGGTGATGAATCCTTAGCTTTTCCTTATCTGGAAAGCTCTTTATCTGCACTTCAAATTTAAATGATAGCTTTGCTTGATAGAGTAATCTTTGTTGTAAGTTCTTGCTCTTCATCACTTTGAATATTTCTTGCCACTCCCTTCTGACCTGCAAAGTTCCTGTTGAGAAATCAGCTGAGAGTTGTATGAGTGCGTCCTTGTAGGTAACAAACTGCTTTTCTTTTGCTGTTTTTTAGATTCTTCCTTTTTCTTTAACCTTTGGCATTTTAATTATGGTGCATCTTGGTGTGGGCCCCTTTGGGTTCCTCTTGTTTGGGACCTTTGTGATTCCAGAATTTGTATGTTTTATTTCTTTTACAAATTAAGGAAAGTTTTCTGTCATTATTTTTTCAAATAGGTTTTTAATTTCTTGGTTCCCCTCTTTTTTTTCTGCCACCCCATGATGTGAATATTGGTATGCTTGAAGTTGTCTGAGATGCTTCTTATACTATCTTCATATTTTTGGATTATTTTATTTACTTGTTTGTTTGTTTGTTTGTTTGTTTTTGCTGTTCTAATTGGGTGTTTTGTTTTTGGATTTTTTGTTTTGTTTTGTTTTATGGTTTTTTTTTTTTTTTTTGTGTGTGTGTGTGTGTGGGTGTGTGTGTGTGTTTGCTTTTTTGTATTCCAAATTCTTGATTTGATTCTCAGCATCCTCTACTGTAAATTATTCTTTATTTTATTTCATGTATGCTTAATTTCTGACTGGATCTTTTTTATTTTAATGATGTTCTCACTAAGTTCCATAAGTTCTCAGTAAGTTCCTTGAGCATCCTTATAAGCCATTATTTTAAACTCTGTATCTGATGGTTTCCTTTCTTCCATTTTATGTAGCTATTTTCTGGAGATTTCTCATGTTTGTTTGTTTGTTTGTTTGTTTGTTTGTTTGTTTGTGACATGGTCCTTTGTGTCTGCATTTTGGCTGCTTCCCTATCTTTGCTTCTATGTGTTAGGTGGAACTACTAGGTCTCTTGGAATTGGTAGAGTGGCCTTGTGTAGTGGCCCAGTGACACAGCCTCTCCAGATACCTGAGTTGGAAAATCAAAGAGTGCCTGTGTATGAGCTATGTGTACTGTTCTATTGTAGTTGTGCCTTGGTTGATGTTGGTATCACTGGGAGGGATTGACCCCAATGCCAATTGGTTGTGAGGACCAGTTTCAACTATAGCAGAAGAGCTGCTGTGCAGAAGCCTATCCTATGACGCAGGACTTACCTCAGTGGGGCTTTGGTGCTCACTGAGTCTACCCCTTGAGTATGTCACTCATGCTGGTGATAGGGATGTAATCCAGTATGGTCAAAGCTGACCACTGAGTGCACTGGCTCTGGAGCCTCCTTGGAGGTGCAAAGTCAACCACTTCCTGTGCCCTGCCTGGGGCCACACAGAATTCGCTACAAAGCAATCTACAGATGGCTGCTATTTGTGTTGATCTTGAACATGCCCAGGAGAGGCCAGGCTCTGAACCTTATTGAGAGGGACCACTTATTGATAGGTATGGGGCATGCTGTTGCTTGTTAGAGAGATTTTTAGGAAAGTCTGAATTATAAAGCAAGAGTGTCCAGTTGTATGGAAAAGCCACTGGAAATTGTTTGGATTAACCTGCACGTACAGAGGGGAGGAATCTCAGGGAATCACCAGAGTAGGACAAAAAGTTTTATGTAAGTTAATGGATAATTAGATATGGTGCCTGGATTATATCCCTACCACCAGATATGGTGCTTGCTTGCCAGCTCTGTGGCAGGCAGGGCTCAGCAAAGGAACAGTGGCTTCTGCCAGCATTTCTCTCTGGGAGAAAAGTGTTTCCCCTTCAGCTCTCCTGATTCCAGACAAGTTTCAAGCTGTTGCCCCAGAGCTGGAGCTCCGAGGATGTCAGTCAGAGTAAGACCGTGTACTGGCCCTTTAAGGAGAACTGTGTGGTCCAGTAGCCTCCCGGTCACTCAGCCATAACCCCTGCTAGTTTTTATAGCCACAGTTGTGGGACTTCTCTTCCTGGTACTGGAATCCTGGGTTGGGTGCCTGGTATGGGACAGGGACCCTTCACTCCTCAGGGAAACTTCCACAGCCAAGATATCCCGCCTGATTTTAAACCACCTCATGTGTACGTGGGACCAGCCAGTTCTTCGATTCCACCCCACATCTCTGTTCCTCCTACCAGCTCAATGTGCTCTTAAATTCCCAAGTTGTAGGACTTACATTCAGTTAGATTTCAGGTTATTCTGAATGATGTTTTTTCTGTATTTTAGTTGCAGTTTTGATGTGGCTGTGGGAGGTGGTGAGTTCCGGGGTTTACCTATGCTGCCATCTTGACTGGAACCTCAGTGGGGTTTTTTTGTTTCCTTTTAATTCTCACTGAGGATTCCTTTTCCATTGCTTTTCAGAGAGAGTGGAAGGGAGGGAGAAAAAGCAGGGGCAGAGAGAGACATTGATATGAGAGAGTTATATCGACTGGCTGCCTCCTGCACTTGTCCCAACAGAGAGAGGGGAGTGAACTCACAACCCAGGTACTTTCCCTTGACCAAGAATTGAACCTACGACCCTTTGGTATGAGGGCCGACACTTTTCCCACTGAACCATACTAACCAGGGCCAGACCTCAGTTTTGTTTTTGTTTTTGTTTTTAATATATATTTTATTAGTTTCAGAGAGGAAAGAGAGAGAAATAAAAACACCAATGATGAGAGAGAATCATTGATCAGCTGCCTCCCGCACACCCCCCACTATGGATGGAGCCTGCAACCTGGGCATGTGCCCCTGACCAGAATTGAACCTAGGACCCCCAGTCCTCAGGCCGACACTCTATCCACTGAGCCAAACAAGCCAAGGCCAGAATCTCAGTTTTTGACACTTTTAACAGATCACTGAACTTGATGAATTTCTGAAATTTGACAAATACTGTCTTCACACATTGTATTATTATGAAAAATACAAATGCTGTGGTCTTCTAGCATTATTTTATTGGTATAGAAAAGAAATTTAATAGCTCAACCACTTTTGTTTCTTTTTTTTGATCAACAAATAGGTTTTTTTCTGAATGCTCATGTACAGTAATAAATAAGGGTAAAAAAGATCTCTGCTACAATGAAGTTATAAATTCTAATAAATGAATCAGACAAACTTGTATAATACAGATTATAAAAAGTTATATGAAATTAAATAAGACAGGATAATAACATGGAGATGGATACTAGTTGGAATGGCAACTGGTGGCAACAAAATTTGTTCTTAGAGAACTAAGTTGAATATTAATAAATACCAAATGTGCTAATTTAAAATATTGGTAATATAAAACTACTTAAAAATTGACAGGAAAACCAGTCATTTTTGTATAGACCATTGTACAGTTGACCCTTGAACAACACTAGAATTCGGGCCCTGATCCCATGCAGTCAAAATTCCTCCTGTAATTTTTGACTCCTCATTATCTTAGTTGTCACTCAGTATCTGCAGGAGATTGATTCCAGGACCTTCACAGATACCAGTGTCCATAGATGCTGACATTCCCTATTAAAAAATGGTGTAGATCAATGCATACAGTTGGCTCTTTGCTACCATGCACCTATAAGTGGACCCACACAGTTGTTGTTTAAGGTCAGCGCTACCACTCTTAACTTTCTAGAATTGGTCAGCCTAGCTTTCCTATGCTTAAAACAAAAATGTAGAAGGTATTAAATTGTTGAATTTACAATATTTTGTCACTTTCTGGACCAGGGACTTTTTGTTCCACCTTATTTTATTTTATTTTTTTATGTAGGACATGCACACCTAAATGAGAAAAGAAAATATTTTTTTTAAATATATTTTATTGATTTTTTACAGAGAGGAAGGGAGAGAGGGATAGAGAGCTAGAAACATCAATGAGAGAGAGACATCGATCAGCTGCCTCCTGCACACCCCCTACTGGGGATGTGCCCACAACCAAGATACATGTCCTTGACCGGAATTGAACCCAGAACCCCTCAGTCTGCAGGCCAACACTCTATCCACTGATCCATAACCCCACAGAGAACTTTCTTCTATATATTTTTATTTATTTCAGAGAGAAAGGGAGAAGGAAAGAGCAGTAGAAACATCAGTGATGAGAGAGAATCACTGTTTGGCTGCCTCCTGAACAGCACCCATTGGGGATTGAGCCAGCAACCCAGGAATATGTCACTGAGTGGAATTGAACCTGGATCCTTCAGTCTGCAAGCCAAAGTTTTATCCACTGAACCAAACCAGCTAGGATGGGAGCTTCCTTCTATATATTTTCATGACTTTACTATTTTTACCATACAAATTAGAGCTACCTTTTTAGACAGATGTTCACACTCTTCTTCTCTCACCACCTGTGGTAGTAGAGTAAACTAAATCCCTGCTCATTCTTACCCATCATCAATAATTTCTTGTCTTTGTCAAGGAAGCAGGCAACTATTTTCAAGTCTAATATTTCTATCACTATTATTTCAGAATGTGATTTTTGTTAATAGAGTGGAAATAAAAGAATAGTAGACTAAATTTTTCTAAGAAGAAAAACAAAGCATTGAAAATTCTTTTGAGCAATAAAATTAAGAAAGTACAGAATCTCATGTTAAAAGGGCATTTCTCTCATTTTTGTTTTCTCTAAAAATGATGAACCTGGAGGTTTCTTAAGTATGTACATATAAAATTTTGGCTACTTGTGTTGAATAATTTGATATTATATTAAATATACAAGCCAATTAACTACATTTTCATGTTGTCTTTATTTAATCTGTATGTGAATTTTGAATAAATTTTCAGAGGTTGATATTTAAATTTGAATTATTTTAATTTATAAGACATTCAAAGTGTTAAATGTCTGATGTAGAAACCAGTAAGTATAGACACTAGTATTTTTTTATTTAAAGTGCCTAGCTATCCTTATGTTTAATCATTTCTAGTAAGACAAATAGTAATAGCAGTTTTATGTGATCATGTACAAGGTTTTCGAAACTGCCTTTCTATTTCTTAATCATGGAAGTGAATAGGGCATTTGATAATACCATTCAAATATTATGCTTCAAGACTTCCTGAGTATGTAAGTTGATTCACATAATTTTTAAATAGCACATCAGAATGGCCTTGAAATGGACCCAGTGTTGTATAATTATGTTTTGTGAGGAAGTAAATAAGAGCTTATTTAATGGAGCAATAAAAACTATATGAGTAGTTCCTATATTTTAGTCTTTAGGTTACAAATTGTTTATTATTTATTAGATTTAAATGTTTAATTTGGTGCAAGTTCAGTCTATTAAATAAAAAGATAATTAGCTTTTAGAAATCTGTTGTTTACCCACATGGCCTAAACTGCTCCTTTGTTTTCCATTCTGCAATTTAGGATAACTAAGCAATTAGGCCTCCATTTTAGAGGAAATGCATATTACATAAATACTACTTGGGAATGTCTGCCAGTCTCAACAGATAGCAATTAATGTGTATACTTGCTTTCATAAAGGCTTTGACAATTACCTTGTCCTTTTCAGATAACATAAAACTTAGATTATTTCCCATAATTGAGTATATTCTAGTTTTATGCAGTAGTGCTTTCAGTTTTCTAGCATTATTGCCAATTGATGCAAGTATATAGGCCAGTGGTTTTAATCATTTCTCTATTTAGGAGAATATAAAAAATTAAATTGCATTGGTTTTGATATTTTTTTTTCTTATCCCAGTTTTTTTGGAATAGTAATACTACTACTGCTACTACTACTACTACTATTAGCAGCACCATCCCATACTATTACTGCTACACTACCATTGATCACATATTATTTGCCAGGCTCCATATGTGTTCATTATTGCATGTGATGCTTACAACAAATTTAAACTATTCTTATCAAAGACTAATTTCTTTGTACGTGGTCACAGATTTAGTTAGCAAATAAGCCTGTACTCAAGTTTTCTGACCAGATGTCATATTTTTAACTATTGTGCTATTATTATTTACTACTGATGATTTAAACATCGTGAAGAGGAAAAGGACCAAAACTAATTTTAGTAATTAGTAATTGACACTAGGTATACCTATGTATGGAGGTTGAAAATTATCTTCCCTGCTAACCTTTGAGAGGGACAACTATCTCTTTGGTACTATATTCAGTGCTAAACTAGATAGTTTCTTCTTTTGGAACATTTGGAAGAATTGCCAAGTTAGAAACTTGCTTCAGGTTCCATTTTGATTCTTTTGCTTATTCAAAAATTTATTCCAGTGCCCAAAACTAGGAGGATAATATCAGCAATACCCTTCCTCTCTTAAAAGAGGGATTTCTCAATGGTAGTTCTGGGCCCAAAACAGCTGAATAGTTCGGAAGAGGATGGAAACGTCTTCTGTATTTTTATCATTTGATGCAGGTTAAAAGTTAAGGAACCACAGAATTTAGAATATACTAGTTTGGGAAGGGGCACAAACACCTTACTATGATATGTTCAGGGACAAGTACCCACAGCAGACACACCCCTACCATCACCAGATCCACCATGGAACAATTTTTTTAAATTAAAAAAAAATTATCATTAAAAGTATTACATATGTCCTTTTTCCCCCATTGACTCCTTATAATCCACCCTCACCCTAGGCCTCCACCACCCTATTGTTTGTGTCTATGGGTTATGCATATATGCATGCAACTCTCAGTTACTTTCAATAATATTTCATATTGGTTTCAACAGTACAGCATAATGATTAGACAACCTTATACTTTACTAAGTGTTTCCCCTGATATTTCCACTACTCACCCTACATGGTTATTGCAATATTATTGACTTTACATTCCATAACTATTTTGTGACTACCAATTTGTACCCATAATTCTTTCATCTCTTTCTTCCAGTCCCCCAATTTTCCTTCCCTCTAGCAACTGCCACTCTACTCTGTTTCTCTGAGAAACAGATGTTTGTTTCTTTGTTTATTCATTTATTTATTGCTTTTTTATGCTTTTTATTGTTGACAGTATTATTCTATATATATAGATGAATTCATATGTTATTTGTCTTTCTCTGACTGATTTATTTCTCTGGGCATAATACCCTCTAGGTCCATCCATGCTGTCACAAATGGTAAGATTTCATTTTTTTGTTTGGCCAAGTATTATTCCATTGTATATATATACCAGAGCCTTTTTTTCCACTTGTCTTTTGGTGGTTAGGTTGCTTCTGTAGCTTAGCTATTATAAATAATGCTGCAGTGAACATAGGGGTGCATATATTGTTTTAAATTAGTGTTGTAATTTTTTTTATTTTAATAAATTTTTATTGTTCAGATTATTACAATTGTTCCTCTTTTGTTCCAACTAGCTTCCACCCTACCCTCTGCCCTTACCTCCCCCCTTTGACCTCATCCATAGGTGTATGATTTTTGTCCAGTCTCTTCCTGCACCCCCCTCACCACTTGCCCCCTGAGAGGGAGTCTACTCCCTTTCTATGCCCTAATTCTATTATATTCACTTGTTGATAGATATGTATTTGTTGTTCATAATTTTTACCTTTACTGTTTTCTTCTTCTTCCTCTTCTTGAAGAATACTGTTCAGCATTTCATATAATACTAGTTTGGTATTAATAAACTCCTTTAGTTTTTCTTATCTGTAAAGCTCTTTATCTGCCCTTCAATTCTGAATGATAGCTTTGCTGAGTAGAGTAATCTTGGTTGTAGGTTCTTGCTATTCATCACTTTGAATATTTCTTGCCATTCCCATCTGGCCTGCAAAGTTTCTGTTGAGAAATCAGCTGATAATCATATGGGTGCTCCCTTGTAGGTAACTAACTTTTTCTCTTGCTGCTTTTATTTTATTTTATTTTATTTTATTTATTTATTTATTTATTTATTTATTTATTTATTTATTTATTTATTTTATTGTATTACATATATACATGTCTCCCCATTGCTCCCCTTCTCTCCCAGGCATATCCCAACCCCCCAGTGTCTATGTTCATTGGTTATGCTTATATGCATAGATACAAGTCCTTTGATTGATCTCTTATCTACCCCACCTCTCCTTAATCTTCCCACTATAATTTCACAGTCTGTTTGATGCTTTACTGCCTCTGTATCTATCCTTTTGTTCATCAGTTTACAATGTTCTTTATTATCCACAAATGAGGGAGAGCATGTGGTGCTTCTCCTTCATTGACTGGCTTATTTCACTAAGCATAAGGCTCTCCAGTTCCAACCAGGTTGCTGCAAATGGTAAGAATTCCTTCTTTTTAATGGCAGCATTGAATTCCATTGTGCAGATGTACCACAGTTTTCTTATCCACTCATCTGCTGACGGGCACCTAGGCTGTTTCCAAATTCTAGCTATTGTAAATTGTGCTGCTACGAACATAGGAGTGCATAAATCCTTTCTGATTGGTGTTTGTAATTTCTTAGGATATATTCCTAAGAGTGGGATTGCTGGGTCAAATGGGAGATCCATTTTTAGTTTTTTAAGAAAACTCCTTACTGTTCTCCACATGGCTGCACCAGTCTGCATTCCCACCAACAGTGAACAAGGGTTCCTCTTTCTCCACATCCTGGCCAACACTTGTCCTTTGTTGATTTGTTGATGATTGCCATTCTGACTGGTGTAAGATGGTATTGCATTGACCTTTTGATTGGCATCTCTTGGATAATTAGTGATTTTGAACATGTTTTCATGTGTCTCTTGGCCTTCCTTCCGTCATCTTTCGAAAAGGTTCTATTTAGGTCCGTTGCCCATTTTTTTTATTCGATCGTTTATCTTTTATTAAGTTGTATAAGTTGGCTGTGGATGTTGGAGATTAAACCTTTATCAGTGATAACATTGGCAAATATGTTCTCCCATGTAGTGGTCTTTCTTGTTGTTTTATTGATGGTTTCTTTTGCTGTACAAAAGCTTTTTATTTTGATGTAGTCCCATTTGTTTATTTTTTCTTTAGCTTCCATTGCCTTTGGAGCAGTATCAGAGAAGAAGTTCTTTCGGAATATATCTGAGATTGTGCTGCCTGTGGATTCCTCTAGTATTTTTATGGTTTCCCTTCTCATGTTTAAGTCCTGTATCCATTTTGAGTTCATTTTTGTATTTGGTGTAAGTTGGCTGTCCAGTTTCATTTTTTTGCATGTATCAGTCTAATTTTCCCAACACCATTTGTTGAAGAGGCTATCTTGACTCCATTGTATGTTCATGCCTCCTTTGTCAAATATTAGTTGAGCATAGTGGTTTGGGTGGATATCTGGATTCTCTATTCTATTCCATTGGTCTATATGTCTGTTCTTGTGCCAGTACCAGGCTGTTTTGAGAACAGTTGCTTTGTAATATAGCTTGAAATCTGATATTGAGATCCCACCTACTTTCTTCTTCTTTCTCAGAATTGCTGTGGCTATTCGTGGTCTTTTTTTGTTCCAGATGAATCTGTGAAGAATACTTTCTAGGTCTGTGAAATACGTCGTTGGTATTTTAATGGGTAGTGCATTGAATCTATACATTGCTTTGGGTAGTATGGACATTTTAATGATGTTGATTCTCCCAATCCATGAGCATGGTATGCTCTTCCATCTGTTAACATCTTCCTCTATCTCTTTTTTCAGTGTCCTGTAGTTTTCAACATATAGGTCTTTTACCTTCTTAGTTAGGTTTATTCCTAGGTATCTTAATTTTTTTGGTGCGATGGTAAATGGGATTGCTTTTTGAGTCTCTCTTTCTGTAATTTCACTATTAGTGTACAGAAATGCCACAGATTTCTTGGCATTAACTTTGAATCGTGCTACATTGCTGAATTCATTTATTAAGTCAGTTAGTTTTGAGATGGAGTCCTTTGGGTTTTTTTATGTACAGTATCATGTCATTTCCAAATAAGGACAGCTTAACTTCTTCTTTTCCAATTTGGATGCCTTTTATTTCTCCTTCTTGTCTAATTGCAATGGATAATAATTCCAGTACTATGTCAAACAGGAGAGGTGAGAGTGGGCATCCCTGTCTTGTTCCTGTTCTTAGGGGAAATTGTTTTAGCTTTTCCCCATTGAGTGTGATGTTAGCTGTGGGTTTATCATATATGGCTTTTATGATGTTGAGGTATGATCCTTCTATTCCCACTTTGCTGAGAGTTTTTATCAATAAAGGGTGTTGGATTTTGTCAAATGCTTTTTCTGCATCAATTGATGACTATGTGTTTTTTATCTCTCAATTTGTTTATGTGATGTATCACGTTTATTGATTTGCGGATATTGTACCATCCCTGCATTCCTGGGATGAATCCTACTTGGTCATGGTGTATGATCTTTCTGATGTACTGCTGGATCCGATTTGCTAGAATTTTGTTGAGGATTTTGGCATCTATGTTCATGAGGGATATTGGCCTATAATTCTCTTTTATTGTGTTGTCTTTATCTGGTTTTGGTATTAGGGTGATGGTGGCTTCATAGAAAGTGTTTGGAAGTGTTCCTTCTTCTTGAATGTTTTTGAATAGTCTGAGGAAGATAGGTTTTAATTCTTCCTTGAATGTTTGGTAAAACTCTCCTGTGTAGCCATCTGGTCCCGGACTTTTAGCTTTTTGATGACTGTTTCAATTTCCTCCATACTTATTGGCCTATTGAGATGTTTAGATTCTTCCTGATTGAGTTTTGGAAGGTTATATTTTTCTAGGAATATATCCATTTCTTGCAGGTTGTCCAATTTGTTGGAATAGAGTTGTTCATAGTATTTTTTAACAGTCCTTTGTATTTCAGCAGGGTCTGTTGTTATTTCTCCTCTTTCATTTCTGATTTTGTTTATTTGGGTCTTCTCTCTTTGCTTCTTGGTGAGCCTGGCTAGGGGTCCATCAATCTTGTTTATTTTTTCAAAGAACCAGCTCTTGGTTTTGTTGATCTTTTGAATTGTTTCTTTGGTCTCCATGTTGTTTATCTCCACTCTGATCTTTACTATCTCTTTCCTTCTGTTTACACTGGGCTTTTCTTGTTGCTCTCTTTCTTGTAGCTCTTTGAGTTGTAGGGTTAGGTAATTTATTACCCTTGTTTCCTGTTTTTTGCAGTAGGCTTGTAGGGCTATGAACTTCCCTCTCAAGACTGCTTTCACTGTGTCCCATAAATTTTGTATTGTTGTGTTGTCATTGTCATTTGTTGTCATGATGTTTTTTATTTCTTCCTTGATCTCTTTGGTTACCCAGTCATTGTTTAATAGCATGCTGTTTAGTCTCCATGTGTTTGATTTCTTTGCATTGTTTTTATTGTAGTTGATTTCTAGTTTTATGCCACTGTGGTCTGAGAAAATGCTTGATATGATTTCTATCTTCTTGAATTTGAAGAGACTACTCTTATGACTCAACACATGATCTATCTTTGAAAATGACCCATGTTCACTAGAGAAGAATATATATTCTGTGGCTTTGGGGTGAAATGTTCTGAAGATGTCAATTAATTCCATCTGGTCTAGTGAGTCATTTATGATTGATGTTTCTTTACTGATTTTTTGTTTAGAGTATTTGTCCAATGGTGACAGTGGGGTATTAAAGTCTCTTACAATGATTGTATTGCTGTCAATCTCTCCCTTAATATCCTCTAAGACTTTTCTTATGTATTTAGGTGCTCCTATATGGGGTGCATATAGGTTTACCAGAGTTATTTCTTCTTGTTGGATTGTTCCCTTTAGTATTATGAAGTGGTCTTCTTTATCTCTTGTTATGTCCTTCACTTTGAAATCTAATTTTTCAGATATAAATATTGCAACCTCAGCTTTTTTTTCATTTCCATTTGCCTGAAATACCATCTTCTATCCCTTCACCTTCAATCTGTGTGCATCTCTTTTCCTTAGGTGGGTTTCTTGCAGACAGCAGATATATGGATCATGTTTTCTTATCCAATCGGTTGCTCTATGTCTTTTGATTGGAGCATTTAATCCCTTTACATTTAAAGTTATTATTGATAAATACTTATCTGTTGCCATTTTTAGTCCTTACCCCCGAGTTCCTTCTTCGCTTCCTCTTTCTTTTTATTTCAGCAGACCCTTTTACATTTCTTGCCTTGCTGGTTTGGTGGTAATATATTCCCTTAGTCCTTTTTTGTCTGTGAAGCTTCTGATTTCACCTTCAATTTTGATTGAGAGTCTTGCAGGGTATAGTATTCTTAGATTCAGACCCTTCCTTTGGATGACTTTGTATATTTCATTCCATTCCCTTCTGGCCTGATGAGTTTCTGTTGAGAAATCAGTAGCTAGTCTTATGGGGGTTCCTTTGTAGGTAACTTTCTTTCTCTCTCTGGCTGCTTTTAAGATTCTTACTTTGTCATTGGTGTTTGCCAATTTAATTATAATGTGCCTTGGTGTCGGTTTGTTGGGGTTAATTTTGCTTGGAACTCTGTGAGCTTCTTGGATTTGTGTGGGTTTTTTCTTTCCTATATTGCGGAAATTTTCTGTCATTATTTCTTCAAACAGGTTCTCTAATCCTTGTTCAGTTTCCACTCTCTCTGGAACCCCAATTATGTGGATGTTGTTTTGTTTCATGTTATTTCAAAGTTCCCTTAGGCTCTCCTCTTGCTTTTTAACTTTTTTTTCTAGGAGCTGCTGTACTTGGGTATTTTTTCCTCCCGTGTCTTCTAGCTCACTGATGCGATCCTCTGCTTCTTCTAGTTTACTTTTGATGCTTTCTATTGAGTTATTTATAACAGTGATGTCATTTTTCATTTCTTCTTGATTATTCTGCACCTCCTCTAGGTTCTTCTGCATTTCTTCTTGCTGCTTCTTCATCTCCTCTTGCGTCTTCTTCATTTACTCTTGGCTCTTACTCACATTGTCGATTTTGTCTTCCATTCTTTTCATCCACCTTATGATCATTTCTCTGAACTCTTTCTCTGGCAGGCTTATTTCTGCTTCTATTTCGTTTACTTCTTTTTCTTGTGAAACCTGCCTTTCTGTTTTATGTGGGCTGTTTCTTTTTCTTCCCATGGTCTTTCTTCTCCGGGTGTCTGGTTATGCAATTCTCTCTCCTACGTTGATTGAAAGGCACAAACTACAACACGACCAGGTACAGCACACAAGGCACTTATCCCAGGCGAAATCTGACCTTTCTGTGTGCCATGTGGATCTCTGAATCCGCCGCGTGTCTGCGCCTATTGAAGAACAGTGTTCTGGGTCCCCGGGTCCCCGGCTGCTCGGTGGGTGCCCCAGCCGCAGGTTTCACACCGCCGCAGATATCCACCTCCCTCTGCAAGATGGCGTGATCTCCTCTTGTTGCTTTTAATATTCTCTCTTTGTCTTTTGCTCTTGGTATTTTAATTATGATGTGTCTTGGTGTGGAGTCCTCTTTGAATTCCTTTTGTTTGGGGTTCTGTGTGCTTTCTGGACTTGTAAATCTATTTCTTACACCAGGTGGGGGAAGTTTTCAGTCATTATTTCTTCAAATAGGTTTTCAGTATCTGGCTCTCTCTCTTCTGGCACCCCCATAATTCTGATGTTGGTACTCTTGAAGTTTTCTCAGAGGCTCCTTACACTATCTTTACATTTTTGGATTCGTTTTTCTTTTTGCTTTTCCAGTTTTTTTTTTTTTTTTTTTTGCTTCTTTGTATTTCAAATCTTTGATTAGATTCTTGCTTTCCTTTAGTCTGCCGTTAGGTCTTTGTATAATATTTTTTTATTTCAGTCAGTGTATGTTTAATTTCTAGTTGGTCCTTTTTCATTTCTAGTTTGTCCTTTTTCATCTCCTCTTGGGTCTCACTAAATTTATCCTTTTTTTTTTCTAGGAAATTCTTGAAAAACCTTATAACCGTGGATTTGAACTCTATATCCAGCCGTTTGTTTTCCTCCATTTCTTTTGTTTGTGATCTGTTCCTTTGTCTCCTCATTTTCGCTGCTTCCCTGAGTTGGTAGAGTAGCTTTGTGTGCTAGGTGTCCTATGTGGCCCAGTATCTCTGCATCCCCAGTTACCTGAGGTGGGTACTCTTGTGGCACCCCTTTGTGAACTGTGTGTACAGTCCTGTTGTAGTAAATTCTTGATTGTTGTTGGTATCACTGGGGGGAATTGACCTCCAAGCCAATTGATTGTGAGGATCAGCAGTGTCTGCACATGCACGCAAGCCTTCAGACCACTGCCTTTCCAGTTCCACTGAGTTTCCATGCGCTCTAGGGACCCATATGAGTCTGAGTCCCCAGGGTCTCGCCTTTAACTAGGGTTCAGTGCAGACACTCCTGGATTTCAGTGCTCTTAGGAGGTTCTATTTCCGTCCTGCTAGAGAAAGCCAGTGACTCAATCAGCAGTCAGCACTCTGTGTGTGTACTTTCGGACTTTCGCGCGGCCCCAAACTTCTGCCTTTTGCGGCTCCCCTAAGTTTCCCTGCACTCCTTCCTTTTCATAACAGTCCAGATTCTCCCATATGAGTCTCACCTGGAACTGGGGTTCAAATCAGTCAGAAGTGGGGTTCAGTGCAGTTGAGATTTTCTGTCTCCCTCCCACTAGAGGAAGCCAACCAGACCCTCCTATGCCCGTCCTCTCCATGAGCGTGTCTCCGTACCTCAGCTTTTTGCAGCTCCTCTGAGACTTTGTGAGTCCCTCTCTTTACTTCTAGTTGGAGAATTTTCACTCATCCAGCTTTCCTGTGGTTCTAGATGGTGTCTATTCTGTCTTTTAGTTGTAGTTTTAAAATTGTTGTGCAAGGCACAGTTTAGGTGTTCACCTATGCTGCCATCTTGGTTTCTGTTATAATTTTTTTATGTTAGTAAGAGATTGAGATTCCATGAAACAATATTAGGGGTGATTGTTGAGAAATTTTTTCAAAAGTCTTACTAATAATTATACATCTATTTACTTATGTGTAGGAATCTCTTTCATTAGAATAACAGTTTCAATTATGGAAACTCATTCATTATCCAGCCTTTGTGTGAACTAATACTTGTCCTCTTGTGTAGCTGTGCAGGGCTCACACATCATCCTCTGTCTTCTTCCAAAATCCCAGAAAAGGGAAATTAAGAGATGAGGATCTCAGACTTTTCCAGCACAATATGTATTGACACTGTGATTATAGTGATTTTTTTTTATTTGTTGAGTTATATGTTTCATTCTTGTTAAACAACTTCATGTTGCATCCTCATACTCACTAGTTACTGTTCAATCAACATTTAAAGTCATTTTCAAAATGGTTTTTCATTACCTTTCTTCGTGCACTGGGGAGGGGGGTTCCTCCAGCCTGGCCTGTGCCCTCTCACAGTGCAGGAGCCCTGGATGATCTCCCGAAAGAGGTAAGACCCACCCACCCATCTGGGGCACTTCGATAGATTGCCCCAAAGAGGTAGACTGCAGCCAGGGGTCCCACCCCTGCGGGTCCACGCTGAGCTGCCAGGACCCCTGCCATACACATGGCATCAAGTCCATGTGCATGCATCCATGTGCATGCAGCCTCCTGGTGGTGGATTGTTACAGCATGATGGCATGAGGGCATCACAGTGTGAGAGCGTGATGATCACATAGGCTTTTATTAGTATAGATCAGTGGTTGGCAAACTCATTAGTCAACAGAGCCAAATAGCAACAGTACAACAATTGAAATTTCTTTTAAGAGCCAAATTTTTTAAACTTCTTCTAATGCCACTTCTTCAAAATAGACTCGCCCAGGCTGTGGTATTTTGTGGAAAAGCCACACTCAAGGGGCCAAAGAGCAATATGTGTCCCGCAAGCCATAGTTTGTCAACCACTAGTATAGATTATCTATATGATGAGTAGAAAACAGACTCCAGTTTTTGTTTAAATTTGTTTTGGAGTGAAAGATTAAATGCTAATTATCATAAATTTTATTTGAGACAAAATAATTTAAATCTTTATGGTGTAGCATGGATTACTTCTAAGAAATTTACCAAATAAATCTTTGTATTAACATCATTTATTTTTAACTTTTCTGTTACCAATTCAACCTGTTCACATTCTTCGGCAGAAATGATACCATTTAGTTCTTTTGATGTTATTGCAATGTGGAGAATGCTATTACTTTGATAACATCAGCTACATTTATTGTGTTATAATTCGAACTCAATCTCAGTGGCACCTTCTTTGTGTATAGCATTGTCTACTCCTCAGGTAACTTGGCCCCTCTAATCATAGTTGTTTACATAGTGCATGCTTTTCAAACCTTCCATGCCAGATTGCCAGTTCTGAGTAGAATTACTTGTATTTTATAGGAAGTTATTCTTTTATTTTTGGAGATAGGTAATGAGAATTATCTTATTTTCAAGCATAATAATAAATCTCTCTAACTTTTAAAAAACTTATCACATTTCTTTTTATCTAATGCAGTCTTTAAATATTATGAACATCTCTATTTTTAGCATTTATCCTGAATAACAGAGGCCTCTTAGAGACCTGCAGTTATTTTAGAGAAAGACATACTTTTGAACCTTCTTGGTACATTCATAGGGTCTTGTTTAAAACTTTTAAAAAGAAAAATCATATATGACAGTTAAAAAAAAGAGGCGAAATTTATACTAACCCTAAAGCCCAATATTTATTGATGCCAGTCAAAAATTGTAAGGGACAAGCAGACAAAAATGCAACAAACACAGAATTGCTTAGTGCCTTAAGGCAGCTAAAAACACTTTATGTCTAAACTCCTTTTGCAATTCAAAAATGCAAATTCCCTGAAAACCAGAATTTTTTAAGTAACTTTAGTGCCCAAATGCATTTGATGTCAAACCTAACCTGAACTGATAGAGATCCTATCATAGATGAATATTAATGCTGCAGAAATAATAAGTTTAATTAGAGGGTGTTGCCCCAGGTCGCTCTGGGTGTGTGAAGATTTTTACGGCATATACACTGTTTTATTCTCCTACCGTCTGAAAACCAATTCTGAAATATCTGACTTAAGAGGTTATGGTTAAGAGACCATGAACTTGTACTTCTCAGTGACTGCTCTCTTCTCTTGAACTGAGCCATCCACTAGCTCACTCATAGGGATTTATTTCTGGTGTTCTCTTTGTCATAAATACCTTTTCTCTCATTTGTAACTAAGTATAACAAAAAATGATTTAGTTCAATTCTTGAATTCTTCAAAATGTCTTCTAAATATTTGTCTTTGATAATGGAGAGCCCCCCTTTTTTAGAAGCCATTATAAATAATGTAAGAATATTTCATTAATATTTCATTTGCTCTAGTCTTATGCTTCTAATAGATTGTGTATATTTTTCAAGAACGTGGCTTGATGCCTTTTTTTCTTACCTAGTGTTCTGTGTTCGCATAGTAAATACCACATAAGCCACTCAAGATTTGTTAAACAATTGGTAAAAATGTAACTGGTCAAATAACATCTTTTGCATTTTGAATTTAGTTTGTAATATTGATATTTATGTGTAAAGAAAAATATAGACCATACTACAGCCTTGAGCCAACTTAGCCTGCACCTGCTTTTGTAAATAACCTTACATTGGAAAATAGCATCACCCATTTCTTTACATCTATTGTCTGTGCTGCCTTGGCACTACAAGTGCAGAGATGAGTAATTGCAACACTGACCACATAATTCACAAGGCTAAAGTAGATGCTATCTGGTCCTTTACAGAAAAAGTTTATCAACTCCTGATGTAGTTCAATAAATTTATAGAGACTAGTCCTTGATTGTTATGACACAGAATTTAAAAATAACAACAAACCTGTTCTGTTTAATTTTTTTTTTTATTTTTTTGTCTTTCTGTAGCCAAAGCACACATTTGATAAATGGCTGATCTATGTTGGAAAATGAGCATGTGGTAGTTAAATGAGTAAAAATATTGATTAAAGGTAATGGTACTTGTTAGGGAAAACAATCTTTCAGCACATTTCTAACAGCAGAGAATAGCTGATTTTAAGATTCTATTAATATAAAAGGGGAAATTGTGCAGTTGAACTTTTGAAATGCTAGCAAGCGCCTGGCCTGCCGTTTGTGGCAGTGACCAATCAGTAGCCAACCACTGTGCTCCTTCCTTTTATCCCTAAAAGTTTATGGTTCCCAGTGTTTCTGTACTATTGTTTGTATATTTTTTGAGATGAAAATATCAATGTGTCAAAAGGTCATAGGGAAGCCACATTTTTATTTTTTTTTATTAATAGGCGTCTTTTCTCTTCCTGTTTCTGGTCATTTTGACATTAAATCCTTACAGTTGAAGGAAATACATTCAGTGCTGCTGAACTTTGTCATGAAGGTTGCTCCAAGTCTAAAGTGATTATCTTGCCTAGGGAAAAAGGAACTCAGTAGTATTTGGCTTTTGATGATGAGTAAATATATCCTAGGGCAGATGGAAAATTAAGCAGAGAAATTGAATATTTATGTGTTACTTGGAAATTACACAAATGGCCATTTGTGTTCAGAAGAAATCAGACATTATTTGGTAATAGGATTTTAAAATATTCTTTCCTGGATAGCTTTCTTCCACAATATCCAATGTTCTTCAAGAAAATTAGAAGCAGCACAATATTAACAGAGTTAACAATGAGGGCAGTCTTAACACAGGCTAGATGCCCCAAGGCAGGAAGAATTTGATGACTAGTGTAATAACAGAAAACAGATGACTGTTTTTGAAATGAGCAATTTGCAAGAGACCATTGCCTGACCAGAGTGAACTGTCACAATAAAATTTCCACCAATAATTATCATTAATTAGGTAGAAGTGACATGACAGTAATTTTAATTCAATATAATCCTTTGAATGTTTATTTTTAAACTATTAATGATATTCAGGCAAGAACTCTTGCAAAATAGAAACATTTTTGTCCAATTATTGTTGAATCAGGCGCTCCATCGCTGATTCCCAGGAGTGTTGTATAAAGCATTACTGCATGAGGAAGCAGGATAGTCTCCCAGAGTCATTCCAACTTAGAGCCTCTGACTTGCCATTAGCTCTAAAGATTTTAAATGTTTGCCAGTTCCTCTTTTTAACCTAACTGCAAAGAAGCCTTCAAATGTCAGAAAATCAACGAAACTGTTTGGTGCACAAAATAAAGGCGGTCTTTCCATTGCCCTTCACCTATCTTCTAGATGTATTGATTTTATTGGTGTTGAATTGCAATTATGATCTCATTTCCAGTGGATTTTTAAAAAAATATATTTTCATTGATTTCAGAGAGGAAGGGAGAGGGAGAGATAGAAACATCAATGATGAGAGAATCATTGATTGCCTCCTGCACACCCCACATTGGGGATTGAGTCCACAACCCTGGGCATGTACCCTAAATAGGAATTGAATCATGACTTCGTGGTTCATAGGCCGATGCTCAAACACTGAGCATGCTGGCTGAGCAGAGCTGCTGTTCTTAATACTGTATTTTTCCACAGTAGGTGTTCAATAAGTACTTATAAAATATTTATGGTATTCATGTCTTTGGGACAAAAATTCCTCAATTTGTACATATTCTATTTGAGTAGACTTACTGAAAGCTAAATTGGCCCAATCCTAGGACAAGATATGACATCTTTCAAATTTGCTTTATATATTTTTATGGTATCAGTAACAAATAGGTATTTCTTAGGACAATAAACTCCGGTGTGCAAAGATGTAGCTATTTCTATAAATACAATTTAATTTTTGACTCTGAACAACTAACTGAAATAATGTTGAACAACTTAGTCAATTTCCTCTCCTATCGCTCTGATTTAACTCAGTAATTTCAGTGTAGAATTCAATTATTTATATTTGAAATTCCCTTTCACTTTCTCTTTTTATTTTCCCTGTCCCTAAAGTGGACTCCAAGCTTGAAAGCCCACTTGGGCTAACTCCTATGAGTGTCCACTCTTGTAGCTTTACTTCTCTCTGAGCCTGAAACAGCCTCTCAGCTTTGCCATCATTCCTTTGGTATACTTTTGTAAAGGTGATGTCTGTTTTGCTCTGGGAATTCTGTTGGATTTGTCTTAGATCCCATCTGTCCCTGACATTGATGAGCCTCAAAACTGTATCCATGTTCTTCTCTTGAATTTGCACTTTCTCTCTGCAAACTTCTCCCCAGCCAGTGCCCTAGGAGGTTACTCTGCTTAGCTGCTAGATGAGTGTGGGGCAGAGAATGTGAGGGGTTACAGCCTACTTATGCCTAAATTGGTTCCCTGGACCTTTCAGTTTCATGTGGAATGTCTGCATAGTGCATCATCAGTGGATCTGCCACTCTCCCAGTTCTATATGCTGGATATAAGATATTTCCACTCTTGGATTCCACTCCCTGTGACTCCTTGAGAAATTCCACCCTGTAAGTTCCATTTTTCCCCTGGATCAGAGTGGATGGAATCTTCTCCCTTCCCTCTCTCTGCCACCAGGCACTTTTCCACCTACAACCCAAGAATAGATTGTACATTCTCTCCTATGTGGATAGTTTCCATATTGTGAATTGTCCTTTGGTCTTTCACTAGGGTGTAGGAAGGGAGAGTGGGTTGGCATCCAAGCAACAGGGCTCAGACTTCTATTGATCCTTTGAAATGCAGAATCTTTTTTTTTCTTTATTGATTAAGGTATTACATATGAGTCCTTATCCCCCTATTACCCTTAACCCCCTGGTGTTTGTGTCCATTAATTAGGCCAGTGGTCAGCAAACCACGGCTCGCAAGCCACATGCGGCTCTTCGGCCCCTTGGGTATGGCTCTTTCACAAAATACCAAGGCCTGGGTGAGTCTATTTTGAAGAAGTGGCATTAAAAGAAATTTAAGTTTAAAAAATTTGGTTCTCAAAAGAAATTTCAATTGTTGTACTGTTGATATCTGGCTCTGTTGACTAGAGTTTGCCAACCACTGGGTTAGGGTTATATGCATGCATACAGTCTTTTGATCTCTTCCCCTTATCCCCACCATCCCCTACCTTCCCTCTGAAGTTTGACAGTCCGTTTGATGCTTCTCTGTCTCTGAATCTGTTTTTGTTCATTAGTTTATGTTGTTCATTATATTCCACAAGTAAGTGAGATCATGTGATTTATTTTACTCTGACTGGCTTATTTCGCTTAGCGTGGTGAAATGCAGTATCTTGGATTAGGTGGATACCAATTGAATACAAGTAAATGAGCCAGGGCTTCCACACCTGGAAATCCACTGGGATGAGTAAATAAAGATACAGAGGCATGAAATGGACAGCAATAAATAGCACAGCAAGTCTGGAGTGATCTTTGGGAAGAGTTTTTGGGAAGAGATGAGGCTAAATTGGAAGTCAGGTTAATGCTGTGCTTAGGGTTTTGGCTTCATGTTGGAGGTACACCCCAAGGGAGAGCAGCAAAGTGATGATTGGGTCTTTGAGAGAAATGACTGAGGGCAAAACTGCAGGTGGATTAGAGGTGGGGAGAGCAGAAAGAGTGAGGACAATTAGGAACTTTAATTTTGCGGGATATAAATGCCAAAGGCCTGAATTATAAGGGTATATTAGGAAAGAGATGACAGGATAGATTTGAAAGGCAGTTTTGAAGTAGCCCCCATGAGCTTTGTAGCTGTTTGGATGTGGGAAGAATGCGAGAACTTTTCATGACGGTTGGATGATACTTCTACCAGTTTTAGGGTACGCTGATTTTGCATCTTCTGGGGCATAATTGACCATCTGAAAGGGATATGAAACACAACTTGCACTTAGCTTTTTTCTTAAAGGAAAAAATTGTGGGAACCTCTTTCCACGTCCCGCGTGGTTCAGGGTTCCCGGGTCAGGGTTCGGGTTCTGAAGGAGGCCGCACACAAACGAAATGAGAGATTAGAAAGCACAAATTTGGCTATATTGGGGGGCCAGGCGGGAGCCTTCCTCTAGTGGAAAGGACTGCCCCTTGCTCTGGCCTTTTTCTCCTTTTTTTTTAAGGCTTTGGGACACACCCCTAGCCTTTAGGCAGGAAATAACAAAAACAGAAATTAACAAGAAACAAACATAGAGGTTGCTTCAACCAATAATGTTTCAACTAAACAGTGAGTAATTAGCTCTGACCTTTCAGAGCAATTAAGGTTGACCAGCCTTCTGGCTTCCTGTTTACATCCATTTAGTGAGAACAATATTTGGTTTCCGACAAAAAATCTTCCTTGTTAACAAAGACAGTTTAGGCATTCTTTTGTAACTAGACTAACCAAGAAAGATTGAAACTAACCATGTAGATTGAAACTAAATCATGTTAGCTCATGAGGGTAAGCTGGAGTTGGCCCTTTCCTGGGCAGTCTGAGGCTTGGTATACCACAAGGGTGACAGAGAACGTGTTCCATTATCCCATTGGAGGAAAATCTTCCACTGGAGGTGAAATCAGCCCAGTATTTGGGCTCTGAGTTTTCATTATTGAACTTTGTTCTTATGTTGTTTCCCTGGCATATGTGATGTTGTTTTAGTCAGTACTTTATTTTTTTAAGCATTAATCCTGACTTATCTAGTATTCCAAAAGAATTTCCAAGGCTCTGTGTTTTTTGCTCTTGTGGTTTTAAATTTCTAAAAAAAATTGTACATTTTTCATTAGAAAACATTCTTTTTAAAAAATGTTTTTATTAGTTTTAAAAAGAGGAAGAGAAAGGGAGAGAAAAGAGAAACATCAATCGAAACACTGATTGGCTGTGTCCTCCATATCCCCTATCAGGGACTGAGCCCCAATCTGGGCCTGTACCCTGACTAGGAATCAAACTGGCAATCTTTTGGTGCAAGGAACAACACCCAACCAAATGAGCCACACTGGCCAGGGCAGAAAACCTCTTTCATTAATGGAATTATTATGGTAATGGTGAAAAAATTATTTTCTATCAAAATGTTTCCTTCATTGAACAAGTATCTATTTAGCACAGTGCCTCTAGATATAGCAGGAAACAAAACAAACAGACATCCTTGCCATTGTGGGCCAGTATCCTGGTGGAAAAGACAAACAACACTTAAGATAAATATACAGTGGTAGAATTTAGTAGGTTCTAAGGAGAATAAAATAAAGTTTGGTGGGAGGATAGGAAGTGTGTGAAAAGGAGTGACATTTTAGATGATGTAGTTTTATTCATCTGCAAAAATTCTTGTGTCACAGACAATGTTGTTGTTCTCTTGAAATGCAAGTAGTGCTATGTAATGTTAAGTAAAAAACATCACATAGAGCCTAAGCAGTCAAAATTGGTTTATATCCTCACCCACTCATTCTACAGCATTGTCCTGTATTAAAATTCAGACTGTGAAATACTTTTCATTTCCCAGTAAATCTGAGCCTCTGTCCATGTGCAATGTGTTTGTTTTTGTTTTTCTGCTTTCCCTTTGATTATAGGATACATTTATTTGAAAGTTAACCTGCTCAGAATGTTTTACCCACATTTTTGATCAGTAAAAGAGAGAAATTGGTTCAGGAAAAGTTTATGATATTGGGGCGGGGGGCGGGGGGCGCCTTAGGGAAATACATATGTATGCAAGTATATATTTAGGTATGTATATGAACACACTTTTTCATTAATGGCTTATCTCTTTTGTCAATTATTAGCTTGCTGCCTATGTTTCTTAATCTTTTTGAATCGAATATATTTAGTATGCATGTAGAACAGAAATAAGAATGTCATGTATTACAGAATTAGTTGAACTTTTTACAAATTGACAATTTTTCATTTTCTATGTCAATTGAACTTCAGTCTATTGGGAGCAAGGCTCATTAACATACATAAACTAGCGGCCTGATCTATTTATAATGAATCTTTAATGTGTGACATGGTATAGCTCCTTAGTTTTGTAATAAAAGTTAGAATAGCCCCAGTGATCAGCCAGGTTCTGAGACCAAAATAACTTGGATAAGACCTTTATCCATAACAATTTTCATTAGGAATGACTAGCATTTCACTAATTATCTTGTCATTTATAACCCATAAGCTTTTCATTGATGGCAAATATTTATAAACACCCACAGATGTGTGCACAGCTGACTCTCAGTTATCCACACAAGTAGGGGACATAGATCATTTAGATTCACACACAATATGAGCCCCTCATTTTAGCTAGTTTCAATCTTTTTTTCTTTTTGGACTTTTTACCAGTTGTTAATGCTATATCAAAATAATCTAATTTCAACTTGTCCTCTTAGCACATGCCCCTTGGTGAAAACACTAATATGTACAAATGTGGACACAAGATGGCTGGCAAAAGGTTGAAAATGGGAAACACAAAATAAGATAACTATATTGAGCAATAGAGAATTGCTCATGTAGCTACATGTCTAATAAGTTTCAAGTTTTAAAACCATAGCAAGACACCCACTTTAGCAATGTTGTACTAAATTGTCTAGGGCAGAAAGGAAAATGTCATTATATCTGAGAGAAAGAAAATATTGTTAACAGGACCAGACTGCCATTTCCGTGGCAGTCTGGTCCTGTTATCAATCATTTCTTTTCAGATAATTATTTCTATAATTTAGGGTCAATTTTTCATTGTAATTTCAGCTACCTACTGTCTCATACTGAATGAAGTTGAGCTGTAAATAACCCACGTGTCATGAAGTTACTTCTTTGCCTTATTTCAATTGGCTTATTAAACCTTGGGTCTTGCTCTTGTCTTGTGATTTCTTAATCCAAAACTTTCATTCATTCCCTTTGTGCACTGAGTTGTATTTCACTGATCCAGTCCATTGTAAAGGCAATATTTGATAGAGTGCACCCAGAGCCAGGAGCCCTGCAGAGATAACTGAGGTCCACAGACCATTTCTAGAATGAACTTTTAAAGACAAGCAATGCTCCCCAAGGCCCTAGCAAACAGGCATTCAATCAAAGTGATGGTTTCTCAGATACCTTAATTCATGTTTAGATTTTTGTTCTTTTTCTCATGCAATCCTTTTTTTCTAAATAAAATTATTCTCAAACTCAATTTTTATTTGAGGATTTCTGTATTCATTTTGTCAGCTTTTTGTAGTTGAGGGTAAAATCTTCTATTTTTCTCTTGAGAGAATTCAGCATATTTTTGTCTTCACTTTCTTTACAATTGCTAATGAGTTCGTGGAAAGTTCAGTTGTCTCCCATTTTCATTTCTTTTCTGTGTTATTTGCTTTTTCTGGAAGCATATGTCAATTCCTTTTCTAACTTTCTGCTCATTCAAATTTGCCTTGTTATAGTTGCTGACTTCCTTTCTTTCAAAAATATGGTGCTGTTACTCTAAGATTTTTAAATTTCTTCAGTTTGTAATATTAATGCCACAATTTCTATGTCTCATTGGGGAAAGGGTGGTAGGGATGCCATATTTGTGCAGAATATCTGCATTTTCCCTTTAAATGAACAGAAAAAATAATGAATACTTAATACTTTGAACCACACATTCCTATTGTGTCTGGTAAAATTACTTTGTGCAGGGTAGACAGCAGTGAGGTGGTGCTTAATTAAGCACATTTTTTGATACCTAAAGTGCTAATACACAAGTTTCCATTGTTCTACTGTGTTAAGAATAGGGTCCTATGTTTTAAAATGCAAATAAAACATCTCAGAAATATAACTGCAAATACAGGTGTTAAAAATTATCACTGGGTAGCCATATTTTGAATGAACATACTGCCTCTTTATTAGGAAATTTCATAGCATTGTATTCTCTTTCTTTAGAACATTCATCATACAGGTCATCATAAATCACCCTTGGACTATAAGTCCCCTGAAAACAAGAACTGGGGCTGGTTTGAGTGCCTGGCACATATTCCTAGTGCATTCTTATAGGATTGCATTGACTTACAGACTTTATAGTTCCATGTTTCCAACTCCTTGGACAAAACTGTTTGATTATTCTGCTAGCAACTCAAAATCAATTCATCTAACATTTAATGTCATGTTCCACATAATACCTGATTTTCATATTCTTATTTTGGGTTAATGATAGGGCCATTTTCCCAGTCACCCAAGGTTGACACCTTCACACTATGCCAGCTTTAATAATAGTGAAGTACAATTTTGATTATTTCCCACCTTTCAAATACATTCTATGGCAGTTTTTCAGCCTTGAATCCAAACACCCTCGGTCCCTGTTCCTGACCTTTTTTCCCCTTCTTCCCGTGTGCACCATATGCTGCTGTCAGAGCTTGAGTGTCGGGCCCCATGAGCCCCTGTCAGTGCTCTAGGTGCCACTCACGGGGAGTGGCAGCCTCGGCCTCCAGTTCGTTTATCCCAGCTGCTCCTGACAGAAATTCCTGTGAAGTTGCTACTACGGTATTCCCTTGTTTTGGATTCTTGGTATTAAATTAACCATTTTCATTTTCTGTATCTGAAATAATATTATTCTTTTTAGAAAACTTTATGAGAAACAAATGCATTGAAAAGTCTTTTTACAAAATTCTTCACCAATATATGAAAATACTAAAACAAGTCTAAAACATCCTAATATATGTTCAACTGGAAGTAAGCGATTGCCAAACTTCAGCACTGTCAGGCTTATTTCTCAGAGTGAAGTGCAATTCTTGTGGGGGACAAGTCAGAGTCTACTGGGAAGTGGTGATTTGAATTACTCTTTGATTAAAGGATTATTAGTGTTCACTGTGTGATAGTCATTTCTTATTAAATGTCATCGTTTCACGTCTATATATATATTTAAAAAGATAAATTTTTTTTTCCCCCTAACATTCTGTGCTTTTGCAATTGAAGGCATATGTTCAGCACCCAGCCCTTATACAAGACATAGGAACAACTTTGGCAACATTTTTTTTTGCTAGTGAGTCAACACTGATTTTTAAATGTAGCTTTCATTAGAATAGGTCACTGTAACCAAGCTAATCAAACATAGGCACTTAAATACTTATATGGGAAACATTTTGACAGCATTTAACACAGAAAGAATTTAATAAGTAAAGCCTCTCTTCAGTGCCATGGAGTGAAGTTATTGCTAACTAAGCAGGAAGTCAGAAAAAATATCCTCTGCTTTGTAGCTAATAGCTGTGAGTGGTCATAGAAAGCTCTGTATCTATTGTCCCCAATGATAAAATAAATGCTTAGCTATTTTCACTTACTATGGTTTGGAGATGGTCCATATCAACAACTTAAATATGTTTCATTATTTTTTCACATTTAACATATTTCAGTATATGAATGTCATAGTTTATTTGATCTATCTCTTGCAGATGGGTATTTAGATTGTTTAAGTCTCCTGTTACTATGAACAACATTGTAATGAATATCCTTGTATATATACATGTGAGTTATAAGTAGGATCATTTTCTGAGAAAAAAAAAAATTTCATCAGATGGTATGTGCAATTTTATTTCAGATCTAGATTACCAGATTGCATTCAAAGAGTTTGCATCTGTTTTATATGTCCATCAACAATGTTTGACCTGTTTTCTAACCTTTACCATTGTTCTAATTTTTTATTATTGCTGTACTGATAGATGAAAAAGAATCTCCCATTGATATAATTGGAATATTTTTTAAGTATGAGTAAAGTTGAGGATTATACTCTGTAAAAGTCTCATTTATTTTTATGATGGCTTTCTTGAACATAGCATTTCTCTGGTTTTTCATTGTTTTGTTGTTTTAGAATTTGTTGGTCTTCTTACTGAGCAATAATATTCTTTATTTAAATAAAAATTCAGTCTTAAGGAATACCTGTGTGTCAAATATTTTTCCTTGTTTATGTGTACACTTTGTTCATATTATTCTTTTGGTTTGTAGATATTTAATATATAACAAAATTTGCATGGCATTTGGGTATTTAGATTTTTCTTAGGAAGATACTTTTTTCCACAACTAATGAAAATATACTTTTCTATCTTGTCTGCTATACTTTTGCAATTTCATATTTTAATGTTGAAATGTTTGATCAAGTTGAAATTTATTTTGGTATAAATGGCAAAGTGGGATTCAAATAAATTACCATCACCACAGTAGTTACTGAATATTTTCTTATACTCTACTGATTGAAATGCCATATTTATTATATATCATGAATTGAGTTTTCATGTGTATTTGATATTAATTATCAAGAGCAGTATATAATGTGCATTATTTTCCAAGCTTATTTATCACAGAACCATCCCCCACTTACCCCACAAAAGACAGACAGAGACACACACACACACACACACACACACACAAACACACCTTCTCGTGGGACCAGCATTCTGTATATACACTTTGGGAAATTCTGTTTGTCTTATTGAAGTTTTGTTTTTTAAATATAGGATGTCTATTGAATACAATCTAAATTTTTGCTATAACATTTTGTAATAATTGCTATAATGTTTAATAATAGCAAGCTAACTTATTGATTGTATGCTTACTTTTAAATCTTGTGCCTTATGTGTGTTTACATGCTTTTTTTTGATAGAAATGAATGAGCAAATAACTTAAATTTCTGTTATTTTTGCCTATCATTTACATTAGTTTTAGAAATGAAAGAACTTTAATAAAAGATTCCAGATGAAGGAAAATTAGAGATCATGAGTTAAACTAAATGAATATAATGCCAAAATCATTTTCTTACAACAGAATCAAAAACATAAGAAATTTGAAAATTAAAAATTAATAACAATACTTAATGATTTTTACAGTATATTTATATCAACATTTTTTCCTGGTTGTTAATATAATTAAAATAGTACAAGGCTTCATATATCATAGCCAATAATGGATTTTTAAAAAAATCCTCATTGGAGGATATTTTTTCTATTGATTTTTAGAGAAAGTTAAAGGGAAAGAGAGAGAAGAAAGGTGGGGGGAGACCTGGATGAGAGAGACCTACATCAGTTGGTTGCTTCCCTTGATTAGGAATGGAACCAGAGACCCTTCAGTATGCAGGCCCACTGTATGCTCTAACCACTGAGCAACATCCACATAGGCCAAGGCTAATGGATTTTTGTAAGACTATAGAATTCAACCCTGGCTTATGTTGCTCAGTGGTTAGAGTGTCCATTCCTGGGTTGCAGATTTGATCCCTGGCCCTAGTCACAGTGGTTGTGGAAGGTGGCCAATAGATTTATTTTCCATTGATGTTTCTCTCTCCCCCGCTCCCTCTCTCTCTTTTTCTCCCTGTCTCTTTCCCTCCCACCCTTCCCACTTTCATTCTCTTTAAAAATCAATGGAAAAAAATATCCTCCAGTGTGGATTAAGAACAACAACAAAAAAGACTAGAGAATTCATATAAGAAAAAGCCTTTCTTTTACTCTATAACTATTTACTATAAGGCATGATATTATATTCTAAATTATATACAATATAATAAATAGTATGATTTTACATTCAAAAATACCTGTAATATATTTTACCACTCAAACTTTGAAAATATAGCCTTATATAGCAACTAAAAGAATGACCCCGTTGTCTGTGCTCAGAGTTCAAAAACTATTGCCACAGGTCCAAGTATATTCAAAGTAGCAGGAAGTGAGTAGCAATGTGTGATGGCTATCTCAGTTTTTGCAGATGTTCAAGATAAGAAGAGGGAGAGAGGTTATTAATCTACTAGAGGCCCAGTGAGTGAAATTCCCAGGGATCGGGCCTAAACCAACAGTCAGATATCCCTCTCACATTCCAGGACCGCTGGTTCCTAACTGCTTACCTGCCTGCCAGCCTGATCACCTCTAACCATCTCTCTCTGCCGGCCTGGTTGCCCCCAACTGCCCCCCATCGCCAACCTGGTTGCCCCAACTGTCCTTTCTGCTGTCCTGTTCGCCCCCAATTGCCCCCCGGCTGGCCTGGTGCCCCCTACCACCCCCCCCCCCACCCCCCCAATGGCCTGGTTGCATTCCTGCTCCACCCCACCAGCCTGGTTGACCCACACAGCCTGCTGTTTGATTGATTGGTTGCCCCTCACTGCCCTCCTCCCACCCCCCATCCCCGCTAGCCTGGTTGCCCCATACAGCCTGCTATTCAGTCATTTGGTCATCCCTCACTAACACCCCTGCCAGCCTGGTCACCCCCAACTGCCCACCCTGCTGGCTGGTCGCCCCTCATTGCCCCCCTGCTGACCTGGTTTTTGCCAACTGCCCCTCCCTCTGCCTGTCTGGGTCACTCTTCACTGCCCCCCTCTGCCAGCCTGGTTTCCCCTCAGTGCCCCCCTCCTGGCCTGGTCACCCCATGCAGTCTGCCATTCAGTCATTACGTGAGGGTATCCTGACCAATTTGCATATTACCCTTTATTAGTATAGATGCCTCTTCTATTGCGAGAAACACCATAGCAGATGTCCACCTATGCTTTATTGGTCAGAAATGAATTACATGCTCCCCACCCCTCACCCCACCTTCCCTTCAAGGGAACCTCACAATGAGGTTTTAACTTTCCCGGCCTCTGTAGTGGAAGCAGATAAGAGAGTGAACGTTTTACATTGGCCAGGCATATTAATGCCATATTAGTGCAAAATCATAATCATCATAATATTAAAATAATAGCTTGTAGTTATTAAGGCCTTACCATGTGTAAGGCACTATTCTAAGCTCTTCACATATATTATCTTACTTAATCCTCACCACAGCCCTTGAAGGTAGATACTGTTATTATATCCATATTATAGTTAAGGAAGTGGCACATAGTTGGTAAGAGTAAGAGTGAGATTTAAGCCCACCACTTTGATTCCTTGATTTTGCTTTCAATTTTCCTATTCTAGGGGTGAAGGAGACTGCCTTCTTTGCAAAATATTCTAATTGTTTTCCTTCTAACTTATAAGAAAAATACTTAATTCAAGCTATGCAAATAGTGAAGTAAAAAAAAACAAATATTAAAATATTGTTTCTAATATAAAATTTCACTATGGTTGAACGAGTCATTTCATTAAAAGAGAGCTGTTCAGTTATAATTTTATCAGTTAAATCCCAATGAAAATTAGCTTTCTAACTCCTGACGCAAATTTTTATTTTCATATCTAAATTAAGACAAGTTCAAAGACTTTGCTCTCTGGTTTAAGTGGTATCTCGAGCTTTGTTCTGGAAGTTTACAGGTTGAACCACATTACCAAACAAAGCAAATCCAGTTTGGTTCCCAGAAGGCCAAGATTTTATATAATTTTGTTAGGCCAACTGTCTCATTTCTTCTAGTTGAATTGTGTGCAGCAGCTGCATACTTCAGTAACTGGAGAAATGGAGCATTTCTTCCTTATGTCCACTCCAAATTCCAGGTGGTTATCCTTATGTCTCTTATTATTACTGAAATCACATAAAAAGTGGTGAGACATATTAAGACAGGTGAAATGAGTAAGAAAATGAAAGACAGATACTGTATGATTTAACTTGTGTAATCTAAAGAAAAGAAAAACAATTAGTACAAATCAACCCAAACCAAAGTCATCCACACAGAGAACAGATTGGTGATTGCCAGAGGGTAGGCAAGTGGGCAAAATGGGTGAAAGGATCAAGAGGTACAGACTTCCAGGTACAAAATAAATCAGTCATGGTATATAATGTACAGAATGGTGACCATATTCAGTAATATTATATTGGAAAATTTAAGTTGCTAAGGAAAGTAAATCTTAAAAGTTCTCATCACAAAAAAAGACACTTTTTATAATTTTGTATGTGTACCAATAATAACTAGCCTTATTGTGGTGATCATTTTGCAATATATACAAATATCATTTTGCAATATATACAAATTTTTTAAAAAAAAATTATGTTGTATACCTAATAAAATAATAAAATATTCTAATAAAACTAATAAAATATTCTTGAATTAAAAATATTTGAAGTGCTGTCAGGAGAAAATGGGAGTATAATAGGAGCTGCGAAACTACATGCAAAATTTACACAGTGGAAAAGGTCACAGTTTGAAAATAGTCATTTCTTCCTACAATCCAACTTACATATTAGTTTGCCTTATGGCTTAACTTTAGCTCTCTTTTCTTATCCGCATACACACTCTTCCTAAGAGAGCTCATGCTCTACCATAATATCATAACTACCACAGCAAAGATGAACTTCTACTCAGTTCTTACTGTGTGCCAGGCATCCTTAAGCATTGCACACGATTTTACCCCCTTTAATCCTCCCAATAAAGTTGTGAAATAGGTCTAATTATTGCTTACAGATTAAAGTTAAGGAAAAAATAAGGGTTGGTAAGGTTAAGTAATTTGCCCAAAGTCACCATAATTGTAAATTGAAAAGCCAATTCTTAAATCCAGGTTGTTTGAATTCAAAACTTGTGTTTTCTGTCATTTCACATGCTTACACTCTTTTGTGTAACATCAAGTATGAGCAATGTGCTCCCAAATTAAGCCTGTCAGTATAACTAGTTCCTCTCCTCCAAATGTTAAATCTATGAATCCATCAGCCTTCTAGACACCTTTAATTACTTACAGCTGGATACCTGTGAACATCTCAATTTAACATATCCAAGACCAAATTTCTCTCTAGGCTCAGCCCATTCTGCCAAACAAAAATGATTCAGCACTTGATTAATAATCTATCTATATAAAAGTCTAAGCAACTGTCACAACTGAACTGACAACCAAACATGCTACTTGGGGCAACCAGGCCGGCAGAGGGATTAACGAGGGGCGACCAAATGACCAAGCAGCAGGCTGTGTGCGGGGACCAGGCCGGTAGGGAGAGCAATTGGGGGCAACCAGGCTGGTGGAGGGCCATTTGGGGGCAATCAGGTTGGCAGGCAGAGGTGGTTAGGGTGATCACGCTGTCGGGGGGGTCAGTTAGGATGATCAGGCAGGCAGGTAGGAGAGCAGTTAGGAGCCAGTGGTCAAGGATTGTGAGAGGGATATACAACTGCTGGTTTAGAGGGGTCCCAGATTGGAGAGGGTGCAGACTGGGCTGAGGGAACCCTTCCCCCTACCCATCACTCCTGTGCACAAATTTTGTGCACCGGGCCTCAAGTCCTGTGTAATAAAAGGCTAATATGTGAATTGACTGAACAGCAGAAAGACCCGTTGCTATGATATACACTGACCACCAGGGGGAAGATGCTCAATGCAGGAGCTGTCCCCTGGGGGTCATTGTGCTCCCACAGGGGGAGTGTCACTCAGCCAGAAGATCGGTCTCACAGCTGGCGAGCACAGCAGAGGTGGCGTGAGCTGGAGAGCAGGCCTAAGCCATCAATTGGACAACCCCTTAGGGCTCCCAGACTTCATGAGGGTGCATGCCAGCCTGAGGGACACCCCGAGTGCACTAATTTTATGCTCCAGGCCTCTAGAATATCATATGTCCAGGTGGCCAAGCCAGATACCTAGATATCAGTCTCAACTTCATTGTTTAATACATCCATGCAACCCAAGAGTTTTCTGTTCTTCCTCCTTTCTATTTTTCATTTTCACTTATTGCATTCCTCACCCGAGACCTGTGGTCACAATTTATCTAGATTTAAATCACTAAACCTGATGTCTCCTTATTTTCCTTGCCCTCTGTCTTGTCTCTTCTCATATGACCTTTACAAAGTAAAAATTTGACCTATTTCTTTCTAGCTTAGAATGAGTTAATGGCTCCCTTAAATCCAAAAGCCTGCCTCCTTAGCATCACCTCTCAGCACTTCCCTGACTGGTACCCCGCTCTCCATTCTACAGACATCTGAGTTTTCCCTAGTGTTTCACATCCCTCCAGAAGCCCTGACTTGTACAACTGTTCTATGAACTCAGCAGGACTTTCCCTCTTCAGGAAGCTCTGGCAAATCTAAAGTTGTTCTTTAAGTTAGGCATCCAGGAGGCCTGTAACTGTGGTCCCTTCTCTGTTTGCCCCATACCAGGTGTCCTTTCTGAACTGGAGATCGCCACAATAATACCCATGATGTTATATTATTACATTTGTTACCTCTTTTTACCAGAGCCAAGCAGTTTAGATCAAGAATCAACTTCTTCCTTTATTTCCTACTCCCTTTCTTCCACTTCTTCCCTCTCCTTAAGCACCTCCTCCATCTTCATCTTCCTTACCCTCTCTCCCTTTCTCCTTCTTCCTTCTCCTTCTCCTCCTCCTCCTCCTCTGCTCTGCCTCTGCCTTTTCTTCGTCTTCCCCCCTCCATCCCATACAACTTCCTCTATTGTCTTTCCTCTCAGGAATATTTTAAGTTATTTTGTATTAACATAATATTTGCAAATTCCTAAAGGAAATATACTAGGCTCATAGCATAGTAAAATTTCTCCTTCACTTCTCTCAACTTCCTCTCACTTCCCAGAGGCAAACACCTTTAATTCTTAAGGTTTTTCCACTAGTATTTACCTCTTCCCTATATCCAGATAATGTGCTTACATTATTATTTGTCCATTTGAGACATTACCAAGATCCTGAGAAGTGGTTGAAGACTTAACTCCTTTATGCCCTCCCCAATTGTTCTCTTCTCATATACCTCTTCTCCTTTACCCCTGCTGACTTCATATTGTAATTGTGTCACATTTTATGGTCAAAAGAATAGCATGTGTTTATAGTGTTGCAGGTGTGTAAATATTCCTCATCCCTCCAGTTAGAATTCCATGATTGTTTCCTATTGGACAAAAATGTTACTTCTAGGTTTTATTAATTCACTTTGTATTTGTGTATACCTGTCACTCTTTTCTTCAAATGCTCTGACAGATCTGTGGAATAAGCAGCATTATTTTTGCAAATGGTCCAACACAACAGATTTGTTTTCAGTTCCTTGGCCATGATTCTCTCCTCTAGTCCAATTTTCTCCCACTTTCCTATCTGAACTGGCCGCTCTGGGCCTAGGGCACAAGTTCCATGCTGAGATTTTGCAAGTTCCATGCTGTTTCATCCCTCTCTTTTTCTGGATTCCCGGTTTATCTTTTTCTTCCTTGTTTTGCAAAAGTTACACCTTCCAATAGCTATCTAAGAATGAGTGCATATAAAACCTTTAGGATCTGTATTCACAATTATCTGCAATGTCAGTGTTGTACCTCGGCTTGGGGAAAATATAATAAAAAAAATAAAGAATATTCTGTACCATATCACTGTCTTATCTTCTGCTTATTATATTTAGGTGGTTCTCAAGATGCTATCTCTCTGGATGCAGTCATTTGTCCTTCCAGAGTTGTTTGTGTTTTTTGTGTTGTTTTTTTTTTACCTATGAAGCAAAAGGAAAGTTATCACTATTTCCAAGGCCTTTCTCAGGGTCTAGTCCATCATTCTGAAAGAGTATTTTTTTGTAATATCAAAAAAATAATATTCTCCATTTTGTCTCAAAGGGTAAGAGACCTTTTTTTAATACCTACACTAGAGGCTCACTGCATGAAATTTGGGAACTGGGAGGGGTTGGGCCTGTCCCTCAGCCCAGCCTGTACCATCTCCAATCTTGGATCCCTCTCACAATCCAGGACTACTGACTCCCAACCACTCGCCTGCCTGATTGCCCTAACTGCTTCTACCTGATCACCCCTTAACCACCCCCCTGCCAGCCTGATTGATGCCTAACTGCTCCCCTGCTGGCCCGATTGTTCCCAACTGCCCTCCCCTGCCAGCCTGGTCACCCCCAACTGCCCTCCCCAGATGGTCTGGTTTCCCCTAACTGTCCACCCCTGCCAGCCTGATCATCCCCACTACCCTTCCCTGCCAAACTGGTCACTTTCAGTTGCCCTCCCTCTTCTGCAGGCCCAGTTGCCCCAGCTATCCTCCCCTGCCAGCCTGGCCACCCCCAACTGCCCTCCCCTGCTGGCCATCTGTGCAGGGCATGACAGTCAATTTGCATATTACCTCTTTATTGTATAGGATAGTATTTCATTGCATAAATATACCACAGCTTTTTTAATCCACTCACCTACTGATGAGCACTTAGACTGTTTCCAGAGCTTAGCTATTGTAAATAATGTTGCTATGACCATAGGAGTGCATATATTCTTTCTGATAGATGTTTCAGAATTCTTGGGATTTATTCCAAGAAGTAGGATCACTGAGTCAAATGGCAGTTCCATTTTTACTTTTTCGAGTGAACTCCACACTGTTTTTCATAGTGGTTGCACTAGTCTGCATTCCCACCAGCAGTGTACTAGGGTTCTTTTTTCTCCTTGCCAGCACTTGTTTGTTGACTTATTGATGGTAGCCATCCTGGCAGGTATGAGGTGGTACTTCATTGTTTTAATTTGCATCTCTGATGATTAGTGACATTGAGCATTTTTTCATATCGCTCTTGGCCATTTGTATGTCCATTTTGGAGAAGTGTCTATTTAGGTCTTCTGTGCATATTTTAATTGGCTTATTTGTATGAATACTGTATATATTTTGTCAATTAACCACTTATCAGATATATCATTGGCAAATATGTGCTCCCAGTGGGCTCCCTTTTCATTTTGATTCTAATTTCTTTTACTGTGCAGACACTGTTTACTTTGATATAGTCCCATTAGTTATTTTTGTTTGTTTGTTTCGCTTGTCCTCGGCATTGTGTCAGTAAAAATTCTGTTAAACAAAATAAGCCAGTCAGAGAAAGATAAATATCACATGATTTCACTTATATGTGGAATCTTGGAACAAAATAAACTGGTGAACAAAATAGATCCTGAGACATGGAAGCAAACAACAGATTGACAATTTTTAGAAGAAAGGTGGGGAAGGGGGTATTACCCAAAGATCTTATATGCATAACCCATGGACATAGATACTAGTGCCGGGAAGGCCTGGGGAGAGGCCTGGAGTGACAAGGAGGGAGTCAATGGCGGGAGGAGACAAGAGAGATATCTATAATACTTCTAACAATAAAGATAATTTAAAGATAATTTATTTATTAAAAAGAAAAGAAAAGGTCCTCCAAAAATAATGCCCAAATTTTTGTCTGAATTTGAGGCCAGAATTTTCAGTTTACTTCCAGAAATTATCTGGAGGTACCTGCTAGCACCTTGCACTTACATGTCCAAAAGGAAACTTGTTATCTTCTCCAACATTTATTCCCCATCAAACTTGATGTTATTTTTTAAGTTTTCCATATTTTTTCTTTCTCCAGTCATAGGACCCAAGGACCTCAAATGTGTCTGACTCACTCACTCCTTCATTTCCTGTCTGTTCCCTCATCCCATTGATTCAGCTTGAGAAATATCCTCAGCTCTACCTTCTCCATTTCACTGCAACTTCTAAAAATACTGTTTACGAATTAATACTGTGTTATTCAGACATAGCAAAGCTTTGACTATTGCAGTTAGTCTATTTAGTTAAAACAGTTTCACAGCAGGAGAGAGGCTATAAATATTTTTAACATAAATTGACTTTCAGTTAGAGAAATTGAATTCTAGTCTGTAATAAAAATGGCTAATTTTCATTTCTCTGGTTTGTATTAGAATAATATAAATATGAATCATTTAAATGCTCTACTATACTTCACTTTTGTTTTTACTCATATAGTTGCCTTTGTGCTGCCCTTCTTTCTGCCAGGTATGCTGTTCACTCCCCAGTCCCTGCAGTACTCCCTCCTGCTTGTGTGCCATGTCATCACTCACCAGGAAGCCTCACATTCCCATGGTTCCATGTGTGTCACACTTCCTGCTCCTTTTAAGCAGAACACATTTATTAACTCTTGGTGTCTAGCTATCCTTAGTGCTTGGTAGTCCTGGTATATAGTAGATGTTCAGTAAACATGTGCAGAATGAATAGTCCAAATACAGTTTTAATATTTGGAAAAATCCTGTCATTATATCACTTCACCTTACACACTTTTATTATGTTAAGGCTCTATTTGTACTTTCAATTAGAATTTCCCTTAGAAATGTTGTTATATATCATGTCTTTAGAAAAGGACATAGTAATCAAGTACACTATAGAAGATTTATTTAATTTATAATGTATCTAATGTAGTGCATGAAACATAATAAGCAGGCATTCATAAACTTCCTAAAGCACTATGGCATTCATTTATAAATTTATTTCTTTACATTTTTATATCACTTAGCAATTTACCATCTGCTTTTATTTCTGTTACCTCATGTGATCCTCTTATTAACACTAGACAGGTAAAGTCTCTGTTACACATATCAGAAATGATTATGACACTAGCCTGGGGTCACACAGTTAGTTGAGAGCTCAGACTAGAATTAGCAGGTGTTCTTAGGTATTGTATTTCCATTATTTGTGTGGTTGTGAAGGCCAAGAAAAGCCATCAGCTCTGGAGGCAAGAGCAAAGATAGAGGTTCAGGTGGAGAGTAATGGACAGGCCAGAGGATATTTGGGGAGAGTCACAGGCAGTTGTCTTTAGCTGAATAATAGGTTGTTATGTTGGAAATAAGAGATAAGATTAGAAGAGCAATTAGAATCAGTGTCAGGAGCAAGTGAAAGAGATGGGACTTTATATTGTGGGAAGTGAGAGATATTAAAAATGTGTGACTGGGTGATTGAAGATTATAACTCTCCTTTAGGTCTTATCAGTACTGTATGCGATGCATTAGAATTAGGGAGAAACTGGAAGCAGTGTGACTCTAGGCAACTAATGTGATATTTCAGGTAAAAAATAATTCAGTTCTTGACCTCCAACACACAAAGTTTACTCAGAAAAAAGAGCAATGAATCAGTTCATGAGATACTTGGGAATGTGCATTAATAACTGAATGGTTGTCTGCAGTAGGGAAAAGAAAGAAACAAAGTTGTGTGTAGTTTACAAGGTGGTGGGATGAACCCCTACTATGTCTCTGCCCCATCTTCATCTGTGATCTTCATTCTCCTGCACAATTATATTGCATTACATTCCCTCCAGCTGACTATATTGTGCCACATTTGTTAGTAGAGCCAACATGTCTTAGTGAACACTTTCTATAATACTAGCCTTGTGGTAGGCATTAAAGGTAAGTGAACAGCACAATCCCTGCTCAGGAACTCATTATCTGGGGGTAGAAACTGTTAAGTAAACAACATTTTAAAAGATCTATTATTCTGTGTACCTCATGCCTTTAGGGCACAGAGGGCTACCCAGTTCAGCCTGCATAGGTCAGGAAAGGTCTCACAGTTACTCTTCTTGAAGGAGAAGACTGAGAGAGCTTCATAAAGAAAGTGAGAAGGATGCTTTGTGTAGAGAGGACAGCATATTCAAACTAGGGAGCATGAAACTGTGTTGTAAGGTGTTGGTGAGCCTGAAAGTGTCAGCATCTATCTCCTAAGAGCAGTGGAATTCCTCTGCCTGTCCATAATGTAATTATCAAACTCAGGTATCTCAAAATTAGTTACAGTTTAATTTTTTAATATCGAGTGTGCTGTAAAATGTCTCCAGTTATCTTAATAATGTCATTATAACCTTTTCACTTTTCAAGAGCTTCTCAAAGATTGTGTGATACATTGACTTGTCATGTCTCTTTAATCTTTAATCTAGAACAGTGCCCTAACCTTTTTTTTTTTTCATTTTTCTCTTGCCCATTCATGATATTGATAATTTTTAAGAATCAATGTGATTTCAGTTATGTGGAACCTAAAGAACAAAATAAACAAACAAAAAAATTGTAACAAACCCAGACATAGACACTGGACTGGTGGTTGCCACAAGGTTGGGGAATTGGGTGAAAGAGATGAAGGAATTAAGAAGTACAAATAGCCGAGACCGGTTTGGCTCAGTGGATAGAGCGTCGGCCTACGGACTGAAAGGTCCCAGGTTCGATTCCAGTTGGGAGCATGTACCTTGGTTGCGGGCACAACTCCAGTGGGGGGTGAGCAGGAGGCAGCTGATCAATGTCTCTCTCTCATCGATGTTTCTGACTTTATATTCCTCTCCCTTCCTCTCTGTAAACAATCAATAAAATATATATTTTATAAAAAAAAAGGTACAAATAGGTAGTTACAGAATAATCATAGGATGTAAAGTACAGCATAGTAGTATAGTCAGTAATCAATACTAATAAAAGCCCAGGTGGCATTTTGTCCTCACATCATCACAAGATGGCCACATCATGTCATCACAAGATGGCTGCTATAAGATGGCCGCCCCCATGTTGTCACAGATGGTGGGCAGGGGAGGGCATTTGGGGTGATCAGGCCAACAGGGGAGGGCAGTTGGGAGTGATCAGGCCAGCAGGGGAGTAGTTAGGTGTCAATCAGGCTGGCAGGGGAGTAGTTAAGGCATGATCAGACTAAAATGGGAGTTGTTAGGGGGTGATCAGGCCAGAAGAGGAGTGGTTAGGGATTGATCAGATTGGCAGGCAGGCAAACAGTTAGGAAATAGCAGTCCCAGATTGTGATAGGGATGTCCAACTGCCAGATTAGGCCCCATCTTGTAAGGATTGGGCCTAAACCGGAAGTGGACATCCCCTGAGGAATCCCAGATTGGAGAGGGTGCAGGCTGAGCTGAGGGACACCCCTCCAGTGCACAAATTTTGTGCACCAGACCTCTATATAATAAAAGCCTAAGTGACCATTACAGTGGAACAACCAGAACTATGGGTCAATATGATCTGCACTGACCACCAGGGGGCAGATGCTCAATGAAGGAGCTGCCCCTGGTGGTCAGTGCACTCCCACACTCAACCAGAAACCAGGCTCACAGATGGTGAGTGCAGCAGAGGTGGCAGGCAGTGGTACTAAGCCGTCATTTGGATATCCTCTGAGGAGTTCCAGACTGTGTGAGGATGCAGGCATGGTGGAGGGGACATCCCTCCCTCCCCCTAGTACACAAATTTCCTGCATTAGATCTCTAGTGTTGTTATAACTATGTATGATGCCAGGAGGGTATCGGAAATATTGAGAACATTTTGTAAAGTGTTCTAACCATTATGCTGTATGTTTGAAACCAATACAAAATAATACTGAAAGTAAGCTGTAACTGAAAATAAGTAAATTGAAAATGCTAAAAGAGCTTAGGTCAGGTATTTCACAGAATGTTTCTCACTCGGGATTTCTCTGATTGTTTCTTCCAATTTAGATTCAGGTTAAGTACAAATGTGCAAACTATTACATATGTTATATTGTGTCTGCCTCAATGCATCACTTCAGAAGACAGCTGTCAGCATGTACCATTATTGTGATGTCAGATTTGATTATTTGGGTAAGGTTATATATACCAGATTTCTCCATATCCTATTCCCCCTCAGCCTTATAGAGATTGGAGTTTTGCAATATAGGAAGGAAAAAACTCACACAAATCCAAGAAGTTCACAAAGTCCCAAGCAAAATGAACCCCCCAAAACCGACACCAAGGCACATTATAATTAAATTAGCAAACACCAACGACGAAGTAAGAACCTTAAAAGTGGCCAGAGAGAAATAGAAAGTTACCTACAAAGGAACCCCCATAAGATTAGCTACGATTTCTCAATAGAAACTCATCAGGCCAGAAGGGAATGGAATGAAATATACAAAGTCATCCAAAGGAAGGGTCTGAATCCAAGAATACTGTACCCAGCAAGGCTTTCAATCAAAACTGAAGGTGAAACCAGGAGCTTCACAGAAAAATAAAGAACTAAGGGAATATACTACCACCAAACCAGCAAGGCAAGAAATGTAAAAGGGTCTGCTGTAAACAAAAAGAAAAGAAATAGGAAGCAAAGAAGGAACTCGGGGGTAAGACTAAAAATGGCGACAGAGAAGTACCTATTAATAATAACTTTAAATGCAAATGGATTAAATGCTCCAATCAAAAGACATAGGGTAACCAATTGGATAAGAAAACATATATCTGCTGTCTACAAGAAACCCACCTCAGAAAAAGAGATGCACACAGATTGAGGGTGAAGGGATGGAAGATGGTATTTCAGGCAAATGGAAATGAAAAAAAAGCTGGGGTTGCAATACTTATATCTGACAAATTAGATCTCAAAGTGAAGGACATAATAAGAGATAAAGAAGGCTACTTCATAATACTAAAGGGAACAATCAAACAAGAAGAAATAACTCTGGTAAACATATATGCACCCAATATAGGAGCACCTAAATACATTAAAAAAAAAAAACTGGACCATATTAAGAAAGAAATTGATAGCAATACAATCATTGTAGGAAACTTTAATACCCCACTGTCACCACTGGACAAATCCTCTAAACAAAAACTCAAAAGAAACATCAATCCTAAATGACTCACTAAACTAGATGGAATTAATTGACATCTTCAGAACATTTGACCCCAAGGCCACGAATATACATTCTTCTTCAGTGCACATGGGTCATTTTCAAAGATAAACCATATGTTGGGTCATAGGAAAAGTCTCTGCAAATTCAAGAAGATAGAAATCATACCAAGCAATTTCTCAGATCACAGTGGCGTAAAATGAAATCAACTACAATAAAAACAATACCAAGAAATCAAACATATGGAGACTAAATAGCATGCTATTAAACAACTACCGGGTAACCAGAGAGATCAAGGAAGAAATAAAAAACATCATGGCAACAAATGAGAATGAAAACACATCAATACAAAATTTATGGGACACATTGAAAGCAGTCTTGAGAGGGAAGTTCGTAGCTATACAAGCCTACTGAAAAAAAAAAAAACAGGAAAGAGCCGAAACCAGTTTGGCTCAGTGGATAGAGTGTCGGCCTATGGACTGAGGGGTCCCAGGTTCAATTCCGGTCAAGAGCATGTACTTTTGTTGCAGGCAAATCCCCAGTGGGGGGCATGCAGGAGGCGGCTGATCAATGTCTCTCTCTTATTGATGTTTCTAACTTTCTATCCCTCTCCCTTCCTCTCTGGCAAAAATCAATAAAATATGTTTTTTAAAAAATAGAGATAGAATCTATTTTTAAAAGTTATATATAAAAAAAAAAAACAAGAAACAATGGTAATAAATGTCCTAACTACAACTCAAAGACCTAGAAAGAGAGCAACAAGAAAATTCCAGTGTATGCAGAAGGAAGGAAATAGTAAAGATCAGAATGGAAATAAACAAAATGGAGACCAAAGAAACAATTCAAAAGATCAACAAAACCAAGAGCTGGTTCTTTGAAAAAATAAACAAGATTGATAGACCTTTAGCCAGGCTGACCAAGAAGCAAAGAGAGAAGACCCAAATAAACAAAATCAGAAATGAAAGAGGAGAAATAACAACAGAACCCGCCAAAATACAAAGGACTGTTAAAAAATACTATGAACAACTCTATTCCAACAAATTGGACAACCTGCAAGAAATGGACATATTCCTAGAAAAATATAACCTTCCAAAACTCAATCAGGAAGAATCTAAACAGCTCAATAGGCCAATAACTATGGAAGAAATTGAAGCAGTCATCAAAAAATCCCAGCAAACAAAAGCCTGTGGCCAGATGGCTATACAGGAGAGTTTTACCAAACATTCAAGGAAGAATTAAAATCTATCCTCCTCAAACTATTCAAAAATATTCAAGAAGAAGGAACACTTCCAAACACCTTCTATGAAACTAGCATCACCCTAATACCAAAACCAGATAAAGACAACACAATAAAAGAGAATTATAGGCCAATATCTCTCATGAACATAGATGCCAAAATCCTCAACAGAATTCTAGCGAATCGGATCCAGCAGTACATCAGAAAGATCATACACCATGACCAAGTAGGATTCATCCCAGGAATGCAGGGATGGTACAATATCCGCAAATCAATAAACGTGACACATCACATAAACTAATTGAGAGATAAAAAGCACGTACATATCAATTGATGCAGAAAAAGCATTTGACAAAATCCAACACCCTTTCTTGATAAAAACTCTCAGCAAGGTGGGAATAAAAGGATCATACCTCAACATCATAAAAGCCATATATGAAAAACCCACAGCTAACATCACACTCAATGGGGAAAAACTAAAACAATTTACCCTAAGAACAGGAACAAGACAGGATGTCCACTCTCACCTCTCCTGTTTGACATAGTACTGGAAGTATTATCCATTGCAATTAGACAAGAAGGAGAAATAAAAGGCATCCAAATTGGAAAAGATGAAGTAAAGCTGTCCTTATTTGCAGATGACATGATACTGTACATAAAAAAATCGAAGGACTCCATCCCAAAACTTATTGACTTAATAAATGAATTAGGCAATGTAGCAGGATACAAAATTAATGCCAAGAAATCTGTGGCATTTCTATACACTAATAGTAAAATTACAGAAAGAAAGACTAAAAAAGCAGTCCCATTTACCATCGCACCAAAAAAATTAAGATACCTAGGAATAAACCTAACTAAGAAGATAAAAGACCTATATGTAGAAAACTACAGGACACTGAAAAAAGAGATAGAGGAAGATGTTAACAGATGGAAGAGCATACCATGCTCATGGATTGGGGGAATCAACATCATTAAAATGTCCATGCTACCCAAAGCAATCTATAGATTCAATGTACTACCCATTAAAATACCAACGACGTATTTCACAGACCTAGAAAATATTCTTCACAGATTCATCTGGAACAAAAAAAGACCGTGAATAGCCACAGCAATCCTGAGAAAGAAGAAGAAAGTAGGTGGGATCTCAATACCAGATTTTAAGCTATATTACAAAGCAACTGTTCTCAAAACAGCCTGGTACTGGCACAAGAACAGACATATAGAATAGAATAGAGGATCAACATATCCACCCAAACCACTTTGCTCAATTAATATTTGACAAAGGAGGCATGAACATACAATGGAGCCAAGACAGCCTTTTCAATAAATGGTGTTGGAGAAATTGGACAGATACATGCAAAACATGAAACTGGACCCACCAACTTACACCAAATACAAAAATAAACTCAAAATGGATACAGGACTTAAACATTACATGGGAAACCATAAAAATACTAGAGCAATCCACATGCAGCACAATCTCAGACATATACCAAAAGAACTTCTTCACTGATACTGCTCCAATTGAAGCTAAAGAAAAAATAAACAAATGGGACTACATCAAAATAAAATGCTTTTGCACAGCAAAGGAAACCATCAACAAAACTAGAAGAAAGCCACTGTATGGGAGAACAAATTTGCAAATGTTATCACTGATAAAGGTTTAATCTCCAACATCTACAGCCAACTTATACAACTTAATAAAAGGAAGATAAACGATCCAATAAAAAAATGGGCAACGGACCTAAATAGAACCTTTTCGAAAGATGACAGAAGGAAGGCCAAGAGACACATGAAAACATGTTCAAAGTCACTAATTATCTGAGAGATGCTAATCAAAACGGCAATGAGATACCATCTCACACCTGTCAGAATGGCAATCATCAACAAATCAACAAACAACAAGTGTTGGCAAGGATGGTTGGCAAGGATGCGGAGAAAAAGGAACCCTTGTGCACTGTTGGTGGGAATGCAGACTGGTGCAGCCACTGTGGAGAACAGTATGGAGTTTCCTCAAAAAACTAAAAATGGAACTCCCATTTGACCCAGCAATCCCACTCTTAGGAATATATCCTAAGAAAGTAGAAACACCAATCAGAAAGGATATATGCACCCCTATATTCATAGCAGCACAATTTACAATAGCTACAATTTGGAAACAGCCTAGGTGTCCGTCAGCAGATGCGTGGATCAGAAAACTATGGTACATCTACACAATGGAATTCTATGCTGCCATTAAAAAGAAGGAATTCTTACCATTTGCAGCAACCTGGTTGTAACTGGAGAGCCTTATGCTTAGTGAAATAAGCCAGTCAATGAAGGAGAAGCATCACATGATATCACTCATTTATGGATAATGAAGAACATTATAAACTGATGAACGAAAGGATAGATACAGAGGCAGTAAAGCATCCAACAGACTGTCAAATTACTGCAGGAAGATTAAGGAGAGGTGGGCTAGATAAGAGATCAACCAAAGGACTTGTATGCATGCCTATAAGCTAAACCAATGAACACAAGACACTGGGGGGTTGGGGCATGCCTGGGAGGAGGAGGGGCAATGGGAAGATATGTATATAGGTAACAATAAGAGAGAGAGAGAGAGACAGAGAGAGAGAGAGAGAGAGGTTTTTTTTTCCTTGGTTTTTTTTTGTTTTGTTTTGTTATTTTAAAGTTTTCCTTTATTTGTTTTTGGAAAGAGAAAGGGAGAAGGATAGAGAGGTAGAATGAGAAAAATAAAATTCTTTTTTTTTAATTGATTCTTTATTATTCAGATTATTACATTTGTTTCTCTTTTTTCCCCTCCATAGCACCCCTCCACCTAGCTCCCTCCCCTCCCTCTGCCCTCAGCTCCCTCCCATTGATCTCATCCATAGGTGTATGATTTTTGTCCAGTCTCTCCCTGTATACCCCTCACCCCTTCCCCCCTGAGAATTATCAGTCCACTCCCTTTCTGTGCTCCTGATTCTATTATATTCACCAATTTATTCTGTTGATCAAATTTTTAATTCACTTAATTTTTAGATTCACTTGTTGATAGATATGTATTTGTTGTTCATAATTTTTTTGGCTTTTACCTTTTTCTTCTTCCTCTTCTAAAAGAGTACCTTTCAGCATTTCATATAATACTGGTTTGGAGTTGATAACTCCTTTAGCTTTTTCTTATCTGTGAAGGTCTTTATCTGCCCTTCAATTCTGAATGATAGCTTTGCTGGATAGATTATTCTTGGATGTAGGTTCTTGTTGTTCATCACGTTGAATATTTCTTGCCACTCCCGTCTGGCCTGCATCGTTTCTGTTGAGAAATCAGCTGACAGTCGTCTGGGTGCTCCCTTGTAGGTAATAAACTGTTTTTCTCTTGCTGCTTTTAAAATTCTCTCTTTGTCTTTTGCTCTTGGTATTTTAATTATGATATGTCTTGGTGTGGTCCTCTTTGGATTCCTTTTATATAGGGTTCTGTGTTCTTCCTGGACTTGTAAGTCTATTTCTTTTACCAGATATGGGAAGTTTTCAGTCATTATTTCTTTAAATAGATTTTCAGTATCTTGCTCTCTCTCTTCTTCTGGCACCCCCACAATTCTGATGTTGGTACGCTTAAAGCTGTCCCAGAGTCTCCTTACATTATGTTCACATTTTTGGATTCTTTTCTCTTCTTGCTTTTCCAGTTGAGTGTTTTCTGCTTCTTTATATTTCAAATTTTTTACTTGATTCTTGCCTTTCTCTAGTCTGCTGTTAGGACTCTGTATAATATTTTTTATTTCAGTCAGTGTATGTTTAATTTCTATTTGGTCCTTTATCATCTTTAGTTGGACCTTTGCCATCTCCTCTTGGGTCTCACTAAATTTATCCAACTTTTCTAGCATATTCTTGAAAAACCTTATAAGTGCGGTTTTGAACTCTATATCCAGTCGTTTTTTTTCCCTCCATTTCTTTTGTTTGTGATCCCTTCCCTTGTCTCAGCATTTTCACTATGCCGGGGAAACTTCTGTGTTGAATTCAGCTTTATGATAGCAGACGCAAAGGCGCAGAAGCCTCTATTGAGCTTGGGATGGTTGGAGTCTCAGGGCTTAAGGGACCGCCTTGCCTTCCAGTCGGCCCCGCCCTCCACGGCCCCTTAGTCTCAAGTGACTGGGTAATCCCTGGAGCGGTTCTTGTGCGCGCGCACCCATAGTGCCTCCAACCGCTGCCTTTCCAGCTCCCCTGCGCACTAGGACCACAGGAGACTAGGTCCCTAGGGTTTTGCCCGAAACAGGAGCCTAGTGGACTCAGAAGTGGCACAGTTGGAAGGGTCTGTCTCCCGCCCACTTGCGAAAGCCAGCAGCACAATCAGCAATCTGTCCTCCGCGCAGCACCGTGTGCGTGCGAGACCAGACCTGATCTTCTGTGACTCCCCTAAATTTCCGTGCACCTCTCCCTTTTCACAGTCCAAACAACCCCCGTATGAGTTTCGGCTGGATCTGGGGTTTAGTGTCGTAAGATAAGGGGTCCAATGCCGTTGAGAGTCTCCGTTTCCCTCCCGCCAGAGAAAGCCAGCCAGGTACTCCGGCACCCGCTCTCTCAGCGCGTGGGTCTCCGTACCTCGGCTTTTTGCAGCTCCTCTAGGTTTCTGTGAGCCCCTCTCTTTCCTTCTAGTTGTAAACTTACACTCAGCCACTTTCCTGTGGTTCTGGATGATGTCTGTTCTGTCTTTTAGTTGTAGTTTTGAAATTGTGCAAGGCAGCAGTGTAGGTGTTTACCTATGCCGCCATCTTGGATTCTCCTCGAGAAAAATAAAATTCTTTAGCTGCCTCTTCCTTGCCCCCTACTAGGATCAACTGACCCGGACTCGAGCTGGCGACCTCTTGATTCTAGGATTGATACTCAACCACTAAGCCACACTGCTGGGCCAGATTGGTTTTTGTAATCATTGATGATTTCTAGCAGAATGTGTTCTTACAGTGAGCTGCAATGTAATGGCTTTCCTATTTCGTTCATATCTGTCTCCCTAGTATTAATGGAACTCAGCCCTCTTTATATCGTTGACATCTACTACTTTCCAGTCTTCTTTAAGGGGGACCTTTCTCTTGCTCCATGTTTATTTTTTATTATTTTATTATCAATACTAGAGGCCCGGTGCCCGAAATTTGTGCACGGGGTGGGGGTGTCTTTCAGTAACAGCCTGCTCCCTCTCCAATCTGTGACCCCTTGAGAGATGTCCGACTGCCCATTTAGGCCCAATACAGGTGGGATGTGGCCTAAGTGGGCAGGTGGACATCCCTCTCAATCCAGGACTGCTGGCTCCCAACTACCTGCCTTCCTGATTGTCTCTAACTGCTTCTGCCTCCCAGCCTGATCACTCCCTAACCATTCCTCTGCCACCCTAATTGATACCTAACTGCTCCTCTGTCAGCCTCTTTGCCCCTAACTGCCCTCCCCTGTGGGCATGGTCACCCCTAACTGCCCTCCCCTGCATACTTGATCATCCACCACTGCCCTGCCTTGCAAGCCTTGTCCCTGCCAACTGCCTGTCCCTGCTGGCCATCTTGTGGTGGCCGTTTTATGTCTACATGGGGCAGGATCTTTTGACTACATGGGGGCAGTCATCTACTATGTTGGAGTGATGGTCAATCTCCATATTACACTTTTATTAGATAGGATAGAGGTCTGGGGTGGGGGCCAGCTGGTTTGTCCTGAAGGGCATCCTGGATCAGGTTGGGTGTTCCCTTGGGGCGTGAGTTAGCCTGGGTTAGGGGACTGTTGTTTTGCAGGCCGGCAACGCCCCCCTCCCCCTCGGCACCCCAAGGGGAGGCCTTGGTATCTGGGGTTTACAGTGGTACCTCGAGATAAGAGTTTAATTCCTTCCGTAACCTTGCTCGGATATCAAGTAGCTCATATCTCAAAGCAAATTTCCCCATTGAAATCAATTGAAATGCCATTAATCCGTTCCAGCCCCCAAAATGCCACCCCAGTTGTTCTTGTTACGTGTTTTTGAATAAGAAAAATGTATTTATAAATGACAAATGTTGTATAAAAACATCATAAAAGAGAATGTAAAGGAATAAACTGGTTTTATAAAGTGTATTTACCTACTCGTTACACTCTTAATGCTACACTTTATCCCTAAACTGAATGTAACTTAACTAATCTTCACTGAACTTAATTGCTACTGGTCTTTGCATTTTTGGCCTATTTCAAAAAAAATGTGTCCAAAGAGGTTTGCCTCTTCCTCCCTTTCAGAATGTTTCTGAAATGGGTGAGGCAAGTTTCATTGAACAGCTCCGATGCACGACCAGTAGCAACTTTTTTGGGGTGTTTCTTTTCCACGAAGTGTGACACCCTCTCCCACATTCCTAAGATCTCCTTTATCTCACTTGTAGAGATCTCCTCCACCTCTGGCTCCTCCTCGAAACCAATTTCTTGGAGAACCTCCGCATGTTGCTGAGACTGTAACTCTTGTAACTCCTCCGTGGTGAGTTCCAGAGAGTGCTCCTGGACGAGCTCATTCACGTCTCTCTCATCCACCTCCAGGCCAATGGATTTTCCCAGAGACACTATCTCCTCCTCCACTGGCACCTCGGGTTCGAATCCTTCGAAGGTCCTTTTGGCTACGGCCTCAGGCCACAGCTTCTTCCATGCAGAGGTCAAAGTCCTCATTGTAACACCCAGCCAGGCCTGATCAATAATTCTGAGGCATATCATGATGTTAAAGTGGTTCTTCCAGAACTCTCCAAGGGTGAGGTTTGTGTTCTCCATCACCTCAAAGCAGCGCCCGAACAGGTGCTTGATGTACAGCTTTTTAAAATTAGAAATCACCTCCTGATCCATGGGCTGCAGGATAGGAGTGGTGTTGGGAGATAGGTAGACAACCTTTATAAACTTGAACTCTTCGAGGAGTTCATCTTCGAGGTTCGGTGGGTGAGCAGGAGCATTGTCGAGGACGAGGAGGGCTTGCATGGTTAGGTTGTTTTCCTGTAGATATTTCTTCACAGAAGGGCCTAAAACCAGGTTTACCCACTCCACAAAGAACTGCCTGGTGACCCATGCCTTCGGGTTTGCCCTCCACATAACTTGCAGTTTATCTTTTAAAATTTTATGTGACTTAAAGACTCTGGGATTTTCCAAATGGTATACGAGTAGAGGCTTGTTCTTGCAGTCGCCACTCGCATTGGCGCACAGTGCGAGAGTTAGCCTATCCTTCATGGGTTTGTGGCCTGGCATCGCCTTCTCCTCTGCCGCTCTGTAAGTCCTATTCGGCATCTTCTTCCAGAAAAGCCCTGTCTCGTCACAGTTGAAGACTTGCTGGGGGATATATCCTTTGGCTTCTATCAGTTCGGAAAAAGTTTTGAGGTAATCCTCAGCTGTCTTCACCTCCGAACTTGCTGCCTCACCATGCCTGACGATGGAGTGAATGCCGGACCTTTTCAAACCAGCCTCTACTGGCTTTAAATGAGTCTTTCAATGCTTCTTCCGTGGAAGTGCATGGGATCTGCTCCAGCAAATCACCATAAATCGCTCACGCTTTCTTGCATATGATGCCCTGTGTTAATGTATCTCCTTTAAGCTGCTTCTCTGTCACCCACACCATCAGTAGATCCTCCATCTTTTCATGGAGAGAGTTACGGAGCTTAGAAATTATTGTAACGCCCTTAGCTGGCGTTATACCCTTTATGGCCTCCTGTTTAAGCACAGTGCATATCGTTGAAGTACTACGCCCGTACTGCCTCGCCAAGTCAGCCACTCGCACACCTTGCTCATATTTTTCTATGATTTCACGCTTTAATTCAATAGACATCATCCTCTTCTGAGCACTGACCTTTCTACTCGCTTTCTTTTGACCCACGGTTATAAAAAGAAATGTGATGAAGTATGTAAATGCCCAAAAGATGCTTCGACAATGAGGTAAACAAGCACACTGACTGAGGCGTGGGAAACTATGAGAAGCTCTAGTTGCGGTAAACTGGTGGGTCGTGTGCAAAGGGCTGATCCACTTGATTACTGGTATCTCAAATGTTGCTTGTATTTCCAAGCAAAAAATCGCTAGCTCGAAAGCTCGTTTCTCAAAAATCTCGTATGTTTGGGCACTCGTATCTCGAGGTACCACTGTATTTATCTTCTACAATTGAAACTTTGTAGCCTGGAGCGGAGCCTTCTGCTGCCACAGCCATTGAAACTTTGTTGCCTTAAGCCTGTGGTTCTCAACCTTTAATACAGTTGCTCACGTTGTGGTGACTCCCAACCATGAAATTATTTTCATTGCTACTTCATAACTGTAATCTTGCTACTGTTATGAACTGTAATGTAAATATCTGATATGCAGGATGTATTTTCATTGTTACAAATTGAACATAATTAAAGCATAGTGATTAATCACAAAAACAATATGTAATTATATATTGTGAAATATTTATTTCTAATTACAAATAAATGAAATTTTGTCTTGAATCGTGGTGTAGCATGGGCAACAGTCTTCATATGACAACAGTAAACTACATTACTACATTTTGCTACACTAAGGAGCGGTGTGTTGGTTCCTAAGACCATGGTAAATATGTGTTTTCTGATGGTCTTAGGCGACCCCTGTGAAAGGGTCATTCAACCCCCAAAGGGGTCGTGACCCACAGGTTGAGAACCACTGCCTTAAGCAGAGGCCCAGGCCAGCCAGGGTGTGTGGAAAGCTTGGCTTCCTCCAGAGCCAGGGGAAACCCAAACCTGGCTCTATGGTGGCAGCCATTGAGCAGAAGTCTGAGCTGGCTAGGGTTTGCGGAAAGCCTTTCTTCCTCCATCACCAGAGGTAACCCAAGCCTCCCTCCTGTTCTCTCTGTGGCTGTAGCCATCTTGGTTGGGTTAATTTGCATACTAGCTCTGATTGGCTGGTAGGCGTGGCTGGTGAGTGTAATAGAGGTATGGTCAATTTGCATATTACTCTTTTATTAGATAGGATAGATGCATGCTTCTGTTCTTCTTTCTAGTGTGTAACAATCCATTATTACTTATCCAGTGCCCAAATTGTCCTGTATTTGTCTAATTCTGTCTGGCTACTCTGTCCTTGAGCACTTTCCTGTTTTCTGGCACAACAATATGTTCCTGACTCATTTCACATTATCTTATTCTCAGCCCTAAAATCAGCCATTTTCCTAAGTATTCTAGTTCCTGTTAGAAGTAATGATACTTAGACACCAAGTTCCAAGGGGTAGGTTGAGAGTGCATTATCATTACTACTGGGCTCTTTGGGGCCACAAAGTGAGGAAAACTATTTTTTAAAACCTGAGCATATATGGTGCATTTAAGTCTAACCCACTTCATAGCTCTTCTCTCCTTCTACCATTTATTTGAATTTCCTTTTCCTTAGTGAGCATCCCTGTTGCCACCATTTGTACCCCTCTGTTCCATCTTACCATACACACATAAGATTTTTCATAATGACTATATCAATTCCACTACCAGTAGAATACTTAATAAGGAAAATTCACATTTTCTTTGTAGTTCTTTTTTCCCCTTAAAATGTATGCCATTAATCTCATGTTTATTTTTTTGATTTTTAAAATGTTTCCTTCAATAGTTGGCATTACCTATAGCTCTTTCTAGGAAAAATATACTTGAATTTGAGTATAAATATTAAAGAATAGGTAGGTAGTTATTAATTGAAGTGTCTAAACTATTTAATATGTTTTAATTAAAATATGGAGGGCAGTTGGACATCCCTCTCACAATCCAGCACTTCTGGCTTCTAAGTGCCACCTGCCTGCCTTCCTGATTGCCCCAAACTGCTTCTCCTGCTAGCCTGACCACCCCCTAACCATTCCCCTGCCAGCCTGATTAATGCCTAACTGCTCCTCTGCAAGCCTTATCACCCCTAAATTCTTTCCCCTGCTGGTCTGGTCCTACCCCCCATTTGCCCTATCTTTCAGGCCCAAGTCCCCCCAAATGCCCTCTCCCCTGCAGGCCTGGTCACCCCTATCAGCCCTCCCCTGCAGTCCTGGTCCCTCCCAACTGCCCTTCTCTGCAGGCTCAGTCGCCTCGAACTTCCCTTCTCTGCCGACCTGGTCACCGCTATGTGCCCTCCCCTGTAGGCTTGATCGCCCCCAGCTACCCTCCCCTGCTCGCAATCTTGTGGTGGCCATCTTGTGTCCACATGGGGACAGGATCTTTGACCACATGGGGGCAGCCATCTTGTATGTTGGAGTAATATTACTCTTTTATTAGATAGGATGCCTGCAAGTAAACTCTAAGGCACCAAAAGAGTTGGTGTTTCTTTGTATTTCAGTTGAGCAAATAGTATTGTTGAAGCTTTTTTTCTGCTTTCTTTAAATATTATTTAACATAGATAACTAGAAGTAGCTATAGTTTCATGAAAATCTGATCTTAGTGGAGAGAAATGGCTGTACAATTGCATCATTAATCTCATACAGAATATCAACTTAATCATAATATGATTCAAAAAACAAATCCTCCATTTGGTTTTTGAAATCCTCCATTTGTTTTTTATTATAGAAGATAGACTTTTCATACCTTCTGTAAAAATTTATTGTGATTGCTGTATGTCACCTAAAGTTTGGGGATGATTATCCTCTGATATTAACAATCAGTTGTTGGAGTCATGTTCTCAAAAGTTACCGTGGAAATACAATTTTGTACAATAGGTTTAGACAGCAGAATATCAATAACACCATCAATAACTTCCACATCTGGTCGATTTTAGAACTAAAGCTGATGATTTGAAAATAACCCATTTCTACAAGGAAATGTTATTTATGATAACCCAAGACACAGATATGATGAGAACCATATTCTCTGAAGTTATCGTGTCACTGACCTATAAAAGCAGTGCTCCAAAGTGAATCAATGGAACTCGGTCCTCGTAGTGGACAGTAGCACAGCACTAATGAGACAGATTTCATTAAAAGCTATTTGATTTATGAGAGAAGTAAAGTCCTATCATATTTTGAAATTGCTGGGTTAGTCCTAGTATCTGATCTTATCTCCCCTACTATCACCATCATGGTTCCTGTGTATTCTTGACATTGCTATGGTAACCCCTGCATCTCTTCTCACAGAGGGTGATGAGACAGGAGTGATGGATAGTCTGCTGGAGGCCTTGCAGTCGGGGGCTGCCTTCCGCGATAGAAGAAAAAGGACACCGAAGCCAAAAGGTGAATGTTATTCTTGTTTCATGTTACTTTCTAGGGAACTACCATAAAGAACAATCCTTTATAGTTTTTAATTCTTTTAAAGACGTGTGTCAAGAATGTAGTGCTGTGGGCAACCATTTTTCAGAAGTTTCATAGGTTTTCTTAATCCTTCCCTTGCGATGACAAATGTCAGAGAGAAAAGCATTCCAGTTGGCCGGTGTCAGTAGCACATTCCAAATCAATGCACTGAACCTAGGAAATCCTGATTAGTGTGACAAGTCTCAGCTGAAGAACCATATGTACTTCATCCCAGTGGAGTTCACAGTAGCATAATTAAATGGGAAGTAAAAGTCATAACATTATTGCTTTACTTCTAGATATACTTAAACTTGAAAAATATACTGTTAAACTTCTTGAGATGAACAGAACTCTATATAAAACTTCTTTTATATTTTTGTTTTAACAGATATTCGGCAGAGTCTCAGTCCCATGTCTCAGAGGCCTGTTCTGAAAGTTTGTAACCATGGTAATAAACAGCATTCATAAATTGCACATTCTTCTTATCTACTTTTATCCCATTGATCTGTGATTTCAGTAGATGCTATGAAGTTCTCAAATTTCAATATAATTGAAATAGTAAAAACTGTGGATCTACACATTTGTTATAAGATTGTATACTCAGATTCTGCCCCTTGACAATATTGCCTGAGCTAGTGTCTAGCGTTCTTCTTTCAGGTCTTGAGTAAATTTTTTTTTAATTTGAAATTATGTCACACATTTCTGATCCATGTTGTCCAGTGTACTCTTTCAAAAGCATTGTGCTTTCCTATTACTATTTTAAGTAGTGAATTTACTATACATGGAGATGCAATTTGAAATTTTCAGTTGTTACCTATTTTACTCTATGACATTTGCCAGTACAGTTTGAAATACTGTGACCCGCATTTTGACAAAATCATTAATGCAGATGAGCTTCATGTGATATTATTATGGATGGATTTGCTGGAATCACTGAAAAGAAGGTGAGTTAACTTAGTCTCTGGTATTTATGAGATTGAATCCTTTCAGAAATCTCTACCCAACTACTGCATACCAGTCTCAAGGTACTGGTTTGAGTTAAATGGATTTTATTTACTTTATTTCCCTTTTTCTCACTATTATGTATTATGGGGTTCTGCTTACCTTCCTTAGTCAAACCGTAATTCACCCATTATGATTACCATTTCAGGGTGAGAGTGACACAACTTCACCAGATTTCTAAATGAAAAATACAGGACAGATTGCATTCAAGGGTTCTTTGGGGTACAGATAAGTTAAGTCGTTAAATTTTAGCACTAATGTGTGAGCATGAGTAGAGAAGTGTGTCAGATTTTTAAGAGAGTCTAAAATAATAATGAAGTAAGTAAAAGACATGGTTATAATGATCTACTGCTCAAGGTAAAGAACATATAATAGATGCTTAATAAAGAAGAGGAAAGGTGAAACCCTGCAGCAAAATTTTATATAGGTCTCTTGACATTTTTCAACAGTAAGTGTTTGTTGTTGTTTTGACTTCTCCTGCTCTAATAGTAAAAAAGAATTGTAAGAAATCAGATAAATTTGTTGTGGATCATTAATTCCTTATTGGGGTTTACAGTTTGGAATTATAGTGACATTTGAAATAATGGCAAACAGTGTAGAGGACACTGGACCTCATAGATGATGTATTTCATAGATGAGTACATGGAAACTCAGGCTAAAAACTTCTCAAAACTACACAATTAGTTATTGACACAACTCTGCCCATGGTGCAGTTCTGATTTCCATCGCATGTTTCTTTTCATTATATATAGATACTTGATTATTTTTTATTAGTAGTAAAATAAAATAAACAATGCAGCCCATAGTAAGTCATTAAAGCACCATTGGCAACATAATGGTCATGATCTATACTAATAAAAGGGTAATATGCTAATTAGACTTGTGACCAGACATCTTCCGGATGCCCAACTTCCTTCCGGACAGTTAGGGGGTGACCAGGCCAGCAAGGAGACAGGCAGATGAGCAGTTAGGAGCCAACAGTCCCAGATTATCAGAGGGATGTCCCGGGCCTCTAGTATGATTATACTGGCATATCTGTACCCCTGCCATGCTTAATTTTAAGTAAATATTTTAGTTGTAATATAGGAGGAAATTATTTAAGATAAATTTGTGCCCTGGCCTCAGGGACCCAGTCCTTCTGTGATTGTCATGCTAGGAAAGTATCCAGATTCCTGTAAATTACATATAAATTGTGATGTTTCAATCCATTTTGTAAAAGCAGATAAGCATTGCATTTCCATCTTTACTAAACCTGATATGTACTATCTGAAGTCCTAGGCTATTGTAATATTAAGCTAGTAGGTTATAGAGCCAGCCAAAGGAGATATAACACAAATATCAAATTCTCTGTTGTGATATAAATGTAGTGGGTTGACATGTTTTTGAAACTTACTTTTTTATTTATATTTCTGCTGTGTTTTCACTTCACATTTTTAAGCAAGTGAGAACAAAATCCAAATGACCTAATTAATCTTTTAAGAACAGTATGTATAAAGATAGATTTATTAGAATGGATGTTAAAAATGAATAATATGATAAAGAAGGACTATTACAACAAGGATCATGATTATTTTTACAAAAAGATGACATGTCAAGCCTATTTGTAATCTTTCTATTTCTGAAAATCACTTCTTTTCATTGAAAACTGAACTGTGTGATTAAAATGTAACACATAACCCCTTTTACTTTTTGTTTTTCATATACTTAAACAAAACTCATGTCTGATACTTATACTTTCTACAAATATACATAGTTGATAGTATGTTGTAAACTGATATTAAAGGATTTATAAAATTTTCTGCAGGGTTATTATATGCCAAGTACTATGCTGAATGTTTCATACACATCCCATTGATCTTTTCAGTACTCTTTCCAAATAGTCACTACTTTAGTCTCCATTTTATAGTTGAAAATAATCAAGGATTAAACAGGTTTGATAGTTTGTTTAAGGTTCTGCAGTCAAATTTCGGCCCTGGGCCTGTCTAGTTCTTAATCTCTCTGCCGTGTTGTGCTCTGAATGTAGCTGTTCAAATCCATACATGTTCCCATCCTTGAGCCAATGCATATGTGTACATTTTTTTCTCATGATATAAGGTTGAACTATTGATAAACCTCTCTGAAGTTTTCGGCCTTTGGTGTATCTAGTCTCTTATTCCCAGATTGAATCACTATGTAGTACTCTTTTCCTCTTCTGAGGCTAGATTATAAGGTATACTATCTCTTGGAATTATGACCACTTTTTATTCCTTCAATAAACTCTATATTCAAGCATCTATATTAATTAAAATAAATGCATGCTCTGTTAGAAAGATCATAGATGATTTACATTATATATATATATATATAACATATTTATTTTGTAATTATAAAATCCTGGCAAAGTATCCTCTGAGACCTTGGGGTGTGTGTGTGTGTGTGTGTGTGTGTGCACGTGCACGCGCGCGTGCACACGCATTTTTTTTTTTTTTTGACAAAAGATAGCCTCAAGCATTCTAACTTCTGTCAACCTCAGAAGCACAGAATGTTCACACTGAGTAACCCAGTCCTTGTACTGTTCTCCAGAACTCTAGCAAAAATACTATGGTTAAAGCCTTTACCTGTTTTATCTTTTGTTTTACCTGTTAATGTCTGGGCAAAAATTAAGTGTTTAGTATTTTTTCCTTGCTAAATTTTTCATTCATTAACTTAGCAAATTAATTGAACACTTACTAGGCATTTAAGATATAGAGATACCATCTAAGAATTCACAATCCAGTGGGAAGATAGATGAGTAATAATTCTCATACCTGTATATTTGCTTTATGCTGAGTTAGGGGTAACATACAGAGTGTGGGCGTGTATCAAGAAGTCTGGAAGACCAATTCAGACTTGGCTTCTAGAAGGACCTGAAATCCAAGCTGAGTTTTGAGAAATCAGTAGAAATAAGGCCAAAAACCCGAGGACAAGCGTGAGCTAAGAAAGCAGCCACATAAACGTACTTTCTCAAGAGGTCCTTTCCTTTATAGGGCCATTCTGGTGCCTGTAAATCCATGTGTTCTTATTCTCACATATTATTAGATAACATAATAATAACACTCATATTAGCACCTTAGTCTTTCCCAATTTACAATATTCATTTCCCTAAAACTGTTCTTATTCAATATCTGTCACATCACTCATGATCTCCTTAAGGGAGCATGCAAGGCAATGAAGGAAGGTGTCTGTCTACTGTTGTGACTCCAGTATTTAACTGGGCTAATGCCTGATACATGGATGTTTAGAAAGAATGTACTAAATGAACAGACATTTTTAGATTTAGGCTTGAATTGGACAATTAATATATATTGAGCAAAATCAGATCTCTCAGTATCACCCAAATACTTGGGATTAATATGCAATTGCTGAAGCTTAGGCTGAGAACTTAATTAATCCCTCTCATCTCCCTAAAATGGTATCTGAAGGAGATCCTTGATCATCATTGGTCTAGGCTTCAAAGGGTTGTTAGATCAAATGTGGAAGGTGTGGTTTAATCTTGATTGGATTATTCACTCCTGAGAAATGGAGGGTTAATTACGAGTTAAGTTTTTCACCTTGCTTGATTAAGCAACATTTAACAACAGTAAATAAAACAAAAGAAAGTGTCTGCTAATGAGCACAGGGCATTATCTCATTTCCTTACTCAATACAGTGCATTCCAGACTTAAAGATTTTCTATAGTCTGTAGAAAATAATAAAACTCCCTTTTAAGTCAAGATAATCTAAGTATTAATGCATTTTTATAAAGTTCATACCTTATTTGGGTGTTGCCGAATCAACTGGCCTAATTGAAAATAAAGGAACAGATGAATCTTGGATCTCCCATTTGACCCAGTAATCCCACTCTTAGGAATTTATCCTAAGAAATCACAAACACCAATCAGAAAGGATTTATGCACCCCTATGTTCATAGCAGCACAATTTACAATAGCTATAATTTGGAAATAGCCTAGGTGCCTTTCAGCAGATGAGTGGATCAGAAAACTGTGGTACATCTACACAATGGAATTCTATGCTGCCATTAAAAAGAAGGAATTCTTACCATTTGCAGCAACCTGGTTGGAACTGGAGAGCCTTATGCTTAGTGAAATAAGCCAGTCAATGAAGGAGAAGCACCACATGCTCTCCCTCATTTGTGGATAATAAAGAACATTGTAAACTGATGAACAAAAGGATAGATACAGACGCAGTAAAGCAGCAAACAGACTGTGAAATTATAGCAGGAAGATTAAGGAGAAGTGGGGTAGATAAGAGATCAATCAAAGGACTTGTATGCATGCATATAAGCATAACCAATGAACATAGACACTGGGGGGTTAAGGTATGCCTGGGAGGGAGAGGGGAGGCAATGGAGAGATATGTATACATGTAACACAATTTAAAAAAAAAAATGGCTAGCAAAGAAAAAGAAAATAAAGGAACAGATAGGGGGAAAGTATATCAAGAGTCTGATGCCAGACCAAGAATTTGAACTGTAGAGGTTTCTGAACAAGGAAATGACAGGTCTGCTCTGACCAGTGTGGCTCAGTTGGTTGATCATCATTCCCTGCAAGGAAAGGTTTCTGGTTTCATTTTCAGTCAGGGCACATGCCCAGTAGAGGGCATGAAGGAGGCAGCTGATCAATGTTTTGTTCTCACATCAGTCTTTTCTCTCTTTTCCCTCCTCCTCTTCCTCCTTCTCCTCTTCCTCCTCCTCCTATCCCTTCTTGTCTCTCTGAAAATCGATAAAATACCTTAAGAAACAAACAAACAAACAAAAATGGCAGGTCTGAGCAGTTTGTATGGAACTGAAGTGACAATCTTATGAGAGGAAAGACCTGAAAAAACTATAGCTACCTTGATGTTGACATGGGTTGGCTACAAGAGATCAGGAAAGAGTCAAAGAGTGTGTTAGGGATTGAGGAAGGAAGACAAGTCTAGAGCTCTGGGCTGAGACCCTCACAGAGAGTTGCTAAGGCTGAATAAGCAAATGAGCTATCTAAAGGAAAATCTTCAGACTTAGAGAATGGTAAACCTAAGGCTAAAACCTTAGGATTGAACCCAAGTGAATGATGAAGTGAATGAGAGGCAGAAAATGATGAAGAAATGGAGGGAGATTATATAATAATGAAGCCTACATTATGTTTGAAAGAAAACTTTCAAGGAATTGATTTTTCTCATTCTTCTGTTGTGTGTTTCTTTCTTTCTCTGTACAACTCAGTGGTATACCACTGAGTGACTAATGTTCCTCTCTTCTACTCTCTTCAGGACATCTCTTTCCCTGTGCACTAGACAGACTGCAAACATCTGTGACAAAGAGGTATCACTTCATGCTGCTTCTCCCTGAATCTGATTACATCATTGTTAGATGGTTTCTTTTTGTTAAGTAGTACAGAGGAATATTTTTTCTCAGTGAGATGGATATAGAGTAATCAGAAAAAAATCTATAAACTATATGCAATTAAAATCCCTAATGATAAAACTGTTTAACTGCAACAAAATAAGATAAAACATAATCAAAATTTTAGGCAAACAAGTATTACACACTTTTAGTGAATAACCATAACCTAAACAAAATCTTGCTGTATTATCTTTGCATTAAATCAATTCTTAATAGCCTTAATTTGGATCTGATTATCTATTTTTACTCTCCCACTTATATATGGAGCTTTGAGAGATTTTTATAGAAATAAGATTGTATTGCTTCCAGGCACAGCTGCTCTGCCACTCTAAGATTTGAAGTCAGAATTAGATGTGAAGCTAGTTAGATATTTTTGAATTAGCTTATTTCTCCACAAAATAACTCTGAGAGGCACACATAAAAAAGGTTTTATTGTTGATGTATCAAAACTTCACCCAAACCCTTTCTTCCCTAAAGCACTCAGTTGTGAGTCCCTTATTTCTTGACCTACCTTTTCCCCAAACAGCAAGAATTTGTCTTAAGGCAGAATTATGAAATTTGTAAGTTTTCAATCATATCTGCCTTAAGGCTTCTTTGAAAACAGTGACCACAATTTGAATCCAGTTCTTGACTAGAAAACCTTATCTATCAAAGTAGAAAATATTGACAACCACCATTGCCATTTCTTTAAACTGTATCACATTTTAAAGTACAGAGAACATAGGAATAATATAATAAAATTATATGATAATTTTTACTGTAATTCATTGGCTTATTTTTTTAAGAATATTTTTTTTTGTTCTCTTTCTGATAAATTTGTGCCTGCCAAGTAACTTAAGAAAGAGAGTTATTAAAATACTAATTGTTTTTGGCACCCTTATACTTGGGCTTTCAAGCAGAATCAAATGCTACCTGTAACTGTCAAAACACTTAAATATTTTTAAGGAGACTTTTCTGAGCCAGGAATGTAAAGCAGTTTGGTTGATTTTACATTTTATTCAAACATCAGTCTCTCCTATTTACTGTGTAGTCAAGCAAAAGGAAGAAAGTACTCAGCAGGGCTCCTGCCTAGGTAATGATGCCCAGTGGGTAGAAGGGAAAGGCCTGGCTAATTTATACTCCGATCAGGACAACCTTTTGGCTTAGTCACATTATCATACAGACTCTTAAGCATGAACAGATTAGAAAATTCTCAAGTACTGAGGATTTCAAGTTGTTTTAAAAGGATATTTATGCAAGAAATAGCAAATGCCTTTTATTTAATGAGCATTTGACAATCTATGCTGAAGGCTGGGACCAAATTGAGTGAAAAGGAGATAAAAAACTATTATGCACTTCCCTGAAATAGTTGTTACGAGTAATATGTCTCTCGTTATACTTGTCTATATTGAACTAATTATTATGATCTTTTAAAATTTTTGGCTTATTCTAAATTTCTCCCTTTGACTGAAGAGAGCAAATAAAGTAAAAGTCTGAGGTGCTTCCTAGATTCTGCGACAAAGGGCAGTTGGCTCGTCCAAATGTAGTCAGAGTGCTTAATTTGGCAAAAGGCAGACAGAGTGAGCTGTAGAGCACCCACCAACCAGAGTCATCCCATTTTTAGAGGCTATTTCATATTTTAAAATAGTTAATCCGGGACAGTGCATCCTGTCTTGGCACAGCTTGTGATGTGTGTTTGAGCAATGAGTGTGTTGCATGTGAGGAAGGTGCATAGAAGAATAGGTGACCCTGATGTAGCTGGTGTGCGCCAACTATGTCAGGTGACAGATCTTTTTCCAGAAAACAACACTTGGTGCTAAACTCATTTCCAAGGTGCCGTTAGATTTATTTTTATATTTTTACTTTATTTGCCCTCACTAAAGGTCAGTTTGGAGTAGCCACAGAGACAGAAACTATTTTTTAAGGTTGTTGTCAGTATTAAAAATTTTTGCAAAGTGCCTGACTGGCACATAATGATTACTTTAAAAACACCAGAGGTACTACTTACTCACTGGTAATTTGTGAACGTATAAGACTAGCCAGATGGTTGAATCCTATTGATAGTAGCCTTGAGTGATCTGGCCAAGCAGTCTGCCCTTGAAAACATGTGGAATCATTTTGGGCTTTTGCATTTGGTTTGACTACTTGACTTACTAATAGGGTGACCCTAGCAAGTTATTTCACCTTTGAATTTCCTCAGCTGTAGAAAAAAGAAATTACACTATGTACTTTATGGACTATTTGTAAGATTAAATGAAAATATGTAAGAGTATGCTACTAAAATACCTAGAATTGAGTAGATATTCAATAAATTCAATATATGTTAATTTTTCCTCATTCTTTTTCTTTTTCCACCATCCTTACAGGGTGCATTTGTCAATAGAAAATTAATATAAATTCTCCAACAAAGCCACAGTGGTAGGCTGAATGGGTGCGGTAATGAGAGAGGTTGAAATTGATTTTCTTATGTTGAATGTTCTCTATACTGCACTTAAAGTGCATTAAGTAGCATGAACTAATTTAGAATAAAAATATGAAAAATTAAAATACTATAGATGTTTTTGGTTTTAAAATACAATAATAAAGATTTTTATCCCCCTTTCACCACAAATCCCAAAAGAGGAGTAATAAGGACCAATTTCAACTTCTATGAAATCAAGACATCTTTAACCTGGAACATCTTTAACTCTATAAAGACAGAATAGAGAAGGTGAGACAGGAAGGAGAAAATTGGAGTGCAGGTGAATTCATTTCCATAACAGGCCACCACAAACTAGGGGGCTTAAACAACAGAAAAGTATTCCTCACAGTTCTGGGGTCTGGACATCTGAAATTAAAGTGTTGACAGGATCAGTTCTTTCCTGGTGGGAGAGTCTCTTTTTTTTCCTGTCTCCCAGTGGCCGGTGGGCTGTGCTCTTTCCTGTCTTGCAGCTGCACGTGGCATTATTCCTTATGTCTCTCCTCTTGGCCTTCTTATTGGGATACCAGTCGTTTAATTAGGGGGTTCACCCTATTCTAGTGTGTCACCCATCTTAACTTGGTTACATTTGCAAAGACCCTATTTCTAAATAAGTTTACATTCACAATAATCGGGGATAAGGACTTCAACATATTATTGTGGGGATAACGTTCAACCCACAGCAGGTGACTCCAATGAGAAACAGACTGAGTTACTCCTCACAAGACAGGACACATGAGGGCTGAGGAATGGCAGGTCCCAGGAGCAGCGGGCAGAAGGAATGGGGCACAGAGCTGAAAGTGGAGGAATAGTAATAGTAGCCATCTGGCGGTGTGGCTCCAAAATCCAGACTTGTAACCATGATGCTGCTCTCCCTTTCCTCCTCCCAACCTGGAGAGGATAGGTATATCGTCTAGAAAAATGGTGATGCTCTAGAGTGGCAATACAGCCAGGGATGAGGTGTCCCTCTGAAAACAGATTATGTCCACACAAAGGAAGGCCTTCCTGGCCTCCTCTAAGTAGTCCTTAGACCAGAGGAGCCACGCTTATACTCAAAGCAGGTCACAAAATATTCTTCTGAAGGTATTGAAGAAAAGGTCTTCAGATGGTGGTATCGAAACCCCTACCCTCCAAAAATGCTTGGGTCCCACAGAGAGGCCCACAAGTTAACAAACCTAGTCACTCACACAAAATTACTCCTAGATATGAATTTGAATGAGGATTCATCAGCTGACATTTGAGGAAAAAAGAAAGAAAAATAGATCAAACAAGGGAATTCATAGTAAACAGAAAATATGAAGAATTATACTACAATTAATAATTGCAGTAATATAAAAGACTTCAGTGATGAAAATAGAATTAGATAGTACCAACAGTCTTAAAAAATTAAAGTTTAGAAATATTAAAGGTTTTAATTGGCAACTGGCAGGCACTCATGATAGGAAGGAAGACCTCTCCATGAATAGCTTTAATTTATCCCTATTAAGATAGAACCAGAAGTCAGTTCCATTCATTAGCTACCTCATCCTCTACTAAAACATACTAATAGTACCTTTATTTATTTATTTTTCCATTGTCTCTCTCTCAATACTGTATATGAACCTAAGGGAACTTCTCTCTGTTTTAGCTCTCAGCTTGTCATTGTTATGTGATCTAGAAACTGAAGCACTCTTTAGTGTGCCTTCCTTAAGACTGATAGGCAATGAGACAATAATGGTAGTGCCCCTAACTCAAGATAATACTAGTAGATGTGCTTCTTCAAATACAGTGGATGTGTCCAACCTTTTTGTGTGTTCTATAAATAATATTGGTCAGTGATTTTGCAGCACATACCAGTATTTTCTTCCCTTGTCAGTCTTAATGTGAGAGAAAATAATGATGGAAATGAGTAATAGAGAAAATCAAGTTCCACTTCTTTTTTTTCTTTTTTTTCCTTTTAGAGGAAATGTAGCCTTTCGGTGCTGAATAAGAAGTTGATGACTAAATTGAATCCTTAGGAAAACAAGAGAATGAGATGAAATTAACATTTTGAAACATTAGCATTATAATCAGTGACTCTTTTGTAGGTATCTTAATACATTACACTGGCCTAAAAGCCAAGGCCTTCCCTAGTATAGGTGGATTATTTGTGACTTGGAGGGGAACAGTGGCCCCTTGTTATATGTAGTTTAGGTAAGGAGATAAATATTAAATATTTCTCTACTGCAAAAGGGTCTTTAAATTGATTGAAGAAAGCACTGACATGCATTAAGAAAGCTGAATGTCCCATTGACTCTCAATTAAATTAGAAATTATTAGTATTAGCCATGATGACATAGTTTTGATAGGACAGCATTTGGCTTAAATACTTTCACATTTATTAGCAGTGATATTAGAATAAATGATAATGATCATTAAGTGCTATGTACATTATCATTTAACTAATTATGCTTGTGATCTCCTTCTATTAGTCAAACCTCTTTTGGTTAATTAGTCAAAGGAGCTGTCTCCAAATTCTAAAGGAATAATGAAATAAACACTGAAATATCCTAAAGAAAATGGCAGTATATCCGTGTTACCTCATTTGTCAATTTTATTTACCCTTACCTGGCCCATTATAGCAGCCTCAAAACATTCTGGCAGGTTTTTTTTTTAATTGTGAAATATGATGATTAAGCTTATTAAATTATTAGATGCCCAGTGCATGAAATTTGTGCATGGGGTAGGGGGAGTGTGTCCTCAGCCCAGCCTGCACCCTCTCCAATCTGGGACCCCTAGAGGGATGTCTGACATTTAGGCCCAATCCCAGCTAAACAGGTAGGCAGACATCCTTCCCATAATCCAGGATTGCCTGCCTGCCTGCCTGTCTGATTGCCCCTAACTGCTTCTGCCTGCCAGCCTGATCAACCCCTAACCACTCCTCTGCCAGCCTGATCAATGCCTAACTGCTTCCCTGCCAACCTAATTGCCCCTAACTGCCCTTCCCTGCCAGCCTGGCCACCCCTAACTGTCCTCCTCTCAAGCCAGGGTCCCCCCCAACTGTCCTCTCCTGCAGGCCTGGTCACTCCCATCTTCCCTCTCCTGCTGGCCTGATCGATCACCTACAACTGCCCTCCCCTGCCAGCCATCTAGTGTTCACATGGGGATGGCTATCCTGTGTGTTGGAGTGATGGTCAATTTGCATATTACCTATTTATTAGTAGAATATGTGAACTAGTAGCCCTGCGCATGATTAAATAGTACGGGTTCCCTATGCCTAGCTGCAATCAGGGCCATGTCTACTGCCCAGCATTACTCCTCCATCTCCATGGCCCCTGCCCCATGAACCTCCATGCTAACAGCCCCCACCCTGTGAGGATCCTTGGCCTCTGCTGCCCACACCTTGCAACACTCTTCTGCCTCAGCCCAGTCTGCCCCTTCTCACATAGTTGGAGCCCTCCTGAGGAAGTTCTACTGAGGCAACCGGGCTGATCAGGGAAAGGCACCAACCCCATCACCCACTGCTGTAGCCACTGCTAGTCACCACAGCCACCAAGGTGTTTTCAACAACACAGACTCCAGTTCCTTCACCATGAACAAATGACAACTTCCTTTAGGCATTTTCAAGATGTGTCTTTCATAGGATATGACACTTCTCTCTTTTTTTTTTTTATCCTCACCTGAGGATATGTTTCCATTGATTTTTTAGAAAATGTGGGAGAGAAAGGGAAAAACAGAGAAAAACATCAAAGTGAGAGGAAAACTTTGGTTGGTTGCCTCCTGTGTGAGCCCTGACCTGGGCCCCAGCCAGGGAGGAGCTGCCCTTGATCAGAATCAAACTGGACCCTGCAGTTGGCAAGCCTAGGCATTATCCACTGAGCCAAACCATCTAGGGCAGGATATGACATTTCTTAGCCCTCCAGCAGTGGACCTTCCTTTTTTTCTCCAGGAGTGTGTCGGAAAATCCCTAGATCACCTTTTTGGATTCTTAAACCCAAGTTACAGAGGTTATCCAATGAGAAGTCAGAAAAGGTATTTTCTCTGTAGTTCATACCCATTGCCTCCAATCTCTGGCTCCATCCCTGCCAAGGCCTAAAGCCTCCCGGCCTGGGTAGGGGCCCATGAGGTCCCTCCCATGGACACCTCCACCCTTGCCAAAGTCTAAAGCCTCGGGGACTGTGCAGGGGCCCCCAACTCCCTGCGATGACTGGCTCCACCTCTGCTAAGGCCTAAAACCTCGGGGCCTGGCAGGGCCCCCTAGCTCCCTCCGATCGCCAGCTACATCCCTTCCAGGCCTATAAACTTGGGGCCTAGGCAGGGTCCCCCCAGCTCCCTCTAATCTCCCAGCTTTGCCCCTACCCATACAGGGGACTCCCAGCTCTTTCTGATCTCCCTATCACCCAGCTCTGCCCCTGCCCAGGTCCCAAGCCTCTGGCCTGAGCTTGGGGCCTAGATAGGGGACCCCCAACTCCCTCCAATCGCTGGATGCACCTCTGCCAAGGCTCTAAGCCTCTGGCCAGGGATGGGGTCCTGGGCAGGAGATCCCCAACTCCCTCAATTGCCCCATCACCCAGCTCTGCCCCTGACCAGGAGCCCCTGGTTCAGGCCCTTCCCAGGTTGCTCAGGACCCATGGGGGTCTACCTTGGAGTGACCTGGTTGCTGAGAAAGTTCCTGGGACGCAGGCAGCTGGGCACCTACATATGCAAATTAACCTCCAACTTTGTTGGATTAATTTGCATACTTACTCTGATTGGCTGTGGGCATAGCAGAGGTACAGTCAATTTATATGCTTGCCTATTATTAGGTACTAGAGACCCAGTGCATGAAATTTCTGCACAGGGGCAGGGGTGTCCCTAAGCCCAACCTGCACCCTCTCCAATCTGGGACTCGTCAAGGGATGTTCAACTACCCACTAGGATAGGGCCTGAACGGTCAGTAAGACATCCCTCTCACAATCCAGGACTGCTGGCTCCCAACTGCTCACCTGCCTACCTTCCTGATTGCCTCTAACAGCATCTGCCCTGCCAGCCTGATCACCCCCTAACCACTTTCCTGCCAGCCTGATTGATGCCTAACTGCTCCCCTGCCAGCCTGTTGGCCCCTAACTGCCCTCCCTTGCCAGCCTTTTTGCTCCTAAAGGCCCTCCCCTGCTGGCCTGGATCCCCCCAACTGCCCTTCCCGTAGGCCCAGGTCATTCCCAACTTCCCTCCTCTGCTGGCCTGGTCACCCCTTACTGCCCTCCCCTGCAGGCTTGATCACCCCCAACTGCCCTTCCTTGCAAGCCTGGTCTCTCCCAACTGCCCTCCCCTGCTGGCCATCTTGTGGTGGCCATCTTGTGTCCACATGGGGGCAGGATCTTTGACTACATGGGGACAGTCATTTTGTGTGTTGGAGTGATGGTCAATCTTCATATTACTCTTTTATTAGATAGGATAGAGGCCTGGTGCATGGGTGGGTGCCAGCTGGTTTGCCCTGAAGGCTGCCCTGGCTCAGATGGGGGTTCCCTTGGGATGTGGGTGGCTTGGGCAAGGGGTCTGTAGTGGTTTGCAAGCTGGCCACACCACTCCTCCCCCCCCACCGTGTCCCAAGTGGAGGCCTTGGTATCTGGGATTTATCTTGTACAATTGAAACTTTGTAGCCTTCATCAGAGCTAAGCCTCCTGCTTACTCTGTGGCGGCATCCATTTCTGTTGTAATTTATTTATCTTCTATAATTGAAACTTTGTAGCCTTAAGTGAAGGTCAAGACAGGCCAGGGCTGCAGAAGCTTTGCTTCCTCCATCACCAGGAGCAACCCTAACCTCCTGCTCTCCTGCTCTGTGGCTGCCACCATTTTTGTTGGGATTTATCTTTTATAGTTGAAACTTTGTATCCTTGAATGGAGGCCTGGGTGTGTGGAAAGCTTGGCTTCTTCCATCGCCAAGGAAACCCAAGCCTCCCTCCTGCTCTCCGTATCCACAGCCATCTTGATCGGGATTAATTTGCATACTCTCCTGTTTGGCTGGTGAGTGTGGCTTGTGGATATAGCAGAGTGGTGGTTAATTTGCATATTACTCTTTTATTAGATAGCATGTTAATACTTTACCCCTTTAAGCACTTTATGGCAGAAAAGTGCTAATATAAATAGGCAAATAAAAACAAAATTTTTATTTACCAACTTTTCCATATTGAAAAGATGAACCAGGAAATACTATTTAGATGTTAATACCATCTGGTTGTATTTTTTAAAATATATTTGTATTGATTTTAGAGATAGAAAGGGAGAGGGATAGAGGGATAGAAAAATCAGTGATGAGAGAAAAATCATTGATTGGCTTCCTCTTGCATGCCTATTTGGGATCCAGCCTGTAATCTTGGGTATGTGCTCTGACTGGAAATCCAAACCATGAGCTCCTGGTTCATGGCTCAATTTGATACTCAACCGCAGAGCTATACCGGCTAGTCTCACCTTCTTATATTTTATTTTATTTTATTTTTTAAAAAATATATATTTTTATTAATTTCAGAGAGGAAAGAAGAGGGAGAGAGAGATAGAAACATCAATGATGAGAGAGAAATATTGTTTGGCTGCCCCTCACTTGGGATCAAACCCGCAATCTGGGCATGTGCCCTGACTGAGAATCCAAACCATGGGCTTCTGGTTCATGGCTTGACACTTAACCACTAAGCCTTGCCAGTCAGGCATAGTTCTGACAAGCCAGTAACTCAAAATTCATAGAACTTCAAAACTACAAATATAAGACACAACTCAGACAATTTTGTCAGGTCTTCTGCTACTTACTTCTTGTTACTATGGTTAGCCTGAGGAGTTCTTAAGCTGATTGATAAACCATGAACAGGGTTTTATTTGTAATCCAAAATATATTTTATCACTGGATATAAAGCATGTTTTCATATATATTTTTTTAATCTTTCCCTTGTGCCAAAGGAGGGGAGAAAATAGAGAAAACAACCTTTTGAAATTCACTGTGATCTGTCATCAGACTTCTCACGTGATGACAGTGATGCTCAATTGTGACTGTGCAACAGAAAAAAATGAAGAGCTACTCAGGGACAGTCTTGCAGGATAAAGAGAGAGAAGCACTGTCCAGGAGGTTCTCTTGGAATCTGGGCTGTACTTGCAGCCTTTGGCAACAGAGCCCTCCCTAATAAGCCTCAAGGTTTTCATCACTTCTTCAATACCAGTCTCTTTGTTTTCTGTTTACTTGCTGGAAACCACATGGCCTATTACTTTCCATTCCATTAACCTTCTTTCTTTTTATTTGCTGATCTCCATTCACTTTTTCCACCTAAATATAAAAGCACATGATCTGCTCAGAGTAAGAAATAAATTTGCATAAAGTAACTAGAGGCCCAATGCACAAAATATGTGCAAGAGCAGACCTTCACATGGCAGTCGACACTGGCTTCCCTCTGGCACCCAGGACCCAGGCTTCCCTCTCAGCCCTAGCTTTGTCTGGAAGGTCAGCCAGAAGGATGTCTGGTCTAATTAGCATATTACTCTTTTATTATTATAGATGGAATGAACTAAGGAAAGTCATTAACTCTTAAGTAATGTGTTTTAGAAACTGACAATATTTTCTAGAATGTAACTCTTATCTCTGCTAGATGTTTATTTAAAGACAGTTCAGCTTTATATACCTTCCTAGTATACTTCCTTGCCTCTCTGTTTTAAAAAATGTAATCTATTTTTCCTATATTACTTACATATTCCTTTATTAAACAGTTCTCTGATCCTAGCTAGAATCCTCTTACAGTTTTGCACTAAGATCTTCTTTAAAACTGTTACTGTCCTCTTTCAAGAAATACCACTCTTTCTACTTTATTTTGTTTTGTTTTATTTTTTCATCTTTTTTTATTTTAATAAATCTTATTTGTTCAGATTATTACAATTGTTCTCTTTTTTTCCCCCTATCTCTCTCCACCTGGTTCCCACCCCACACTCTGCCCTTACCTCCCCACCATTGTCCTCATCCATAGGTGTATGATTTTTGTTCAGTCTCTCCCTGTACCCTCCCTCACCTCTTTCCCCCTGAGAATTATCAGTCCACTCCCTTTCTATGCCCCTAATTCTATTATATTCACCAGTTTATTCTGTTCATCAGCTTTTCAATTCCCTTGATTTTTAGATTCACTTGTTGATAGATATGTATTTGTTGTTCATAATTTTTACCTTTACCATTTTCTTCTTCCTCTTCTTAAAGAATACCTTTCAGCATTTCATGTAATACTGGTTTGGTGTTGATGAACTCCTTTAGTTTTTTCTTATCTGTGAAGCTCTTTATCTGCCCATCTATTCTGAATGATTGCTTTGCTGGGTGGAGTAATCTTGGTTGTAGGTTCTTGCTATTCATCACTTTGAATATTTCTTGCCACTCCTGTCTGGCCTGCATAATTTCTGTTGAGAAATCATCTGATAGTCGAATGGGTGCTCCCCTGTAGGTAATTAACTGTTTTTCTCTTGCTGCTTTTAATATTCTTTCTTTGTCTTTTGCTCTTGCTATTTTAATTATGATGTGTCTTGTGGTGGTCCTCTTTGGATTCCTTTTGTTTGGGGTTCTGTGTGTTTCCTGGACTTGTAAATCTATTTCTTTCACCAGGTGGGGGAAGTTTTCAGTCATTATTTCTTCAAATAGGTTTTCAGTATCTTGCTCTCTCTCTTCTTCTGGCACCCCCATTATTCTGATATTGGTACACTTTAAGTTGTCCCAGAGGCTCCTTATACTATCTTCACATTTTTGGATTCTTTTTTCTTTTTGTTTTTCCAGTGGAGTGTTTTTTGCTTCTTTGTATTTCAAATCTTTGACTTGATTCTTGCATTCCTCTAGTCTGCTGTTAGGTCTCTGTGTAATATTTTTTATTTCAGTCAGTGTATGTTTAATTTCTAGTTGGTCCTTTTTCATCTCCTCTTGGGTCTCGCTAAATTTATCCATTTTTTCAAGGAAATTCTTGAAAAACCTTATAACCGTGGTTTTGAACTCTATATCCAGTCGTTTGTTTTCCTCCATTTCTTTCGTTTGTGATCTGTTCTTTAGTCTCCTCATCTTTCACTGCTTCCCTTAGTTGGTAGAGTAGCTTTGTGTGCTAGGTGTCCTATGTGGCCTACTATCTCTGCCTCCCCAGTTACCTGAGGTGGACACTCTTAGTGCACCCCTTTGTGATCTGTGTGTACAGTCTTGTAGTTAATTCTTGATTGTTGTTGGTATCACTGGCCGGGGGGGGGGGCGGAGGGGGGAATTGACCTCCAAGCCAATTGGTTGTGAGGATCAGTTGTGTCTGCACATGTGGGCTTGCCTTCAGACCTCTGCCTTTTCCATGCGAGAGCTTCTGGAACTCTGCCTTTCAGTTCCCCTGAGTTTCTGTGCGCCCTAGGGACCCGTATGAGTCTGGGTCCCCAGGGTCTTGCCCGAAACTGGGGTTCAGTGCAGTTGGACCTGTTTGAGGTTCCGTTTTCCTCCCAGTAGAGGGTGCCAGGCACAGTCAGCAATCAGAGCTCTGTGTGTGCACGTTCACACGCACTTTCACGAGCCCCCAGACTTCTGTCTTTCGCACCTCCCTAAGTTTCTGTGCACTCCTTCCTTTTACAACAGTCCAGACTCCCCCTATGAGTCTCTCCTGGAGCTGGGGTTCAGTAGTCTGAAGTGGGGTTCAGTGCAGTTGGGATTTTCTGTGTTCCTCCTGCTAGAGGAAGCCAGCCAGACCCTCTGCCTGTCCTCTCCATGAGCGTGTCTCCATACCTCAGTTTTTTGCAGCTCCTCTGAGTCTTCATGAGTCCCTCTCTTTACCTCTAGTTGTAGAATTTTCACTCCGCCAGCTTTCCTATGGTTCTGGATGGTGTCCGTTCTGTCTTTTAGTTGTTTTGAAATTGTTGTGCGAGGCAGCAGCTTAAAAGTGTTCCCCTATTTGGCCATCTTGGTTTCTCTGTCATCTTTCTACTTTAAACTTGGAAATAAAAGGCTATCAATATACAAATTATAATGCTACTCTCTCTGTTTCACTAAATTACTTGGCCCTATGTATTGCACCAAAAGGTTTTGTTTTGTTTAAACTGTCCTTATACTTGTTTCTCTTCTTCTCTTATTTCAAAAGTAAACTTTAGCCCTAGCTATTTTGGCTCAGTGGATAAAGTATCAGCCTGCAGACTAAAAAGTCCTGGGTTCAATTCCAGTCAAGGGCACATACCCAGGTTGTGGGCTCCATCCCCAATGGGGAGCGTGTAGGAGGCAGCCTATCAGTGATTCTCTCTCATCATTGATGTTTCTATCTCTCTCTGTCTCTTTCTTCTTCTCTGAAATCAATAAGAACATAATTTAAAAAATGTAAACTTTATACTGATGAATCACATAAATCTAGAAAAGTACACAGTTCCTAAGAATGTGGCTTGATGAATGCTCATAGAATCAATTTACCTATGTAACCAGTACACAGGCCAAAAATAGTATTAGAAACACAGAAGCCCCTTCTGGCTTCTCCCATTCATAACTTCAGAACCCACTCATGGCCTAACACTGAGAACATAAGCTAGTCTTTGTCCTTTTAAAAAATGGAATCATACACTTTGTATCCATTTTGTTGTGTAAAGTTTTAGTTTGTTCATCCTTATTGTTATTTAGTATTTCACTCTATAAATATATCTTTTTATTTTATTGGTGGGTATTTGTTTTGTCTCTAGACTTGGGCTATTACAAATAATATATGTGATTCTTATACATGTCTTTTGGTTCTGTCTCGTAAGGACCTAGAATGTAATTGTTGTTTCATTGGATATGCATATGTTCAGTTTTAGTAGATATGCCACCCAATAGTTTTCCAAAATGATTATACCCGATTATACATCCATCAGCAATAAATAAGAGTTTCATTTCAATGATTCTGGTAGGATAGTTCATTGTGATTTTGATTTGTATTTTCCTTCTGAGTAACTTGAGTTCATTTTTATAATTTTCTTGACTTTTTGGATATCCTGTTATCTGAGATGCCTGTTCAAGTCTTTTGCCTATTTTTCTTTTGACTCATAGATGTTTTTCGAATTGATACGGTACACTCTGAAACAAGCATTTCAAACTCGCGACTGGCGGGCCATATGCCATAATTTAAATGAGGCATGTGGCCCACCAGCTGTGAGTTTGACATGCTTGCTCTAGAACTTTATAACATTTCTGTCAAACTGCTAATTAAAAGAAAGATTGTGGGTCACTTTATGGAAATATAAAACTGCACATTGTTCAGCTCTTCCAGTAATTACGAGGCCTTAGAATGAAAGGTCCAGTCAGTATTATACATTAAAAGAGCAAGCATGTTGTGGCATCTGCTGCCTGCTTCCCTCTTCTGTTGAATTCCCTTTAGGGTACTTATCCATTGTTTTTTCCTCCTTGTTGTCATGTGATAGCAATTCAGGGCCCCTCCAGCATCTATAACTGAACTATGGACACTCCAAGAACAATATTCTAAAAAAGAAGAGTGTGTTATTCAAAAGATTTAGAAAACCATTTGTTGAATGAATGAATGCTTGAATGAGTAGATATATGAATGCATGAAGGAAGAAAGAAACAAATGACTGCATAACTCAGTCTTGAAGTCTTTCCTCTCTGCTCTAAGTCTGATGTAAATTCCATATGCTATATGCTCCAATACTTATTATTCATTAGGAAATATTTAGTGTGGAAAATTATTGTCATAAAATGTTGTACTCAACTTGTAGCTCACAAATATGAATTGAGTAAGCTGTCAAGGTAACAAACTTATAACACTTGTAAATTTAGTTTTATGATAAGATTAGAGTCCCATTGCACAAGATTTGTGCAGTTGTGGGGGGAGGTCCATCAGCCTTGCCTGTACCCTCCTGCAGTCCGGTAGCCCTTAGGAGATGTCCTATTGATGACTTAGTCTCCCTCCCCATGAGCTCAGCTTTTGGCTGAGTGGCACTCCCACTGTGGGAGCACAATGACCGCCAGAGGGCAGCTCCTACCTTGAGCACCTGCCCCCTGGTGGTCAATGTGCATCATAGTGACCAGTCATTCTGCCGTTTGGTCTATTTGCATATTAGCCTTTTATTATATAGGATTTGAGTGGCTTCTTTAAAAACTACTTTTAAATACATAGTCTATTACCAAAGAAAAGATTCTTCATGTTCAAAATACATCAAGCATGCCAAAACCAGTTTGGCTCAGTGGGTAGAGTGTTGGCCCATGGACTGAGAGTTCCCAGGTTCAATTCCAGTCAAGGGCATGTACCTTGGTTGCGTGCACATCCCCAAGGGGGGGCATGCAAGAGGCGGCTAATTGATATCTCTCTCATCAATGTCTCTCTCTCATCGATGTTTCTAACTCTCTATCCCTCTCCCTTCCTCTCTGTAAAAAATCAATTTTATATATATATATATATATAAAATACCCCAAGCTCATGATTCTATTGTTGATGAGTGAGAGCCATATTAAGTGATTAAATCTATGTTTCTTCTAAATGATGATTTTCATTTATTTATCTCAAAAATATCTATAATGTCTTCCAAAGTTAAGTTTGCAACATATCAGTTAAGGTAATTTTAAGTTAATAAAGTATTAATATGAAGAAGAGGTTTCTGATTTTCAAAATATTGATTCTATTTTATGGAGTTAGTATGTGTTCTTACCATGTTTCTTCATCTATGAAATGTGGTAGTAGATAGTTTTTATTTTTTTATGAGTTAGACTTCCCTCTCTTTTTTACACTGAATATTTTTATTAATATTTATAGTCACAACCTAAAACATGACAGTTAATATCTAGTCTATTTTGACTGCTACACTTGAGCTAATTGAGCTGCATTTGGGATCAAATACACACATTAAAAGTAAAGTAAACACTGAGTTTGTTTAAAACCTATGTCTTTGAGTTTTCTGATGCAAACATCTATTAAGACTATAATATTTTAAAAACATAGAAAAGTATAAAGGAGAAAAATAAAGTTTACCCATAGCTTATGTAAACATTTTTGGCATTGATTTTCTAATTTTTAATATACATGCATACTTTTTTTTTAATTTAGACATGTTGTGCATAGTAACTTTGTTATGAGTATTTTCCATATAACATGAATTCCTCTTAACAATGTTTTAATTGATATACAGAATTCTTAGTGAAGTTGGGCCATGCCTTATTTAACAAGTTTCCCCAGGGCTTGACCTTTAGATGCTGTTAAATTTTTTATTATTATAATAAACTAGAGACCTAGTTCATGAAATTCATGCACTTGGTGGGGAGGGGTGTCTCAGCCAGCCTGCACCCTTTTGCAATCCAGGAGCCCTCGGGATTGTCCCATTGAAGGCTTAGGCTCGCTCCCTGTGGGAAGCAGGCCTAAGCCGTCAGGGGGACATTCTTACTGCTGCTGCAGAGGCAGAAGAGGCTCTCATCACCACTGCTGTGCTCGCCAGCCGTGAGCCCAGCCTGAGCGACACTCCTGTGGGAGTGCAGTGACCACCAGTGGGCAGCTCCTGTGTTGAGCGTCTGCCCCTAATGGTCATTGCATGTCATAGTGCACAGTCATTCTGCCATTAGATTGATTTGCATATTAGTCTTTTATTATATAGGATAGCAATATTTCTTCAGACTACAGTAAACAGTTATGAATTGTTGTGAGGCTGTTTATACCTACTGTCACACTGATTGGATATGGTGAAGTGATCCCTTCATTATGCTAAATTATAATTCTACTGGCCACCAATAGCAGTGTCCATCTCTCAAACCCTCCAATGCACTAGATGTTTCAAAAATTTTTCCAGTCTGACAAAATAGTCTCATTGTAATTTTCTATTTTTAATTAATGTGAAATTGTGTCTTTTTTTAAAGTCTTTATTACAACTGACAAAATATGAAGGGCTGGGAGAACAGAAATGGGGGAATGAGTAGAGAAACTTTCTTAGTATTTCTTATGAAACTATGTCATCACTTAAGGAAAAATCATCAACTTCAGTGTTATTTCCTTTACCTATGTCTTCAATAGGAACAATTATTATCGCTGTTTGTGATTATTTTTCAGTGCTGCCAGCCCTAGAGTAAGTTTATTTATACATTTTGGCTATTAATAATAGAACATAAAATCAACTCTTGAGTTACTGGAGTAATGAGATGGAGAAAGGGGGATGGAAGTCAGAGCCAGGTCTGAATCTTGTGGCACATGACTGGTTAGGGAGGTTGGAATCGCAGTGGACTTGCATCTCCTTCCCCAGGGTTTGCAGGTCATTAGGCAGCTGCTTAATGGATCTGTAAGATGCTTGTGACTAAATGCAGTCTCCTTGATGCCAGCAGAGCCAGGTGAAAGGTAAACTGAGCCCACCAACTGGCTTTTCTTCCAGATGGTTTTTAACATCAATTGTAATCGATTTCTTTTCACTGAATTCACCACATGAGTTCATTAAAAATAAGAAGCATTTCAACAGCGAAGGTACGTACATTGTGATCACTGCTAAATGTGATTTTTTTATTTATAATTTATATAACTATAATTTACATAATTTATTTGGCTTACAAAAGAAGGTATATAATAATCATGTAAAATTATAAGAGAAAACAGATGCTACAAGAAAGTAAAAGTAATTTGGCTCTTTAAGCTTACTTAGAGCCTGGGTTCTCAATTTAACATCTATCAGAATCACCCTGGTAAGCTTATCAAAACACAGGCTGCTAGGCCCAGCCTGGAGTTAGTGATTCAGTAAGTTTGTGGGGGCATGAAAATGCATTTCTCATAGTTGCTGCTCATCTAGGACCCACACTTTGAGAACCACTGGTCTAGATCATCCAGTTTCTTTGAGTATTTAGAATCATAATATGATTGCTGGTTCTGAACCTTGGCACATTAGTCACACCTAGAGAGTTTTCAAAGTTCCAATATGGAACTATATTCCACAGATCCATAATGAGTCCTAGACACTATATATTTTTAAAACTCCCTTTGTGATTCCAATGTTCAGCCAGATTTGTAAGCCACCGACAGGTAGAGAGAAAAATAACTCATTACCAATAGATAATCGGGTGTTTTAGTTGTGTCTTGTGTTTCTTTTTCCTTTCCATTTCCCCCCCATCATTGTCTCTAGGTACTCATTCCTATTTTTTATCTGCAGAATATGTTTTTGGTTCTTAAATTATGTCATTTTGTTCTCTTAATTAGACTTTATCTATTTTTAATGAACCATTTCTCTAATCTATCATGGTCATTTTTAATTCTTTTTTCCTCTAACCGTTAGAGTCTAACGTGTTTAACCCCTTCTCAAATAAATGTCATCTGCATTTTGTGAGCAGATTTTCACTTTCTTAAATGAGACTGTGCTCCTTAAGTTTCAAATATTTTATAATTTTAATGCAAATTTATCATGTAGGTGACACAACCTTGACTTTGCCCTGGTCATGCACATTTTTTTCATATCAGTTAACATTTAGTGCATAAAAGTTGCATGGTATTGGATCAAGTTCTATGCTTTCTACATACTGTAGTTGAAAGTAAGTGCTAGATCTGACTCCATGTAGTTTTAACTTTATTTAACTTTAAGAAGAATATATGTATAATATGAACAAAGAACATAGACACATTTAAACCCAAAAATTGAACACTGAAAATGTAGATTTTAAAGGTGGATGTAATGTAATGATTTAATGATTGCTTCTACAGAATAGCGATAAGAGTACCAGCTGCTACTTATTACCTGTGTGATCTTCAGCAAGTTACTTGATCCTTGTGCCTTGGTTTTACATGAGATCTTAATCTTTCCTGCACATAGAAAATTCTCAACAGAGCCTAACAAATAGCAACAATTCAAATAAATAAGTAGTAGTAATTGAGTCTCTTGAAGAGCTGATGGAAGATGTTTTAGGTTTGTTTTGACAGGACTGATAATTAATAATCCAAGTGGCACAAAGATGATTGGTCTGGGATCTATCTTTATTAACTAATGAGGCTAATCTGGAACCTACACTTTTTACAAGTTGAAGTATATTTCTCTGTAAGCAAACAATTTAGATTTTCATTCTCAATGTACTATGTTTATTATTAGAAGTTGTCCTTTTGCCGATAACTACAGCTACTAAGTGACAGAGTCAGAATTCAAACTTGGAACTTCTGTTTTCAGGTTGATCATTGCTAACTGGTAGAAACAGTGAGAATAGATTGCCCCAGACATAAGGAGTGAGGGAGTGGGAATCTTTTTTTTAGAAAAATAAGATTCCAAAAAGAATATAGTAGCCAGTATTTGACCACTTGTGAGGCATTATTGAGTGCATTATTTACATTTTCTCAAACTAGCTTAGAAAGGTTAAGTAACTTGCCCAAAATCATAAAGCTGAAAAAAAAAAAAAAACCAGAGCCAAAATTGAACCCAGATCTGTGACAGCAAACCCCATTCTCTACATCACCAGTACATTGCCTATCTTTGAATGGAATCAAGAAATTACTTTTCTGGAATGGAAGATGCACTAAAAAATACTGGAAATAGAGTGCAGAAAGATAAGGTAGAGACAGGAGTTGTGTTTAACTTCTTGTTTTGTGACAGAATAAGTAGGAGAACGAGCTGAGGGATTTTTTTTTCTTGAGTCGGCATGTAGTTAAATTTGTTTAAATAGTTAAAAAGAAGATATTTCAGAAGAAAGAGCTATTAGTAGACCAGAGGGGGGTTTAGAAATAGAGGTAGATTGGAAGGGATGAGTTAGAAGGGTAGGCAATTTATATACTTTATCTTCTTTTCTACATCAGTATAAAGTAAGTAAACATCAAGGGTGATCTCTTGAAGCCCACAAAAACTAACACGTATTTGGTGAAACAATTTATGGCACTGAACAGTTTTTGGGGTGCTTTCTTGTTTGATCTTAACATATTGGAGGGCACTTTTACAATTTAGTTCTTTGCAAATGCCTTAATAGTGTGCTTTATTTCATTTAAAATGACAAGCTTAATTATGATTAAATTAAAATGTAGAAATTCTGTGGAAAATACTGGCCATCAGTTAGTGTCATGGGGGATTTTTGCTTTTCTTCTCTCTCATTTTACACCTTTGTTTCCTATCTAAAAAAAAAATATATGTATCACTACTGCCACTGCTCAAACATGTTCAAAATGAAGTAATTTTACCCATGTAATGCAGTTTTGAGTCTCAAGCTATCTATTTGATAAAATAACTGTATTTTGCAGGCTTGCATTACCATAGTATTTGGAGTCATGAAAAAACTTTATACTGATTTTGTTTGAAGTTTGCCAATTTATAAAAACTCTTTTCATAAATTAGAATTATGTAAATATTTAGTCATTTATGAAAGTAAAAACCTCCGATATTGAAATTCCTGGAAAGTTGTAATATTTGCCCTTTATCATTAGATTGGACTAAAATTAGACTTAGTCAAGTTTATTTGTCTATTTATAAAAACATTGTTTAATTCCAAAATTATTTCTGTTTTGGTTCTCTGACCTGGCTTGCCTGGCATTAACCAACTGTTGATAGGAACTATCCAGACAGCATTTAAAGAACTATAAAGCAGGATTATTTCTGCCAGGCAGGAAAGCAGCCTCGCCTTTCACAAATGGCTACTTATTACTAAAAAAGTGTTTTCTTTTTAAAATACCTTACAAAATGAAAATAAATGTCTAATAATTAAGGGATATAATTTCTGATCAGACTATTTATTTGTATGTTTGTACCAAAAGCGGTCCTAGTTAACATGCTCAATGAGAGTTCAAGTTCTTTTGGTACCCACCCCTCACTCCCCCACATCCCCAGATAATTATTTATAAAATTTGGTCAAATTAAGCATACTATACCAATCAATAAAAAATTTTATTTAGACTTTTTATTATAGAAATTGTAATTAACTGTTATTCTGAAAAGTGACCAAAGCTTTAAAATTGCTACATTATTACTCATGGTTTAACACCTACAATATGCTGAAAGAAAGACAATGCTCTGGGGTGGACTGTTTTGAATTCCAGCTTTACTGCTTATATGCCAGGAGTTACTGAATCTCTTGGCACTTTGGTTTCATCATCTTTCAATGGGCTGAAATTGTGCCCACTGCATAGAGTATTTGTGTGAACTGAATTGAACAAACTATGCAAAGCACTATGCGTCCAATAAATGTTAACAGTTGCAATGAATGATAATATCTGGTCTTGTGCTAACAAGGAAGTTGGCTGAGAAGGAGACTACAGTACTCTAGAAGTATTTACATTTTGAAAATTTTAGAAAAGAAGATCATTAACTGCCAAATTAGACCAACGAGCCTCCTTGTCTTGTGCTATAGAAGCATATTCCCTTCTTGGCGCTAGGAAGTGCTCCTGGATTGGTTTACATGCCTGTGAGCGGCCCTGATCCAGCTCTGCAGCCTGACTGCAGAGCCATTTCATGGCAGCCAAGGCAGTTCATTCTTATGTCATTTAAACTAACTTTCCCATTTTACTTGTACCGCTACCAAATCAGTTTCAAAATATTTTAAAAATTTATTTCAAAAACAGTGTGGTAAATATGCTCCTTCTTGATTTCAAGTGATTTAGGAGACCTGCAAAGTTATACTTCTTGATATAAATTGCTTAGACACTATTGCTCATTCCTTCTTACAATTATAAACATAAGAAAGAGCTTGGGTGTTTATCCAGGTTTAAGGAATCATAGGCTAATTTTCACAGGTTATATACATTTATATCATAGCAACTGATTGAAGGAAAATACAGATTTGTAAATAACAGTTGTAGCAATAAAAGTAAAGATGCCTCTTAAGGTTGGGAATAGGAAAATCAAGTTAAGAGAAATCTAATCACTCATTGTTTTACTGGAATTTTAAAAGAATGAATCAATAATGTTGTTTTGTTTCACACAGTTAATTAACAGCCAGAATCTTGCCCCACAAAATTAAGGAATCAGTTCTTGTTAATTAAATGTAAATATAATGGTAGAGGTCTTTGTGCCGTGAATTGAGAGCCTGCTCTCTGGCTGTCTGGCTCCATTCTTACACTGTTCTCAGCCAAAGCCCTATGTTGTCCGGGCAACTCCTGTTGCCATAGCAATGAAATTCTTTTGCGGGAGCAGGGCGAATGCTAATTGTAGCCATTTGTTGTTTCTTCTGTGGATCCCTTAACTAGCACAGTTGTAGAGCAGCCAGAGACTCTGGGTGAGCAGCACAGAGTGCCCCCAAAACCATTAAGGCTGAAGGCATCCGCCTGCACTGCTGAAAATCATTTGAGAGTGCTGACAGTGCCACAATGTGGGCAGAAGCACAGCTTGACTCAGACCCTGACAACTGTTGATCTGGGACTTAGAAGGAAAGAGAAGACTGTTTAAAACCTGTTGAGAAGGTACTGATGACATGGAGATTAATTTGACACCAGTCCCCCAGAGGTAGGTGCTAGGCATATCATCACAACTGTTTATCCAGGCTAAACTCTATACGGGAATGCCCAAAGGCTGTGGGAGACAAATCAATGATTCTTTCTTTTATTTCCATCTGAAACTACAGTGCTGTGGCCTAAGGTAAAAATATTCATTTCATCGGAACCAGCCTATTGTAATTCACATAGGTATTAGATTCAGTTTGTACTAGTAACTCCTTTCTCTCTTTATAATCCCTTATTTTTAGAGACTTTTGATTTAACTGCCAGAAATGAGTTGAAACCGAAAATCAACTTAATGTAAATGAGAGCAGACCCCTTTTGAAAACTAAATGACAAAGTGGTATTTACCGACTATATGGTCTTTTATGTTCATTTAATTTGGGGAAAAAAATGTTCTTAAACGTGACAAGTAGTAATTTGATATAAAACCTAATTGCTATAGGTACTTAAGGAAGAAAAAAATGAATGGTAAGAGAAATTATAATGGTAAGAGAAAACATGGGAGCTATTATTATATCTTACCTTTAAAAGTGTATTCACCCATAAAAGTAATCAAGTTCATGAGGTTTTTAAAATCAGCTACTATAATAAACATACTAATAAATTTCAAGGTAGTTTTTTAGTTATAAAATCAATATTTATGCCTTTTAATTGAATAGGCTGAAGGTGCTTCCTGGCTGAAATGTTTTCAAAATTCTGAGAAACTACTATCTTAGGCTTGTTATATTAGGCTACACCTCACTCTAGCTTTATGCTTGTTTGTATTGAAATAGTCAAAATTGGCATAAAGATAACCCAATCATAACTACAGATTCCTCTTTTTTCCTGGAAAGCAGGCTGAAAGAAGGCCTTTCAATTCAATGTCATTTCTTTCTCTTTGATAGAACTCCATATGTATGTAGTGCTTTTGTCACTTGTCCTTTCTAAGGAGACAGCTACCCGAGTATCATTCAGTGCCCTGAAAGAAATTAGTCCCTGCTGTCAGTGATCATAAGTCATTTGCATGCTTCAAACTCTAAACAAATTAGTTCCATCTCACTGATTAAAATAGATATGCAACCCATTAATTCCAAGAATTGAAGAAAATAATTTGTTGAAATTTTGTAAGACGTACTGTTTTCATATTTTTAATAAAAACAAAAAATACCTATAAATTACAGGTGTAACAAATACTATTTCCTATTATACACATTTTATTTATGGATTTTACATGCAAGGTATCTCAGATATTTCTTAATAAGCCCTGTGGCATATTTTAAATTATTTTAAATCATTTTCATTAAATACTTAATACAGTGGTCCACAAACCGAGGCTCACGAGCCGCCATTTGCCACTGTTGACTAATGAGTTTGCCTACCACTGGGATAGCAGCTTAATCACAAGAAACAATAGCCTGTAATTATTGGAATCGAGAGTCTAGGTCAGTGGTCGGCAAACTCATTAGTCAACAGAGCGGCAAACTGCAGCTCGCAAGTTGCATGTGACTCATGAGCCGCAGTTTGCCGACCACTGACTTAATACATTTGGCTGCCCTTCTAAAATACTATTTCCAGTATAGTAAATGAGAAAAGTGTTCTAAAAGATAAGAAATAATTCCTCAATCAACAGATGTCAAGTTGACCACTAATCATGGCTTCCAGTCTCTTCATATGATTAGATCTCCCATAGGGTTCTGAAAATAAAGTCTAAAATATCCTTACCATGAGAATGACTATCCATTTTTCCCTGGCAGAGAGAATTTGTGTTAACACAAAATTTAGCAATGGGCTGGAGGATAATTGTCAGGATGGATTTCCATAATTATCACACCACATAGTGGCCCTCTGAGAAATAAGAGTAGACAGTCCATCCGCACGCTGCCACAGTATTTCTCCTTAATGGCCAAAGAGATGGAAAGCTAAAACCTGAAATTGGGATGAGAAGTGCTCTAATATCAAAGGAGGTTCTGAAAACCCATAGTATCAATATCAGACCTCATAGGAAGCGAGCTCTTTGTGGTAAGTACATAATACCCCCACTAACTTTCTTCTGGGAACATAATAATAACCATTGCTGATTGTGTTCCATAACCTTCCAATGTAAAAATGTGCAGCACAGTTTATTTATTTTTTAAAATATATTTTTATTGATTTCAGAGAGGAAGGGAGAGGGAGAGAGAAACAGAAACTTCAATGATGAAACGGATCATTGGTTGGCTGCCTCCTGCACATACCCTACTGGGGATCGAGCCCACAACCAGGCATGTGCCCTGACTGGGAATCGAACCGGGACTTCCTGGTTCATAGGTCAGTGTTCAACCACTGAGTCATGCCACCTGGGCCTAGTTTGTCTTATTGGATGCTTTATAAGCCTTAGCTTTTAGTCATGCAACATGCTCAATATCTGGCTAAGCTAAGCTCATCTGGGCCAAGACAAGCTAAAGTGTTCCCAAATAATGTCTAGTGCAACCTTCGGCAAACTGCAGCTCGCAAGCCTTGGTTTGCCACTCTGTTGACTAATGAGTTTGCCGACCACTGACCTAGACTCTTGATTCCAATAATTACAGGCTGTTGTACCTTGTGGTTAAGCTCCTATCCCAGTGGTCAGCAAACTCATTAGTCAACAGAGCAGCAAACCACAGCTCGCAAGCCACATATGGCTCACAAGCCACAGTTTGCCGACCACTGGTCTAGTGGAAAGTGATAGTCCACAGGCTTTTAGAATGGAGTCCTTGATTAGAATGGGACTTACACAAGGACTGACATTTGGAAGGGAGGAGTTACTATGAGGAAAGGGAATCTGTGGGACAAACTGGTTGCCCTACCAAGTCTGGTTTGGATGGCAGCATAATCACTCCTAAAATGGAAAAAAAAAATCATATTCCATTTAAATGTGAGATAGTTGCTCATTGAGGAGAAAGGATATTCACAGTAAGGTATAACACACACAATCCAGGAGGCGGTGTTGTCTGAATGCTTGTGAAGTTAGATGTTCCTCTCAGCTTCCAGTTTCTTCTGAGCCAGACCACTGGGAAAACGAGACAATGGGTGAACTTAATTTTAAAATCCTGTTCTAACCTCTGTTCCGATCATTCACTCCTTGTCCCTACTTTTAAATAAAGGAAGCTTAAAGAAGCTATGACCTACTATGGTCTTCCACCATCCTCCCAGAAGGGTTGGTAAACCATTTTAACAATGCATAGCTGGAAGCTGTCTGATTTAAAAATCTCTATCTAGTGTGGATATTAATTAGAAGATCCAGTAACTCTTGATCTTTGCTAGAATACGCAGAAAATTGTATGGAAATCTCTCTATTCCCTAGCTAATAGCCAACTCATTGTTTAAGCATGTATGCCTCAACAACAATTAATAGTGGTGATTTCTTTTTCACATAGTGGTAGTGGTAATATGGATCAACTTTATGACCCTTTAGATATTTTTTAGTATTTCTGTGTTTTTACAGTTTGATTCACTTTTATGGGTTTTCCAGATATTTTCAGCTAAATTCGTCATCTTCACAGTTTTGCAATGTTACCTGATTTATTTTTAATTGTACCCAACATTAAGTGATTGCTCCAAAGTAAACTTATCAAAACCTAATGTTTCCAACTACTGATTTTATATTCATAAATTTTGCATCTAGGCATGATTTTGGGTATGATAGCTTGAGTTTTTAATTTTCAAAACCTAAATTCATTTTTTTCTTTGTCAGCCATTGCATGAAAATGATTAGTCAAGCCAGTAGTAACTGGCTCTGTTTAAATTATGAATTATGTATAATGAGAAAAACTATCAGTGATTCCCAACCTTGCTGTTTGTCATAATTAACCAGGCATCATTCCAGACCTACCAAATGAAAACTTTTGGGGGTAGGTGTCCTGGTTGGAGAAGGAGCATTTTGGAAACAATGATCTGGAGTAATATTTCCTACTTTTTAATATCAAGTTTCAATGTGAAAATAAGGCTTAAAATCCTAATGTTAATTCCGGGAATATTCAAAACTAACTGGCTTACATAGGGTGTCCCAAAAAAATGCATATACACACTTCAAGTAATTATAAAGGCAGTGTTTATTAAAATACATTTCATTTTCAAAATAGAGCTATTTAAAGTGTGTATACATGTTTGGGATACCCTTGTAATTTATTGTTTTGGTTATTTTTTATTTTTGTTTTTCTGTAAAAGGAAAATATTTCAAATATTTGAATATACAGAAAATAAAACATATATAATGTATTATTGACTGAATAAGCTTAAAGTAATATAGAACATAGACAGAACTGATGTTTTTTAGGTATAAAAATTTGTTAAAAAGCATTCCAAGAGTACAAAAAAAAATTGAGACTTCATCAATCAGTGATTAGAAAGATGCATTTATTTTCCTTATATCCTTTCAGACTGTTTATTTAAAGCTTAAAATATATACATTCAGTATTAGTGAAAGCTGCCAAACAAACAAAGCAGGCATAAATGGCTGAGCCTTAATCAGAACATTTCTTTGTTAGAAGAACAACTTTTTAGAGAGCCCTAAAGAATTTGAAGATTGTATGCACTCATTTTTTTAGTCAGTTTGCTAGTGACAGTTTCCCTAGAGCTGAGGAGAACAACTCTAGGTCCAGCCTGCTGTTCCCTAGCTAATAGCCAACTCATTGTTTCAGCAAAATCTGGTCTGCTGGTTAATGTGATTATAACGAATGACAACGTCATTTAACCTACATTTATATGTGCAACTTGTATATTACATACACTTGGGAACTGATAACCATTAGCTTGCAAGTAATTTTCAGTTTAGCAAGGAATATTTTTATTGTACACACCAGCCAGCCTTAGTGAAGCTGTTCCTTTCTCTAACCACTAAAATCATGAGACACCGGGAGCCCTTTGTCTGCAATAACTCTCTCCACTAGTTTGCTCCCCTACTACTGGAAAGTATCACTCTCCCTTTCTACCAAAACAAATTGCTAAAATCTTTGGCATTCTGTTTATAAAAGATCATTAACCCCTAGGTTAGCAATATTCACACCTGAAATAGTATTAGCCCTGTCATGTTGGGGTTTGGTCCCATCTCCCTTCTTTTTTACCTTCTCTCATTTCCTTGCTTTGTTCTTATTAAACATGCTTACAAACCTCAGGCTGGGTGTTAAAGCCAGAAAGAAAACAGAAAGACAAAAAAGTAACTAAGTTTTAAAATCCTTCCTTCCTGTCAGGCTATTGTAGGTTCTTACGAAAGCAACTACAGCAAGAAACCTTTCCTGAACAAAGAGGCTCAGAGCCTCACAAGTTGCCCATAAACTCCGCTTTAGTCTTTCTTTTTTTTTTTTCTGTATCAATTAAGGTATTACATATGTGTCCATATCCCACCATTGCCTCCCACCCACCCCCAGTACATGCCCTCACCCCCTTGGTGTCTGTGTCCATTGGTTATACTTATATGCATGCATACAAATCCTTTGGTTGATCTTTAGTCATTCTTAACTGAGTGCCTTAGTCTCTCACTTCGTGGGTCATTCCCTCTGAGATGATTCTTCTCCTTTGTCCAGGTGCACTTTTAGCTTCAGAGTCCTCTTTCAGATGTCGCCTTCAAGCCACTGCTGTTCCACTCCTGTTCAAAGAAAAATAATCTCTGCTGCTCCTGCTGCTATAATAGGATGTTCTTCCTATGTTATTACTAGGTTAGCTGTTGACATTGTTGTCTCTCCTACTGGAATATGAACTCCTAGAGCACAGGGACCCTCTCCTTCATCTTGGATTCCCTAATGCTTGGCAGAGTGCCTGGCTGATAGTCTATGTCAAGTGAGCTTAGTGATGATTATTTCTACACAGAATGTCATCTGTCCCTAAATGACATTTTTTTTAATCGACTGGTGTCATTAGTCCAAATACTGGATTTCACATTTTTGTCTGGCACCAGACTTTTTTTTTTTAAGTTGGGTTTTATATTTTTGTTTTTGCTATTTTTTTATTTTACTGGCTTATTACATTCATGTAGAAAATACACACATTTTAAGAGTAAATGTAATTCAAAGTGTTTTCTCAAAATGGACTCTCTATATAACCAGCATTCTTGGTGTTTTGGTGTTTGTTTTTGTTTTGTTTTTTTAGCAATATAAACATTTACTGGAGAAAATGGAGAATTGATCCTAACATAAACTGAGTATAGGAAACAGCATGGTCTGCCACACTTTTACTTGAGTGAGTGTGTATGTGTTGAGACAAGGAAGTGACAGTGACACCTGTGGTGTGTATACTTCTTTTCCTCTGTTAAAGTGCTTTTTTATTCTCCCTGTTGCGGTCCCTTGGCAATTTCAAAGGAAATTGAATTTAAATATACTCTTCTAGCTGTATTTAAATGTATATAAATGGGTTGTAAATAAAAACTTTAAAGGAAATGAAAATGCTTTATAAATATCCCATTAATCCCCCAGCATCTCTCTATGACTCTGGAAAAGACAGTTGTCATAGAATCAAAAGGCTAGAGGAAACCCTGCAGTAGATCTGTGAATACCCATTGTAAAAAGATAATTGGCCACTTTTTCCTTAAAATGTTCAGGAAAAAACAACAACAACTTCATACTTTTTTGTGGCAATCCTGTTTGGGCTGTCACGTAGACCGATGAGGGGACCGGTAAGGCAAGGATGGAAGCATTCTTTCTCTGGGTACTCATCCCTCAGGTACCTTAAATCCCACCTCCTAACTCCAATCCTGCCTACCCTTTATTCCCTTCCCCACACTGGAAATGTTATCACCACCACCCTCACCACACACACACACACCACATTCATCACCAAGTACAATTTACTCCATCTCCATAGGATTGCTCACATCTCCCTTTGAATGTCACTGCCTTCTTCCAGTCCATTGTCATCTTTAGGCTTATCGCAGTTCCTTCCATCCAGTTCATTCCTTCATATTACTACAAAAGAGCTTATCCAGAAATACAAATACTTTCATACCCTGTGTAAATTCCAATGATTTAGAGAGCAAACTCCCACAAGGTCCTGTATGTGCCTCCCAGGCTCATCTACCTCCCAGACTTCTAGGTGCAGTCTGCCACCAGATTCAGCACCTTCTTGTCTCATCAGTGGCTGTGTTTGAGCCATGCTCAGTTCCCGGCATGCCCCACACTTTTCAACTTATACTAATCTTTCATCTTCTGGTAATGTTGCCTCTATCCAACATTTTATTAAGATTGCAAATGTAGCCCTTGATGGTGTTGCTCAGTTGGTTGGAGTATCATCCTGGGCACCAGAAGGTCCTGGTTTCCATTCCTAGTCAGGACACATGTCTCATACCTAGGTTATAGGTTTGATCCTTTAGGGTACATATGGGAGGCAGCAGGTCCATGTTTTTTCTTTCCCATCTCTCTCTCTCCTCTTCCTCTCCTCTCCCCCACCCCTCTTTCTTCCTCTTTCTCTCCCCCTTCCTTCCTCCCTCCCTTTCTAAAATCAAATTTTTTTAAAAGATTAAAAATATAAATGCCCTCTCTGAAAAAGGCCATCTCAATATCTACCTTTTTTTTTTAATTTCGATGAGTCCTGTTATCCTTGATAAAGTGTGAATTGTCAGAGCTGCTTAAATACAAACACAAAGCATGACAAAATAAAATAACATGACCTACTATGTAGAGCAGAAATTTCTTAATCTGTTCCTTGTATACATTCTTCTTCAGTTTTTTGTTCCCCCTTTTAGCAGCCTCTATACTTAGTTTACATGTCGTTAAGATCACTATTCATTTGTGGATTGCTGAAAATAGTACGGGAAGGAATTGACATGGGTGAGTGAGTTTGAATAATCTCAAGTGGAGATCTGAGTCTTCAAATATTTTATTTTCATTGCCCCAGGTTTTCTCTTACTTTTTAGTGTCCGTAGTTGTGGCACTTCAGACACAGGGTTTTTATAATGGAATCTAGTGGTCTCACTTCTTTACTTGTGGCTGTCACCCTGGGCTATGAGGGTAATGTGTCATCACTCTCTTCAGCACCACATTCTTACTATACTGCAGTGTGTGGATCTGTCTCTTTCCTCCCCCAGCTACTTCTTTAATCAAATATCTTTTCTGACTCTCAAACCTATTTTTAGAAAATCTGTGTTTTCTAAATTTCTACTATTTCTGCTGGAAATCTGCAAGGGTATATGCCAGCATTTAGTATCTTTCACTTCAGTGTTTTGCAGATATACCTTTTAGTTTGTTTTCACTTAAAATCATGGTCTTTTGTTTTCATTTTTTTCTGGTTTTAGTTTTAATAGTTCTTTTTGTTATTTTTCTTTTGAAATTTTAATGAAATACTATATACATGCAGAAAAACACACAAATTAATAGTACAGTTGAACAACGTGGGGGTTTGGTGTGCTGACCCCTACACACACACTGGTGAAACTTGACGTTTCCCCAAAAATTTATGACTGACTCCCCAAAAATTTAACTGCTAATAGCCTACTGTTACCAGAAGCTGTACTGGTAACATAGTTGATTAACACATATTTTGCATGTTACCTGTATTATCTGTTGTATTACAATAAATTTAGCTGGAGAAAAGAAAATGTTAAGAAAATGATAAGGAAGAAAAAACACATTTATAGTACTTATATATTTATTGATACTATAATTTTATATCATCTGGTATAGACTACACAGATTTTCTACCTGTTTTTTTTTTCTTCTTCTTCAAATTATTAATTGAAAAAAAGTTGTATATAAGTGGGTCTAGGCCTTTCAAACCCATATTGTTCAAGTGTGTATAGTTCAATGTATTTTCTCAAAATGAATATATCATATAACTCCATAGATACCAAAGAATAGGACCTCACTATCATGCCCAGAAGCCTGATTTCTGTCCCCTTCCAGGCACTAACTCCTCCCCTGGCCTCTTCCCCCACTTCCCAAGGATAACCACCTTGTGTCTCTAACACCAACACTTCCTTTTGCTTGTTTTGACCTTTATATAAATAGAAAATTACCATCCGTGCTTTTTGGAATTTGCTTTCTATTACTCAACATGCCTGTTATATACCATCATCATGTTATACATGATACTTGTTTGCTAATTTTTATTGCTCTCTAATATACCATTATTTGAATCTTGTATAATTTGTCCAATCTGCTTTTGAAAGATATTTGATTAATTCCCAGTTTGAAACTAGTCTGAATAGTGTTACTTATGAATATTCTCAAACATGTCTTTTGGTATACATATATATGCATTTTGTCCAGTATAGACTTAGGAGTGGAATTGCTGGATCACAGTGTATACTTATGTTTGGTTTATATGAATTCTCCCAGAAGATTTTACAGAGAAATCTTATGAATTTATAGTTCCATCATCATTGAATGAAATTATAGTTGCTTTATATCCTCAACACTTGGTATTATCAGTCTTTTAAAATTCTTTTTTTATTTTAATCATTCTCCTGGCATGTATTGGTATTACAGTGGGGCTTTGATTTGTATTTTATTTAATGTGTAACCTCTCTTATGAAGTGCTTGATCAAGTTTTTTTCTCCATTTTCTCTTGGGTTGTCTTATTCTTATTAACTTAAGGAGTTCTTGATATATTCTGGATTCAAGTTCTTTGGTGGATATATGTAACACAAATATCTTCTCCCACTTTTAAGTGATGTTTATATTAATACTAGAGGCCTGGTGCATGTAATTCATGCATGGGGGTGGGGGGTTGGTTCTCTCAGCCTAGCCTGCACCCTCTCCAATCTGGGACTCCTTGGGGAATGTCTGATTCCTGCTTTAGGCCCAGTCTCGGGGATCAGGCCTAAACCAGCAGTCGGACATCATTCTTACAATCCTGGACGGCTAGTTCCTTATCGCTCACCTGCCTGCATTCCTGGTTGCCCTTAACTGCTCCCTCTACTGGCCTGGTCGTCTCTTACTGCCCCTCTCCCCCCTCCCGCCACTCCCGCCAGTCTGGTCGCCCCAACTGTACCTTCCCCGCCAGCCTCTTCACTCCTAACTGCCCCCTCCCTGCTGGCCTGGTCACTCTCAACTGCCCCCCCCCTCTTGCTGACCTGGTTGCCCTTCATGGCCCCCTTCCCCCCACACATACACCGGCCTGGTTGCCCCACACAGCCTGCGTGTTCAGTCCTTTGGCTGTCCCTCACTAACCCCCGAGCCTGTCTGGTTGTAAGGCAGCCATCTTGTGAGGGTGTAAGGGTCAATTTGCATATTACCTCTTTATTATATAGGAAAAGACCTTAATTTTAATGTGGTCCAATTAAGTAGCCTTTTCCTTTATGGTTAACACTTTTAGTGTCCTATTTAAGAAAACTTGGGGTTATGAATGTATTCTGTTTTTTTCTATAAGTTTTTCTTTTTTAAACATATTTTATTGATTTCAGAGAGGAAGGGAGAAGGGAGAGAGAGATAGAAACACCAATGATGAAAGAGAATCATTGATCGGCTGCCTCCTGCACGCCCCCACTGGGGATTGAGCCCACAACCCAGGCATTTGCCCTTGACTGGAATCGAACCTGTGACCCTTCAGTCCACAGGCCAACACTCTATCCACTGAGCCAAACCAGCTAGGGCTAAAAGTTTTTTTAATCATCCTTATTTAGTGCTATTGCCTAAAATATGGAGTTTTTAATCTATTTATACTTCTTAACATTTTTTATTTTTTAATATATTTCTATTGATCTCAGAGAGGAAGGAAGAGGGAGAGAGAGATACATCGATGATGAGAGAGAATCATTGGTTGGAAGAGGGAGAGAGAGATACATCAATGATGAGAGAAAATCATTGGTTGGCTCCAGCATGCCCCGCCACTAGGGATTGAGCCCGCAACCTGGGTATGTGCCCTGACTCGCAATCAAACTGTGACCTCTTGGTTCATAGGTCCATGCTCAATGACTGAGCCACACCAGTCAGACTGTATTTTCATTTACACCTTTATCCTGTATTTTCTATCCTTTTTTTATGTATTTACTTTTTTTACCATGCTAATATGTCCATAACATAAAATTTGCTATTATAACCATTTTTAACTGTAAAGTGGTACCTCGGGATACAAGTGCCCTAACATACGAGATTTTTGAGAAACGAGCCCTCGAGTGAGCGATTTTTGCTTTAAAATACGAGCAACATTTGAGATAGGAGTAATCGCGCGGATCGGCCGGCTACACACGACCCACCAGTTTACCGCCACTCGAGCGTCTCATAGTTTCCCACACTTCAAGGTTATGGACGAATTAAACTCGTATCTCGAGGTACCACTGTACTTAAATGGCACTAAATTGTTGTACAACCATCACTAGTACCCAGTATCCACCTTCAGAACTTTTTTATTTCCCCAAATAAAACTTTGTCCACATTAAATATCAACTGCTCATCTTAAGATATATATTTTTAAAGAATAATACTTTTCTACCTTTCTTATCACAAAGTTAATACATGATCCACATACAAAAACATTTTAAGTCCTTAATTTCTCATTTTTACAATATTTAATTTCTAACTTTAATATAAACTGCCCAAAAAGAATATAACTTGAGTATTTGAAAACGTTTTATTCTTTGTTTTATATATTTTGAGTCTACTTTACATAATTCAACACTGTTATGTTGAATCAAGAAGGCAGAAAAATACTTTGTCAATTTGAGGTAATACGATAAAAATAAATTAAGAAATAATGAATGTGATTAGGTTACAAGTAATTTCCATAGACTTATTTTTTCCTATTTCAAAATCATGTTAATGCTGAATAATAGTTAACTAGGCCAAATTCTGGAACATAAGTGACTTTATATACTATTGGTATGTTAGCTATATTTGAATTGGACTGTACATTTTATTTTTGCTTGAAATCTTTATTATTCTACCTAATGATTTTTAATTTATTTAAGATTACATAAATAATTTGGCATTATAAGGTTCAGTATATCTCTTAAAAAGTAGTGTTTTTTTACAAAAATATATTTTATTGATTTTTTTTTACAGAGAGGAAGGGAGAGGGATAGAAAGTCAGAAACATCGATAAGAGAGGGACATCGATCAGCCGCCTCCTGCAGGCCCCCTACTGGAGATGTGCCCGCAACCAAGGTACATGCTCCAGACCAGAATCGAACCTGGGACCTTTCAGTCCGCAGACCGATGCTCTATCCACTGAGCCAAACCGGTCTCGGCAAAAATAAAAAATAAAAAATAAATAGTGTTTTGAATTTACTCACTTAGTGCTAGCAGTACTTACACTATTTTATTCATTAGCATTTTTGTCTCTGAAGTACAATGAAGTCTGTAATATTTTTTATTATGTAGATAGGAGAAGAAATTCAAATTAGTAGTACAATAACATAAGTGTTATCAGAATGTTTCTTTCCCCTTTAGGGATATTTACTCACATTTCCTCTTCATATAATTGTGTCTCATGCACCCACACCCCAAAATTATTTTTATGATGAGAGGCAAATCAAGAAAAGGAACTTCTCTATTTCTTCTCTACTAACTTGTACCATCCTGTTTCTTTTAAATTGCACCTGCTTAACTTTAAAGTTTTCTTTAAGTTGACCATGTTCTCTTGTCAGCTCTTTAAACTGCAAAAATGACTTCTGAATGTCCAGTGGGCTCAGGAAATAACCAGTTACCTTTTTTCCTGATTCCAGTCACCATTTAGCCTCACCTCTATTTGCTCACCCTTGTCCCCTTCCCTTCCTATCCCTAGGTATGGATTCCTTGAGCTATCCCCACTGTTCACCAACTCTGAGAAAATGTCCTTCATGTTTGTGGGTTGCATCTTCCCTGTCATCTTTTTATTTTGTCATGCCATCCCTAATCCTCATATCCTTATTATAGGGTGAAAAATTGGGAGAGAATGAGAGTAAATATACCAAATCTCTAATATACTCCAAATTATTCTAGGCCGTAAAAGGAAATTAGACAAGTTATCTAATTCTACTTTGTTATAAGTTTCTTGACCCTTTACATATAACTTGATGAAGTTTTCCCCAAGATACCTAAGCTAGAACTTAACTTGCTTTTACTTTTTTCATGCTATTTTTATGTACTGCTTAAATATTCTTTTTTGCTAATTTTACAAATTATAGACGATTTTGGTACATGGTGTTAGACTTAGCATATGGGAAATCCCAGCACACAGGCTAATTAAATGTCATTAGTACTATCAGTGTAATTAATATTAGCAGATACCGTTTACTGAGTGCTATCTATGTGGCAGACACTGTGTATGTATCTTCACTCTTACAACCATCCTGTGAAGCAAGACAGACTGTTCCCATGTCCAAAGTATAGAGAGGTGAAATCATTTGTATGTGGTCTCATATGTAGAGTGTGATAAAGGTGGATTGTATCTCAGCTTTTTCTAACTCCAAAATAGGCATCTCTTAAGTTTTATGCATAAAATGTCTTTTAATTGTTTTTAGACAAGAGTGTATTTCCTAAAGAAAGAATATTGTGAAATGATCTTACAATCTATCCTTAAGTAGGTAAAATGAGTGATGATATGGCATCGAAAATGTGAATGGTGCGTTCTGCTCAAGTTCCATAGTTAGCATGTATTTTCTGGTGTCCTCCACTGAATTTTTGTAGTGCTTAACAGGATTCATCACAGCACTGTGGTAAGACGGCATGCAGTAGGGTAAACAGTCCTGGATTCAAATCCCAGCTTTTGATATTTCCGTAATTTTTTAAACCTTTCTGTGCCTGTTTTTTCTTAAATACATAAAAGAAACATACTTTGTAAATTGTGTTAGGTACTAAATAAGTTTTATATTTAAAAGGTTTTCTGAGTGTTTGGCCCAGAGTAATATTTGTAGACATGAAAGACATAGGAGCTATTATACTTCTGATGTTCCCCAGTACTGTCCATACTGACACTTGTCCTCAGAATAGCACTGTGAGTACCCATGTTGATGTTAGTATTCCTCATTACCAAGAAACTGGGTACTCAAGAGTAGCTAACTGGCCATTGCTGCATACAGTGTAAAGAATTTCTAATTCTCACATCTAAAATGGTTTTTCTACTATACCATGCAGCTTCCAACATTTCAGTATTAGAATGCTAAATGCATTCAAGAGCCAAATTAAAATTCAGTAGATGAGCTGCAATTCTTTTGTACAGCACGTTATTCTAGAGGATCACATCTTAACGAAATGCAAATTCAAAACTTCAAATCCCTTTACTAATCCCTCTCTACTAACAGTGGTTAATTTTATAATTTGGACCTAAGCATAAGGGATAGATCCTTACAACATGGTCAGGAGAGATGAGAGGCCAGTAGGGAGAGAATTTAAACTTTACCCCTGAAATGTTCTTAATACATGAAATTGTATTGCTTCACTGCTGGGTTTTCTGTTTTGTTTTTTAAGCTTTCAGAAGTGAGAAAACCATTGCTTTTAAACACAGCCAAGTTTTTGTGGACAGATAGTATGTTGATGAAAGTATTTCAGTGCACAGAAGCATGTAGCTAATATGTACGGTGGTCAAACTATCTAAAATTTATGAATATAAATACATTTCAAGTCAATCTGTAATGGCTGTTGGAACAGTTGCAGAACAGATTTGATCTACAGATTTCCTTTATGGGTGCTGCAAGTTATTTTATGAAGAAGTAGATTTTTTTAAAGTGGTGCCCTCAAAATATTTCCATGAATTAATGGGATTATATCATTTAATCACAAAATGTTGAGGAATATATTTCTTGGTGCTTATTTTCTTCTTTATAGTCTTAGTATTTGATAGTAGGTCAAATCTGTCAGCTGGGGCCAGCCTAGTATAACAGCTTCTTTCTTTCCCAGCACAGGAGGGAGGAAGCCTGCTAAAGGGAAGATGACAGTTCTTAAGCAGTTTAGGTATGCTTTAGAAATCATCAGGTTCCTGGTCTGGCCAGTCTCTCTGGAGACTCCTCTGCTATGCCCTTTCTACTCCTTCAGCTGTCCACTCCAGACCTCCCCACCACATTCACTCACATCCTCTGGCAGGCCACCTTCTTGACCAGGATCTTTATCAAATTGACCCCAGGTCATTCATTGTTAACATAGGTACCAGTTCTACCCAAGGAATTCTATAAATCAGGTCATTTTACATTTTTAATGGGGGAGATAGGTCTGGTATACCTCTGAGATGGTAATTAAACTTGGAAGATGTTTGAAGGTAAGAATCTGTGTAAATAGGAAGTGTTTTCTTGTATAGATTCATTCATTTTGAACTCATACTCACCACTTTGAGATAAATTGATTCCGGATAACATAAAGATGAGGTTGGCCCCGACAAGGCAGCTCAGTTGGTTAGAGCATCATCCTGATATGCCAAGGTTGTGGGTTCAATCTCTGGTCAGAGCACATACAAGAATCAACCAATGAATGCACAAGTAAGTGGAACAACAAATCTCTTTCTCTAAAATTTCAAGAAATAAAAAGAAAAAGACAAGGTTAAGAGACTATTAGGTCATACAGCTAGTTAGCTGACCTGAGATTTAAGTCAAGCTTTGTGAGCACACACATGTGGGGTTTGGAACTGGTAGAAACTGTTACTCCCTTACTCACTGGGATATTCTCTTGTTTGCCATGACTACTACCACCTCGTTGGTTTTGTGTCTGTTTTGTTTGCTATAATGCCAGTGCCAGTATTTCATTCATTTTTATATGTCTGGTGCTTAGTTTAGCTTAGAATATATTGTAGATTCAGTCTTTTTTTATATTGAAAATTGTGTAGTAAGGTGTTAAAAATTTTGCAAGTGTTTTCCAAATTCTACAAATTAGTTTAGAGTTGTTTTCTTTCCCTATGAATGAGTAAGGTGTTAATCAACTCACAAAATATATAAATTGTACTATCACAACTTTTTCAGAAAATTATATATATGTATACATCTGTGTTTTTTATTGATTTTAGAGAGAGAGAGGAAGGGAGAGGGATTGAGAGATAGAAACATCGATGAGAGCAAAACATCAGTTGGCTGCCTCCTGCATGCCCACAACTGGGGATCGAACCCATAACCTGCGCATGTGCCCTGACTCGGAATCGAACCAGTGACTTCTTGGTTCATGGCCCAACAATCAACCACTGAGTCATACCAATCAGGCTTTATAATTTTTTGTGTGCAAATTACAGTCTTCTGCATGCAATTAATATTCATTGCTTATTGATTAGTATTTGTTTATAACAAATTTTTGCAGTGACATTGCAGAGTAGTAAAAACTTTATTTTAAGAAGTTTTGTTGAAATATCTTTTGTCAAATCAATTAAAAGCATGACATTTATCTGAAATAATCAGAAAAGAAATGATGTTTTTCTCTACTAAGTGTAAATTTGCAGAATTTCAGAGTATAAAATTTTCTCTTTCAGAGACTGTGTCATTCTTAGTCATTCACTTTAGAAATCACTTTAGAAATGTTAAATTTTGAGATTACATGTAATATTAGACACTTCAAAAAACAATTTTTGGACATTAATGTTGCTTAATAATTATATTTTTAAATTTAAAAATAAAATGCGGTCAGGTGGACTAGAGTCTCTCCAGCACCTCTCCAGGTGGTGGAATTGCAATTGATTTATGACAAATGCTGGGAAGAGCAGCAGGGACTGGTTTGTTGCTTCAGATGCTAACTGAAAGCAAACAAGTTTTGTTATCAATCACTGGGTGTAGGTGTAAGACAGCAGTGGTGTTATAATTGATTTAATGGCTCCAAGAAACTTGAGCTTCAGTGGCCAAAGCAGATGGTGGCGACTCAGCCATGCACGACGTGGATATGAAGAGGAAGTGACAGGACTCCTCATAGCCAAGTCAAGTGATTTAAAGGGGCACATTTACTCACCAATTCAATAATTTAAAAACATTAACTTTTTGATTTTTAATAATTTTATTGTTTAAAGTATTACATCAATTAAAAGCATGACACTTATCTGAAATAATCAGAAAAGAAATGATGTAGTACATATATCTTCTTTTTTCCCCATTGACCATAAACATTAACTTTGGATACAAGATGATGTTGATGAGCAAAAAGAGAAAATTAGATTTTTGTTTTTAACAGGCTTTGCGGTGCCTTTTATTAGATTAGGCTAGCTTTCCACTTTTTTCCCCCCCTCAAGATTCTATTAGGCATTAAATAATACTTAAGATATTTAGTTTAATGCAGAAGATCACATTATATGTATCATTTTCATTGCTTGATGGGAATGTGTGTTTTAAGAGAGAGCAAAGAAAGGGAAAATTTAAAAACCAGATATATAATATACCTTCATTTATAACCTTGATTCCTGAGTTTATGCATAAGTTGAATTTCATTAAATCAAGCAACTTCACAAACTAAACACAGCAAAAAGTTAGAGTTACTAACTACATCATGCCTCAATGTTATCTAAATCAAACCAGATTTCTGAATGCATGTGTCAGTCGGACAAACATTCAGGGGCGTGTGCGCGTGTGTGCACGCGTGCGTGTAATTGCAACTTGGTTTCCATGCCAAAGTTTTCTGACATAGATGGGTTCTAATCTGGACCAGATAAAGAAAATGTTTCCTCTCAACAGCTTATTGACTGGCACTTGCTTTCTGGAAGTCTCAGTTGAAAAGAGCATTGTGCTCATTTAGTAAGGTCTGCAATGAATGCTGAATAGGGAAGTGACATACAGCACACATTTGACCTCTGAACAGTACTTTAGCCTGTTGAGGTTTATAGTGGAAAAAAATTGGGGTGCATATGTGTATGGGGTTTTCTTTTCTTAAACAAACATATCAGAAAACTGAAGGCCATGATACTGAAGGTACAGAAGACAAATATAATTAAAACCTCATCATATCTCCAATATTACATTTTATTTGTAAGGAATTCACCAAAGGCTATATATTTATCTTTTATAAAGGCTCTTCCAGAAATCATCAAGGATATTTTTATTTCAAATATTAGAATAGGATATAGATAAGCCAGTTATACAATAGGAGACCATATTATTACCTTCTCAGTAGTTATACTTAACTTATGGTGATTTAAATTGAAAATTTTTATGGAAAGTAAGTTCTGGCTTTGTTGTTTGTTTTGGGGGGAAAAATTGCCAAAAAACATTTCTTCCAAGTTTTACTCAGTAATGAACATTTTCTTACTCATTAATATGCTTTTCTATTAGAATTTTCTTATGAGTCTCTTTTGGATAAAATTGCATATAATTCACTAATAGTTCTTAATGAACGGTTAACATCTGAGTCTCTTAGACATTACAGAATTTAGATCTTGAGGCAACTGAATGGTCTTCTATCCCCAGTGGCTTTCAAACTTCGTTGACTTCAACCCTCATTTAGAAAAACATACCAAGATCCACCACATATATCTGCACACATACCTATCTAAAATCTGGAAACAAAATTTTAAAATTTATACCTTTGCTTCATGTGATGTAGTCTATTTTCTTTAGTAATGAAATTTGTTCTACTCTATATTCCATTTATATGAATATATTATGCCAGTTTTAGGCATAGATACCTAATGTTTGGAAAATACTATACTAGTCTAATTTTCTAATTTTATTGATTAATAAACTAAAGCCAAGACTGAGAGGTACCCTTTATAGAAAAAGTTTTAACGCAACCACCACAATCTCTTATTAAGAAGTAACAGGAATTAAGCTCCAGGCCTTCCAGGGATTTATAGACTGAAATATAAATAGGACAAATACAGTTAAATATATTACATCATTAACAACAATCCCATTAAGACCAATTTATAACAAATAGAGTTGCATATAAATATGTAGATTACACTAATGAGAAGAATATGGATAGATTAAAAAACAGTATAAATATTATTTGAACTATATTTTGAAGAGGTAGAGAAATGTAAACTATATTCTTCCCCCACCCAGGAAAGGACCTTTTGGAAAGGTGTCTTATAATAGCGTTCTATATAGTAAATAAATCATGACAATTCTATTTTTTCAGAACAATGAGAGTCAAAGTTGGAGTTTGTTTATTTACTTTGGCTCTATAAAGTACATTATGCTCTTATTCTAAATCTATCCCATGAAGATTCAACATAGTTTAGCACAGTAGATCAGTTCTCATAGTGGTGACAGACTTTAAAATATTTCCAGGGACATAGGCACCAGCGTATTTTAGAAATTATATAAGACCATGTAAATGTTAAAAATCGTTAAATTCAAGTGAAACCAGCAGAAATAAGCTAGAAATCTTTCTAAATTTAGGTATAAGCATTTCCATTTCAGCTTTGAAAACCTAAACAGCCTGACTTTTTGGTTCTTCTTGCTGTTTTCTCTTTTTAAAATAACTATATTAGCCTATACATAACAAGCATGATCTTTGAATATGGCAATTATGCCTTTTATATTGATTTAATGGCTCATTCTTTTTCTAAGCTTTTTAGCTGTGGTGATTGGAGTAATTACAGAGCTGCCTCTCCTGTGTGAAGGCACAATTTGCAGGTCAGAAATGTTATGCAGAAATAGGTATGGTAGCTGTCTAATTAGATTGTTTAATATTTATTAAAGTGGCGTTCTTTTTTGTTGTTGTATTGTTGCATGTCTCAGTGTTTTGAATATTCTTTCTTAACATAATTATATGATTGGATTTTCTTTTGAACTTTATTAGACATTAATCAGAGTTAAACATTTAAGCTTGAAATATGACTTGCTGTTATACATAAAATCTGTGTTTGTAGTTTAATGCTAAGACTTTCAGTAGCTGTGTTTTATGCAGCTCCTAGAAGTATGTTTTTGATGCTGGAGCTCTAGCTCTACCTGTCTTTGTGGACCTTACAAGGCCCACCTTTTCTTGCAACATCAAGTAAATAAATACATGAAATAACAGCTTGTTATAAATGCTGTGAAGGAAATAACTGAGAACATGGGATAATTGGCAGAAGCCTTTTTTAGAAAGTAACATTTGAGCTACAGATTGAAAGGCAGCTAGGAATAAGCAGTAGTAAATACATGGGGTCAGAAAAGATGTGGGCTTGTTGGAAGGATTAACAGTGATTTGATGAGAAGGTGATGAATGAAGGGCAAAGAAGAATGAATGGAGAAGTTAGAGAGTTAGAATAGTCTTTAAAATAAAAAAGGAGTTTGGATTTTATTCTGCAAGCAGTAACATTTTCTATTGAGCACTTACTAGGTGCAGGTTCTATGCTAAGTGTTTCATGTGTGTGTTTCATTTGGTCATTACAATAGTTCTACTTTATAGGTGGCAATGTAAGATTAAAGAGTATATAATTTACCAGCATAACAAGTGCTAATATGAGGAGAAATCACTTCAAATCATATTCTATTTAAGTTCTTCTTTTATTTTTAGTGTATTATTTGGTCTTTTTTTTAGTATATATTTTATTGATTTTTTACAGAGAGGAAGGGAGAGATATAGAGAGTTAGAAACATCGATCAACTGCCTCCTACACACCCAGCAAGCAAGGTACATGCCCTTGACCAGAATCGAACCCAGGACCTTTCAGTCCGCAGGCCAACGCTCTATCCACTGAGCCAAACTGGTTTTGGCTGGTCTTTTTCTTAATTATTTCTAGGAATTCTTTATGTATTAGTTCATAAAGATAAGCCATTTATAGTAAAATTACCTGCACAGTTTTCCTTAGAAATAAACAAGCTAACTCAAATAGAAAAAGAAACATGCAAAAACTAGGGAAAGTATTAAAATATAAAAATAACCCATGGGGAGGGAGAAACAAAGATGATGGCATAGGTAAACACCTAAACTGCTGCCTCACACAATAATTTCAAAATTACAACTAAAAGACAAAAAAAGAGATCATCCAGAACCATAGGAAGGATGGCTGAGTGGAAATTCTACACCCAGAAGGAAAGAGAAAAGCACACTGAGACTCAGAAGAGCTGCAGGAAGCAGAGATACTGATTCATGCACACAGAGGGGACTGGAACTGAGTGCATGGCTGGCTTTCTCAAGCGGGAGGGAGACAAAATCTCCCAACTGCACTGAACTCCAGTTCCAGGTGAGACGCTGGGGACCCAGACTCATACGGGGCGAAACTGGACTGTAAGAAAAAAGAAAAGCACACTGAGACTCAGAGGAACTGCAGAAGGCAGAGGTAACGAGGTGGGAGTGCGGAGAGGGCAGGCAACTAAGTAAGCGGCTGGCTTTCTCAAGCGGGAGAGTGACAAAAGCTCCTTACTGCACTGAGCTCCAGTTCTGGGCGAGACTCTGGGGACCCAGACTCCTTCAGGGGAACCTGGACTGTCTGGCAATGGGCAGAACTGGAGGGCGGCTTTCTCTCAGAGGTGCTTGCAGCAATTACCACAGGACACTGAGACACAGGGGCCTATTAGAGCAGGGTTGATGGAAACCAATGCTGTCTGCTCTGCCCTGAGACTCCACCCCATCCAAGCTGAGCACAGAGGCTTTTGCAAATCTTGTCTCATAAAGGTGTCTCCAGCACAGAAGTTCTTCCAGCATAGACACAGCTGGTCCTCACAACCAATTGGACTGGAAGTCAATTCCTCCCAGTGATATCAATAACAATCAAGGCTTAACTACAACAAGACTGTGCACACAGCCCACAAAGAGGTGCACCAAAAGTGTCCACCTCAGGTAACTGGGGAGGCTGAGCCACTGGGCACTAAAGGATACCTAGCACACAAAGCCACTCTATCAACTTAGGGAAGCAGCCAAAATGTGGAGACAAAGAAACAGATCACAAATGAAAGAAATGTAGGGAAGCAAACGACTGGATATAGAGTTCAAAACTACAGTTAAAAGGTTTTTCAAGAATTTCCTAGAAAATATGGGTAAATTTAGCGAGACCCAAGAGGAGATGAAAAAGGACCAACTAGAAACATACACTGGCTGAAATGAAAAATACTATACAGAGACCTAACAAGCAGACTAAAGAAATGCAAGAATCAAGCAAAGATTTGAAATACAAAGAAGCAGAAAATACAACTTCAAGCATACCATCTGAATTATGGGGGTGCCAGAAAAAGAGAGAGAGCAAGATACTGAAATCCTATTTGAAGAAATAATGACTGAAAACTTTCCCCACCTGGTGAAAAAATACTTACAAGTCCGGGAAGCACACAGAATCCCAAACAAAAGGAATCCAAAAAGGACCACACCAAGACACATCGTAATTAAAATGCTAAGAGCAAAAGACAAAGAGAGAATATTAAAAGCAGCAAGATAAAAACAGTTAATCACCTACAGGGGAGCACCCATATGATTGTCAGCTGATTTCTCAACAGAAACTATGCAGGCCAGACCGGAGTGACAAGAAATATTCAAAGTGATGAATAGCAAGAACCTACAACCAAGATTACCCAGCAAAGCTATTAATCAGAATTGAAGAGCAGATAAAGAACTTCAAAGATAAGAAAAAGCTAAAGGAGTTCACCACCACCAAACTAGTATTATATGAAATATTGAAAGATACTCTTTAAAAAGAGGAAGAAGAAGAAAAGGGTAAAGATAAAAATTATGAATAACAAACATGTATCTATCAACAAGTGAATCTAAAAATCTGATGAACAGAATAAACTGGTGAATATAATAGAATCAGGGGCATAAAAATGGAATGGACTGACAGTTCTTGGGGGAAAGGGATTTGGAGGATGTGGGAAGAGGCTGGACAAAAATCATACACCTATGGATGAGGCCTGAGTGGGGGGGGGGTGGTAAGGGGAGAGGGTGGGGTGGGAACCGGGTAGAGGGGAGCTATGGGGGAAAAAAGGGGAACAATTGTAATAATCTGACAATAAAGATTTATTAAATTTTTTTAAAATAATAAAATAACCAGTGGGGTTCTAACCTTACCAGATATTAAAATATGAAGCAACAAATAAGACACTAAAATATATATTTAACTCACAAGGACTAATTTATCTCCTATTTATTTATTTTTGATGCCCAAATTGTCAGTCTTATCAAGTAAGAACCCTCTTCAAGTTTCTGTGTCCTTTAAAACCACCCAGGCACTTTTCAATATGCCCTTACGAATTGGCGACAAGATGCCTCACTCAGGCTCATTGTGACTTTTTTCCACTGCTATATAACTTAGAATCAATTACTCCTCACAGACACTCATTTTCTTTAATGGAAAAGTATTGGAGACCAAAATTTGGGCATTAGGGCTGTGCGTCAAATCATATGTGTGGTGGTAGGCTGGCTGCTTAAGGCCACACCAGGCTTCTTTAATAACAGACTAGACAAGAAATGCCATTTTTAAGTTCACATATTTACAGTGGTTTATTTTCTCTACATCACATCTTGCTAACAATAGAAATAATAGTCAACATTTATGTAGCTCCTACTATAGCTAGGCACTCTTCTTACACACACACACACACACACACACACACATACACACATACACACATACACATACATGAGGACCTTCAAGCACAGAAAGGTTAAATACTTGCTCAAGATTAAATCTATATGAAATGCCAAAGACAGGTTACAGACTCGTGCATTTGTCCATATTCTTTACTTAAGAAGATGGATGGAATATGAGAAGGATTCTAATGGAGTTTCCAAAATCCCTGGTTCATCTTAGACACACATTTGGGAAGAAGGCAGACTGATCAGCCAGACAAGTTCTAACAGTACTCTTCACTGGGTATCACATAATTGTTTGCTGTGCTCTATGTATCCTAATAATCATCTCTGCTTCCTAATCAGCAACCTGTAACTCTAAGGAACTGTATTCTGGATTTGACCACCTGCTGTTGCTAGAGGAGTATAAAAATATCCTGATTGCTGCATGCAGGTCACAGTGACCTTGCAAGAAATCCACAGAGGCTTGCCTTGTTTTTGAAGAGGTTTCTTCAGATAGAACTAACTCACTGTCTCCATTGAGAGACATGACAAGGAATGAAACAGAGAGAGAGAGAGGTCTTTAATCTTTTATACAAAAGATTAGAGGCCCAGGGGACTGGTGGGGGGTCCCTCAACCTGGCCTGCAGGGATCAAGCTGAAGCCGGCTCTCTGACATTCACCAAAGTATCCCGAATTGCAAGAGGGCATTTCTCAGGTGATGCACCCCAGAATTGGGCTCCCTCCTCTCTGGTTCCAGTTGCATCACATGATAACTGCAGCTGACAAGTCACCCTAGCTCAGCAGTTGAGATCAGGGCTCATCATGGCTATTGGTCGGAGCATCTGCCCCCAATGGCCATTGCACATCATAGCTTCCAATTGAACAGTTGGACAGACACTTAGGCTTTTATATAGAGAGATAATTTGTATGAAAAGCCCTTATCAATTGTGTACATTTTATTATCATCGTTGACTCTAATCCTAATCTCTACTATATTCACGAGGTACCCAATAGTCCTACACACTGTCATTTTTAATGTGTTTTTACTTATTTCTTTGTGCCTGAGGCCAATTTCCCCATTATTATTATATTGCATTTTAACACCCACTGCCTGTTTTTCTCAAATGTCTAGTGAAGACAGTTTACCCATTAGTTAAAAACTGAAGTAGTGAGATAGGAAGAATCCAACAGATCATCCCTCTTTACGTGAGGGGCCACTAGATCAGCCATGTGGAGACGCCCAGGTTGGATCTGTCAGTAAGTGAAAGAAGTATGTGAACCATTGGGGATGTCTGAGTTGGTTTACTGGACCAGGAGGCCCAGTTATCTTGTGAGGTCCAGAAGCAGATACAAGAGTCATCCACATAGCACAGAGCCCAGGTATGGAAAAGTCAGAGACTGAGAGCATGCAGGTGCACCCAGCCACTAATGGGGACTGAGAATTATCCTGTCCCCAGGTGTTATGTGTAGATTATCTAGTTCTATCAGTGGGCAGTATATTTACACAAATTCAGAACTATTGATTCCTGATTTGAATGAGCATGCTGGAGAAAACCTCAGTTCTATATAAAGAATTACATATGTGTATACATATGTAGATCTGTATACACACACATTATATAGAGATGAAAGTAACTAGTTTTGTACAAAATGCTTTCCATAAATTTGGTTAAAAAAATAATATATGTAAACCTATATCTATATGTTTAATTCTAGAACAATACACTTGTAAAGTGAAGTTCTAATTTATGTAATAGAATAAGCTTTACAGTCTTTTAAATATGTTAGCTATGTTAAAAAATTACTTCCTCACCAAGTTAAGGATTAGGTTTGAGTTTAATTAGTAGTCATAAATTTTAGCAGAGACAAAACATTGGTCATCAAAGCATGATGTTTTATTTTGTTTGTTTTTCTGCTTTTTTTTTTTGTTTTTGTAATAAGGCTTTTTCTCATGTTGTTTTCTGCCGTTTAAAATGGTCGCATTTGGGTTCTAGCAATAATTGTAGAGGTTTGAGTTATAAACTTTGAATATCAATTTTTCCCCTTCTGTGACAGTTCTACCACTAGGGAAGTCAGATTTGCACAGTCTAATTACTGCAGCGTTTTGATATCCTCAGCTATAATATTGGCAGGAATTTAAGCCATGGTAGAATTCATTGGTGACACTGTTGTAACTGAAAAGCACAGAATTTGTTTTCAAGCTTGTTTGGGATGGAATCAAGTATTGGATGATATCAGATAGTCTTACTGTAAGTTCAGACGTGCCTTGGATGATTCTAATATGAAATGCTAATAATTTGCAATAGAATGTAAATAAGGTGGCACTAAGTCTTATTTGCAGTGACTAATGAAAGCTGTTGTACTGTAATCAGTGAGATACAGAGCAACAGGGCAATTCATTAGGAAAACCACAGTTGACAAGCAGTTAATGCCTATCATTCTGGACCTTTCCTCTTGCTTCTACTTGCTTCTATTATTTCTTCTCGTTGATATTAATGTCTCATATGGAAACCATGTAACAAGGATAAGGAGAAACTAACCGCTAAATTTTGCCAAGTTATGCCAAATATCTGCAGACTGTAAGTCTTCCTTAGCTTTTATTTGCCTGTGAAAAACAGCTGCCATACTAGACTGATGGAAAAAATAGTGATTTTCTAGTCAGCAAATTGGTCATCTGAGAATTATTCATATTATCTCTCCAGACTTGAGCAGAACTTAACTATGCTACAAATTATTTTATTTTCCAGATACATATTACATTTCAAAACTTAGCCACATTTTCACTTCTCATCCTTTAGCAGCAGAACACTTTTAACAAAAACACTGAATTGCTCGGTACTGCTCTTTCCTCGCTTTATGGAGTGGGGCTCAGTAAATAGAATTTGGAACTATGCTCTGTGGCATGATGCATCTCAGTAGCAGTGCAGGACACCACACTTTGAAAATTTGTGTAGTGAAATTTCTAACTTACAGAATTGTTCAGGTAAACACAGCAATTGTGTTTCATTCCCCACAGATGGAAAAATTAGAAGGTGACTTATATGGTATGTAAGTTTTAGAACTGTTTCTTCCATGACCACCATGGAGGAAAGCCAGCTCATTAGATTCCAGTATTTTATGGCCATTTCTTATTGAAAAGATTTCAGGTGGCTTGTGCATTTAATGGTGAAAAGTCAAGGCTGTGATTTATTTTTGAGCTTTCTAACAACCAGGGGTATGAAAAGAAGCCGAGCTGATTATAGAGTGACAAAACTTGGGCTGAGCAAGAAAGTACTTGAATCTGGGTTCAAGAAAACAAAACCCAGGAAATATGAGTCTAAGGCAATTAAGAGTTTCATTGTCTCTTTATTTCCCGTTATTTAAAATGCCATGAATGACCCACACTTAGCTCTTTCCCTCTGATGAAGGTTGGTGTCTCAGATCCCCAGACAGGTTCAGACCCCTGGCTGCTGCAGAGAAAGACCACTCCTCAGTGGTGGAAAGTGAGAAGGTCTTTCCACAACTGGAACTGTCAGATAAAACCAGGCGGTCGGTTAAATCAGATTTACAGGTAAACACTCAACACTTAATGTCAGTAAGTTTCATAGATAACTTTAAAAATATAAATATGCCCCACGTATTGCATAGGACTTTCATCTTAATTCAAGTTTAACTATCCTCATTTTGCATTTTGTTTTGCTGAATCTGGCAACCTCGCCCACAGTCTGCATTTAAGCCTCACTGACTGTAATAGGGGACTGTCCTTTTATTATGGAAACTGGAAGAGCATTGTCAGCAACTCGTCTTCTTTTTCCTTCTAACTTTGAGAGATTGATAGGATAGACCATGATTTTCAGGCAAAGATAGACTTAAACGACTCTCTAGACAGTATATAATACATTCCCTACCCCCCCCCCAAAAAAAAAGAAACTGTTTTCAGGTAACTTGAATATTTCGAGTAAGCTATGGATTGGTGGGAAAAGAAGCACACACACACACACACACACACACACACACACACACACACAGAGAGACACATATAGTTAAATTAAGCTTCTGCTTGAAATAGCCAGTGATATAGCATTGAATGGTAAGTCAAATGGCTGCATCGCAGGAGTGAGTGTAGCTATCTCAGAACTGCATTGCCTGCAGGAAATAATGAGGGCTTGGAGCTTCCAGAACCCAGTTCCAGAAAGTAGGGTCTCTCAGACTTTGAGAAGCTTAGTTCTTACTGCACATACTGTTGGGGTTTTTTTATTTGTTTGTTTGTTTGTTTTGTTTTTTTATGCTTGGGTACTTTTATACTTGAGTTCTTTTAAGTCTTGTTTACTGCTCTGGGAGTTCTTATACTAACAATCTGAAACTTTTGAGTCAAGGGACTATTTTAAACGTCCTTTCCTGGTCCTTGAACAAGTTTCAGTGTCACCAACATTGTGAGTGAGGGAAAGCAGAGTTTAGCAGCCAATCATCCCTGAATGTTGTTTTGGAGCATGCAGACTTAGACCCTGCACTGTCCTACTTCTCCATTATAAATTTGAGAGCCATTTATTGCAAAGGATATGTATACATGGGCATCCATATAGGACAGGGTTTAGCTGCAAACACCAGAATCAAGTTTAAGCAGAAGGGTATTTATAACTTGGGTTACAGTATTATGGGGAGGACAGAAGAAACTACTGTATGTAGATTAAACTCAGATGAACAACATTGGAAACCCTGATGCAGGCCAGCACGGTTCTTGTTCTCTCCTCTGTGGTACAAAAACTGCCTGCTGGATGGGGAAGCTTCTGTTTCAGCTGCCGCTGCCTGAGAGGAAGGCCCTGTGATCAGGTAGTTGCCACCATCACTGCTGTCACAGAACTGGACATGCCAGTTACGGTCTACTCCCACATAACAGGCACCCCTCCTCCTGCCTCCCAGCACCCACAAAGCTAGTGACCAGATATTGGGAACTCTGCTGATGCTATAAGAGAAAGCCAAATGCTTCCAAAATCACTCTTGTGAACAAAACCAGCAAAAAACAGCGTCTCTTGAGAATCCAAGATGGCGGCATAGGTAAACACCTACACTGCTGCCTCACACAACAATTTCAAAACTACAACTAAAAGACAGAACAGACATCATCCAGAACCACAGGAAAGCTGGCCGAGTGTAAGTTCTACAGCTAGAAGGAAAGAGAGGGGCTCACAGAAACCCAGAGGAGCTGCAAAAAGCTGAGGTACGGAGACATGCTGAGAGAGCGGGTGCCCAAGTACCTGGCTGGCTTTCTCTGGCGGGAGGGAAACGGAGACTCCCAACGGCATTGAACCCCTTATCTTACGACACTAAACCACAGATCCAGCTGAAACTCATACGGGGTGAGTTTGGACTGTTAAAAGGGAGAGGTGCACAGAAATTTAGGGGAGTCGCAAAAGATCGGGTCTGGTCTCGCACGGCGCTACGTGAAGGACAGATTGCTGATTGTGCCACTGGCTTTCGCGCCCCTGTTTTGGGCGAAACCCTGGAGACCTAGACTCGTGTGGTCCTGGCGCGCAGGGGAGCTGGAAAGGCAACGGGTAGAGGCACTGCGGGTGTGCCGGCACAAGGACTGCTCCAGCGATTAACCAGTCACGTGAGACTCAGGGGCCGTGGAGGGCGGGGCCGACTGGAAGGCAAGGCGGTCCCTTAAGCCCTGAGACTCCACCCCTCCCAAGCTCAACAGAGGCTTCTGTGGCTTTACAAGTCTGATTTCACAAGGCTGAATTCAACACAGAAGTTCTCCCAGCATAGTGAAAATGCCGAGACAAAGGAAGGGATCACAAACAAAAGAAATGGAGGAAAAAAAACAACTGGATATAGAGTTCAAAACCACGCTTGTAAGGTTTTTCAAGAATATGCTAGAAAAGATGGATAAATTTAGCGTGAGCCAAGAGGAGATGAAAAAGGACCAACTAGAGATGGAAAAGGTCCAACTAAAGATGATAAAAGACCAACTAGAAATTAAACATACACTGACTGAAATAAAAAATATTATACAGAGTCCTAACAGCAGACCAGAGAAAGGCAAGAATCAAGTCAAAAATTTGAAATATAAAGAAGCAGAAAACACTCAACTGGAAAAGCAAGAAGAGAAAAGAATCCAAAAATGTGAA
>JAAGEH010000012.1:30997642-31147164 GCA_011751065.1 Lasiurus cinereus | reverse complement strand
AGGACCACACGAGTCTAGGACCCCAGGGTTTCGCCCGAAACAGGGGCCCGGTGGACTCAGAAGTGGCACAGTTTGGAGGGTCTGTCTCCCGCCCAGTCGCGAAAGCCAGCAGCACAATCAGCAATCTGTCCTCCTCGCAGCACCGTGCGCGTGCGAGACCGGACCCATCTTCTGCGACTCCCCTAAATTTCCGTGCACCTCTCCCTTTTCACAGTCCAAACTCCGCCGTATGAGTTTCGGCTGGATCTGGGGTTTAGTGTCGTAAGATAAGGGGTTCAATGCCATTGGGAGTCTCCGTCTCCCTCCCGCCAGAGAAAGCCAGCCAGGTCCTCTGGCGCCCGCTCTCTCAGCGTGTACGCATCTCCATACCTCAGCTTTTTGCAGCTCCTCTGCGTTTCTGTGAGCCCCTCTCTTTCCTTCTAGTTGTAGAATTTCCACTCAGCCAGCTTTCCTGTGGTTCTGGATGATGTCCGTTCTGTCTTTTAGTTGTAGTTTTGAAATTGTTGTGTGAGGCAGCAGTGTAGGTGTTTACCTATGCCGCCATCTTGGATTCTCTCTCCTAAATCACTATTTTATGCTGAGCTTCCAGGTTCTAAGAGGAATATAATAGAACATATTCAAAGGAAATAACTGAAAAATTAAAACAACTCCAGAGCGTATACTAAGGAAAAAGATAAAAGTTTTGTCAACTCTCACTTAAAACTCTATCTCAGTGGTTCTCAACCTTTCCAATGCCACGACCCTTTAACACAGTTCCTCATGTTGTGGTGACACCCAACCATAAAATTATTTTCATTGCTAATAACGAAATGCGGAACTGTACTAAATGGTCATGGCATTAGAAAGGTTGATAACCATTGCTCTATCTCCTATTTTATGCCTCAATGGATTTTACTTTATTTAAAAAGCACACCACAGCTTTTTTATCCGTTCATCTACTGATGGGCATTGGCTGTTTCTAGATCTTAGCTATTGCAAATAATGCTGCTATGACCATGGCAGTGCATATTTTCTTTCTGATTGGTGTTTCAGGATTCTTAGGACATATTCCAAGAAGTGGGATCACTGAGTTAAATGGCAGTTCCATTTTTAATTGTTTGAGGAAACTCCACACTGTTCTCCACAGTGGCTGCACCAATCGGTATTCCCACCAGCAGTGTACTAGGGTTCCTTTTTCTCTAAATGCTCCCTAGCACTTGTCTGTTGATTTGTTGATGGTAGATATTCTGGCAATGTGAGATAATACCTCGTTGTTTTAATTTGCACCTCTTTGATTAACATTTGTTCATATGTTTTTAGCCACCTGTATGTCCTTTTTTTTTTTAATCTTTAATGTTGAAAATATCACATACGTCTCCTTTTTTTCCACATGATCCCTTCTAGCTCAATCCTGCCCCAGGCCTTTACTACACACTATTACCTGTGTCCATGTTTATGTTCTCTGGCTATTACTTTGATGGGTCTTTTTAGGTCCTTTGCCCATTTTTTAATTGCATTGCTTATCTTCCTTTTGCCAAGTTCTATGAGTTCTTTATATATTTTGGAAATTAACCCCTTATCAGATGTTTATCATTGGCAAATATGTTCTCCCATACAGTGGGATCCATTTTCATTTTGTTGGTCGTTTCTTTTGCTGTGCAGAAGTTTTTCATTTTTATGTTGCCTCATTTCAGAAAACCACATGACACTGGAAAAAATAAATAGAGGAAGATAAAAACAAATAGAAGACCATGCTGTGTTCATGGATTGGAAAAATGAACATCCTTAAAATGTCCATACCACCCAAAGCAATCTATAGATTCAAGGCAATCCCTATTAAAATATCAATGGCATATTTCACAGATCTAGAACAAATTCTTTAAAAATTTATATGGAACCAAATAGCCTCAGCAACCTTGGGAAAGAACAACAAAGTAGGAGAGCTCACAATACCAAACATCAAGTTATACTACAAAGCCATTATAATAAAAACAGCCTGGTACTGGCACAAGAACAGGCACATAGATCAATGGAATCCAGAAACTGACACAAGCCATTACACTTAATGGCTTGTACACTCAATATTTGACAGAGGAGGCAAAACCATACAATGGAGTAAAACAGTCTCTTTAACAAATGGTCACGGGAAAATTGGACAGATACATGCAAAAATGAAACTAGACCACCAACTTATACCATACACAAGAATAAATTCTAAATGCATAAAAAACTTAAATGTAAGTTGTGAAACCTTAAAAATCCTAGAAGAAACTATAACCATCAAAATCCCAGACATCTCTCATAGCAATATGTTTGCTGATACATTTCCTAGGGCAAGGGAAACAAAAGAAAAAGTAAACAAATGGGACTATAGCAAAATAAAAGGCTCTAGTCATTACTTTGATAGTGCTCAGAAATTGGTTTCTGATCACCTTGATTGGTTCTGCTTTCCAAGTAACCTGATGGGACTAGAATTTCTTCCCTTTTTCACCTGCTGTTATGGCTTAATTAATGCAATTGGGGCATGTTCAAATCACCCAAGTTTTGTTTTCTTTATGGTACAGCCATATTTTATTGCCATTTTGTCAGGTTGGTGGTTTTATAAAGTAATGGTGAGAGGCAAATAGGGTAGAATTAGTGATAGAATAGACATACTTGAAGGGCTATTACACCCATTTGGTTTTCTTGATACGTACTTTCATTTTATAGGACATAGAGAAACTCACATCATCAAATCATCTCTAGTTCTCACACAGATGTGGAAATGTTAACAAATAATTTTAAAAGACACATGATTTAATAACTTGAGTACTGAACTGTGTTTCACCCTTTAATGTTACTTAAAAGTCACAGTGCAATAAATGCAATAAAAATCTTTATCAAAATAACATTTATTATCAAGACATGAAAAATGAAACTGACAAATTAAGTTATACATTCCTATCAATCTTTTAAAAGTTTCATGGATATACTCAGAAAAAAAAAAGTCCTTAAATACTTGCAAATTCCATTTCAGCTATTCTAATTATATTTTCATATATGCTAGTTATAATTCTTAACAGTCCCATTTGGGAAGATGAATGTTTTTTCAGTAGAACAACACAACAAAAAAGATGTGTCATCATATAAGTGTCAAGTTTTTCTGTATGAAAATTTAGCTGAGTGCCATTTAGTAAGTTGTATTATTTTGGATAGCTTTAATAAATTAAAATATTGGAAAAATAAAATTAATGGGAATTAAGGCAAAGTTCCTACTCTACTTTAATAGCAGTTTGATGCCCCAAATAAATACCTTTTTAACTTTCACTTGAGATTATTATGTTAGTGAATTCTTGCAGAGAAAAATGAGTTATTGGGGTAGATAAATAAATGGGCTTATAAAATTTGCTTACTAGTTTAAGTAACTACCAATAACTGTGTTTTCCTAAGCTTCTACTAAAAAAAATATATTTTCCCTCTATGTTTGTCTAAAATCTTCCTGCTACATTTAGATTTATAGATAGCTGTCAGGCATATACAGAGGCGATAACTTGCAATGGTGATGAACTTTATGGCATTTTATTTGTTCAACGAGCATTTTCGAGCATCAGGTACATGCAGAATCCCAGCATAGTGAACACAGGTTCCAGTCCTGATGTACTTCAAAGCTTTGCTGAAGAAATCATGAATTTTATATCACATTGCCCATATCTATTAAAGTATTTGCAGATTTTTATAAACTTTTTGGTAGAATAAATGTAAATATTTTCATAAATAATAACAATTTCCAGTGATTCAAATATGGTATTTTATTATTTTTTAGTATTTTTAACTTAACTTTAACTTAATTCTGACTAAGTAATACTTTTACATGACTCAAATTGATACTACATTTGATCTTAGCCAAAAGGCCAAGAAGCAATCAGATGACTCAAATTGAAATTTTCAAAAGAAAATACAATGAAAAATCTGTCTTTTCCATATCCTCCCCAAGGGGTTGGGGTGGAAAAAGCACATTGGTTAGGATTAAATTTACATGCATATAAGAGAAAACTTGGTCAGTTGAACGGTGCTCCCGCTGTTGGAGCACACTGACCACCAGGGGGTAGCTCCTGCATTACCTGCCCCCTAGTGGTCAGTGCATGTCATATTGAAAGGTCGACCAGTTGCTTAAGGTTTTATATATATACTAGTGACTGGTGCATGAAATTCGTGCACATTAAAAGGGGATTAATTAGAGTAAATAATTTAATATTGCTATTTGCCCTTTCTCTATAATAGAAGTGTCAGAGATGAAAGAAAATTAGTGAAATGTATATGAAAACCTTCCTCCTGTCAGAGTCTGGGGCACACCGCGGGACCCAGAGTCAAGTCCCCACCCACCCACATGAACCTCAAAATCACATGAGACCCAGACCTGGCTGCCCTCCACCCCCCACCATTGGGCTAGTTCCAGACTCGGCCAGTCCCACCCTTGTCAAGCCCTGCTGGGCAGGGGCGTAGCCTCAATTCCCCTGGCCTGGCGTCAGGATAGGGGGTGGGGGGAGTGCATGGCCTGAGGTCCTCCATCAAGCCCCGCCAGGTGAGGGGCATGGTCTGAGCTCCCCCATCAAGCCTTGCCAGGTGAGAGAGTTCAGCCTCAAGTCCCCCGGCAAGCCCTTCTGGGTAGGGGTGCAGCCTTAGTTCCCCCAACCCAGCACTGGAGATGCACCTTGAGGTCCTCTGTCAAGCCCCGCTGGGTGGGAGCAGCAGCTTGAGGTCCCCTAGCTCAGCACTAGGATGGGAAGTACACCTTGAGGTCTCCCCCTCAAGCCCTGCCATGCTGGGGGACTGTGGCCTCAGGTTTCCTGGCCTGGCACTGGAGTGGTGGGGTGCAGCCTGAGGTCCCCAGCCTGATCCCTGGCAGGGGGCATGGCCTGAGGTCCCCTATCAATCTCCACCAGGGCGAGGGAGGTGTAGCCTCAGTTCCCTGCTGATTGCTCGTTAAGGCTTCTTATGGGAGTTTGGCCTCAGCTGTGGGTGCAGCCATCTTTGTGATGGAGTGATAGTCAGTTAGCATATTCCCTCTTTATTAGATAGGATAGATTTGACAGCAATTTGTTCTCTTTCACATTGACTGTAGATTTTTTAAGGTGATAGCAGGTACATAGATAACCACCATAATAGAGCTCATTTGGTGAATCTTCATCTGATTGCATTTTCTGGGCAACCACACATGGCTAGAGTATAGGACATCCCTGTTCCTTTGGTTCAGACAGCTTTGTTGAGCCTGGTGTCAGTGTGCACATCTGGAATTTCCATCTCCTTCATGGTAACTCTTTACCATGAAGCTCACTTCTTGAAGCCGTCTCCAAAGATGTGTTTGTGAGTGTTAATTCTTTATTATCTGTCCCCACCTCATTGGTGGCATTCATTCTTCTCACCACCCTTCTTTGTGGGAGCCATTCTGCTGGGCCCAGATGGGAAAGAATGAATAGGAGGGTGTGTCTCCTTCTGTCCTTACACTTAACATCTTTATCCTTTAGCCTCTAATCTCAAGGCTGCTGTTGGTCCATTTGGCTACTAAAGAACCATTTGTCATTTCCAGGGAGAAGAAAAACTCAATGTGAGCTGAAAGGCATGGCTCTATAAAGAAGTTTTCCCAACACCAGGAAGAGTATATATAGACAGATATTAGACTTTACCTTTTGAATTTGGAAACTTGCTTATGGTGATCTCCTTTCTGCCTGGGTATCATCTTAACAAGCATATCACATTAAGCTCAGTTGTTAAGCACTTCACATTTAGTAGCTATGAATAGGATGAGGTTGTCTGTTTTATTCAGGCCAGTAATAACACTTTGGTACTTACAATTTGTAATGCTTCTCCTTGAATAAAACAGTATTACTGTTTCTGAAAATTTGAAAAGATTGTCAGTTGCTATTTTTATTTTCTTCTTGAGCTATTTAAATAGATTTTAGAACAAAAGGAACTTAGCTTTGTAATTATAAGGACACCCCATAGTACTTTTCTAAAGGTTTAGGACATTATTAGTGTGGTTTATGTTTTGTGATACTTTTTTTAAAGGGAGGAAAGTTTGAGTGAGTTTTTTTTCTCACCCTGGGCAGCATGGTGTCAAGAAGGTGACCAATAAATAGCATAACCTTGGCCTTTAAGTCTACTTCCTCACTGTAAAATTGGAATAATATTTCCAATCTTGAGGAGCTGTTATGAGTCTGAAAATGAATTTATATAAAAGGACTTGGCTTAGTGCCTGGTATATACTATTGATTTTTCTTTTTATTGCTAAAAATCCATGTCCTGTGTTTAGTGCTCCATGGAGGTAATTAGAGATAAAAAGTTCACTATGATTAGTGACATACAGGATTGTTTATTTAAATAAATGTCTTGAAGTTTACATGAATGACTGGGTTTCATGTCTATCTAGTAAGGACCTTCAAAGCTCAAAATTATACCTGCCAGTAATATGTTTCCTTTCTCCTTTAAGTTGATGCCTTATCCAGAAGGATTTTATCTTCATAACTCTTTTAGAATCCTTAAAAATATAATGCTATAGAACAAAGGCATTAAACAAATATTTGATCAGTTACCATGTTTGGGGAACTTTGCTGAGCAGATAATGTGTGACTTCTTTAGGTAAATACTAAATAATTCTTTGAGGAAAGAGAAAATGATGTGCTCTCATTAAGGTCTAGATAACAGATGGTTATATGCTAAACTAGTGGGAATCTGGTGTGGGTGAACCAGATCCTGGGCCAGTAGGGCCCCATTAGAAAGCTAACCCATGCCCAATTCTGTGAGGAATTGAGCTGCCTCTTCCCTTTTCTCTGAGTCTGGGTGCAGGTGAACCAGATTTAAGGCTGACAGGGCCCAGAAGCATCCTAAACTACCAGTCAGATCATCTGCCCCCTGGTGGTCATTGTATATCATAGCTATCGGTCAAACAGTTGAATGGTCATTTAGGCTTTTATAGAGAGAGATGGTAAATGTTGGGTGAATGGGTGAATGGAAGAAAGGAAGATAGCCATAGGCCTCATGTAGATAGATAAAAGGGGTGAGGGGAATAGGGTCTATTCTATAATAAGCAAAAACTGATTTCAGTATTGCGCCTCGTCATTTGTCTCCCTGCTTTTTATTGTATTTGGGGGAGGAGGAGTTGATTGGAGTTTTTATTTTTATTTTGAATGCATAGACTACTTATTTTTGTTCATCAAAACAATTTTCTTATAAAATTGGGCTGTATATTACATACTAGAAAATGGAATTGTATGTTCTTCATATTCCCAACAAACTTCCCAAGGTCCCCAGTAAGCCACATCAAAAAAAAAAAAAAAAGTTGATTTCTTGATAAGTGAGATAGTACACCCCTTATTTTAGGCACTTCAGTAAATAATCTGTTGCTTGAAGTTGGAGCATCCTAACTTCAGTGAGAGGGGATGTGGTATTTTAGTAGAGAAAGAAGGACAAGGTGTGGCTCAGTTGATTGGAGTGTCATCCATACACCAAAAGGTGGTGGGTTCAATTCCTGGTCAGGACACATCCAGGTTGTGGGTTTGATACCCCTATCACTGAATATGGAGAAGTAACAGATCAATGTCTCTCACTCTCTCTCTCTCAAAATATCAATTAAAAAATATTTCAGATCTTAAAATTTGTTTTCTTCTAAGTAAAACTTATTTTCTGTTTTTATTCAAGGTGCAACAATGTCAGCAAAGATTGGACACTTTAACTTTCCTGTTTGCTCTCTGTGACTTTTGTTCTTGGGCTCATTGACTCACAAAAGATAACTAACATTACATCCACACACAGCCATGTCCAAAGGCATCTGAGTCTGAGGATGGGCTCTCTTCTCTTGAATCTGTGTTTGCAGGAAGGGAAATCTTTTTTTTTTTAAATATACTCAAGTCTCCCGGAAAGTCTCCCAGTCTAATTAGCATATTACCCTTTTATTAATATAGATAGGTCAAAAATGATTAAGTTCTCTATGTCTGGATTTCCTTTTCTATAAAATAGATACAACATATCTCGAGTTGTTCTGAGGATTAAATGAAAGAAATCAGTGTATTCATAATTATAATTAGTGGTGGTGATTAGAGGGCTAGTGGTGGTTATGGTGGTGGCTGTAAGAGCAATAGAAGGAATCACTGAAGCAATGGGAAGAGTGTAGTGGGAATGGTAGAGTTTTGATCTTGTCAGTTGTAAGGATAGTGATAGTAGGTTTATATGCACACAAAAACTGCCCGTGGCTGCTTTGCTCAGAAAGGTTGTGGATAAGAAGCACTCACTTCAAGGATTGTCTACTACAAAGGAGTTTTAAATTTAGCTTGACTCTATTATTGGGAAACAAATCACTTAAACTTGGACCTTAGTATATTTTATGAGTTCAACATAAATTACTTTCACAGTTCAAGAACACTGACAAAGTGACTTAAAAGTGTACAACAATTACCTAACTATTTCAGAGAGTCAATTTAGGAGTGGAAAGTTTGTATTAAAATGTAGAGAACAATGCTCACTTGCATGGACTTTAAAGAGCAAGCTGAGTCCTGGCTTCTTGGCCAAGGAGCATTATCATCATTCAGTTACATCCTCTGAGCTTTTTTTTTTTTTTTTGTCTTTTTGACAGAACAACCTGATTTCAAAGTATAGCTTTATTCTCTAATACTAGTAAACTGTGTTGTTTTACAACTTTCAGGCAGAATTCAGAGTTTAGTGTGAATATTCTCTTTGTTTTAATTATTTTTGTTACTTGTTCATTTGAATAGCTTTGGTGAAAAAAAATGTCTTAGAAAAACAGAGGGGATAGTAAACAAGTTTGAGAAATTGAATATATGATATATTGAATAGAAAAGCTAGCATTTGTTAAGCCCTTGGTTTATAGATTGCACACTATGCTAAGATATTTAGATATATTACCTCACTCAAAAATCACAAGATGGGAGCCAGTATTATCTTCATTTTACAGATAAACTAAAAGGTAGAGCCAGCATTCTCAGCACCCATTTTAACCACATTTTTAATTGAGCAAGATCTCTATTACGTCTTTCTTAATTGGTTAGCAATAATTGGATAAGTAACAATTAAGTTCAAAATCAATGGAAGTTGTATTCTATGCATTTTTGAGAGTTGAATCATCTTATTAAGATCCCTAATCTCCTCCCATATTTTAAATTGCATGTCTTTTTCACATTTCATTTTGATTAGCATTTGTTGTCAATTTTTAACTACCTTTAAATGTACAAAGTACAATTGAAATAACAATAACTGTGTTCCTTTACCTGAAATCTGTTATAAAAGATTTTCAGATTTACCATGGTGTCGTTTCAATACACATTTTCTCCTTTAACTGTCATTAATCTGTTACTTTTCAAAAAGTCCAACTTAATAAAAGTAAATCATCTTAAACTAGTGAGTCTATAAAATTATAGGCTAACTTAGAAATAAAAGGTAATCATTAAAAATATGAAAGGGTATAAAAGATATATGCCCATTTAAAAACCTTTTTTATAGGTATTGTTTGGTTTCACATGAGTATGTTCATTTATTCATAGATTTTAGTGATTTTTTATGTGCCTGAATATATAGACTATATAGAATATATAGTTTTGGGAGATCAGATGATTTTTAAGTTTTTCTTTTTTATATCCTTCATACCTAGTAATTAAGAAAAATCTTACATGTCAATAAAGGTGTTTTGAATAAATACAGTTTTAACTAGTCTTTTGTTTTAATCCTGAACAAGAGCAGTATTTTTTTGTTGTTTTTTTTTGGGGGGGGGGCATAATAATACATCTTATCTAAAATATTCAGAAAATAATTTTCAGAAACAGATCAGAGATATCAATTTTGGAATTATTAGTAGGAAAATTATATTTGAACAAAGACTAGAGTAGACTACTTTGGAAATAAGTGTGAACAGAAAAGAGATAATGTTCAAGGACAGGCCCTGGGACTTGCTAACATTTAGGATCCAGGATGATGAGGAAACATGTCAGAAAGGCTGAGGAAGCACTTTCAGGAAGGACAGTGGCAGCTGTGCCCAGTTCTGCTTGAAGTTCAAGAAAAGGTGACTATGAGAAATTATGTTGGATTTATCAATGTGCAGGTGATGGTGACATTAAGAAGATACATATTTTGAGTGCAATGGTTAGGACCATTATCTGATTGAAATGGGTTCCAAATAGACTAAGAGAAATTAAAATTGAGGTTATAGATAACTAGAAGCCTGGTGCATGAATTTGTGCATGGGTGGAGTTCAGCCAGCCCTGCCCCCAATTGGAGGGGGTGTATGTGTTTGGGGGCAGGGCAGGCTGGGGAGAGGGGTCTCCGGAGGTTAGCCGGCAACATCCCCTGGTCAAATTCCTGGTTGAATTCCCAGTTGAGGGAACAATTTGCATACTAGCCTTTTATTATATAGGATGCTTTCAAGAAAGTTGACTATAAAGGGAGAGAAATTGATTACTAGTTTGAGGAAGAATTGCAGTCAATGAAAAGGGCATTTGTAAGATGAGAGAAATAGTAACATGTTTGTTTGCTAAAGAGAACAGTTTAATGACATATGGGAAATTGGTGATATCAGAAAAAGATAGTGGATTGCCAGAACCTTTTCCTAGAATGAGAGCCTGTGAGATCTGGGGGAAAGTGAAGGAGCTGACTTGTCAGAGCTTAGACAGTTAGTTCATCAGTAGGATCAGGAGGGAAGACAGAGTGCCTGTACCTCACATAGGTGAAGGATGCCAGTGAAGGGAGTTTGCGGAAGTTCTTACCTCTAGTTTAGTAATTAATTTTCATTTCTTTTCTTCTAGTTTAAGAATTTTATAAAAAGCTTTTTTTGAACTGTACTTTTTACTTAAACCACCTTCACAGAAATATTAAACCTCGATATGAAATGTATCATCAGCTCTTCTAAGAAATACCAGATTTTCTACTTGAATCCCTTTGAATCCAATTGCTTTAGTATATTCACCCAATTTTAACTTTCTAAAGCCTTATTCTGCAGTTTTCTTCCTGATATGTGGTGACTGTGAGGGGGTCCATTTTATTCTCTGAGCTTTCACATTTAACTTGAGGAAGCCCTGTTCTTCACATATTTAAACAGTTTCTAAATTAGTTAACCAGGTGCCAGCACATTGCATTTACTGTACCAAGTAATGATTACTGATTGCTGGTCAATCCATATTTTAATTGCTTTTCCCCTCAAGGTATTGTTCTGTTGGGGGAAATTTTCAACTGTTCAATGTTTGAGACTAGGACCATTTTTAAATGCATTAAAACTTAAACTTGGAGCTTGGAAGAAACACATTTAACTGGCTTTACTACTAGGTTCTCATCACTTCTTTCATGTAATGAATATGACTTCATTTTGTGTTAAAAGTCTGTTTTCTCAGACAGGTGGATATAACCATTTTTCCAAAATTGCAACAATGAGTGATAATATATAATCATAATTACTTCCTTGCATTTATATGTGTGTCAATTCTGTTTACTCAAAATATTGCTATAAAAATGTGTTAATATTAAATATTAACATATTTTTGTTGGTAGTTTCAGTGAAGAAATCAATTTCACTGTCTTTACTGTCTAAAAATGCTAACATAACTAAATTATCAATAGGAGAAGAAAAAAGGTGACCACTCAGGGTCTACTTTATTAATACTAACAGGTCTTTCACAGTTAAATTTTATTTTATTCAGGAATCTAGATAACAAAAGAAATGGCCTCCTAAAGTGGTGGCTTATGGCTTATAGATTTTTTTTTATTATTTATCTTGGATCTTCTGAATGTTTGTAAATAAAGATATCACAACATTTTACAAAGTATATTAAGAAATATATTAGTTGACTTAATCACCATTATTTGCAGCCAGCTTTTAATTTTGTAGTTTATATTTTATTTATGTTCTTAATGTTTCTCTTGTCTTTCCTGTTTGACCTAGTAGCTCCTTAACTGAAAATTGGAAAATGTGGCTTTTCCCTTTACTGTTGTTGATTTTTATTTTATGTGTTCTTAAGTTTAAGTTTTATTCTGGATTGTAAGCTGTAAAAAATATATATATTCATGTATCTTTTAAGTGGATCACAACAGTATCTGAGGAAAACTTTGGTGCATCATGAACTCTGTTCAGTAATAGGAAACGGAACTGTTTGCTATTAAAGACCTGCCTATTAATGTTACCACAGGAAAGTCCTGCATTCTAAGCTGTGAAATTCAGGCTTTGTGAAATCTAAATAATTTCTTTTGCCATGCTAGTTTTTCTTCAATTCTCACCTTTCAATGGGCATTGTATACTTTGAAAATTACTTTTTTAACCATAGGACTAATGTAATGAAACAGAACACTAACATACTTATTTCAACAATATTTCACTCAAAAAATTTTTTGTTTTCTTGAACTTGCCCTTAGAACTAGCTTACACACCACACAAGAAATGGAGTCCCGTTGACTTCAGCCTTCCCTCATTGATAGGAATTGATTTTATGAATTTCTCTTTTAATCAAACATTACTTCAAAGGGCTTCTGATTGTCTTCAAAAATCAAAACTACTTTCAATGGGAATTGTTTTTTGTTTGCAACTTGAAAGCAGAAATGCTGCGGGCTCTCAAGGCAGTTTTAGAAAACAGGGCTGCTCGTCCTGAGCAGAATCAGGAGGCGGCAAGGGAGTAAGAGTGTATGGAACTTCCCACAGAAGCTTTTCAAGGGGTTGTTATTAATTAGGATCCTCAAAGGTTTAAATCTATTGTTTCCCGCTTGTCATGAGGCAGGAAAATACTTTTTTATCTCTTATTTTTCACTAGTCTGTGTTTTGGGAATGTTCAATTCATTTTTGAATGCCCAATTCTTAAGATACTGTTTAGCACTTACAAAAAGGCCAGTAAATGGTGGTTAAATATCTATTTCTTACGTAGACAAATCAGTTTACCTTTACTTAAGAACCACTTTTATTTAGGGGTATTTTTCTTACCAAAGCATTGGTTATAAATTTATTTTTTTATTCTTTCCACATTTTTGAGAACTGAATATGCAGATATGAAAAAATATATAGACAAAACCCTTAGCCTTCCTGAAGGATACTAGTATATTTTACTGAAGAAAGAAGATGATAAACTAAGTGAATGAGAAGCTGTCAGAGCACGCAGCAGGAGCTCTGCACAAGTTCTAACATGCTGAGTTGTTCTCAGTGGCTGTAAGTCCATGTATTCTTCTAAATTCTCCTATCCAACTATGCCAGGGCTGCTTCTTCTCAAATCCTGCCCACTGTACTGATTGTTGGGAACTTAGTCCAAGTTCCTCCTTTATCCTCTGCTCACTAGTAACAGGTTTTGGATCCAAGCCCCTATGTCTGGGGCTGGACCTTCTAGAACACCAGGTCTTAGAGAAGCTATGAGAGGTGGTGGATGTGTAAGAATGAGTCTTGCCTAGCCCAGTGGTCCACAAACTCATTAGTCAACAGAGCCAAATAGCAACAGTACAACAATTGAAATTTCTTTTGAGAGCCACATTTTTTAAACTTCTAATGCCCAGGCTGTGGTATTTTGTGGAAGAGCCACACTCAAGGGGCCAAAGAGCCGCATGTGGCTCGTGAGCCACAGTTTGCCAACCACGCCTTAGCCAGTTTGGCTAAGTGGATAGAGTGTTGGCCTATGGACTGAAAGGTCCTGGGTTCAATTCCAGTCAAAGGCACATGCCCAGGTTGCGAGCTCAACCCTCGGAAGGTGGCATGCAGAAGGCAGCTGATAATGATGCTCTCTCTTCATTGATGTTTCTATCTCTCTCTCCCTCTTCCTTCCTCTCTGAAATCAATAATATATTTAAAAAATGAATGAGTCTTGAATGCAGAAGCCAGTGGCCACATAGCCATCAGACAAGATCAGTCCTCACAGCAAAGTCCATACAGGCAGGCAGCCAGACACCAGCTGGTAAAGATACAGTTTTCCCACAATGCAGCATCAGTCTCTATACCCACAGCTGTTATCTAAGCAGCCATACTCTGCCTCCTAGACTCACCACCTCACATCATAGTGGTACCTGAGCTCTCTGGCTCAGCAGCTTGTCCTGTCTCCCCTGTCCTGCTGTTCTCTCTCTCTAGCAGTTATCTTCATATTCCATCCTCAGCCAACTCCAGCAGATTTCTCACTCCAGCCTACTCCAGCCCACTAGCTGGTCAGTAACCTACTTTTTATACCATTTAGACAAAAAAGGCTTTGTTCCAGTAGTTACATCAATCATATTGGCTATTGAAGGGCACAGTGTACTGTGTGTCCCTGCACCCGTTCATGGTATCTTGGCCTGGTTAGGATTCCCAGGCTCAGAGTCCTTGAGCATCCTGTTTAGGCACATGCCCAGAGTGGCCTTTGGTCATTCTGGTGTATTGATAACAAGGCCTCTGTGCCCCCACCGACCTTGACTATTGTGGGATGTGTCCCATGAGAAATAACAAAGCACTCTTGTGCTTCTGGATTGGGGTGGAGCTGGTGGCAGATTGTCATCCCTGCCCACGGTAATAGAATGCCAGTTAAAACATACAGTCACCCAAGAGCTGTGGAAACACCAGTCATCCCCAGGAAGTAGCATTTTAGAGAGAAGTCTGTCTTCACTGATTCCTGCAGCTGTGAGGTGTGCCTGCACCTGTGTAATACATCTACAGCTGCTAATGCTAGAGACTGGAGGCTGGGGGCTGGTCCCATACAGAGGGTAGGTAAAACCAGCGAAATTTTGGCAGTCATGTGGGGCTAGAAAGGCAGAACAGGAAACTGGCAGGTCAGCCCAGAGGCCCTCTTTCCCCTGCATGGTGTTTCCTGTATTGTGAAGTTGTGTTGACAAGACTCAAAGTCTAAGCAAAGAACATCTTGTTGAGGAAATAAATTGCCAGGCAATCATGGGGCAAATCAGAGTAGCCAGACTCTTTCTAGAAGTGCAACTTAGCTCAGGGTCAGCTTAATACCTGCTAATAAAGGTACTCTTCTTACCAGAGGAAAGTATGAACCTTCAATATTATCTAGGGCAGTGGTGGGCAAACTGCAGCTCACAAGCCATGGTTTGCTGCTCTGTTGATTAATGAGTTTTCTGACCACTGATTTAGGGCATCCTATGTTTTTGTTTTGTCTTGTTTGTTTTTGTTGTGTTTTGTTTTGTTTGTTTTTAGTATATACATAATGTCCAGATTTCAATAAAACATTTCTAGGCATGTCAAGAGACAGGACATCTGAACACACAAACACAAGAAAAGGATACACAAGACATTAATAGTTATAGGACAGGAACTTTGAGATTAAAATTTTCAAGAAAATAAAGGAAAAGGAAAATAACATAATAAGAAGATGGGATGTTTTACTGGAGAAATTAGAATTTATAAAAAGAATCAAATGACAAATTTAGAATTGAAAAATAAAAATATGAAGTTAACTTGATAGGTAAAGTGTCAATTTTCAAAAACAGGAAATAGAATTGATGAACTGGAAGAATATGTCCAATCAGAAGCACAGAGAAAGGAAAAAAAGAAACCAAAAGTTTAATAGACATGAGATACCTTAAGAGGTTTCTGAGTTCTCTCTCATAGACATAAGATAGCAGGACATATAGGGAAGTTAAATATTTGAAATTAAATTTAATAATTTTATTTAACCCAATGCATTCAAAGTCATTAATGTGACAATATTATTTATCGAATATTTTTCTTTCTTTGTATAAAGTCTTTTATTAATTTTTTATTTAATAAATCTTTACTCAGAATATTATAATTTTTCCTCCTTTTTTCCCCATAACTCCCCTCCACCCGACTCTACCCCTCCCTTTGCCCTTACCTCCCCCCAATTGTCCTCATTCATAGGTGTATAATTTTTGTCCAGTCTCTTCCTGGCCCGCCCAACCTCTTTCCCCCCAAGAATTGTCAGTCCACTCCTTTTCTGTGCCTCTGATTCTATTATATTCACCAGTTTATTCTGATCATCAGATTTTTAATTCACTTGATTTTTAGATTCACTTGTTGATAGATATGTATTTATTGTTCATAATTTTTATCTTTACCTTTTTCTTCTTCATCTTCTTAAAGAGTACTTTCAGCATTTCATATAATACTGGTTTAGAGTTGATGAATTCCTTTAGCTTTTTCTTGTCTGTGAAGCTCTTGATCATCTGCCCTTCAATCCTGAATGATAGCTTTTCTGGGTAGCGTAATCTTGGTTGTAGGTTCTTGCTAGTCATCACATTGGATATTTCTTGCCACTCCCATCTGGCCTGCATGGTTTCTGTTGAGAAATCAGCTGACATTCGTATGGGTGCTCCCTAGTAAGTAATGAACTGTTTTTCTCTTGCTGCGTTTAATATTCTCTCTTTGTCTTTTGCTCTTGGTATTTTAATTATGATGTGTCTTGTTGTGATCCTCTTTGGATTCCTTTTGTTTGGGGTCTGTGCACTTCCTGTAAGTCTATTTCTTTCACCAAGTGGGGGGAAGTTTTCAGTATCTTGCTCTCTCTCTTCCTCTGGCACCCCCACAATTCTGATGTTGGTACACTTGAAGTTGTCCCCGAGGCTTCTTACACTATCTTCCAATTTTTGGATTCTTTTTTTCTTTTTGCTTTTCCAGTTGAGTGTTTTCTGCTTCTTTGTATTTCAAATCTTTGACTTGATTCTTGCATTCCTTTAGTCTGCTATTAGGTCTCTGTGTAATATTTTTTTATTTCAGTCAGTGTATGTTTAATTTCTAGTTGGTCCTTTTTCATCTCTAGTTGGTCCTTTTTCATCTCCTCTTGGGTCTCACTAAATTTATTGGCCTTTTCTAGGAAATTCTTGAAAAACCTTATATCTGTGGTTCTGAACTCTATCCAGTCATTTGTTTTCCTCCATTTCTTTTGTTTGTGATCTCTTCCTTTGTCTCTGCATTTTTGCTGCTTCCCTGATTTGCTGGAGTAGTTTTGTGTGCTAGATGTCCTATATGGCCCAGTAGCTCCGCCTCCCTCGTTACCTGAGGTGGACTTACTTGGTGCACCCATTTATGGACTGTGTGTACAGCCTTGTAATTAAGCCTTGATTTTATTGGTATCACTGCAGGGAATTGACCTCCAAGACAAATGCTTGTGAGAATCAGCTGTGTATATTCCGGGAGAACTTCTGTGCTGGAGTCAGCATAATGATACAAGACTTGCAAAATTGCAAAAGCCTCTGTTTTCAGCTTGGATGGGGTGGAGTCTCAGGGCTGAGCAGACAGCCTTGGCTTCCTGTCATCCTGCCCTACGTGGCCCCTGGGTCTTAGCGTCCCTCAGTAATCGCTACAGCCCTGTCTGCGCACTCTAGCTTGGGTGCCTCCAGACCTCTGCCTTTCCAGTTCCCCCGAGTTTCCGTGCACTCCGGGGACCCATATGTGTCTGGGTCCCCAGGGTCTCGCCCAAACTGGGGTTCAGTGCAGTGGGAAGTGGATTTCAGTGCAGTTGGGGAGGTTCTCTCTTCCTCCCACTCGAGAAAGCCAGCAGCACAATCAGCAGTTAGGCCTCTGTATACGCACTCGCACTCATCCGCCTCCAGACCTCTTTCTTCCTTTTGTGGCACCCCTAAGTTTCTGTGCACTTCTTCCTTTGCATGACAGTCCAGACTATCCCCATAGGAGTCTTGCCCGGAATTGGGGTTCAGTGCATTCAGAACTGCAGTTCCATGCAATTGGGGGTTTCCATCTCTTTCCTGCTAGAGGAAGCCAGTCAGACACTCCGCCACCTGTCCTCTCTACATGCATATCTCCATACCTCAGTTTTTTGCAGCTTCCCTGAGTCTCTGTGAGCCCCTCTCTTTCCTTCTAATTGTAGAATTTTCACTCAGCCAGCTTTCCTGTGGTTCTGGATGATGTCCATTCTATCTTTTAGCTATAGTTTTGAAATTGTTGTGCGAGGCAGCAGTTTAGGTGCTCACCTATGCTGCCACCTTGGTTTCTCCTGTATAAAGTCTTTTAAATCATTGTGTGTTTTCCAATTCACCTTATCTATTTGGACTCCATTTAAAGTGAGCCATAGTCAGGTGGCCATGGCTACCATATTGGTAGCTCCAATTCACATGTATGTAATGAAAATCCCAGAAGGAAGAGAGGAAATTAGAGAATGCTACATATAGGTAGCAGAGCATGAGGAGGCGCACAGTTGTAAATAAAGAAGTGATGGAAGGCCTGACCACAGGGCAGCATTTGAGGATAGGCATGAAGGAGATGGCAGTAAAGTGACGGAAGAAGGTTGAAGACAGAGTCCTGAGGCAGATGTGTGTGTTTTTTATTTTCCCCCATTATATTTATTGTGCTGATATTTAATAAGATTATATAGGTTTCAAGTGTACATTTCTATGATACATAATCTGTATATTGCATCATGTGCCTATCACCCAAGTCAAATAATCCATCACCATATATTTGGCCTTCTTTAACCTTTCCTACCTCCTTACCCCTTTTCCTCTGGTAACCACCAGACTGTTGTCTGTGTTTATGAGTTTCAGTTTTATATCCTACATATGAGTGATAGCATATGGTTCTTAGCTGTTTGTGATTGACTTGTTTTGCTTAGCATAATATTCTCGAGGTCCATCCATGTTGTCACAAATGGCAGTACTTTGACTTTTCTTATGGCTGAGTGGTATTCGTTGCATATACATACCACATCTTCTCTATCCAGTCCTCTATCCCAAAGACACTTTGGTTGTTTCCATGCCTTGGTTACTGCGAATAACGCTGCAGTGAACATAGGGATGCACATATTCTTGCAAATAAATGTTTTCAAATTTTTCTGTTAAATACCCAGAAGAGGAGTTGCTGGGTCATATGGTAACTCTTAACCTTAATTTTTTGAGGATCCTACATGCTGTTTTCTATAATGGCTGTGCCAGTTTACCTTCCTACCAGCGGAGAATGAAAGTACTTTTTTTCTTCACAACCTCTCCAACAGTTTTTATTACTTGTCTTATTGATAATAGTCCTTCTCACAGGTTTGAGGTGGTATCTCATTGTAGTTTTTATTTGCATTTCCCTGATAGCTAATGAAGTTGGGCATCTTTTCATATATCTGCTGGCCATCTGTACATCTTTTTGGTAGAAGTCCTGTTGAGGTTCTCTGCCCATTTTTTAATTGGATTTCTTGCTTGTTTGGTGTTAAGTTGTATGAGTTCTTTATATATTTTGAATATTAACCCCTTGTTGGAGCTGTTGTTTGCAAATTACAGACCAATATCTCTGACGACAACAACAACAACAAAAATCCTAAACAAAATACTTAGCATGTGGAAAACAACAGTACATTAATAAAATAAATAAATACATAAATAAATAAATAAATAAATAAATAAATAACACATCACAATCAAATGGGGTTCATTCCAAGGACACAAAAATTGTTTAACATACAGAAATCAATCAATGTAATATGCCACATTAACAAAATAAAGGATAAAAGTAATGTGTTCTTATCAATAGATGATAAGATACAACATCTATTTATGATTAAAACAATTAAATAGAAGGAAAGTGCCTTAACATAATAAAGGCCATGTATGGCAGATTCCCAATTAATATCATTCTGAGTGGTGCAAAATTGAAAGTTTTTCCTCTAAGATCAGGAATAAGATAAGGATGTCCACTCTCACCACTTGTATAGAACAAGTCCTAGTCAAAGCAATCAGGCAAGCGAAAGAAATAAAAGTTATCCAAATTGGAAATGAAGAAGTAAAAGTATCACATTTTACAGTTGACAGGATCCTAAAGTCTCCACCAAAAAAACTATTATAAACAATAAATAAAATACAGAATCTATGCTGATATTTTTAAAAAAACATTGAAACTTCTGTGTTGGAGGGATTACCTGGGAGACTTGAAGGAGATGGATTCAGAGAAGCAAACGGAGACCATATCATGAAAATCCTTGATATACTTCTTGAAATTTATCTAGAAATAAAAAAATATATCTATAATTTTCATATTTTGTATACTCACTTCTTATCAGGAAGAAAATCTTCAGGGCTTATAAACTAGCTTTAGTTTTACCTATGCTGTTAATTTTTTAAAAAAGTTCTAAAAGTCCTGCCTTGTTATAAATGTGCCACTAAATATGAGGTGTGAAGAGTCAGGAAAGGGGTGTGTGTGTTTTGAGGTTGGTTTTCAGCCTTTCAAGTATGATCACTCTCTATTGTCATTTTTTAAACAATAGCTTTTCCACATTTAGCAAGAAAACCAATGCAGTTATTCATTTTCAAATATTTTTCATTTTGTTTTCTGCTTCAACAATTTAAAATAACCAAAATTAATGAAGAAACATGGATTTTTTAAAAATATATAAATAGTTCATTCTTTAGTGTATTGTGTTAGGTGACAGGATGCTATCTAGTTAGAAGGATAAGGCATCTTCTCACCTGACAAATGAAGATTTTAAAGCTAAGTATACCTGAAGGTTTTATATTGTCTTTCTTCTTCAAGGTATGTAAAAATGTAATTGCTATAGCCAAAAGAGAAAATAAATATGAGTCTTCATTTTCTAAGATTAGATGAAAGGATTAATTATGGTAAAAGATCTTAGGAAAGGAAAACAAAAAGTAAGAAGAAAAGGTTGAAAAGTTTAAGGGCTAGGTTTCTTCAGAGATTGATATTAGCTCTAGGCTTATTTAACACTTTTACAAATAACCTAGAGAAGGCCAGAACTTGCTCAAATATCAGGTTTTAGAGAATGCAAAGCTTTCTAGTAGGAAAAAGTCAATAAATTGGTGAGCGTCCTCAGGAAAGATTCATGCAGCTCTGTGGTGGGCAGTTGAGTTGAAATGGGCAAATGCAACGACATATCGCTGGTATATTTGAAAATCGTGTGTGTGTGTGTGTGTGTGTGCTCGCATGTGACTTCAAATAAGTGATTTTTTTTTCTCCTGTTTTTGAAGGGCATCTGGTTTCTTTGAAAATCTGATTAATATTATGAAACTTTCTCTAGGATAAAGCTCACAATCCCCACAATAAGAAGTAAAATTTCAAGGGAGTGGTCTTAATTTAGCTTTTAAAAGTTCAGAAATAATTTTCCTTAATCCACTCATTCATTGAGTGAACAGCTATAAACCTGGCCCTATATTAAGTACTGGAAACACCCAGAGACCAAAACAAACTTGGCTGCACACAGGTTACAGTTGGGGAGGGAGATAAATAACCAAGTATTTGTGTTATAATGGGATAACTGTCCACCCTCAGGCTACCATGCTGTGGAAAACTGGACGATACCTAATTTAGACTATAGGAGACAGGGGTTTCAGAGATAACTCTGAGGACAATCTAATTGTTGCCTTCAGTGGTTACCTTCAGTCAAAATTTTACCCAAAAAAAGTCCAGACGCAAAACTTTGTCTATTGCAAACATTTAGTATCTATAGATCTGATACACTTAATAATAAGTACAATGGAATGAAGCAACTAATAAAAATAGAAGGACAGTAACATTTTTCAAATGTATGCTTTCTGGGGGAACTAGAAAACAAAAACTGAGAGAGTAATATAAGATATATAAGTATATATGTATACATACTCATAAATATAAATTACATATATATTTTTCACAGAGAAACAATATTACATTAAAAGACTTACCAAATTTTCCAATATTAGAATAAGCAGATATATATTCTTGAAATTCGATTTAGGTAACTTTCTTTGCTAAGGAATAAATTTATGTACTCATTATCCTCAAGATGGTGCTAGAAGGAAATACTAATGGAAATTAAAATTTTTACAGATTTCAGAATAACAGAAGTACTAAGATAATCTGTTTCCCATTTAAGATAGATTTAACCAGGACCATGCAATCTTTATTACTCAGGATAATGAAGACTTACTGTTACATCCGATAAACCCTGAATCTCATTGACTTACTCAGTAGAGGGGTTTTTCTTTCCCACATGAGGTATAGTATGGGCCAGTCAACCTCTCACCAGCATGTAGCTATATCCTCTACAAGACCAGTCCCTGCTGAAAGAAAGGGGGATAGAGGAAACATTTTGTCTCTTAACTGCCTTATCCCAATTGTGACATCAACTAGTACTGAGGCCAGAGCTACTCACATGGCTTCAACCTAATTGCAGAGCAGTCTGAGAAAATGTAGGAAGCCACATGTAATATTTGGTGAGTGCTTTGTCTGCCTCATACTCCAGCATCACATTCTTTGGAGGTACTTGTAGCAAAAATATTTCATGGCCTAACAGGAGTTAGTGTGTGCCTACATGTGCACTCTTTTTCAGGGTTCTTCACAAACTCCCACTACAGAAATATCTGGCTACTGTCACAAAGATTTCTGGCTGAGTGATTGCTGGATAAAAGGTAGAAAGATGTGCTATAATTAGAATTGCTATTTTCTCACCTGTCCTTCACGAGGATAGAAATAATGAGCTAAGTGGCAAAATGGTGGTACCCCTACACAAAATAGGGAATGTAAGGAAGAAGAGCAGGTTTTACTTTCTAGGAGAAAATTAGTCTGCATTTAGACATCAGCAAGTAGAAGAAGGAGATGGGGGAGGAAGGAAGAAGGAAGAGGAAAGAAGAAGGCAGCAACATTCTATAGACAGAAACTGGTGTGCAGCTAAGGAAATGGTTTAGCATAGAGGTGTAATATTTGGAGCCACAAGCCTAAGGTTGAAGCCATAGAGGTGGGTGAGCTCTTTAGAGGAAGGTTGATCCAGCTAATGTGTGACCTTGGAGGAGGAGGAGGAAGAGGAGAATTACAGGGTAAATGAAGCAAAGGAACAGTATGTCTTTAGGAGTAGCAAAGATCTGTATAATAAAAACCAGGGTGTAACAACCGATCATGACCAAAGGCTGACCTCCAGAAGTCAGCGCTGAGTTGCAATGGTGACCCAGCAGAGACTGCTGAGGGGGCTTTGAATGAGGCCTGAAAAGAGACCTGAAGAGAGAAGCAGGGGCTGATCTGTAACATCTGAAGCAGCTTTTGACCAGCACTTGCTTCTCTTTCCCTCTGAGCCTGGCCAGCAGCCCTGCATCCATTTCTCTCCAGGCCTCCACTAGGGCTGCTGTCCAGCCTCCCTTTCTGATCAGGCCCATTGATAGGCCCAGAGACACTGACTGGCATAGAAACTGGCCAATCAGAACCAAATCTGGGTCAACTGTGAGGAAGCAGTGGCTGCCTAGGAGATAAGAGCTTTTGACATAGACTGGCATAGAAACTGACCAATTAGAACCAAATTGGCCAGCAAAGGAGGACAGTTGGGGGCCAGATCAGGCTGGTAGGGTAGGGCATTTGGGGGCAATCACGGCAGCAAGGGGAAGGCAGTTAGGGACAAAATCAGGCCAGCAGGGAAGGACAGTTGGGGGCAACCAGGCTGGCAGAGAAGGGCAGTTGGGGATAAGATCAAGCCAGCAGGAGAGGGCAGTTGGGGGCAAGATCAGGCAAGGATGGGAGGGCAGTTGGAGTGATCAGGTAGGCAGAGGCAGTTAGGGGCAATCAGGCAGGCAGGCGGGCAGGTGAGCGGTTAAGAGCCAGCGGTCCCAGATTGTGAGAGAGATGTCCAACTGCCGGTTTAGGCCCGATCCTGATTGGGCTTAAACCGGCAGTTGGACATCCCCCAAGGGATCCCCAATTAGAGAGGGTGCAGACTGGGCTGAGGGAACCGCCCCCTCCATGCACGAATTTCTTGCACAAGGCCACTAGTATACCAAGAAGTTTGGAAGAAAAAAGAAGAGAAAAAATAGCTCCTTCCACCAAATTTAGAGATTAGAAAATCCAACTGAGCCCATCATTCTAATTCTGCTCCAACCGCCTGTGCCAGGTCACTCACTGCCACCCTTTCCCAGGGGGCTCTGCTTCCAAATACCAAATTGTTCAAAGCCCCTGAGCTGTAAGGAAGTCCTGGAGAAAACCCAGCTACAAATTAAGATGGAGTGAAGGACTGAAGTCACTTTCTAAGAAAAACCTGGAATTGAGACGAGTCTCTGCATAACAGCATTTTTTTAAAAAAGTGGGACACTACAAAATAAATTAGAAAGTCAATATTGAAATGTTTGATATTGAATGGACATCTCATGTTTGCCCTAGATCTCTTTAGGAAAAAGAATCTAATCCCATCCTCTCTGATGAGGGTTATTGGAACTGACTCTTTAACTGCCCTTTTTGCTCCACTTTGTTCTCTTCTGATCTGCTCTGAATGTGGCAGCAGGGTGAGTGAACTTGCTCAAGTGTAGGTCAGAGTAGATTACACTTCTTCTCAAAACCATCCAGAGGGATAAGAGCCCAACAGGGTCAAGCCATCTGTGCACCTCAGCTCTCTGACCTATTTCCTGTTGCTCCTGTCCTGACTTACTCCTCTCCAGCTGTCACAAGTACCTCCCTATTCCTAGAACACATTAGTATCTCCTTGCTATTTTTTCTTCCTGGAACATTTTCCTTCCAAAATGTAGACAAGCTCACTCCATGTATTCCTGCAGACCTCTCCGCTCCATTTTCACTTTATTAGAGAGGCTTATTCTGTATTCTGACCATTCTTTGTTAAAATAGCAACCCCAACCCTCAGTTCATTACCTTGCCTCTTTTCTCCACTCTTCTGACCACTCTCTGACATGTGATGTGTTTACTTGTTTATCTCTTGTGAGCGGCCTCCTGCCTTACCCCTTGGAAGCCAGCTCCAGGAGATCAGGGACCTCACCAACTGTGCTATGGGCTCTTCCTAAACAGAGCTCAACCCATAATAGGAGTTCAGTGACTCATTGTTGAACAACTGGATGTAAAAGATGATCCTTTGCAGTCACCTATATTTTATTTTTAATAAGAACATTTTAACATAAAAAAGAAGATATAATGTTCATTTTAAGTTTGTATAAATTTAGCTTCAGGAATTATTTATATTTCATTTTGCCTCAATGAACGCTCACCAGCAGCTGTGGGGAATCACTATACCATGCCTTCCTAATTCTCTTAGCTCTATTAATCCTCGCCTGGTAGTATTTATGTTATCGTGGGAAATAAACCACTTCACGCTGATTTATGAAATAAGAATATTGCTTACTTCCTGTGCTTTAGAAGGCTGGAATATGATTTATTATGCTATTTCTTTTGTCAAGATATGCAATTACAATACTTTTTCATGCACTAATTTAGCAACACTTGTTTTTTGCACATTTATTCTACATGTTTGTACAACAGAGATTTTTAAAAGATGGATAAAAGAAATGTTTGCTGGTACTTTGTTACCTTTAGTATCATTATTTTCATATTCCAGTTGCTTTAGCAACTGTGGTGTTCTGAGGTTCTGATTTCCAGATATAGCAGGTTGTCATATAAGGTTTATTGTTAATTATTTTGTTTTTCCCCTTTGTATTTGTTTTGAGGCAGTAAAATAGTTTTGTGTTTCTTCATTAGAAAAAACATCATTTTAAGTTATTTTAAGTCCTTGAAAAGACCAATTTACCACAGGGAATCGGAGACAGCAGACGGGAAAAGACTTTAAAACTCCACATTAAGCTCAGAGTGAAATTGTAATCAGGCAACCAATTATTCAATTTTCTTAACCATGCACTTTATAAATGTCAATGCAATAACTTGTCATAGGGAGAAAAATAATAAGAGTATGAACTATATTGATAGGTATAAAAAGGAAGACATCTTTGGGAGGACGTTGCCACTATTTCAATAGTTATAAAATAATTATTCTTTGGCTTATGCACATTTGAGCATATGTATTGATTGAATTTTCCTAAGTGATTAATTCTTGCCAGTATATAACAGAGGTATTTTTTGTTTTTGGTTTTTTCTTCTTTGACTACAGAATTTAAAGTATTATTAGTAGGAGAGAAAAAATCCAGAAGGATTATTTCCTACAAACACAATTTTATGTAGAAGCAACCATTGTTTGCAAGCACAATTAACATCTTAGAATGAAAGCTTAATTATTCACTGTTTCTAACCCATTTCTTGTGGAAAAAAAACAAAAAACATTAGCACAGTAAGAAAGTAGTTGATAATTGGTTAGATAATTTTAAAATTGTTTTTAAACATCATGAATATGAGTTGTTGTTGTTGTTGTTTTTTTGCTTTTATCAATAGCTGGTCTTTATTCATAGCTTGTGTAGGTGTGAAAACCAGCTTCCAGACCTTGGATTCAAAGTTGCTCCAAGTATCAAACATGTCACATCCACTAAAGGGAAGAATGATTCTTAGATGTGTCACATATTTACAGTCACACATGTGTCACAGCCAGAGAGGCAACTCAGTCTCCTGGCAACTATGGATTACTAATGGCCGGTCACACATTATCTGTTGGTAGTGATATTTAAATAAAAATATATATGACATATATATAATATATAACAATAATAATAACAGGTTGCTACAAGAGCCTCAATTCCTTCTTTGAAAACCCCTTCTGCCCTCTTATCTATGTTATTGTTAGCACATGGAGTACAGTGTATAGAGCATGTAGAGAATGTGCTATTAATATTTCATATTGATGTGTCTGAATTTTTACAACTATCAGTAGGTTATATAGCCCTCGATATACTATATGCTGGTCAAATTCCTAGTCAAGTTAAATGATTCACAGGTTTGGAATGAGAAAAACCACATCTCTTAGGAATATGATTCCTTAATTCATTTGACATACAATTCAAAGTTGATTTTATAAGTAACCAGGATAGAATTACAAGTTTACTTCGATTTACTTTCTGAAAGCAAATCAAATACATCTCAATTAATAAAATGCAAAGATGTTTTTGGCTTCTTTATTAACCATTTACATAAAATCAGAAGCCTACTTGTCACATACAAATAGAGAAAGCACAAAGCACTGCAGAAAATCCATTTAGGGTAACAGGGTTATTGCATCACAGCTGAATCTGTGTCAGTGCTTGTATAGGAAAGCACTCCTAACAGTGCATCAATTTTCACAGCCATTTAGTAGATTAGAAAGTAATTGTAAATAGCATAAAACCCACATTAACTCCTGTCAACATCCTGCCTTTTGCTCAGTTATGGATTTGTTTTAAATAACAGTGAGATCTAAAATGATTGTGTCACCATCCCAGATTGTGCTATACATATGAATGAACTCCTTGTAATAGAATGCATGGCACTCTATGGCAGGCATTTGTCCTCCCAACATGGTAGCAGGCTCCTGACATACAGACTCATGGCATTTGCTTCTAAGAAATAACTCTACATAATCTCAAGTAGAAATCGTATCAACGGGCAAGTGTTCAAGTTATCTTAAATTTTATATTCTACTATTTCATTATTAACAGCCACCTGTTCTTAAAATTCAAACATCAATCCAGATGATATGAAATCCACTAAGCTATTTCTAAAAAGGATTGTTAATTTAAATATGTCATCTTGATTTTGGTAGACTATTTTGATTGATCTCCGCCCAAAAATATAAGGCCAAATAACCATCTCATCTGAATGGAATCTAGTTAAGGGATTGGACCACTTAGACTAGGAATTATTCTGAATGGCAGACAGAAGCTGTAGCTTTGCCTTTCAAGCCTCTTCAGTAAGGATGTCATCTTCTCTTTGGAAGATGAGGCTGTATATTTTAGTTTCTGGTTTTGCTTGATTTTTAAAGAAAACTACATTGAGAGGTTTCAGTGATAGAACAAAGAATTTCTTTTAAAGACTTTTTTTTCATATTATTAGATTAGCAGAAAGGGTACCAGTGCATATCTTTTTAATTGCTTGATTCCGCTCAACTTGCCATTCTTTTTTAGATAAGGGTCATTTTATCCCACTATTTAATGTCCTTTTGTTAGAACACTTATTTTGGTTAAAAATGTCAGACTAACTTCTAAAATACATCTTTAGTCTTTAGAAGAGCAAGTACACATTTCAGTGTCAAAACCGTGCCTCTAGCTGGGCTGTGTATGAACAGTTCACTTATTAGCAGATAATTTACCTGATTGTTGACTTCTCTTCTTTGTCCGGAACTGGTGAGAGTGGGCATCCCTGTCTTGATGTTATAGTTTTGTGATGTTTAGGAGAAGGTGCAAATGGCCAGTTGATGGAACTACAGTGGTACCTCGAGATACGAGTGCCCTAACATATGAGATTTTTGAGATACGAGCCATTGAGCGAGCGATTTTTGCTTTGAAATACGAGCAACATTTGAGATAGGAGTAATCGCGCGGATCGGCCGGCTGCACACGACCCACCAGTTTACCGTGACTCGAGCGTCTCATAGTTTCCCACACCTCCAGGTTACGGAACGAATTAAACTAGTATCTCGAGGTACCACTGTATTTGCTTAGTGACTTTTACATATGGAATGCTGGACTTTGTGCTGTACACACATTGTCCTGTCTCACTTCATACAGTCTCCCTTCAACTTGTAAATATTTGAAGAGGGGAATCACCTGGATGTATCACAGGAGTGGTCACTTCCAAAAATACCATTTACTTGGGAAAGCAGGTTCCAGGAAAGAGAATGTAGGTTTAGAATTATTCTATCTGGATTTACTCACTCCTGCTCTTGCCATCACCCAAGTGTCAGTATCAGAGATGAGAAACCATCATGGTGCAGGTCTCTCAGGGAAGACATTTATGCTTGTCTTCAAATAAGTATCAGCTACACCCAGGACTATTTACTCTCACCCCCTTTTCCCTCTAAAGGGGATGCTTAATGGGACCAGCCACATTATATCTATGGGAAGCCTGGGTTTCAAGTCAAACAACAGGTACGATGAAGCCAAACTAGTAACCTACAAAATGGATACACTGGAATCAAAATGGGAGTGATTCAAAGTTAGAAAGATGATTAGTATGCCGTATTTATTTTTATCAACTATAGCACTTTATGAAGTTCAAAATAATCTTGGTAAATTATTCAATCAAATATATTTTACATGAGGGTTTTACTAATAAGTTAAAAATTATTTTCAACTACATTCAGTCAGACAGATTTTTGTTCTCCAGGTGGTTGTGTGTTCTTTGTGTCAGAACCTATTTGGCAGCACTCTTTAGAACCTGTGAATATTTATATTTCAGGGCCCTCTTGATAATTAAGAAATTCACATTCAGTATCACACATTTCAAATGTCTGAACTTTATTTCATGCTAGAACTATAACAGGTGGTTACTCTTTTTTTGTTTCTAATAACATTTTCCCAACAATCAGGAACAAAGCAAGTATTTACCAGGAAGGTGTATTTTTGTTTATGATTAAGTTAGCATGTGTGTACTAAATAGAATATTTCATAATTTATTGCAAGAACTATGTCCTTGAAATTTCACTTTTGGCATTACTTTTAAAATGAGGATTATAAAGATCTTTTAAAACTCAGATTAGAAAGTGTAATTTCCAGATTCTCTATTCTTTTCCATTGGTCTATATGTCTGTTCTTGTGCCATTCCCAGGCGGTTTTGAGAACAGTGGCTTTGGAATACAGCTTGAAATCTGGTATTGAGATCCCACCTACTTTATTCTTTTTTTCTCAGGATTGATGTGACTATTCCAAGTCTTTTTTTTTTTTTTTTTGTTCCAGATGAATCTTTGGAGAGTTCTTTCTAGGTCTGGAAAATATGCCGTTGGTATTTTAATGGGAAGTGCATTGAATCTATAGATTGCTTTGAGTAGTATGGACATTTTAATGATATGATTCTCCCAATCAATGAGCATGGTATGTTTTTCCATCTGTTTACATCTTCCTCTATGTTTTTTTTTCAGTGTCCTCTAGTTTTCCAGATATAGGTCTTTTACCTCCTTAGTTAAGTTTATTCCTAGGTATCTTAATTTTTTTTGGTACAGTGGTAAATGGGATTGCTTGTTTAGTCTCTCTTTCTGTAAATTCACTACTGGTGTATAGAAATGCCATAGATTTCTTGGCATTAATTTTGTATCCTGCTACATTGCCGAGTTCATTTATTAAGTATATTAGTTTTTTGATGGAGTCTTTTGGGTTTTTTATCTAGAATATCATGTCATCTGCAAATAAAGACAGTTTTACTTCTTCTTTTCCAATTTGGATGCCTTTTATTTTTTCTTCTTGTCTAATTGCAATGGTTAATACTTTCAGTACTATGTTGAACAGGAGTTGTGAGAGTGGCATCCCTGTCTTGTTCCTGTTCTTAGGGGAAATTGTTTTAGTTTTTGCCCATTGAGTATGATGTTAGCTGTGGGTTTATCATATCTGGCTTTTAAATGTTGACATATGATCCTTCTATTCCCACCTTGATGAGAGTTTTTATCAAGAAAGGGTATTGGATTTGGTCAAATACTTTTTCTGCATCAATTGATATGACTGTGATTTTTATCTCTCAGTTTGTTTATGTAATGTATCATGTTTATTGATTTGCAGATATTGTACCATTCTTGCATTCCTGGGATAAATCCTACTTGGTCATGGTATATGATTTTTCTGATGTACTTCTGGATCTGATTTGCTAGAATTTTGTTGAGGATTTTGGCATCTATGTTCATGAGGGATATTGGCCTGTAATTCTCTTTCATTGTGTTGTCTTTAGGTATTTGTTGTGTTTTGGTATTAGGGTGATGCTGGCTTCATAGAAGGTGTTTGGTAGTCTTCCTTCTTCTTGAATGTTTTTGAATAGTCTGAGGAGGATAGGTTTTAATTCTTCCTTGAATGTTTAGTAAAACTCCCCCGTGACACCGTCTGGCCCTGGGCTTTTGTTTTCTGGAAGCTTTTTGATGACCGCTTCAATTTCTTCCATAGTTATTGGCCTATTGAGATGTTTAGATTCTTCCTGACTGAGTTTTGGAAGGTAATATATTTCTAGGAATATGTCCATGTCCTGCAGATTGTCCAGTTTAATATTTGACAAAGGAGGCATGAACGTACAATAAATGGTGTTAGGAAAATTAGACAGATACATGCAAAAAAAATGAAACTAGACCACCAACTTTCACCATACACAAAAATAAACTCAAAATGGATACAGGACTTAAACATAAGGTGGGAACCCATAAAAATCCTAGAGGAATCCACAGGCAGCAAAATCTCAGACATATGCTGAAGGAACTTCTTCACTGATACTACTCCTAGGGCAATGGAAGCTAAAGAAAAAATAAACAAATGGGACTACATCAAAATAAAAAGCTTTCTCACAGCAAAAGAAACCATCAACAAAACAACCAGAAAGCCCGTTGTATGGGAGAACATATTTGCAAATGTTATCACTGATAAAGGTTTAATCTCCAAAATCTACAGCCAACTTATACAACTTAATGGAAGGAAGATAAATGATCTAATAAAAAATGGACAACGGGCCTAAATAGAATCTTTTTGAAAGAAGACAGAAGGAAGGCCAAGAGACACATGAAAACATGCTCAAAGTCACTGATTATCCGAGAGATGCAAATCAAAAGGACAATGCGATACCATCTCATACCTGTCAGAATGGCAATCATCAACAAATCAACAAAGGACAAGTGCTGGTGAGGATGTGGAGAAAAAGGAGCCCTTGTGCACTGTTGGTGGGAATTCAGACTGATGCAGCCACTGTGGAGAACAGTATGGAGTTTCCTCAAAAAACTAAAAATGGAACTCACATTTGACCCAGTGATACCACTCTTAGGAATATATCCTAAGAAACTAGAAACATCAATCAGAAAGGATATATGCACCCCTATGTTCATAGCAGCATAATTTACATTGGCTAAGATTTGGAAACAGCCTAGGTGCCCATCAGTAGATGACTGGATCAGAAAACTATGGTACATCTACACAATGGAATTCTATGCTGCCATAAAAAAGAAGGGATTCTTACCATTTGCAGCAACCTGGATGGAACTGGAGAGCATTATGCTATGTGAAATAAGCCAATCAATAAAAGAAAAATACCATATGATGTCACTCATTTATGGATTATAAAAAACATTATAAACTGATGAACAAAAAGATAGATACAGGGGCAGTAAAGCATCAAACAGACTGTCAAATTACAGTGGTGAGGTTAGGGAGAGGTGGGGTAGATAAGAGATCAACTGAAGGACTTGTATGCATGCATTAGGTGTAACCAATGGACGCAAGACACTGGGGGTGAGGGCATGCATGAGAGTGGGTCCAGGGGGGTGGGGCAATGGGAAGATATATACACATGTAATACATTAATTAAAAAATTAAACTTTAAAAAAAGTAAAATAAGTGTTTGAGGCTAAAAAAACAAAGTATAATTTCTAATATATATTATGCTTTCAAGTTTATCATTAAAGTAATAAACTGAAATTTTTCATATAACTTTGAAACAATTTTCACTACTTGGAAGTTCTCACATGCCTCGTGAATTTTATACAAGCTTTGTTATTTTTTTTTCTAAATTGGGGTAGTATGCTATCTTCTACAATTTGTTTTCGGGTTACATTACAATCCTCGAGTTCTGTATAGTCTATGATACCACTTTACTACATAAAAACTATCAAAAGAATATTTGCTTTCATTGTTTTTGCAAATAGAAGAGAAAGATTTGCATTGATAATTCTCTTAATTCTTTGGACTAATTACATATTCTTTTTAAAAAACTTAGTAATATAAACAAGGATCATCAGAGAGATGCATATCTAGTCAGACCACACTCCTGCCTAATATCTTTTAGTGCCTTTTCTGGGCTCCTGGAATACAATTTCACCCCTCTTCATTATCAGTCGAGTCACTCTTCCTTTGGTCACTGTGTTCCAGTGATGGAGCTTTCTGCCCAGAGCTTCATGCTATTCCCTCTGTGTGAGATGCTGTTCTCCCACCAAAGCTATCTTGCTATAATAACTCTTTATCTCCCTGGTTTCAGATGTTATTTTCTCATAGAAGCTTTTCTACAACTGTCTTTCCTCTAAACTTTAAATCAGCCCCCACCCCCATTATACTTCACAATGGATCCTTCACTGCATTTACAAGGTATAATTGCATATTTGTTTATTTAATACCTACCTCTCCCAATAGTGTATAAGCTGTATGATTTAAAAAAAGAGTTGAAGTTAAGAGAAAAGACAATCCTAGCTAATAAAAGAGTAATATGCAAATTAACCATCACTCTGCTGCATCCATAAGCCGCGACCACCAGCCAATCAGGAGAGGGTATGCAAATTAACCCAACCAAGATGGCTACAGCCACAGAGTGGGCAGTAGGCTTAGGTCTCCCCAGCAATGGAAGGAGCCAAGCTTTCTGCACACCTTGGCAGGCCCCAGCATCCACTCAAGGCTATAAAGTTTCAATTATAGAAGATAAATAAATACCAGATACCAGGGCCTCCACTTGGGTCATGGGGGTGAGAGGCCAGCCTGAAAACCACCACAAGCTTTTGCCCAGGCTGCTCCATGCCCCAAAGAAACCCTCACCCTGATCCAGGACACTCTTCAGGGCAAACCAGCTGGCCCCCACTCCCACTTCTGCACCAGGCCTCTATCCTATCTAATAAAAGAGTAATATGCAAATTGACCATTACTCAACACACAAGATGTGGACACAAGATGGTCAGCAGGGGAGGACAGTTGGGAGGGATCAGGCCTGCAGGGAGGGGGGGCAGTTGGGGGAGAGCCAGGCCTGCAGGGGAGAGCAGTTTGGGGGGAACAGGCCTGCAGGGGAGGGCAGTTATGGATGACCAAGCCTGCAGGGGAGGGCAGTTAAGGGCAACCAGGCTGGCAGGGGAGCAGTTAGGCATCAATCAGGCTGGCAGAGGAATGGTTAGGGCATGATCCGGCTGGCAGGCAGAAACAGGGGCAATTAGGAAGGCAGGCAGGTGAGCAGTTGGGAGCCTGCAGTCGTGGATTGTGAGAGGGATGTCCAACTGCTCATTTAAGCCTGATTCTACCAAGATCGGGCCTAAACGAGCATTTGGACATCCCTTGAAGGTTCCCAGAATGGAGAGGGTGCAGGCTGGGCTAAGGGACACACACACCCCTATGCATGAATTTCATGCACCAGGCCTTTAGTTTTATTATAATCTGTATTTCACATTTTTGACAGGTAAATTTACCAAAACAATTCCCAGGGTGTAACAGAGAGTTTGAAAACTGGGAAATCAATGTGAGGTTATGGGGTGTGATACAGGAGGTGCATGGACTGATTTTCACAGGCCTCATCAAGAAGAAGGGTGGTGATGGGGGGAAGCAGGTGGTACATGGACAGAGTGTACCATGACACTTCATCTAGGGCAGGTTTTCTAACATCGCTGGTCCTCAGTTCTATTATAATACTAGAGGCCAGGTCCACGAAATTTGTGCATGGTCCATGAAATCCTGTGGCATCAGGCCTAAACATTCCTCTTGCTCCTAACCATTTGCCTGCCTGCCTGCCTGATCGCCCCAACTCCTCTGCTTGCCACCTGATCACCTCTACCTTGCCTCCCTGCTGGTCTGATTGCCCCTATCTTGCTCCACTGCCTGCTTCATTGCCCCTATCCTCTCTACCTGCCTTCCTGATTGCCCCTAACTGCTCTTTTCTACAGGCCTGATCTCACCCCCAACTGTCCTCCCCTGCCAGCCTGATTGCCCCTAACTGCCTCTGCCTTGACCCCCACATGGCTTTGTTTGGAAGAAAGTCAGACATCTGGAAGATGGCCAGTCAACCGGTCTAATTAGCATATTACTCTTTTATTAGTATAGATAAGTTATATAGGATAAGATTGGTTAAATGGGGGAGGGGATCCCTTTTCAGCAGGAGGAGATGCTCTTGGCAGACAAAAACACATAATCCCTATATCTGGTCTGATAACCAGCCATATGCACTATACTGCCAAACTGGTCATTAAAATATTGAATCGCTTTCTTATACCTTACACCAAACAGCTGTTGCCCTTAAAACCCATCCTCAGCCCCCACGTTAGGTTCTGCCTTCATAGTTCACCCAGAGTAGGTTCTGATTGGTTGGTTTCTATGCCAGTCAGCGTCAAGAACTCCACCTTTTAGGCAGCCATTGACCACTCGCAATTCACCCAGATTTGGTTCTAATTGGTCAGTTTCTTTGCCAGTCAGCATCAAAAGCTCTGCCTCATAGGAAGCCATTGGCTCCTCACAATTCACCCAGATTTGGTTCTGATTGGTCAGTTTCTATGCCAGTCAACATCTCTGGGCCTATCTCCAGGCCTGATCCTAGAGGTGGGGCTGACCATCAGCCGCCTCAGGCTGCTGGCGAGTGGGCTGAACTGCTGACCTCTGGGAAAGAGAGAGAGGCTTGGCTTTTGGCAAGGCCCTGCTTCTCTCTCCGGGCCTTGCCAGCAGCCTCTGCCACTGCTGATCAGCCTCGCCTCTCTCTTTCTGAGAGGTAGAGACCCATCTCCTCCACCAGGACCTGCCTTTTCTATGCAAGGCAGAAAAGACACTGGGACCAGCCTTCTGCATGCTGTGCAGAGCTGCAGGACCCCAAGGCCTTACCACATGGAGCAGCCACCAGGCCCTGCCTCTGCTGTGTACACGGCCATCTTGTGGTGGCCATCTTGTGACAACCTGAGGGTGTGATGCCACCTAGGCTATTATTAGTATAGATTACCAACCTTAAGCAGAATAGAGGAAGGCCTGGGCTCCAATATTCTTTGGTTTCCGAAAGATAAGTTATGGTCATGAGCCATGTCGAGGATTTCAGACAGGCAAAAATATAGACCTAGGGTGAGGAAAAGAGTATGGAAAGACTGAAGGAGGGATATACCTAGAAACTGTTTACCTAAGTGACCTTTCGGCTCCAAATTCACAATTAATTACTTACCATTTGATCTCTCTTCTTAGCCCCCTAGTCTTAAACCTCAATCCTCCTTTTTCTCACCCAATTTCAAGGATGAAGTCTCAGGATTCAGAAAAATATGACTTCAAGTATGAAAGCTGATATTCTTTTCTTAAAAAAAAAAAAACAAAAGGAAAAGAAAGAACCAACTAATAATTTATCAAAGCTAAGAAGGATCTTTTCTAAGGAAGATTGCGAGGGTGGGGAGGGTCATGCTATTTTTAGTTATCAAAAGCATAGAACAGAGAATACCATCAACTACAACTATGGTGTTCTACATTCTAAATTCTAACTTGACTTTTTAAATCCTTTTTACCTTGTCTTAGCTAAATGGGTATTTTAGTCCCAGTTTGTACATTGCATAAGCTTTACACTGAAGGGTCAGAATTATTTTTAATTCATGTTTACAAGGGATCACTGGACTGGATCTTTTTGTTTATGTTACACATGAAAAAGTACAGTTTACTTAGTTTTAAATACCCTCCGTCAGCCATCTGCAAATAGGTGGTGTCCTGGAATATAAAAACGTTCCCCCTAAATTTAAAATATACTTGAGCTAAAACATTCTTTCTTCTTCCTTTTCTTCTTTTTCTTCCTTTAGTCTTGCTTCTGTATTTTGGTAATGCTACTAGTTCTACATGCATTAAATAAAATTCATCTGTATATAGGCTGAAATGTCAGATGAACTTTTATTCTGAATTTTATCCTGAATCCTGTGTTTATGGCAAGATGGTTTCTTACAATAAAAAATATGATAATTTAGCAGGAGCAGCATAAGAAAACAGTTGATATGTGCCAGTTTTTATTTTGTGCTTATCCTTTACCATAATCACTAAAACAGTAATTATCCTGAGGCACACTTTTATAAACTTGCATTTTATATAGGTCAGCCAAAATTGGTGTAGGCTGATGATATGACACACGAAGATTAAAACAACACTGATGAAATGAGTAAGCAGCAATTCCCATCTTGCATATGGGGCAGGGTCTATATAATTTTCTTGATCTAGTCATCCTTTCAAAAATCTAAGAAGATAAGATGCTCCAATATGGATCGCTTTTGCTTATACACTATTTTAATCCTTTCCTCATTAGTTCTTTCTCCAGCAATTGCTTACATTTTTTATGATTGAAAAGCATCTGAAGGTTCATTGCCCAAGTCCCTCCCCGAGTATTCCTGCTGTTATTTCCTCACACACATGAGACCCTTTCACATCCTGGTGTTTAGTGATTCCTCCTCCCATTAGGCTTGATAGGCTTGTACTCATTTCTCAACTCAACACAAATGTTTCTTCCCGTCTTTGGAAGCTAGTTCTTCTGTCCTTTGCTCCTGTGACATAACCCCCCTCCCCTCCACACACACATACACACTCTCCCCATAGTTCTGTCTTAGCACTTATTTATAATTTATTTGTTTTAATAACAGGCTTCTCTCTCCTCGATTTGAATGCCCTCAGGATCTAAGACCTTCTTCATCTTTGCACCCCCAACGGCAGCACAATGGCTGGTGGCTACATAGTAGGCAGTCCATTATTGTTGCTGGAATTAAGTAACCAATTAGATGAAATGTTTGAGAGACGATCTTCTACTTTGAAACTAGTTGTATTCCCAACGTTAATTTTTAAATCAATTGTTTTGGAACTCAAAGTAGTTTCCCACAGAAATAATGTTAAGAATGTTATAAATGGTGGTTAAGTTACCAGCTAGCCCTCAAGAGTCTATTTAACCAATAATGTAGCTTAAACACTATGCAGTTGTAATGAAAAATAGCAGAAGGTATCACTGTTACAAATGTGCAGTGTTTCCATTATATTAAGTACATACAATTCTTCTTCTTAGTAGAAACTGCAATCCAGGGCACATTGTGCCAATGGGCAGGCTTAGCATGACCTGGCCAAGCTCTGACACTGGCTTGCCTTATAAATTGTTTAACTGTACTGTGCCTGAGTTTCTACTAATGTCCCCTCCTCACAAATGTGGTATTTCTTGCCTATTCTCTCTGAAGAAAACGCAAAGTGATATATATAAGTACACATTGAAACATAGTAGTACAATGTGTATCATGGTATAAAGTACCCACAGAAAAATGAAATTAAAGTGAATTATGAATATTTAGTGGAGTGGAAAGTCAGTAGCAGAGTTGGGGTTTATCTCTCAGCTGGCCTGACCCCAACCTGGGTGCTGGACAACCATCATGTCACTCTTCCTCGTAATGAGCAGCTCTGGGTGTGAATTGATCTTTCTGGACTTAGTTCCCTCCCAGGCACAGTGACATTTAGATTAGATGACCTTCCTATTCTTTTAATCTGAATGTTGGTACTTAACATTATTTGGACAGAGTGGTAACTTTAGTGGGATCAAAAATGTCCTGGGGGGATAATAAATATGGTCTAAATGTATTCAGTTTTCTCTTCTATGATTAGTTTCCTTCAAGCACAACTTGCATACTTATATCTTCACTAGAGGCCCAGTGCACGAAATTTGTGCACAGGGATGAGGGTGTCCTTCAGCACAGCCTGCTCCCTCTCCAATCTGGGAATCCCAGTTCCCCATTCCACATCTAGCAATGGGAGCCTGACATCCAGGGGGAAATGAGAGGTCAGCCATTCCCGCATACTTGCTGACCCCACCCCCGCTGCCAGTCAACTCTCTGTGTGTGGAGCGACCAGCAGGGTAGGGGCATTGGCCTGGTGCCGCCCACATCCCCACCATCCACTCCAGATCCCCATTCATCATCAGTGATCAGAGCCTGCTGGCTGGGGGAAAGAGTCCAAGAGTGGTCAGTATACCTCATAGTGACTGGCCGAGCCGTCGTTCTGGTCGTTCTGCTGTTGTGGTTGCTGGGCTTTTATTATATAGGACTGCTTGATAACATTTTTTTCTTTAGTCTGATGAATGTGCCCACCTTAAAATCAACTTGTTCCCTCATCAGAGTCTACATAGAAACTAACTTCTGTAACAGTGTCTTCATCCAAACTTGCAGAAAAGCAGCCTTCTTGTTCCTTACTCCAAATTCTGGTGTATCCCATGAAGAGGGCAGCGTCCCTTTACCATCAGCCTAGGAATTTCTCAGTTGATTCTGGTGCAGTAGGTATGTGCTCTAGCTAACTTCCTAATCAGATTTGCTTCTTTATTAAGTGCCATTTTTACTCTCTTATTCTTTTTTTTTAATAGTAAAATATCAAGATTTGGTTTGCTTGTTTGTTTTTATGCATCAGAGAGTGTAAACAAGTCCCTTAAACCAATGAATAAATGTTTATGAGCCAGTAATTTTAAAAAGACAACAAAAAGAAAGCTGGATGGATCCTAAATGGATATGTAAATAAATGCACTCCAAGCCAGAGATATTACAGGAACAGTCTTACATTCTTCATAGCAAGGGTTAGCATGGAAATCAGGGACTGAACAGCAGCAATGCCAGCAGATGATACTTGGTCAACATTATCCCATGGCCTTTAGCTCTCTTTTCCACTAGTTCTGACTTCCTGCTTCTCTTTCAAAGGCCCCTCTAAAGTCTTATTGCCCATTGCTTTCCTGGCCTCTTCCCTGGCATGCTGCTCTGAAAACTTCATGAACATGTTGACTTTATTGCAACTTACTTTAGTTCATCCTTTTGTACCACATCAACTGGACTTTCCAGTTTCCTTCCTTCCTTCCTTTCTTCCTTCCTTCCTTCCTTCCTTCCTTCCTTCCTTCCTTCCTTCCTTCCTTCCTTCCTTCCTTCCTTCCTTTTGTGTGGGAGGGTTAGAATGTGGCCAGCAGGGGTCTGCTGTCCTCCTAGCAGAATGCCTGACTGACTAGAATACCTCCTTTCTCAGGCTCTAAGCCTGCTTTACTTTCAGCCTTATAGTTAAACTTCTTCAGAAAATTTGTGGTCTTTGAGGAATCTTTCCTGGAAGAAAAGAAGTTGGTAAGTTCTTGGGACTTTTAACTTGCTATAACTAGATTCCCATTTATCTCTCCCTCAATCATTGTTTTCCTTCTGTGCCTAAGGGTCAACTAGTACAGAATAAACATGTAACTCCTACTAAAGAAACAATTGCTATTGGTTCAAACTCCATTACAAAAACATTTTCTGTGTGAAATTTCAATACATATTGAAGCTAAAAAGATTAGTATCAGATATGTGTTTTCTTGATATGTTCATCTGCATAACTGTTACTTATCCTGAATCACAACATCTACAGGGTAGGATCTTTTAGCATTTTTAGATTTTTTTCTTAGGCTTCTTGGAAATTGTGAATTATCTCAAATCCTGTTGTTGCTACAAAGCTCAACTGTGCCATTGTGAAGCCTGCCTTCAATTATTTCTAGGTTAACTTACTGGTTTTTGTTGTTATTGTTCTCACCTGAGGATACTTATTTTTATTGATTTTTATAGAGAGTAAGAGAGAGAGATGTGAGGAGAGAGAGAAACATCAATGTGAGAAAAACACATGGATTGGTTGCACCCTGACCAATGTGGGGAATGAAATGCAACATAGGTACATGCTCTTGACCATGAAGTGAACCTATAACCCTTTGATGCCCTTGACCAAGTACATGCCTTTGACCAAGAATTGAACCTACGACCCTTCAGAGCAATACTGGCCAGAGCCCTATCGCATTTGTAGTGTGCACAACTCATTTGGCACCTCAGTAATATTAAAAATGAGCCAAAGAAAGCTCTTCTTTTGTTCATGGTCTCTTTCAGACAACCAAGAGTACCTTAAACTTATTGGTATGTAGCTCTGCACCTTATACATATAGTTGCTCAATAAATATTAATTGGTATATTATTCAAATACATATTTACTTAAGTTGAAGTTTTCAACTGATTTATTTTTTCCTTTTCAGTTATTTTTTGTGAGTGGCTTTGATTATCCAGTTGCATTTTTACCATCAATAGGTTATGTCTATAAAGAGAGGTCTATAGACATTTTTAATGTTTGAGGAAATAAATTAAATTTAAAAGTTCAGAGCTTAAAATCACAGATGAATATTGTGTTAGTGATTAACTGTAGCAAACATATTTTCAAACAGTTTATCTAGCTGAGAATAAGGCAACAATAGTGCTATCCCTTGTGGCCAGAGTTTCAATGGCTTCCTTCAAATCGGCATTTTAAAGTTTTTGTTTTCTTCTTTCTTTAGTCTCTCATGTTATGAATAATATTTAGTTGAACTCTCAGAGCAACTGGGGAAAGAAAATCTTTGGTATTGATTTTGGATAAAATAAGAGAAATATACTTTTGTGAATTTTAGTCTCAGAAAAATTTAATACAATCTTTTGTTCTTTAGGCTCATGTGTCATTCAAATATTTAAATTTAAATACCAGTATGTTTTTGACCACAAGAAATCCCACAGAAACACCTAAGTATGAAAGTTTTTCATTATGAATATCTATAGAATGTCATTATTTTAATTGCCATTTCAGTAATTCCCTGATGCATTTGGTGGTCCTGTTTGTCCTTCATGGGCAGTTAATAGACGAGTCATCTAATGTCACACTGCTTTGTAGTTCTTTATTTCTCTGAGCTTTTGAATTTACCTATATTTGTTTAGCAACCTAGTTAATTGTTTAAAAATTATTATTTTGCCTTAGCCCTTTTGGCTCAGTGGTTAGTTTGTCAGCCCAAGGGCTGAAGGGTCACAAGTTTGGTTTTGGTCAAGGGTACATACCTTGGTTGCAGGCTTGATCCTGCCCCCAGTGGAGACACATGCAGGAGGCAACCAATTGCTGTCTCTCTCGCATCATTGTTTCTCACTCTTTTTCTCTCCCTCTTTTCCACTCTAAAAATCAATGGGAAAATATATTCTCAGGTGAGTATTAGCAAAAAAAATAATAATAAATAAATAAACAAACAAATAAATAAATATTTTATTTAATTACTCTCTGAATCTTTTAGATATATTATTTCAAAGCACTAAGAGATGTCAGATTTTGTGCTGGATTTTTGTCAAGAGTTAAACCTCTACTTCCTATATTTTGATTTAATAAAGTTTGACCTCCTAGAAATTTCAGAACTTGATTACAAGGTGCATAAATAAATTAGAAAATTCCTGTTTTCTTTCTTTTTTTTAATTAAATCTTTATTATTCAGATTATTACATTTGTTTCTCTTTTTTCCCCTCCATAGCTCCCCTCCACCTGGCTCCCACTCCTCCCTCTACCCTTACCTCCCCCCACCCCCATTGACCTCATCCATAGGTGTATGATTTTTGTCGAATCTCTCCCTGCACCCCCCTCACCCCTTTTCCCGAGAATTATCAGTCCACTCCCTTTCTGTGCTCCTGATTCTATTATATTCACCAGTTTATTCTGTTCATCAAATTTTTAATTCACTTTTTAGATTCACTTGTTGATAGATATGTATTTGTTGTTCATAATTTTTTATCATTTACCTTTTTTTCTTACTCTTCTTAAAGTGTACCTTTCAGCATTTCATATAATACTGGTTTGGAGTTAATGAACTCCTTTAGCTTTTTCTTATCTGTGAAGCTCTTTATCTGCCCTTTAATTCTGAATGATAGCTTTGCTGGACGGAGTATTCTTGATTGTAGGTTCTTGCTATTTATCACTTTGAATATTTCTTGCCACTCCTGTCTGGCCTGCATAGTTTCTGTTGAGAAATCAGCTGACAATCATATGGGTGCTCCCTTGTAGGTAATTAACTGTTTTTCTTAGCTGCTTTTAATATTCTCTCTTTGTCCTTTGCTCTTCGTATTTTAATTATGATGTGTCTTGGTGTGGTCCTCTTTGGATTCCTTTTATTTGGGGCTCTTTATGCTTCCTCGACTTGTAAGTCTATTTCTTTCACCAGATGTGGGAAGTTTTCAGTCATTATTTCTTCAAATAGGTTTTCAGGATCTTGTTCTCTCTCTTCTTCTGGCACTCCCACAATTCTGATGTGTGGGAACCTCTTTCCACGTTTCATGTAGTTCAGGGTTCGGGTTCTGAAGGAGGCTGCATGCAAATGAAGAGAGAGACTAGGAAATATTAATTTGGCAATATTGGGGGGCCAGGCAGGAGCCTTCCTCTAGTGGAAAGGGCTACCACTTGCTCTGGCCTTTTTCTTCCTTTTATTAAGGCTTTGAGATACACCCGTAGCATTTAGGCAGGAAATTACAAGAACAGAAATTCACATGAAACAAACAGGTAGAGGCTGCTTCAGCTAACAATGTTTCAACTAAGCAGTGAGTGATTGGCTCTGACCTTTCAGAGCAATTAAGGTTGACCAGCCTTTTGGTCTCCTGTTCACATCTATTAGTGAGACAATGTTTGGTTTCCAGCACTGATGTTGGTATCACTTGAAGCTGTCCCAGAGGCTCCTTACATTATCTTCACATTTTTGGATTCTTTTTTCTTCTTGTTTTTCCAGTTGAGTGTTTTCTGATTCTTTATATTTCAAATTTTTTACTTGATTCTTGCCTTCCTCTAGTCTGCTGTTAGGTCTCTGTATAATATTTTTATTTCAGTCAGTGTATGTTTAATTTCTAGTTGGTCCTTTTTCATCTCCTCTTGGGTCTCGCTAAATTTATCCTTTTCTAAGATATTCTTGAAAAACCTTATAACCGTGGTTTTGAACTCTATATCCAGTTGTTTGTTTTCCTCTACTTCTTTTGTTTGTGATCTCTTCCTTTGTCCCGCATTTTCACTATTCCGGGAGAACATCTGTGTTGGGTTCAGCCTTATGATACCAAACTTGCAAAACTGCAAAAGCCTCTCTGTTGAGTTTGGGATGGGTGGAGTCTTAGGATTTAATGGACCGCCTTGCTTTCCAGGCTCCGCCCTCCATGGCCTGTGGGTCTCACGTGTCTCTGGGTAATGGCTGGAGTGGTTCCTGTGTGCACACGCAGTGCCTCTAGACTGCTGCCTTTCCGGCTCCCATGCGCTTCGGGACCATATGAGTCTGGGTTCTCAGAGTTTAGTGGAATTATAAGTGGCGCAGTTGGGAGGCTCTGTCTCCCGCCCACTTGTGAAAGCCAGCGGCACAATCAGCAGTCAGTCTTCTGTGTGCAGTATTGTGCGTGCCACCAGACTTCTGCCCTTTCACGACTCCACTATATTTCCGTGCACTTCTCCCTTTTCAAAGTCCAAACTCCCTTGTATGAGTTTCGGCTGGACCTGGGCTTCATTGCGTTAGGATCAGGGATTCAATGCAGTTGGGAGTCTCCATCTCCCTCCCGCCAGAGAAAGCCAACCAGGTACTCCAGCACCCGTTCTCTTCACATGCGTGTCTTCCATACCTCAGCTTTTTGCAGCTCCTCTGGGTCTCCGTGAGCCCCTCTCTTTCTTTCTAGTTATAGAATTTCCACTCAGCTGGCTTTCCTGTGGTTCTGGATGCTGTCCGTTCTGTCTTTTAGTTGTAGTTTTGAAATTGTTGTGCGAGGCAGCAGTATAGATGTTTACTTAAGCCACCATCTTGGATTCCTCTCTCCCAGCCCCCCTGTTTTCTTCTAAAAAATGTGTTTTTTGAGCACAAATTCTTACATTAAATCTGAAGTTGTGTGAAATATAATTCATTTTTATATGTTTTTTAAGTCCAGACTAAGTTACTTCTCTTTTTTAAACATGTTGGTTGATTTTTAGACTTGGATGAATTCCACTGTAAGTTGCAGTTGGATCTGACTCAAGCACCCAGGAGCTGTCAGGATGGCTCAGTGATCTAACGCCAGTGTCCTGCAGCTCTGACTAATCAGCAGATGCTGCGGTATTACCATAGATGTTCTCCTAAGTGCTTCTGTCAAAAAGAGAAAATTCGCCTGCATTGAGTCTGCTGCTTCTGATTAAATCCAGTTTGCCTTCTTTTGCATAATTAATGTCCCATGATGATCTCTAACCTTTTGTTTTTAATGTTGCCTCTTGGTCTAGACTCACTCTTTATTGGGAGCCTCAAGTAAGAGCAGACAGAGAGAAGTGGATGGTGCTTTTACATGAACCACTCCCACCTCCCCTACCTCTGGCTCTGAAGTTGATACTGTGTTATTTACCACCACTTGTCAAGATCATAAAAGGTTCTGGTCTCTGCAATGTTTGCATAGTCGTGCCCCTGCTTTGTTCTCCTGAAGGCAGTTTCTGCAATGCTTTGATGCACATGGTGTTGCCTCAGGATGTGTGATGATAGGATCTGCTGTAGGATGAACTTACCCTGGTATGTAAACTGATGAACCTCTGGCACAAACCAGATTAAAGGGCTTCTTAGCTTCTGCAAAAATTTCTGTACCCCTGCCCTGGCAGGTGTGGCTCATTTGGAATATCATCCTGTATACTGAAAGGTTGCAGATTCTATTATTGTTCAGGGCACATGCCCAGGTTGTGGGTTCAATGCCCAGTTCAGGTGCATACAGGAGGCAATCCATTGATGTTTCTCATATCAATGTTTCTCTTTCTCTCTCTCTTCCTTCTATCTCTAAAGTCAATAAAAACATATTTTAAGAAAAAACTGTACCTCTAGCCTAAAGTAAAGTATTGTGTTTGCCGCCACAAAGTCAATGTATACAGAGCATAAGTACAGCAGATCCTAGAATAATTCATTTTGTTCAACATTCTTTTGTTACAATATTGATGAGGGGGAAATCGGTTTTCTGTTGAGGGCACTGTCTGTGGAGTTTGCACATTCGCCCATCTACATGGATTTTCTATGGGTTCTTTGATTTCCTTCCACATCACGAAGGTGTGCACTTCAGGTGAATGGGTGTGTCTATGTTGTCCCAGTGGGAGAGAGTGTGGGTGGGTGTGGGTTCACCCTGTGTCCTGTCAGAGTGGGTGACCACCTCATGCACTGAGCCCCTGGATGAGGCTCTGGCCTACCCAGCTCTTGAACTGGAATAAATGTGCTGCAAAATCATTATCGTGTTTTTATTCATCTTTTTTAAATGTATGTATAGCTCACATTTATTTTATTGTTAATATTAGAAGTGTTTGGGGACTTTACTTAGCAGTTTGGTGATGTTTTTGTGGTCAGAAATATGCCATAAGGATTTAACTCTTGTTTATATCAATTTGCTTATAGTAAAATTGGTTTCTTTCTATGTCATTTCTCTTAAAAGTCGCAGCTTCCAATAAGCTATGGATGATATTAAGTGGATATGTACTGTATGTTAATAACGAATACCCTGTTTTGTCAGTGAAAACTTTTTTACATCATCTCAATAGGAAAAAACTTTGAAGAGCCACAAGTGCTTCATCATTTTCCTTTTTATCCTTTCAGAACCTATGAGTCCTCCCTGGTAACCACCTGTGAGTCAAATATTTTGTTTCTTTTTCTAGTGAAACATTGATGTGAATAAATATCCTTTGTGACATTATTCTTGCAGTATAAGGTTAAAAAATATATGAGATATCTCTAAGGCACTAAATCAGCCAGTAGTGAGGGCACATTTACCGCTTAGAGCTGCTCTATAATCACAGTATCTGAAATAGGGTTTCCACCTGCTCCCTTGGTTTCAAAAGAAAGGATGAATGGCCAAGTTTCACACTTTCTGCGGCTTATCTGCTTTTTTCTCTGTGAGATTCTGCTAGCAAATATTTATCAGATTATTTTTAGTTTTATATATTCTTCATAGTATCAAAGAACTTTCTAATAGAAAAAGACCTCAGAAAAGGGTTTACTTTGTGACTGACCAAACTGAGCCTAAGTGACTGATGGACAGCTATGGGCAGTTGGGCAGTGGCACATTCGGTTGGGAGATTTGAAGCTCTTTTATTTATTTCTTTAATATATTTTTATTGATTTCAGAGAGGAAGGGAAAGGGAGAGAGAGAGAGATAGAGACATCAATGATGAGATATAATCATTGATCGGGTGCCTCCTGCACACAGGGATGGAGCCTGCAACCTGGGCATGTGACCTGAGGGAATCAAACCATGACATACTGGTTCGTAAGGTCCGACAGTCAACCACTGAGCCAAGCCAGCTGGTTGGGTTTGCAGCTTTTAACAACTGAAATTTCAATGTAGATTTTTGTTTATCTCAGATTAAAATACCAAATAAAGGAGAAATATGAAAATTTCAACATAAATGTATCAGTCCCTAAATAGATTCTACGTAAAAAAAAAAATCTGTTATGATAAACATTTTTTGTTTTTTGTATTCAAATTCTGTTATTACAAACTCTTTAAGTGTATAGCTGCTTAGATCTTCTGCAGCCCTAATATAGAGTTTTTCTATATGACCACCAGCAATACCACTTTTTCATCTCCGTTCATCATTTCTTCCTTTAGCCAACCTCTTCTACCACCGAGGGCACTCCCTGCAGCAAAGCAATTGATGCATGCCAGAGACAGTGGCATGTGCCACAGGACAGGGGGACTTCCGGGTTTCCCTTCTGCATCTGTCTTTTCTTAGCTGTCATGGGGGTAATCCTCTTAACCTCTGAGCTCAGTTTCCTGGTCGGTGGATGGAGATAAGTAGTGGCCACCTAACAGGAGGAGAAAGTGGGTCCACACACCTGCTCTGAGATGTGTGTTGACAGCCACAGAGGAGGAGGAAAACATGGGAAAGGCAAAAATACAGGAACAAGAGGCTTCTATTTCCTTTCACCAAAAATTTCAATGGTTCCTCCTCATCTGTTTCCTTATTCCCAGGGTATTCATGAACATAATGTGTTAGTTACTACTCAAAAAAGTCACAGATGTGTCTTTTAAGATATTGGAAAGTGAAAGTGGAAGGAAGTCAGTTAGAAAAGCACCAACATTTTAGGAAAATGTGAAATGTTTCTCTGCTCTCAGAATAAAGCATCTCCTTCCTACCCACCCCCTGGAAAAACAGCTTTTCACAATTTTTTTCTTAATAAGTCTAGATGCCCTGAAATCCTCAAGTTTGATTTTAAATGTGTTGCTGTTATCATACTATAAGAGGAAGCTCTCAGTTTATTTTAAATGGCAAAGACCTATAATTCAAAAACATTACAGCTGCCATTCTCATCAGATATATTCAGAATTTGGATATCCACCCACCTTATCCCCAGCAAATTAACAAATAAATTCACATCACTGAATTTATCACTTTAACTGTGAATTTAAAAACTACATGTAAGCATAAGTTAGTTGGCTAATGGAATAGGTTACATTGAAAGTAATAGAAATGAAGTTTTTTCTTTTATTTTTTAATATTAGGAGAGATATCTAGAATAATTATTTCAAAAACATATATGGTTCTGTTTTCAGTCAGAGCTATATGATTTTAGGAGTGTCTGTTACTAATCCGCCTGTTGTGACCATTAGAAAAGAAGCCCAAACACAGCCACTTTCGAGACTTGTGAGGAGGACATGTGCCTTACCTTTCTTTGGGGATATGCACTCATCAAAGAGCTGTCCTATATATTGTTTTTGTCATAAAATCCTCTGTGGGTTTGGCTTATTTAATCATCCCCAGTAAACAAGGAAAAGTGCTTGTCTATAGAGATTAAGAGAGAATCATTCCAAGACATAATATGTGAATGACAAAGCTAAAAAGACACCCTTATAATTTTTTCTTTCAGATGCAAGCTAGTCCATGATAGAGCACTCTCTGATCTAAGTATCACAAATGTAGAGTTTGCAACTATCCAGATGAGTCAGAGAAAATTGCTTCTGATTCCCTTTCATGTAAATCCAAAGAACAAACAAATCAATGAGCATACAGCTTGATAAAAAGGTGGTTGTTCTGTGGCAGTAAACTCAGCTAAAACCAAATCTGTAGAGACAGTAAGAGGGGAGAAAAGCTAAACTGGCCTCCCCCAAAAGGGCCTTTAATTTGCCTGAGGAGATCATCATAGGCCTCTCCAGGAGCTATAGCAGCAAAACTGAGGGCATTGCTATTGCCTGACAGAGTAGCTGGTTTTGATAGTTTCCTTGTATAGTGGAGATGTTAACAATAGCTTCAAAGAGTATGTGAGAACTAATCAGGGAAATGTTTTTAAATCTCCTCTTCATGCCTGGCATTATCATCATAATCACCATTTGGATGACACCAGTGAAAGATTTCTTTAGCGTAATGTACTAGAAGATATCTACACTAATAATATAATAAACAGATATGTAAATAGACCATATCTCTGCAATGCCCACAGCAAATCAGGAGTGAGCATGCAAATTAGCCTGACAAAGGTGGCTGGGGGCTGGGCAGGACACCCCCCGGTGTCACAGTGATGCAGTGGGTGTTCCCGCCCCCTGGCTGCTCAGGGCCCACACACATAGGGGGCCAAGCTGCCAGGAATGGGGTAGGGTGGGCTGAGGCAAGCCACTCAGGGCCTATACACACAGGCGCCAAGCAGCCGGATGGCAAGATGGGCATCCCCAGGAGCCCACCTACTTCAAGCCTGTGGCCAGTGTGCACGTGCATGCACCAGCGACAAATGGCTGGGGTCCCAGGGACGCCACTGGAGTGTCTGGTCGTGTCAGCCCTGCCTGGGGCTTCTGGAGTTCGCAGTCCTTTTCCTTTATGCCGCCCCTGGACCAGAAAGGGAACTAAGAGTGCAGGAAGCACCAGGAACTCTGGGAATCGTAGTTCCAGTGGCAGCCCCTGGACCTGAAGTGGAAGCCCAGAGCTGGGGGAGCACCAGGAATGCTGAGAATCGTACTTCTGGTAGCAGATGCGTTGCAGGATTTCCTAGACACTAAAGCAAAGTAAGCCTGGAGCTAGTTACTGTTGTGAGTGGGGGGTGGAAGGAAAGCAAAAGTGAGAGATACAAGTGCAAAGTGAGTCTGGAGCAAGTAATTATTGCGAGTGGGGGATGGAAGGAAAGCAAAGATGAGAGATATAAGTAAAATCACAGTGTCGAGGAAAAATTAAAGGGAAGATATCGTGAAACTTCTGGGAAATCTCCACCAAGGGAGCAAAGAAAAAAAAAATACCTCTATTATTCTGTGAGCATCAACCCAAACTGGGTTAGTGTCTCCGACAACTCACTCATATGATTGCAAAGACAGACAGAAACTCCCAGATTGAAGAGGGTGCACGTCGAGCTGAGGGACCTTCTCCCAACGCCCCCCCCCCCCCACTCCTCCACCCCCTCCCCGTGCACAAATCTTCCTGCACCAGGCCCCTAGTTAAATACATAATTACCCAAGCACCTTATGCTTATGGATAGTGCAATGAAGGAAAAGAACAAGGTGTTATATGAGAATGCATGACAGAAGTATAGGGGTGGGGTTTAAGGACGGTTTCCTGGAATTGACTTCTTGTGCCAAAGCACTTTGACCTGGTTTTAGAATAAAACTGGAACACCAGTCTCTTAAAAGAGGCCCAGATAGAATGATGAATTCAGACCATTGTTCTCCCTGTAATAGAACATTGACAACAAGAATAATAGGGCACTAACCACAGAGAAAGAATAGTGGAGGCAGCCACTCTTCTCAACAATATCTGGAGCAAAAGCATCTCAAATTCAGGGCTTCTGATTACAAATCCATTTGTTTCTTCCTGTGTTATTCTTCAAATCCTGCCTAATTCAGCCTTTATGAACTATTCCTGTGACCAGTTTCATACCTGCATTTCTACTTAGTTCTCTCCATCTGCCAACCTTCAGTCAGTGTATTAGTTCTCTTTAGAAGATATCCTAGATAGGCCCTTCACAGTCAACATTGTTTGTGTTCCCGTCCATGATCTGCTACAGATGGCACCCCCTCCAGTCTTAAACGTTTTTTTTAAATCCAACACACATACAGGACTTAAATATTTATGTTTATTATTTAAGAGGCATGGATCCTAATTTTGCTAAAAGCCATAATAAATACCAGATCCAATAATGTATTTTTTAAAATGATAGGCAAAATTGACTAAAAACACTTTGAACGGTCTTGCCATTTCTCCTTGTTATATAGGAAGATAATAAGCAAACATCTCTATAGATGTTGGTATAGTGATGTGATTAGACTGTAAGCCTCCTGATTGCAGGGACCCTGTCTGCTCATTCTCTGCAGTCCCTGACGCTTACTACAGTGAGGTCACTGTACATACTCAGCATTTCATACTAAATAAATGAAAGTGTGTTTTCTATCTTGTGTCTACTTTATGCCCAGAAATGGTTAAGTATAGTCCTTGCCCTCTTGATTATAGACACTTATGATAATACTGGAGGCCCTGTGCATGAAAATTCATGCACTAGAGATGGGGCTCCTTCAGCCCAGCCTCCCCCGCTCACAGTCTGGGAGCCCTCAGGGGTAGGAGGTGACCTGGCGATCAGGAGGAGGTGACACCCCCATCATACCTCTGCTGCTGCCACCACTAGTAGCGCAAGCCTCAGCTGGCCTGGTTATATGAGCTTTGGTTGGCCCTGGGTGTCTGGGCAGCTGTCATCTGAGGCTTGCCTGCACCTTGGGTCAGCCCTGGGAGGCTGAGGGGACTGGGTGCTGCCATCTTATGGCTGTGGACGCTACCACCTTTGAGGGTGGGTCAGTCAATTAGCATATTCCTTCCTTATTGGTTGTGGGCACTGCCATCTTTGCGATGGCATGAGGGTCAATTAGCATATTACCTCTTTATTAGAAATGGTATCTACATGTAAAGTACTGATTTTACCTCCATAAGAGCTGAGAATACAGATCCTACTCTAAGGAGTTCATGGTCTTGTCACTCAAATTCTAGTATGTAGCAGAGACAAAAATACCATTACACTAAGTTGACCACGATACACAACATATGAAAGAAGTACAATGGCAGTTCAAGGGCAAATGTCATCACAATCTTCAGAACTTGGTAGCATTTGAGATTGAGGGATCATAGATTATAGTAGACAATGATTACTACAGAGGAATAAAAAGGAGGTAGTAATATACATAGTAATATACTGCATAAGTAATATACATAGTAATATACTGCATAAGTAAAACTAAAGAAGTTGAAATATATGTCTTAGTCTTAGGAATTGTTCCATTTCATTTAAAAAAAAAATACTAATATTCCAGGCTTGAGGAAACTACTGAGAGAAATGTATTTAAATTTTTTAAAATTTAGTTCTGTGGCTCAGTTGATTGGGTATCATTCTGTAAACCAAAAGGTTTGATTCTAGGTCAGGCGGATACATAGGTTGTATATTGGATCCCAGGTCAGGGAACAAATGGAAGGCAACAAGTCAATGTTTCTTACACATTGATATTTTTTTATCTCTCTCTAAATCAAACATATTTTTTAAAAATTAAAAATTTAAACTTGATAGAGGCATTAGTAGTAGTTAGGTCATTTTATTTATAAAAACACAGAACATCTTATAACTATAGACTTTCTACTTGATACAAATTGTATAGTACTAACTGAAATGTAAAAGTTTTTATGTAATGTCAAAATACAGTAGTTTCCCCTTGTCCACAGTCTTGCTTTCCATGGTTTCAGTTATCCACAGTCTCAGTTACCTACAGTCAACTTGAAAAATATTAAATAGAAAATTCCAAAAATAACTTTTAAGTTTTAAATTGCATGCTATTTTAGCAATGTGATGAAATCTTGCACCATTCTGCTCTGCCCGTGAGTCATTCCTTTGTCCGGTGTGTCCACACTGTATATGCTACCAGCCCATTAGTCACTTAGTTAGTTATCAGACCATCTCTCTTGGTATTGCAGTGCTTGTGTTCAAGAAAACCTTATTTTACTTAATGGCTCCAAAGCTATTCATAACTTATAGTATATTATTATAACTGTTCTACTTTTCTATTGTTGTTAATCATGTACTATGCCTAATTTATCAATTGAACTTTAACATAGGCATGTATGTAGGGGAAACCATAGTATGTTTAAGATTCGGGTCTATCTGGTTTCAGGAATCTTGGAACTTTTCCCATGTGTAAGGGGGGACCATCATAAACTACTTTTTTTGTATTTTCCAATGTATAATGAATATGGATAATAGATTTGGTAACTAGTTCTGTTGCATTTTAAGCATAGGCAGTATTTTATACAATACAATCAAAATCCTGCAAAATATATCCCTGATTCTGTTTAACTAGAGATCTCAATTGATTTTTAAGATATTTGTCAGAAACAATATCATAAAAATAAAGTGTCTCCTATTTCCTTTTGGTTCCTTGTGCTAACATAGGAATACTGTCTGCTGCCTTGTCAGTATTTATTATTTATTTTGTTAAGTCAGATAACCGTGGAATAGTTTGGATCCCAGAACTGAATTAAGAGACTTGGATTTTAATTTAAACTTCACCATAATTTGCCTCCTAACATGGTGGCAAGTTCCTTAACTCATCAAAGCCTCCTCCTTTCCTCATTAGTAAAATAGATAAAAGTCATTCTCCTTTTGGCTGTATAACAATTCATATAAAAGGCACTTAATGAGTGCTCAAATACAGTATTATTTTTATTGTTAGTCTTTTGTAAAACAAAATATGAAATGGGAAAAACTAATAATTATGTTATTAATTGTACATTTATTCATTGTAATAAGATGGTAAACAATACTATTTTTGTTAGAACTAAATCTGAATTCCATCTTTGTAGATTGTGTTATAGTTGAAAAAGTTTTTTTAACAAATTATTCTTGGTTTGTCACATTGTAAACCTCATTGGACAGATAAAGCAATCACTTGATTTTTCTCTCTCACACATTAATGTTAATTATAATTATTTTTTACTGTGATAAGTAAAGTTATAAATATGTAAGATGATAAGATATGTGTAATCCAAGAGAAAATAGGCATAAGGTAATTCCACTGAGACATAAAATGGTTCCTATGGGAAAGTCTGTGAATATGAGGGTTTAAATGGACGTGGGAAAGCTGCAGAACACATCACTTTGTTCTACTACAGAAGAGGCTTTGCATGTCATGGGATTCCATTAATTGTGAAGGTTTCTAGAGTCCATTCATTGCAATGATTACTTTCCTCTTTCAATTAAAAGAGAGCCAGTATACGTAGAAAAGTAGTAGCTTTGCAAAACCTAAGCTTTAGAAATAGAATAATTAGCAAACATTACTATTATACTGTAATAGTTGTAAAAGGATGTTTATGTTTCATATTTTTAAGTGTCCAGAAGTTATCAATGTACTCTAATGTCCACTTAAATTTAATGTTGGTGACAGGTCTGTCTGACCTCTAGTGGCTAGAGTTTAGACACTACATAGACTTAGATACAAATAGATTTAGACACTATATTTTATGATTTCCAAATTTCAAAAGACTAAGAACATTTATATTAAGATTGAGATAATAAAAAAAAGAACATTCTGTCATGTGATAGTAATAGTTTCCTTTATCCTTATCAAAGACCATACTGGAATATTTAATTAATTTTTTTCTTAATTTCATATCTCAATTAGCTGAGAATTTTCATCTCAGTAATTCACATTTACAATTAATGTAGATCCCCAGTAGTTTTCTTTTTTAATTTCAAGTACCATGTGGATTATAAAGTTTTATGCATGTTAAGGCTTCTTCTGAGCTAAGACTATTCTTCAGGAGAATATACAGGAAATGGACAACTGACATTTGCACCATCTTGTCCTCTGTCCATTTTCCTGCAGTTGGCACCTAATTTCTTTCTTTTCTGCCTGTTGTCTGATATATTTCTAGTGCTTTGTGTTTCATGTTACCATAGAGACAAGAGGTACTCCAAAGCCCTGGAAGATGAGTAGAAATGGGCCTTTGAGGAAACAGTCCCTGCAGGCGAGATAGAGAAGCCCGAGGCAGGAATCTATAGCGGTAAATGGGAAGAGGGAATTGTGTGTTCCCATCCGACTACGCATCCATAGAGTCTCAGGAAGCACAAGCCCAGTCTGTGCTGCATTAAAGTGAATTGTTTACTGAAGCCAATTTTTCAAAGATCTCAGTGCAGCCTTGGTATTTTATTTGCAATAAAGTAACAGAAATAACATTGACCTATTCCTTTTACAGTTTCCTCATTAACAGGATGCTAGCAGCTTCTAAGAAGGGTCCTCTTTGCCTGACTTAGTTTGCCAATCAAAAAAATCTCACTTTAAAAATGTGGATCAATATTCTTTGACTCAGTCAAAACCATCAGAAGTCATATTACAGTTTGAGTACAAAGGGCTCTATAATGAACACCCAAATCATTGATCCAAGTAGAGTACACTAGTTCTAGAAATGAGAGGTTTATGTATACGTGGGTGGATGAAGGAGGTTTACAGTTATGAGTATTCAAAACAGAGTTTATTCTTCCTAGATCTGTGTTGTCAGTACTGTGCTATTTATTAATGTGTATTTTTCCATGTAAACAACTATAAACCTACTTTTGCTCATCCCTACATTTACCTTAAGTTCTCATATACTCCTTTCATATTTTAGACATATAACTTAAAGCTTTTAAACATGTATATGATTTAATTAATTGTTATATTTCCTACAATATTATTCTAACTCATACTGAATATTTTTTTATTTAAGAGAAAGCTGCTTAAAATATTTAAAAATCATATAGATTATTTTTCTCTTGCTTTTTCCTTACAGATAGTCTGGTAAAACTTTGTAGGGAAAGGGGGGAAAGAAAAATAAAAATCTTAAGAACAAAATAATGTGCAAAGGAATCTTAAAAGAACAAATGTTATTTTGTAAATTTAAAACCATTCTTTTTTTTTTCTTGAGTGGGTAAAATACATACCCAAGGTGTTTGCTAGAATTTTGTCATAGATCTAATAGTCTAAGCAGGAAAAGAGTTCAGGGAAACTCAGAAAATATCAACATATCTTCTAGGTTACAATCCCAGGAGATAGTATGCAAAATTGTACTTCAGAGGAAGAAGGCCAGTAATCTATATATAGAGTAAGGTTGAGTAAGGTTCTTTGAGGCACTCACTTTCCTCAAACTGACAGTAGGAAGCAGTAGGATATTAGTCTGAGCTATCTCAAGCCAGATCTTTTTTTTTTCTTCTTTTTTCTTTTTTACTCATTTTCTAGAAATACATGAAACCAAAATCTTAGAAGTAGTTTCAGATTTTATAATGAAACTTGGTACCATCAATCCAATACAAAATAATGTGGCTGGGCTATGAATGAATCAATCAGAAAAGGCAAGTCTGTTAGCTTCTAACAGTAGCAACTCTGTGCACCTCAGTTCCAATTTGGATAGGAGAATAGCAAGAAATAAAGGCCAATCTCATTTTGGAAAGGAAGTCACATTTAATGTTAGATCCTCCTAATTTTCACTGATTAACTAAAATGTGTCTAGAACCATGAAGTAAAAGTAAAAGAGTCTCTGAGTGGTAGCCTGGTCTTCCTGAACTTAGGTGATTGGATAACCATGTCAACAGAGAGAAGCACCAGTAGGCATGGCATTATTACCTTTCATCTTTCATGACTGTATTTGAAACTTTAGACATTGTCTATTTTACCACTCACAAAAGCTACATAAATCCAAATTACCTAGGAATATAGAACTGTTCCTTTTTATATAAGACTAGAGGCCCGGTGCACAAAATTCATGCATGGAGGGGTGAGGTGTCCTTTAGCCCGGCCTTCTCCCTCTCTAATCTGGGACTCCTTGAAGGATGTCCGACTGCCCCCTCACAATCCAGAACTGCTGGCTCCCAACTGCTCACCTGCCTGCCTTTCTGATTGTCTCTAACTGCTTCTGTCTGCCAACTTGATCACCCCCTAACCACTCCCCTGCCAGCCTGATTGATGCCTAACTGCTCCTCTGCCAGCCTAGTTGCCCCTAACTGCCCTCCCCTGTGGACCTGGTCACCCCTAATTACCCTCCCTTGCAGGCCTGGTCACCCTTAAATGCCCTCCCCTGCAGGCTTGGGTCCCTCCACCCCCAACTGCCCTTTTCTGCAGGCCTGGTCACCCCCCAACTGCCCTCCCTTGCAAGCCTGGTCCCTCCCAACTGCCTTCCCCTGCTGGCCATCTTGTGGTGGCCATTTTATGTCCACATGGGGCAGGATCTTTTGACCACATGGGGGCAGTCATGTAGTGTGTTGGAGTGATAGTCAATCTGCATATTACTCTTTTATTAGGATAGAGGCCTGGTGCACAGGTGGGGGCCAGCTGGTTTGCCCTGAGGGGGGCCTAGATCAGGGTGAGTGTTCCCTTGGGGTGTGGGGTAGCCTGGGCGAGGGGCCTGTGGTGGTTTACAGGCTGGCCACTCTCCTTGGCACCCCAAGTGGAAGCCCTGGTATCTGGGATTTATTTATCTTCTACAATTGAAATTTTGTTGCCTTAGGCAGAGGCCTGGGCCGGCCAGGGTTTTTGGAAAGCTTGGCTTCCTCCATCGCCAGGGGCAATCCAAGCCTCCCTCCTGCTCTCTCTGTGGCCATAGCCATCTTGGTTGGGTTAATTTGCATACTTGCTCTGATTGACTGGTGGGTGTAGTGGAGATACGAAAAATTTGCACATTACTCTTTTATTAGATAGGATAAAATCACAATGAAATGCTAAATTTTGGAATATTGCATTCTTTCATTTATTTTTATGTAGCTAAAAAAGTAATAATGTTAAAAAAAGCATTTTCCTTCTGTAATAAGTGATTTTGTTAATAATTTAGCTTTCATTATTTAGCTAATTTTAGTAAGGTCTGTATTTTGGGATTACCTCAGTTTTAGCCATGTATTTACAATTGCAATTATTTCCCTATGAAATTTCAACAGCACATATTTATTTGATAACTAACCATGATTAGTATCCAATCAATGACCAGAGAACAAAGCAAAGTTTATTAAATCAAACTACATAGGGAAATAAATTGCAGAATGAATATATTTCTAATATTAAGGAAAATATTCCAAAATACACACCCATACAAGGGTGGGCCTTGTGATCTTGATTCTATCACTTTTTTCTAAACAAGTGAACTGCACATCCCTATATGGTGTCTGAAATAAATTATGGAAGTGCTTGTAGTAAATATGGGTAAATGAACAATATTAATTTCCATTAGGATATGGGTTACCAAAGTAGGCATATATAAAGGTAATAAGAATCACATTCTGTAATTACGTATGACACCAGCTTCCCAGAGTTAGGTCAAATTTCACAATGCTCTAAAAGATTGCCCTTACTTTAACACCAGCTGCAAGTTTGGGGGTTCCCAATGTTGACCAGCTGGCTGCAACTGGGGGAGGTTTTATCCCCTTAGGTTTGATAATCCACTGCAGTGACTCCTAGAATTCAGGACGTGCTATACTTACTATCACAGCCTTTTTATAATTAAAGGACACGAGTCAGAACCAGCCAGAGAGAGACCACACATAAAGTGGAACCTGGGAATATCCCAAACATGAAGCTTCTGTTGTCCTAAGGGATGCATTCCTCCCACCCATGTGACAATATGTATTACCAACCAGGAGAACTCACCGTACTCAGTGTCCAGAGTTTGTGTTGAGGCTTCATGTCTTAGGCCTGATTGATAGGTAACTTGATTGAGCTCAGTCTCCACTCTTCCAACCCTCTAATCTCCATCGGTCTTTCTGATGTGCACCTCCCCATCCTCAATCACTTATTACTGTAAACTAGCTAGGAGCTCACCATGAACAGTAAAGGCACTCCTGTCACTGTTTAAGTCCAAGAGTTTAGTGGCAACCTCCCAGAAACTCATAAAAAGACCATCTAAAATTTCATTACATACCTTCTAGAAAGTGTTGCAAATGTAAGAAAATGAAGCATGAGAAAATTCCATTTGAGTTTAGGATTTTTGAAGTATCTGGTAAGTTTGTAGGGAGCAGTTTCAATACAGAAGTACGAAGGAAAGCCAATTTAGAATTTGCTAATAATTGATTAGAAACTTGAGAGAAAAGAAAGCAAATATAGAAAGGAGCATTGAACAACAGTAACATATTACAAGTCAGAAGGATGCTTAGTTGAATGGGAGGATTTACATGGCTGTTCTCTTCAAAGGAAACAGGCAGTACTCACTCTGGATGTCCTTTGCTCAGAGCTGCACACTCTGAGCTCCTAACCAGTGGTCAGTGAGGGAGGCCCAGTATAGGGAATTGGAAAGTGGCAGTGCTGGCTTTGAAGTTTATTAAAAATACTAGTGATATAGAACAAGACTGATGGGAAGTGCATATATGATAGGTTTCTGGAAATTAAAAAAAGTTCTAGATTAATTGTTAGGTATCTCCTTTATTCAGAGAGATATTTTTATTTATCACCCTCTGCTTTGTCTAATTTGTTCAAATTGGGGAAGTATTGTTTTGTTGTTTTTACATATGGTTTCAATAAGAGTTTCTTGGCACTCCTAAAAGACTTCATATACAAAGTGCCCCTTTGCTCTTTTTATCATTTTTATACATTTTCAATAAAAAAGGTAAAATAAACAGCAAAATGAGGCTAAGGAAAGACAATTATTTATAGCATCAATAAATCAACTCTAAGAAAAGCCACAGGGATATGGGCTGCTGGCAGCCAGCACTAACTTCCGTTATTGCATAGATTAAAAACATATATTTGTCACACACTTCACTATCATGTAGACCCAGTAGTGCTTTAAAAATTGAATTTATGGGTCACTTTTTTCCCCCTCACAAAAGTAAACTTATCGCTGGGGTGAAACAAACAGTTACTTAGTAGGTCAAAGTAATAGTGAAGAGCAAAAGGTGAAGGATTGCAAGGTGATACCAAACTTCAGGAAGACTGTGTAAATGCAGTCAGTTTAAGACACCAGAGTTCTACATCCTTTTTCCTGTCAAAGCTGCCACAAGTTCACCATTGACCACAAAAGGCAGGAGCTCGATTTTATATTTCATCTGAGAGCAGGCACTTCTAAGAAGCTCATGCCCATTAGAACCACAGTGTGATGGGGGATCAATACTGACTTAGAGGGAATAATGCCTCTTTCTGAACCATAACTGATATTTCCTGCAGCTGAGAGGTTTCCCAAGGGCTGTCAGCCAAGGTGTTAGCCAGCCTCTCAACTCAAGAAGCATGCCAATTGGCCGAGATATTTCCTCATTTGATGCCATGCTGCATATATTTATATTTACTTCTTTTGTCAGCAATTTTCCCTGCTTTTTTTTTTTTTTATCCAAAAGGCATGTGAGATCCAACATTAATGTAGGTTAAGGCTTTTATTCTTATGTTTAAGTCTAGTGAGAGTTCTCTGTGTTTAAGGGCCATTAAACTTTTCAACAATTTTCAACGTTTTATTCACTTTCAGAGGAAAAAAAAAAAGGCTGTGTGTGGGATTCCAGATTCAGTTCTTATAGTCAGAATCATTAGAATCATAGGATAAATAGATAGAAATAAGTGAATTGTCTTATATTAAAGGAAAATAGCATGTGCCCATCAGCAGATGAGTGGATCAGAAAACTACGGTACATCTACACAATGGAATTCTATGCTGCCATAAAAAAGAAGGAATTCTTACCATTTGCAGCAACCTGGATGGAACTGGAGAACCTTATGCTAAGTGAAATAAGCCAGTCAATGAAGGAGCAACACCACATGATCTCATTCATTTGTGAATAATAAAGAACATTATAAACTGATGAACAAAAGGATAGATACAGAGGCAGTAAAGCATCAAACAGACTGTCAAATTACAGCAGGAAGGTTAAGGAGAGGTGGGGTAGATAAGAGATCAACCAAAGGACTTGTATGCATGCAGATAAGCATAACCAATGAACCCAAGACACTGTGGGGTTAGGGTATGCCTGGGAGTGGGGAGGGGGACCAAGGAAAAGATATGTATACATGTAACACATTAATTTAAAAAAAAGAAAATAGCATGTATTCTCACTCTGTTCGTTTCTACCAAAGTGTAAATAATAGACACATGGGTTGGATTCCCTTACTGACTTGATGTGGATCAAACCTGGTGCGGATCATCAATGGCCCTGGATATGGGTAGTGGTCCTAGACCTAGACCATACTTCCCTTCAGACATCAACTGTAACATCTTAGGCGGGGAGATAGCAGCCTTGGCTTCAATTCATAAAGTAATAGCACAGATTTTTTCTCTCTGGAGAGTTAAACAGTCATTCTAGTTTGCCTCAGTATTTTTCATTTCCATTTTAAAAACTATTGATAAGGATTTGCGTTGATGGGAAATAGAAAATGCTTCTCTTTTTCTTTATACCCCAGTCCTGTCTTTGATTGAAAGAGTTCATGTGTCCAAGGTATGCATTTTTATGGAAATATCTAATTCTTTATGAGAAGTCAAGCCCACAATTTGTTTCATGCTTCTGAGCACCAATATGGAGTTCGCTCCAACGTACGGGGTTGTGGCATCTCTGGGAGGTTTGAACTGAGCCTTCTAGAAATTAAGTGCATTTTTTAATTGCAGTAAGTACATGGTACTTGGATCTCTGGTTCAGCCCAAATGAAGGCACCAATAGGGGGCTTTTAAAATAATAGTAATAGCAAAAGACACCTGGTCTTGAATCAGTGTTATAACATTTTTGTACAACAATGAGCTTCCATTTGGGGACTTCCTCTAATGGTGAACATTTTCTCTAGGTGCAGTGGATGGAAGAGTCCTCCAACCCAACTTCATTTATCTATTTTGCAGTGTAAAATTCCACTTGCTCTATTCTACCTTTTGGATCTCCCATGACTGAGGACTGTATAGAAGCTGTGGGATGCTGAGAGAGAAATGTGAGGGCTGGAGAAATTTCTCACAGAGCCGTAAGCTCATTGTTAACAAAGCCCTGTGTACGTTCTTTTTTATTTCTTCAGCAGTCTTGGGAATAGCCTCTTTTTATCTCACCCTGTCTGTTGCTGCTCATGAAAGATTCTCCACCTGAAACCACAGAGGAGTTAAATACCAGCTTGGTTTTTCTCTTATCAATCTGTCCCTAAAGCATGCTCACAGCTATTGTGGAGTTTTCTCAAAAGGCAGAAATACTCTATCCTGCATTGGCCCGCCCATTGTTATCCATCTTAGCCTTAGAAGAAGTTCAAAAAACAAACTCAAAAAGGAAACTCAGGCTCTGCTGGGCATTTTATCCTTAGATCTGGCAAAGGTTAAGTAAAGGAAGGCCAAAATATCCAAGTGGATATATACAATCCTTGTTTTTAGCACCTCGCAGTTTATTAGTGACCTTGTCAGACGCTGCCTCTGAAGAGCAGAAGGTCAAAAGCATCATTGGAGTGGGTTCAAGAGAAAAATGGGGAGAGGGGAACTGAGACAGCAAGTAAAGGCAATTCTGAGAGGTTTTGCTGTACAGACAGTCAACAAGTTTGACTTTTGAAGTAGTAGACACACCAGGATGTGGAGTCGAAGAATTTTTTTTTTCTCGAAAGGTTAGGGTTATCACAACTTGTATAGTACACTGAAGAGAACAGTCACATGAAGAAGGAAACCTTTATGAAGTGGTAAGGAGGACACAGCAGCCAGAGGCATGACCTTGAATAGACAAGCAGGAGTAGGAAGGATGTGGTGCTACCTTGAGGGGCTGTCCTCGGGTAGCAGAGCAGATCCTAACAGAAGGGAAGGCATGTGCGTGTGCGGTCAATGTGAGACAGTAAGTGTGGGGGACAGGGTCGGTTCTCTTCTAATTGCTTCTATGAATGAGTTAAATAAGAGTGAAGGAGATCATGCTGGATGTTTGAAAAGAGAGAAGATGTGAAATAGTTGTCTAGGAGAATGGAGGCGGGCATGGAGTGGGTGATTGTCATGGGATTATGGTTGTATTTGAAGTTTATAGTCGTTAATTTAAGGGACGCCAGGAAAAGTAAGGAATACTGTGCGCTATGGTAGTTTACTGGTACATAGGTATACTATCTGCTCTTCAAAGTTATTGAGAGAATTAAATGTGTTAGAAAATCGCTTCTCGGCCTTTTGGCTAAAATCAAGCATAAAGAAACCATACTGAAGTATTAAGTACAGAACATCGTTATTATGAAACTTAGCTTTGAATTACTTAGCATTTTGCCTTGGTAAAAAGCTTTTCAAATTTCTTTAAGACAGCCTTACTATCTCTAGAGACAGCATTTTGCTTCTACCATGGATTTACTTGGTAACTAAGTCTAAGCGAGGACTTAACCTCCTTCTGCTTTTATCTCAATCTACAAAATGAGTCTGGTAATGTTTAAAGTGCAACAACTGCTTTATAAATGAAGGTGCTATTAATAAAATGGCGTTTCAGCCCCAACTGTCATGGTCACCAGAAAGTCAGGTAGGTCAGAGGATCTGAAAAAGTCCCAAGTCTTGGGTGGTAGATACTTCCTTGGGGAGCTTGGGAAAGAGGAAGGAAAAACAAGTGTCTTAAATTAGTGTCATCGACAGTATTTCCTTTAATTCTCATCAGTACTCTGTGAGGCTGATTAATGGAAACCTGAAATCCAAAAAGATTAAGTAAGCTGTGAAAGCCACATGGTAGACCTTAGATTTCAACCCAGATTGACTTTAAAATCCCATTTTCTTCTCACTTTGCCTCGTGTGGAATTGAGCATAATGGCATGATAGTCATAGAAGATATAGAACAATATATATGTATGTATGTATGTATGTATCCTATATAATAAAAGCTTAATATGCAAATAGACTGAAGGTAGAACAACCATGACATGCACTGACCACCAGGGGGCAGATGCTCAATTCAGAAGCTGCCCCCTGGTGATCATGTGCTACAACAGCGCGGGGCACCACTCAGCCAGAAGCCAGGGCTTATGGCTAAGGAGCGCAGCGGCAGTGGCAAGAGACTCTCCCACCTCCACGTCAGCACTAAGGACCCTTCGGGGGATGTCTGCCTGTCGGCTTAGATCCTAGAGGGTGCAGGCAGGGCTGAGCCTTCCCTCTTTCTCCCCGCAGTGCATGAATGTAGTGCACTGGGCCTCTAGTACATATATAATAAACCTATATTTTAGCCCAATCTCTTCTCTGCCATCAGATATTTGACTGGAGTTGCCTAGTAGCAGAATAAACTAGTTTGTTGTAGATATCATCATGATAAAGTCATTTACAAGAAATAAATGACAAGAAAAGACAGGAACATCAGGGTGAAGGAGTAGTAAGCTGGCTAAATATTTGCACTTAGCGACAAATGCAGTTTTCAAACACATTTTAGGACAGAAGGGTGGATGCTAGAAAATAAATAAATGTGTGTGGTCGTGGGAACTGCAGGAATACCATGTACTCTGTGCCCTTTACTGCAAATGCAATATGTATCTTAGAAATGATAGAACACAAACTGCTCTAAGAGAAAATCACCGCTCTAGTAGATTTTTATTTTTGAGTAACAATTACCCACCTGATAGAGAAGGTGATAGGAAAAGTATATTTATTTTCTTCCAACAGCTAAAAGGTGACCATACTTGTAAAATTTGTTGAGAGTGTCCAAGAAAGTGTGTAAAATATTCATCCATCACTGGAAAGCCCCTGGTCAGGAAATGACAGTGCAGTAAATATCTTCAGCAGCCACCTTTTAATGCACAAGCTGTTCTCGGTTGGAACTTTCAGCACTCACATAAAACACACTGTCATGAGTGACTGCTTGTGCTCCAAAGTCATTACTATTGGGATAATGGAACATCTCTCAGCGAATAACCAAAAAACTTTAAATGTCACATCACTTCAAGCCATTTCAAGCCCCATTCAAGGTTACATGGATATTGAAGCTGTCTGTTTTTTCATAGTTTGAGGTCTGTGAGAGAGATTATTCCTATGATTGTGCAATGTGAGAGTCGGTTAATTAAAATGAAATCTGGTATTCTTTGGGAAAGTCAATCAGCCAGAGCCATTTAGTCATTAGCTATTGCAATTCTCTCCTTCGAGCCTTGATAAGTCAGCATCACTTTCACTTACTACCAATAAAGGAAAATATGTGTATATGTGTACCTGTCAGTATGCATATGTGTGTATATATTTGACAATTAAATTATAACCTAATTCTATTTTGTTAGAAAGTTTTAATAATTTGCCTGCCAAGTTCAATGTTTCTTTTGGGGGAAATCATTGACTTTTGAAATTCCAATAAAAACTTTTCTCTTTCATTTTGTTTAAAAAGGAAATTATTCAAACAAATGCTTATCTTGGGTCAGAGTGTAGAAATCATTTTTTTGCCCAATGTGTGTTTATTGAACACCTACTTTGCTCCAGGACTATTTCAGCCACCAAAGTTGCAGCATGTTTAAAACAATGTTCCTGATGTCTTGGGGCTTATATTCTAATGCAGAGATAGACATTGGACAAGTAAACAAGTAAAGGATGTGTCCAGTGGTTATGAGTTCTATTCAGGGACAGATGAGGGGATAAGGAGATACTGTGATGCAAAGAGTGTTATTTTAGATGGATGGTCAGAAAAGACCTCTCTTTTAGATGGCCTTTGAGCAGAGACCTGGATGGAATACAGAACCAAGCTTTGATGATAACTGAGTGATAGGCACTTCGGGCATAAAAGAAGGAAATAACATAAGTGCTAATGAAACGATTGTCTATTTTTATTTTAGTTTCTAATCTCTGCATGTTTATTTTAAATCTGTTGAATATTTTTAGTTTAATATATCTAAGAGGATTTGTTTATTGAGAATAATTATTTTAAAATTTCATGATCCGCACAGTCCTTGCTCATCACAGTGATAAATATAATGTTTCTTCCCTCCTGTAGAAAATCAGAAAGTGCAGTTGACAGAAGGGTCACGTCTACACTACAATATCAATTGCAATTCAACAAGAACTCCAGTCGCCACGGAGCTTAATTATAACCTAGATACTCACACGTCCACAGAGAGGGTCCAGGCAGCTGAGAAGGACACCTGCCATGTAGAAAGCAGAAGAAAAAAGGAAATGGAACTTCTTGACTCGGTTTCTAAAAATGAATCCCTTCCTGAAGTTGAAGCCCTGCTGGCAAGATTACGAGCTTTATAAATTAAACTGGCAAAAAAAATAAAATAAAATAAAATGAGTAAGCCAAATATAAAGCCATGCTCTGAGCTATAACACTTGAAAAAATTACTTTCTATGTAAGTTACTTTATATAATTTTAAATTATGATCTCTATTAGAAAAATAAAGCTAAGTACATGACTGCAATGTTTTTCCTATGTACTTGAGGTTGTGACTCATTCAGGATTTTAATGGGCTTGAATGTTTTCTGTCACCTGGTATTAACATTTTCTGTGTTTGGTGGTTAGGTTATACACTGTTTTAGAGACAGTAGGTGGCTACGTGTTCAGCAATGTATCCTTAAGAAAATACCATCTTTCTAAGTAACTGTAATTTCTACTTTATTTTCAACATTAACGAACTTCAGATCTTCAACCTCAAGTCTTGCTATATATGTGTTGTTTATATAGATCCAGATTTCTCCCGAATTGGGATCTGCGTGCCATTAGCATAGTATCAAAAATATAAAACTGAGTATAACAGAGCTATGAGGAAATGATTGGTAAGCTCCTTACCATCATTGAATTAATGTTAATTAGACCTGTAAAAAACTATACAACCATTGAGCACATTTCCAAAAATGATGTAATAGGAATATATGCACTCTGTAAAATGCCCAAGCTTTTGTATGAAGCTGGACATACAGGGTATTACAATGCTGCTGAAACTCTTAGCACACCCCACCCTGTCCACGCCCCACCTCTCTCCCCTGTAATTATGACTCTGGGATAGAATTTCCATTTTGAAACTTCTCAAGTATCAAATGTCTTTATTTCTGTGAACAAACTTAGAATTGCAGTTTGTTTGATCTGACAATCAATAACTTTAACAAAGATCTAAAAAACATGTTTCAGCAGAAGTTTTCTTATGCTAATGTTACACATGTACTTCATTTGGGGCATCAAATTAATGTTAATTTTGTATCAAAGACAATAAACTTGTACTTGCACTAAATGAGAGAAATCGCTCTTTTTTGTAGTTAGCATAGTCTGTGGCTGAGCTGGAAATAGACTGTGCCATGCAGTCTCTCTCAGCATCTATTTTGCCTTATTACCTGCAATAAGTAAGTGACTGCTCTTTTGCCTACATTTAAAAAGCAGTTATATGGAACTAGTCTTCGAGGTCCACTGCTTTTTTTTTTTTAATATATTTTATTGATTTTTCACAGAGAAGAAGGGAAAGGGATAGAAAGCCAGAAACATCGATGAGAGAGAGACATCGATCAGCCACCTCCTGCATGCCCCTATTGGGGATGTGCCCACAACCAATGTACATGCATTCCCCCGACCGGAATCGAACCTGGGACTTTCAGTCCCCAGACCAACGCTCTATCCACTGAGCCAAACCGGTCTCGGCAGGTCCACTGCTTTTTATTTCCTTGTTTAAGTTGCCACCTCATTTCAGCTCCAACTTAATAAAATTAATTAATTAGAACTATGAACTGGGCCCTGTTTATAGACACTGGGGTACAGAGTTATCCATAGCTAACAAGAGCAATAAATTGTTCTTGTGCGTATTGCTGAAATGTGCAATTTGCCCTTTAGTGCAATTCTTATTTCCTGAACACAAATCTTAAAAATCAAAAAAGGGAAGGATATTTACACATTTCAACAAACAAGATCCCTGACAGGAAGGAGGAAAGTTAAATGAAAGAATTCTAATTATCGGTTCTTCACATGATTTTGCAAAGACTTGGGCTTTTCAGAAACACAACTGAAATTCAACCAGGTGGCAGGTAAACACTCTGAAAACTTGGAGCTAAGGATCAACCAATAGAGAGAAGCAGCCGGGTGAACAAAGGGAAGTAAAAAGAACACAAACTCCTGGGGACAAGAGAGGTTGTCCCCAGATCCAGCAGTCAGCTTCCAGAGCATCTGTCTGCAGGAGCCTGAGGTTAGCACAGCAAGTGCAGTGGCCCATATCCCTTCTCCCTGACTCACTGAGAGGAGCCTGTTGTGAATAGGCCTGATAGGAAGACTATATAGTTATAAAGACGAAAACCAAGAGTTGAAGAGGTAAGTGCCAACTAAGAAGCCAATCACTTTGTTATTTCCTTGCCTGTTCAACAAGGGGCTAGATGAATAGAATTAGAGTGTGTTTTTTTTTTATTTGTTTGTTTATTTTAGTTTTGATTTTTGTTAATTGATGACTAACAAGGACATTTTCCATTGGTTTTTAGAGAGAGTGAAAAGGAGGAGGAGAAGCAATCAATTATTTGCCTGCCAAAGGCACCCAGACCAGTGCCAGGGAGTGACCCTGCAACTGAGGTACATGCTCCTGACTGGAATTGAACCCGGGACCCTTCAGTCCCTGGGTCAGTATTCCATCCCCTGAGCCAAACCAGCTAGGGCTAGAATATTCACAATATTCCTTTAGCCAACTGGAAACTATACTAATGATCTTTAACTGGAGCATAGGTAGTGAGGTACAATTTTGTGTTTCTGAGCAAACAGTTCATTTGAATGAGCAGATAAAAGGCCCATTCGAAACCACCTGACAGAGCTCAGTGCCCTTGAGGATGTTGTATCTGGGCTGGTGACAAACCCCAAATAGAATCCCCTCCTCTTTCCCACAGGCCAGTGTAGAGAATGTAGCAAAAACACAGAGACAAGTAAGTGATTATTGAGTTGTCCAGAAGCAAAGACCTGCAGCTAACAAGTTTTCTGTGTAATTTTTAAAATAAGGGAAGCAGAGACTCCTGCTGAAGTTGCCCAAATAGGTAACGTTGAACTCACCTCTTCTCACAACTGCATCAAAATTATACAACAATCATTGAGGACCACCGGGACACTAGATGAACAGAATTCCTATTACTAAGAATATTAAGAAGTCATATGAGACTGATAGGATGGATGGAGTTAAGAATTAGGCTGCTCCCACACCTTTAGTGTGACAATTAAGAATCAGGTGGAGGTTCCACCTAAGGAACAAGGGATCCCAGCCTCAAACCACACTGGGGCACCAGCTCTAGGAAGAAGAATCCTATAACATCTAGCTATAAAAGCCATTTGGATTGTGTCCAAGCAGGACAATGTGCTAAGAGAGCCTTAGGCACTGCTTAAGGCTTAAAGGGCCCAAGCACAGATTCACTCAAAAGCACATGCCTCAGCTCCAGCGCAGGGGCTGCATCTTGAAAAGCACCAGGAACATACTGGCAGAAACTAACTTATCTAGTTTCAGGGTGAGGGCTGGAGGTCAAGGGTTAGGTCTGCTCACCAAGATGGAACTGTTGCTCCCCCTATGCAACTGGCAGGAACAGGTAAGCACCAAAGCTGAACACACTGTTAACACTGTCTGCCCACCATGGTGATCCTAAGACCCCACTCTACCCAACTTTCCCACCTAGCCCTGACTTCTTCCAGTGAATTTTCTACACCTGTGGCCTGCCTCAGATGGTGCTGCAGACTTTCCTAAATCAGAAAACTCATTAGTCAACAGAGCCAAATAACAGTACAACGATTGAAATTTCCTTTGAGAGCCAACATTTTTAAACTTAAACTTCTAATGCTATTTCTTCAAAATAGACTCTCCCAGGCCGTGGTATTTTGTGGAAGAGCCACACTCAAGGGGCCAAAGAGCCTCCTGTGGCTCGAGAGCCGCAGTTTACTGACCACTGTCCTAAATAACTCAAAGATCCACAAATCCCAAACAAGCAATGGCCAGTCTTAGCATGCTTTGTACCACCTTCTAAGCTGTCCCAAGCCTGTCACTAGTGTAGCCAGCCTAGGTTTGCAGCATACCCTTTTCTTGGTGCCTCTTAAGTCCAGTACAGGTGGCAACCAACTACAATCACTTTGTAGCTGCTACAAGGTCATCCTGGGCCAGGCAATGCAGCAGCTGAGCATGGCCTGCAAAGGAGCCCTCTTAAGAAGCGCCAAAACCAGCATAGCTAGTGGTCAGCTTCAGACCACACCAGAGCACCACCCAACTAGCTCCACAAACAACACTCCCAAGGGCAGACTTGGCAGCCTCCAGAGCCTTGTTAACACCGTCCCATTCCTTGGGATGAGTCCCACAACAACTTAACCATTATAGTCACAGCCAATCCTTACATCCAGTCACCCTGATGGTAATCCCATCCACTGACATGCCAACAGCAATCAAGGCTCAACTACAACAGGAGAGTACATTCTACTAATATAGGAGACACTCTGGAGCATCTGGTTCAGGTGATCATGAAGACTGTACCAGTGGGTTCCACAGAACAACTTCTACATAAGGCCACTCTGCCAAGATTGAAAGGCATAAATAATCCACCTAATACATAGAAGTAAACATAGGGAGCAATCCAAAATGAGAAGATACACATGTCCCAAATGAAAAAATAGAAACAAAAATCTGAAAAATGAACTAAACAAAGAGAAGACAAGTATTCTATCAGATACATAGTTTAAAACACTGGTTATAAGGATGTACAATGAAATTAGGAGAAAAATGGAGAATTTCAATAGAGATAGAAAGCATGAAAAAGAACCTGTCAGAAATGAAAAATATAACAAATTAAGACTATATTACACAGAATCAATAACAGATTAGATGAAGCAGAGAATTGAACTGGCAATCTGGGAGGCAAGATAATGGTAAACACCTAATCAGAACAGCAAAAGCACTAGAAATGAAAATAAGGAGAATTCAAGGGACCTCTGGGACAACATCACGCATAAGAACATTTATATTATGGTAGTACAAGAAGTAGAAGAAGAAAACAAGGGGTTGAAAACCTATTTGAAAAAAACAATAGCTGAAAACTTACCCTACCATCATAAAACCAGTATTATAAGACCTGTTAAAGGGACTTCATTAAGAAGAAGAAAATTTAAAAATATGAATAATAAAATGACCACTTACAAGTCTAGGAAGTGCAGAGAATCCCAAACAAAATAAAGCCAAAGAGGTCTGCACCAATATATACCAATTAAGATTATTAATTGCCAAAGGTTAAAGACAAGAAGAGATTCTTAAAAGTAGCAAGAGAAAAGCAGTTAATTACCTACAAGGGAGTTGCCATAACTGTCAGCTCATTTATCAACAGAAACTTTGCAGTCCAGAAGGGATTGGAAAGACATATTCAGGTGACAAAAAGCAAGGCTCTATGACCAATCTTGGCTATCCAGCAAGGCTATTCTGTAGAATTGAAGAAGAGATAAAGAGTTTCCCAGGCAAGAAATACCTAATGGAATTCATCATCATAAAACCAGTATTATAAGACCTGTTAAAGAGACTTCATTAAGAAGAAAATTTAAAAATATGAATAATAAAATGGCCATAACTACATGCCTATCAATTACCTTAAATGTAAATAAATTAAGTGCTACACCCAAAAGATTAGGGTAGCTAAATAGATAAGAACACAAGACTCATACAAATTCTGCCTACAAGAGAATCATTTTGGACCAAGACACACAGACTGAAAGTAAAGGATGAAAAAAGATATTTCATGCAAACAGAAATGACAAAAAAAAAAAAAAATGCTGGGGTAGCAATCCTTCTATCAAGTAAAACGTATTTTAAAACAAGTTGTAACAAGAGACAAAGACTATATAATGATAAAAGGATCAATCCAAAAAGAAATTACAATGCTTATGAACATTTACCCACCCAGTGAAGAAGCTCTTAAATATATAAATCAAATATTGATGGACATAAAGGGAGAAATAAACAGTAAAAGTCATAGTAAGGGACTTTGACACTCCATTGACATCAATGGATAGATCATCTGGACAAAAATTCAAAAGGGGATTTAGCAACCTTAAATAAGACATTAGCTCAGGTGGGTTTAATTGATATATTTAGAACACTTTACAGCAAAACAGCAGATTATACATCCTTTTTAAGCACACAGGGAACACTTTCCAGAATAAATCACAAGTCAGGCCACAAAACAAGTCTTAATAGCTTTAAAAATACTGATATGAAGCATCTTCTCTGATCACAATGGTATAGCTAGAAATCCATTACAAGAAAAGTGAAAAACACATGAACACATGAAGGCTAATAACATGCTACTAAACAATGAATGGGATAACAATGAGATCAAGGATGAAATCAAAAGATACCCAGAGAAAAATGAAAACACAGCAACCCCAAATTTATTGGACATAGCAAAATCAGTCGTAAGAGGGAAGTTTATAGTAATACATACCTTCCTTGAGAAACAAGAAAAATCTCAACCTGTCTAATATGACACCTAAGGGAATGAAAAAAGAACAATGAACAAAGTCCAAATTGAGTAGAAGGGAGAAAATAATAAAGATCAGAGTGGAAATAAATGAAATAGTCTTTAATAATAAAAAAAATAGGAAAGATTAGTGAAACCAAGAGCTGCTTCTTTGAAAAGATAAACAAATTGATAAACCTTTAGCCAAACTCATCAAGGAAAAAAGAGAGAGGACTCAAATAGATAAAATCAGAAATGAAAGAGAAATCACAACCAGAACCATTAAAAAAAATACTATAAACAATTTCTACCAACAAATTAAACAAACTGGAAGAAATGGATAAATTCCTGAAAACATACAATCTTCCCAGGCTGAATCAGGAAGGAACATAAAATCTGAACAGTCCAAGAAGTATTAATAAAATCAAATCAGATTTTTTTAAATAAAAAACTCCCAGCAAACAAAAGTACTGGACCAGAGGATTTCACAGGTAAATTTTACTAAACATTCAAAGAATACCAATCCTTCTTAAAGTATTTCAAAAAATTGAAGAGGAAGGAAGGATCCCAAACTCTTTTTATGAGGCCAGCATTACCTTGATACCAAAATCAGACAAAGACACTACAAAAGAAGAAAATTACAGGTGAATATCCCTGATGAACATAAATGCAAAATCTTTAGCAAAATATTAGTAAAACAAATTTAGCAATACATTACAAAGATCATATACCAAGATCAAGTGGAATTCATTCTTGGTATGTAAAGTTTGTTCACTATCCACAAATCAACATGATATACACACAAAATGAAGGATAAAAACCATATGATCATGTCAATAGTTGCAGAAAAAGATTTTGACAAATCCAGCATTCATTTATTATAAAAACAGCAGTGTTTAGAGAGAATATTTCTCAATGTAATAAAAGCCATATATGACAAACCCACAGCTAACATGCTCAATGGTAAAAAAAAAAAAAATCCTATATAATAAAGAGGTAATATGCAAATTGACTATCACACCCTCACAAAATGGCTGCCTACAACCAGGCTGGCAGGGGGGTAGGGAGAGACAACCAAATGACTAAACAACAGATTGCATGGGATGACAGGCCAGTGGGGGGACAGTTGGGAGCAACCAGGCCAGCAGTGGGGGCAATAAGGAGTGATCAGGCCAGTGGGGGCTGGGGGGGATAGTTAAGAGTGACCAGGCCATCAGGGGAGGCAATTAGGGGCAATCAGGCCTGCACACAGAAGCAGTTAGAGGCAATCAGGCCAGCAGAGAGGGTAGTTAGAGGCGACCAGGCAGGCAGACACGTTGAGCAATTATGAACCAGAAGTCCAGGATTGTGAGAGGGATGTCCAGCAGTCGGACATTCCCAAAGGGATCCAGGATTGGAGAGGGTGCAGGCTGGGCTGAAAGGACACTTCCCCACAGGTGCATAAATTTTGTGCACTGGGCCTCTAGTAAATAAATAAAACTTTTAAATAAAAAAGTAATAATCATGGATGTCCACTTTTATTTAATTTGGTATTAGAAGTCCTAGGCACAGCAATCAGATGAAAATAAATAAAAGGCATCCAAATTGGAAAGAAAGAAGTAAAATTTATTATTTCCCAATAATATCATACTATACAGAGAGAGCCCTAAAGATCCCATCAAATTTTTTATAGTTAATGAGTTCAGTAAAGTAGCAAGATACAAAATTAATATTCAAAAATTAGTTCCATTTTTATACACCAATAACAAACTATCAGAGAAATTGTAAAAACAATCCCATTTACAATTGCATCAAAAAAAGAATAAAATATTTAGAAATACATTTTACCAAACAGATAAAAGACCTGTACTATAAAACTATAAAACTATAAGAAGAAAGAAGTTGAAGAAGATACAAATATGAAACCATTTAATGTGTCCATGGATAGAAAGATTTAACCTCATTGAAATATACTACTCAAAGCAATCTATAGAGTAAATGCATTCCTTATCAAAATACAAATGGTATATTTCACAGAACTAAAATAAATAATCCTAAAATTTATATGGTACCATAAAAGATCCCAAAGAGCCAAAGCAATCTTGAGAAAGAAGAACAAATTGGAGGTATTATGCTACCTGATATCAAACTGTACTACCAGGCTATCTGTAAAAATAAAAGTATAATATGCTAATTAGACCAGATGTCCTTCTGGAGGACCTTCTAGATGAAGCTGGAGCTGTAAGGCAACCTCGGGTCCTAGGTGCCTGCCAGTAGTGGAGGGAAGCCCGGGTCCTGGATGCCAAAGAGAAGACAGTACCGGCAGCTGGGAGAAAGAAGGATTTCATGCATTAGGCCTCTAGTAGTAATCAAAAAAGCATAGTGCTGACATAAAAATAGACATAGACCAATGGAACAAAATAGCCCAGAAATAAACCCACACCTATATAGTCAATTAATGTATAACAAAGGAGGCAAAATATATATTGTAAAGACAGCTTCTCCAATAAATGGTGTTGGGAAAATTGGACAGATACATGTAAAAGAATGAAACTAGACCACTTTCTTGCACCAGGTGCAAGAATAAAGTAAAAATGGATTAAAGACTTAATGTAACACCTGAAACCATAAAACATTTAGAAGGAAATAGGTAGCGAAATCTCACATTTCTCTTAGCAATATTTTTTCTGTTATATATCATTGGACAAAGAAAACAAAAGAAAAAATAAATTTGACTACATAAAACTAAAATGTTTTTGCACAGCATAGGAAACCTACAGATTGGAAGAAGTTCACCAGTGATACAGCTGAAAAGAGGTTGATATTTAACTTACATAAGGAACTCATATAATTTAACACTGAAAAACAATTCAATTAAAATTTGGGCAGAGGACTTTGAATAGACACTTCTCCAAAGAGGACATACAGATGGCAAATAGATATATAAAAAGATGCTCAACATCACCATAAGAAAAATTGAAATTGAAAACACAATATCTCTTCACATCTGTCAGAATGGCTATCATTGATAAATCAACAAACAAGTGTTGGTAAGGATGTGGAGAAAAGGGAACCCTTATACACTGTTGGTGGGATTGCAAATTGGTGCAGCCACAATACACAACAGGATAGAGTTTCCTCAAAAAATTAAACATGACCCAACAATTACACTTCTGGGTATTTATCCATAGAAATACAAAATACTTTGTATCTTTTAATTAAAAGACGTACTTACTGCAGCCAAGATATGGAAGCAACCTAAATGTCATCAATAGATGAACAAAAAAGGTGTGCATATATCCAATGTAATATTACTCAACCATAAAAAGAAGGAAGTCTTGCCATTTGTGACAGGATGGAACTAACGGATATTATGTTAAGTGAAATAATTCAGGCAGAGAAAGACAAATATCATATGATTTCACTTATATTTGGAATGTAAAATACAAAATAAACAAACAGAAACAAACTCATAGACACAGAAAAGAAACTGATGGCTGCCAGATAGAAAGGTGGGTTGGGAAGATGGGTCAAAGGATGAAGGGTTAAGAAATCCAAATTAGTAGTTACCAAACATTCATGAAAATATAAAGTACAGCATAGAGAATATAGTAATCCTATTTAATAACAGAGTAATATGCAAATTGACTGTACCTCTGGTACACCAACAAGCCATGCCCACCAGCCACACCCACCATCCAATCAGAGTGAGTATGCAAATTAACCCAACCAAGGTGGCTACCAGGGCAGAGAGAGAAAGAGGGAGGCTTGAGTTGCTCCTGGCAATGGAGGAAGCCAAGCTTTCCACACATCCTGGTGGGCAGGCCTCCACTTAAGGCAACAAAGTTTCAATGGCTGTGCGAGCAGAAGGCTTGGCTCCCCTCCAGCCTACAAACTTTCAATTATAGAAGATAAATAAATCCCAGATACCAAGGACTCCACATCCCTAGAGGGGTCCCAGATAGGAAGTGGTGAAGGCTGGGCTGAGGGACAATCCCCTCATGAACAAATTTCATGCATTGGGCCTCTAGTATATAATCCAGGACTTCTGGATTCCAACTTCTCATCTGCCTGCTTTCCTGATTATTCCCAACCACTTCTGCCTGCCAGCCAGATCAACCCCTAACTGTTCCCCTGCCAGCCTGATTGAAGCCTAACTGCTCCCCTGCCATTCTGTTTTCCCCTAACTGCCCTCCCCTACAGACCTAGTTCCCCCCCAACTGCCCTTCCCTGCAGGCCTAGTCACCCCCAACTTCCCTCCTCTGCTGGCCTGGTCACCCCTGCAGGCTTGATCGCCCACAACTGCCCTCCTGTGCAGACCTGGTTCCTACCAATTGCCCTCCCCTGCTGGCCATCTTGTGGTGGCCATCTTGAATCCACATGGGGGCAGGATCTTTGACCACATGCGAGCAGCCATCTTGTGTGTTGGAGTGATGGTCAATCTGCATATTATTCTTTTATTAGATAGGATAGAGGCCTGGTGCATGGGTTGGGACTGGCTGATTTTTCCTGAAGTGGTGTCCCAGATCAGGGTGGGGGGTTCCTTGGTACGTGGGCAGCCTGAGCGAGGAGCCTGTGGGTGGTTTGCAGGCTGGCCATGATGCCCAGCGTCCCTAGTGGAGGCCCTGGTATCTGGGATTTATTTATCTTCCACAATTGAAACTTTGTATCCTGGAGCAAAGCTAAGCCTTCTGCTCATTTCGTGGCAGCAGCCATTTCTGTTGGGATTCATTTATCTTCTATAATTGCAACTGTATAGCCTTAAGTGAAGGCTAGGGCTGCAGGAGCTTGGCTTCCTCCATCACTGGGGGCAACCCTAGCCTCCTGCTCTCTCCAGTTCTATGGCTGCCACCATTTTTGTTGGGATTTATTTATCTTCTATAATTGAAACTTTGTAGCTTGAAGTGGAGGCCTGGGCCGACCAGGGTATGTAGAAAGTTTGGCTTCCTCCATCACTGGGGAAACCCAAGCCTCCCTCCTGCTCTCTTCCTGGCTGCAGCCATATTGGTTGGGTTAATTTGCATACTTGCTCCTGATTGGCTTGTGGGCATGGCCTGTAGGTGTAACAAAGTGAAGGTTAATTTGCATATTACTCTTTCAGTATAAAGGATACACACACACACACACACTAGAGCCCTGGTGCACAAAATTTGTGGACAGGGCGGGGGGGTGTCCCTCAGCCCAGTCTGCACCCTCTTCAAACTGGGACCTCTTGAGGGATGTTCAACTGCCTGTTTACAGGGATTGGGCCATGGGGGTGTAGCCAGCCTGAGTGAGGGGTTAAGAGCTGTTTTCATGCTGGCCACACTCCCTTCAGGGTGGGGATCCCTGAAGGGAGTGTGGCCAGCATGAGTGTTCAACAACACCAAGTATTTAAATGAGGTGGCAGAAATTTCAATAATTTAAATCAACATTTTGTGGTAAATCTAGAAAATACAATTATGTTTCCAAGTTACCATTTATTTAAAAACAGAAGTTACTAGTGACTTTAGTTTAGCCACAACAGATTAAAGTCAAATGTCAGTTCTCAAATGTTTCTCATTTCTAACTATTTGGTTCTCAACCAAGTTGATCATGGAAAAATGTCTGGGTTGTTGAACTAAACTTTGGTTCTTGACCTAATAACCCTTTCATGCATTGCCATGAAATAACCTTTTCATACCTATATGATCAATCATGAGTCTCTCAGGCGACAAAGGGGAAAATGGGAGAGTATGAGTCAATTTACTACTAAACCTCACATTGTTAACATGTCAGGAAATTGTGCTGTGAATATTTTCGTGGTTTGTTGTTGGTAGTGAGGATTTGTTCTGTTTTGTTTTTTTTTGCCTTTGTTGCTGCTTATTATTGTTAAATATGTACATTGAGTTACCATGGGTCCTAAGATTAGCAATAGCAGCAAAGTGAAAAGGAAAGATGTGAGAGCAATGATAGAGCTTTAAAGAGAAACAATTGCAAAGTATGATAGAGGTGTCTAATCTGGTTACTGAGTATGGCATGGCAAAACCGAACATCAGCACAATTTTAAAACATAAAGAGTCCATCCAGAGTGCTGATGTTGCTAAGGGTGTGAAAGTGTTCACTAAAAAAGGATCACAGGCAACTGAGAAAGGTTAAAACAGGGAATCATTTGGGGGTCTGGAACAGATTAGTTCAATTTACATTATTCCTAATGGGAAAAATAATTGCATTTTCAAACAAATTGCTTCTTGAACAGCCTTCCTAGAATATATTAAGTTCAAGAATTGAGGTTCCACTGTATTTCCTAGGTTGATTTATTCTTATTTTAAAATATCAAAATCCAATGTAGATCCAAGCTGACTAGAAACTATATTGTTCAGGCTATACTGTATACATCTGTGCTATATTTCATTTTATTAATTTATCTTTCTTTTGTATGTAAGCACATGTATATTGGAATTATATTTGATGATTACTTTTGTGGCAACCTTTTGTACAGACTATAACTTTTGGAAAGTACTATATCCTCATATGTAAATTGCTAATGTGATTGAAAATAAAAATAGCATTTATATATTTTTTCATATTAATTTTTAAAAATGTTGAGATCCAGGAATGGTATCTGGCAGTGAGTAACTGAATACTCAACTTTGTCTGGTGAATTATTCAAAGGAAGCTGTTACATGCCCTTACCAGGCATGAGTGTTCTGAAAATATTTTCTAGGGCCAAATTGTTAAACCATTTTGCTCTAAGAACTACTGTTTAGTTAAACATATGGCCTGGACAAGAAAAAACAGACTGATGGCATTTCAGAACTGAATCCAAATCTCTTCATAAAATGAAAAAACGGAACCTTAAGTCATACAAAGTCAATGTTCCTAAACAGAACTGTGTTTTTTAAAATGGTCATAAGGCAAAGGTTTCAAGTAGGGAGGACAATGGAGCTTGAGGAAGAATGAAAGTTAGTTGTTTCCTCCAATTAGGGGTTGAGTAGAGAGGCTCTTTGTCTCCTACTCACCTAATTAGATTTGAGTATCATATTTGACTCCAACAATTTCTCCCCTTCAGGTATCTCCAAGAGACAAGGATTTAAAAGGAATCGTGTTTATTGTAGGAAACCTTAAAATAATGCTTTCTCTTCCTCTCCCGCCCCTGGCTATCCATTTTAAAACTCCAGCCACTGGACAAAAATATTTTAAAAGCTCCAGATATTGCCTCCTTACTATTATTATCACCAATATTCTCTATGTTCTCAGAGATCTACATCATTATGCATTTCATATTTAAAATCTATTTTTAAGCATTAAGCATTTATGTGTTGTTTTTCATTGATTTCAGAGAGAGTAAGGGCGAGGGAGAGAGAGACAGAAATATCAATGATGAGAGAGAGTCATCAATTGGCTGCCTCCTGCTTGTCCCAGCTGTAGAACTAGCCCACAGCTCAAGCATGTGCCCCTGCCTGGGAATCAAACCCAACCTCCTACTTCATGGGTTGACACTAAACCCTGAGTCTCACTGGCTGGACTGAAATCTAATTTTTAAAAGGTATTTTGATAATGGAATTGGAAGCCCAAATTCTGGGTTATATATTCAGGGCAACCTATATTTTTTTTTAATAACAGCCTTCTGAAGTGTTTAGTTATCTCTGTAATGTAACTTAATTTTTAAATTTCATAGTATCTAAAATTTGTGGTTTTCCATTTTTCTCTTGGCATTTTTATTCCATGTTATATTTGGACTAGTGGCCTAGTGCATGAAATTTGTGCTCACTAAAAGGGAATTAACTAGGGAATTAATATTGCTATTTACTCTTTCTCTATAATAGAAGTGTCAGAGATGAAAAAAATTAGTAAAATGTATATGAAAATCTTCCTCCTGTCAGAGTCTGGGGCACACCGCAGGACCCAGAGTCAAGTCCCTGCCCACCTGCACATGCCTCGAAATTGTGCGAGACTCAGACCTGGCCAGCCCCACCCTCATTGGGCAAGATCCAGACACAGCCAGCCCTACCTCGGTCAAGCTCCTCTGGGTGGGGGGTGCAACCTCAAGTCCCGCATCAAGCCCCACTGGGCAAGGTGTAAAGCCTCAGGTCTCCCAGTTCACACCAGGCAGAGGGAACAGCCTCAGGTCCCCAGTGCATCCTCAGGTCCCCCGGCCCAGTGCCAAGGCCAGGGACGCAGCCTGAGGTCCCTGGTCTGGCATCAGAGTGGTGGGCACACCTTGAGATTCGCTGTCAAGCCCCACCAGGCAGGGGGTGCAGCCTCAGGTCCCCCTGCCCAGCACTGGGGCAAGGGGTCTGGCCAAGGTCCTCCATCCTGGCACCGGGATGGAGGGCACAGCTTGAGGTTCCCAGTCAAGGCCAGCTGGGAGGGGGACACAGCCTCAGGTCCCACACCTTGGCCCAGTGCCACACAGCCTCAGGACCCTGCTGATTGCTCATTAGGGCTTATTACATGAACCTTGCCTCCACTGTGGGTACAGCCATCTTGTGACAGTCTTATGGTAAGTGGGTCAATTTGCATATTACCTCTTTATTATATAGGGTTATAAACCTATTTCTAAAATTTTTCCTTTTCTCCTTTTTGAGGTATAAGTTACTAAAAATTTTATTTCAAAGATGAATCTCCAAAGAGAATATAATATTAATATTTTATGAATAATATGACTATGTGTGATTGATGGTCAAATAGGAGGCCTATAACAGAAGCTGTAATAAATAATCAAACAGATTGAAACAAGCATTCTGATTCACTGTTTCTTGAGAACAGGACCAAGTCCTCATGTAGTACATTCCAATAAATCTTTCCCCAAATGTTTGTTTTCACAGACTAGCTGGTTTTGGTGGAAAAATGTCTATCTTTGCATCAAAAAACAGTATATTAACCATAAACATATAATAAATGTATATTTAAATTTAAAACACTTAGATAGCATGTATAAAGGCAAATACTCATAATATGAAAATGTCTATTTCCATCCCTTGTAATAAATTCAAGGCTCAGTATGTATAAATTATTTTCTATTAAAATACATCAATATTAGGCAACAGAAGTTCAGACCTCATAAGTATAAAGTACCCAACCTCTAAGGGAAGCTTGATTTTAAAAATGAGTTATTTCTTCCCCTTGCATCAGACACAAATACTTGACCCTCTCAGTACAAAACCAACTAGTTACCTAATAAAAGCAAGCAGGTGCCTCTACAGTCAGAAAAAAAATGGCATTGTCTTTGGAGGATCTCATTGTGATGCCTCTCCATTTCTTTAATGGCCTAACAAGAGCTATCTGATGATGGTGAGCACTATGATTGACATACCACACCTGTGGCCTGCCCAGAGCATGAGTCTAATTTGGCTGTGATAATAAATAAAAGCTTGTCATACTGTTATAGGATGCTTGGCAAGGATAAGAATTAAGGTACCTTTATAACTCCCGAAGGAATCTGGTGGTATTTCTAACGTGACCTCACACATCATTCTGTCTTGCCTGACCTTCCTTGTACCCCCTCCTGAATTATAGCCACATTCGTTACCTGCTCCTCCTTCTACTGCCTCACCCCAAAATAAAAAATTGCTGACCTGAAGAAAACAAATCTGATTTTTTAAAATCTTTATAAGAATGTCAGTTAAAATGTCCTGGGAGTCACTTCATAAGTTTTCTGCAAAACATTTACTGCCTCCATTGATTAAACGGTATGTCTCAGTTTATGAAATGAATACTGAGGGTCTCTTCAAGATGAAAGGACTCATTATGAAATGTCTAGCTCCTTCATCAATAACTTCTGGGGTCCCTAGATGTTGCAAGAAACATGCATATACCATGCTCACCAATTAAGCAGCCACTTTCTCAATGATTAGTTCCTTCATCCTGCCAGTCCTGGGGAGTTGCCTCTCAGGCACTTCCTCATGAATCACCCAGAAAGGGAGTTTTTTTAACATGTTATAACTAGAGGCCTGTTGCATGAAATTCATGCACAGGGGTGGGATGTGTGTCTTAGTGGGATCACACCTAAACAGGCAGTCAGACATCCCTCTCACAATCCAGGACTGCTGGCTGCCAACCGCTCGCCTGTCTGCCTGCCTTCCTGCCTTATTCCCCCTATCCACTTCTGCCTGCCAGCCTGGTCACCCCCTAACCACTCCACTGCCAGCCTGATCGACACCTAAATGTTCCCCTGCTGGCCCAATTGCCCCTAACTGTCCTCTGCTGGCCTGGTTGTCTCTAACTATCCTCCCCTGTAGGCCTGGTCTCCCACAACTGTCCTTCCCTGTAGGCCTGGGTCCCCCTGAATTTTCCTCCCCTGCAGGCCTGGTTCCCCACTACTGCCCTTCCCTGCAGACCTGGTCACCCCTAACTGCCCTCCCTTGCAGGCCTAATGGCCCCCAATTGCCCTCTCTTGCAGGCCTGGTCCCTCTCCACTGCACTTCCCTGCTGAACTGATAGCCCACAACTGCCCTCCCCTGCCAGCCATCTTGTGTCCACATGGGACAGCCATCTTTGATCACATGGAGGTGGCCATCTTGTGTGTTGGAGTAATGGTCAATTTGCATATTACCTCTTTATTATATAGGATAGCATTTCTTACACTCTCCAGAAAAACTTACCAGTTTCTGTCTGATAAGCCACAGAACATCCTATGTAATAATGAGGGGATATGCTAATTGACCGTCATACCATCACAAAGATGGCAGCATCCACAGCCAATAAGGAGGGAATATTCTAATTGACTGCCATGCTCTCAAAGATGGCAGCGCCCAATCCCCTCAGCCCTGCTGGGGCAGCAGGCACACAGCACAGACAGACCTGCCCCCAGACAGGTTTGGCCACTACCTCTGGAGTCCCCTAGTCCCCTTAGTTCCCCAGCCACCCACAGCCAGCCCAAGGTGCAGGCAAGTCTTGGATGGCAGCTGCCCAGGGCCTCCCAGGACAGCCTAAGACTAAAATAACCAGAGCTGGCCAAGGCTTGCACTGCCGGCAGTGGCAGCAGCAGAGGTATGATGGGAGCATCACCTTTACCTGATCACCGGGTCATCTCCCACCCTTGAGGACTCCTGGACTGTGAGAAGGGGCAGGCTGGGCTGAGGGACTCCCCTCCAGTGCATGAATTTTCATGCACTGGGCCTCTAGTACTTACATAAGGACAGGCCTACTCCAAAGACATATTGGTGGCACATGGGAATGGTAGCAATGCCTGTGGACAGATGCCAAGGCCACATAGGATCACTACATCTAGGATGACCATTCTTTGGCCATGCCCAAAACAGCATGAAAGCAAGGTTTGATTTTGATAAGACACACTGTTCCTGAGAAGATGAGCTTTTGCTTTTCTTATGTTTTCTCTTCCTCTATTCCTAAGCCGCCTCTGCATTTTTTAAATGGATGGTAGCAGCAAAGGGTTATCTCTATAGGATCTGCATTTTCACTTGCAGGGCTGAAAGTCTATGATGGAGAATTGAGAAGCAACAAGCTGAGAGAATCTATGGCCATTTATTAAACTGAACCCTGAATCAGACCTTTCCCTTGTTCCTTTGTCTGAACACCAAACACTCTGTCTTCAAGCAGAACTACTTTTCCGTTTAATGCTGAGGTCAAAGCATGTACCAAAGTCCCTTTCCTCTTTCTTCCCTTGTGGACTTGAGACAAAATGAGACTTTCAAAAGGTTTTACAAAGTTCGGAGTACAAAGTGAAGAGAAAGACAGAGACAGCAAGAAATATGAAGGCATCCAAGCTCTTGCACAACTGTTCTCATCCTCCACAGCAAACATGCCCCTCACATTCTGAGGAGGAGCTGGTGGGACAGCAGAGGAAGAAGTGTCTAACGGCCCAGGCCTGAGGAACAGCCAGGCCCTCTCACAGTTTTAGGCATCCTAAAGAGTAGAGCAGCAGCCATGGACAGAGTCCTAGAATTTAAATATAGGGCAGCTACTGTTGGCCAAGTCTCTGTCTGTTACATGGGTCTTGATCTGTGCTGAGCATGGGAAGCAAAACAGCCATAGGGGCAGGAGACCTCCCTCAGAAGGAGTGAGGGTTCAGACCCCTGTAAGGTGGTGAGGGTCTGTGACCTACCTCTGCTGACCTCCAAGTTCTCTCCTGATGGTCCCTCTGTGACTGTGCCTGTCTTAGGTTGTTCCTTCCCTGAGGAATTTTACCCATTTCTGGCTAACCACTCATCCTCTGGGGCCAAGCAGAGTGTTGTGAGGTTCAGTTCTGTCTCCTTGGTAGCCCATGCCCCCGTGGCCTCCATGGCAGGCTGTTTTTCTTTTGTCTCCCCCTGATCTCTCCTCTCTAGGTATCTTATTATATAGCTCTCTCTCTCCTGCATTGACTTAAAGGCACAAATTACAACACAACAATGCACAAGGCACTGGACACAAATACATTCATGATACTAATAACCCCAAATAAAGGTGACCACCAGAGCAAAGAGAATTAAGAGATAAAAAAAGAATGCAAAAATGATATTGAGAAAAGGAGAAAAGATATGAGAGAAAAGAAATAGAATAAAAAAGAAGGGGGAAAACTATTTATATGGGGAGAAAACTCCAATAGAACAACAATTAATCCAAAAAAATGCAAACAACTAACACTCATATATGAATGAAAACTACAAACAACAACTAATAACAAGTGAGGAGAGGAAAAACAGAAGCAAAAGAAAGAGAAACAATCACACAAGCAAATAAGCAAACAAACAAACAAAAAAACAATCTAATCAACAATCAAACTAATTATAACAATAAGACAGAGAGAAAGAAGAGCAAAACAAAATAAAGCAAAAAATATAAATAAACAACAACAAAAAAACAAAAAAGGGAAGAGAAAAATTTAGATAGTGAAGAAAGAGAATAAAGAAGTGTGTATGGACTTGGAGTAGGGGATCAGAAATTAGATATATAAGTAGGATGAATTTTTAACAGGATGTAAAAGAAGGAATAGAGAAAATCTAAAGCAGGACTAGGGTAAGAGAAACAAGACAAAAAAGGGCAAAAGTGAGGAGAGAATGTTGGCATAGAAGTAAAATTGAGATAGAGTAAAATGATGCTAAAGGAAAGATGAAAATAGAATGTAGAACACTAATCCCCAAGTAAAATAAAGAGAAAATAAAATGACACTATTTTAAAAAAGTAAGATAGTAGTAGTAATAATACTGATTGAAAATAAAAATGTAATAATTAAAAGGTACAATCAAGTGAGGATAAAAAGAGAAAAAATAGTTTCTTAGGTAAAAGATAAAAAAAAAATGCAGTAGTGAAGGTCATTCAGTTCCTCTACTGTTCTATTTGGCACATCTATTTCCTGGCAGGTAGTAAGGACAGTCTTGAAATTCCCTGCATTCCACAGATCCTCTGTGTCGTTAGGCACAATCTTGTTTTTAAGCAGGCAGTATTTCTTTGTTATTCCACCTGCCTGTGGTTATATTTACACAAGAGTCCATTTGTGATTCAACCTCTGGGTGTCAGTGTTTCTGTATTGACATCTGGGGCTATAAGTTCTCTCTAGCCAGTATTTATAATTTGTTTTCCCTGCTGCACTTAATACTGGTTTGGGGGGGACTGCCCCAGACCTGGTTTTCTGATTGTTTCTACTCGCTCTGATCCCCAGGTTCCACAAAAACAATTTTCCCCTGTAGTCTCTGAGAGTGTTTTTAATTGGGTGATCCTATGTACTGAGCTTAGTAATCAAAAGCAAGGATTTAAAGAGAAAACAGAGCCAGGAAAAGTGCGTGAACTTGCAACTTTTTCACCCCAGTACTGCTCATGTTTCTGTACACATCTTTTCACTCTGGTACAGCACAGTAGCTTTACTGGTAAAGTGCCAGGCTGCCTTTTTGTGCCTCGCCCAGCTATGGGTTGATTTCTAGAGTTCCCTTCTGCCAGCAGCCCCTTCCACATTTGTGGACTACAATGGCCCCAACGTCTGTGGATTTTGTGGGGCACAGACTTCCTCTGAAATTCTAGATCACACTTGCCTACATTTCTCCCTTTAGCCTGGATCGCAGACCTCACCTTTCTCTGGGAGAAATCTGACCTTTCCATAAGAAGGTGCAGAGCTCGTCTGAGTCCGAGTATTCATGCTGCTTGAGACCTGGTGTTAGTGGGTTTGCAGCTGGTCCCTGGGTGTTGTGGTTGTAGGGTAATGGGAGATAACCGATTCTTCACAATTGAAGATAAGCCTAGATCACAGCCACTCTCCCCTTAAAGGTGGCTCGGTCTCTGGGAGAGATTTCAGTGGAGGCTGCCCTGTCAGGGGAGCCCATTCCCGCAGTTCCCAACAGTCCCTTTGAATATAGCTATCCCTCATTCACCAATAGACACTCCCCATACATCCACACACTCTCCCTTCATTGTCTCACTCACACACTATCTTGCAGGCTTCCTTTCCGTTGGCAGCCACCTTTCTCTCCCTCTCCCTGCACAGTTCTAAACTGCCTCCTGGAAAGCATGAGGATGAGGATCAAGCACTTGGCCTGCCCCAGGCTTTTGCAGGCAGTTTTGCAGTTGACTTTATAGATGAGTCGCCTCTGAGCTTCATTAGTTATTACAAAATGTTATGATTGCCCAAATCCCCAATACCAAGATGAAAATTGATAAACTTTATAAAATATTTTAATTGGAATGTCTGTCATCACTGCTTCTCTTTGAGTATGGTATTGGTAAATAATCATGCATTTAAAGTAAAGGTGAATAAATTTAAACATGAACACTTGAGAGTTGGTAAAAATGACCCACAGTTGACAGGACTGAGGGTCCTGTGAGACTGGCCATCCTTCCATGCCCTGCTCCCACGAGCAACGCTCCTCCTGCATAGATGAGCAGCTTGTCAAGACCTCTGTGTTTTGAAGGCCCATGAGGTTTCTGTAAGTATGGTGTGTACAAGAGTTGAGTTCTTCCCAAGCCATTAGTCTCTCTGCAAAATAACAATGTTTATCTTTTTTCCCCGCATTGGCTTCCTTTTTCTCTCTCCCTTCCTTCTTTCAGAATTTAGGCAGAAACAGAAGTAAAATACACAAGTTGTAACTTTGAGAAGACTCTTTTTTTTTTTTTGGCCAAAACAATCACTTTGTTTAAAATAGACCTTTGAAATATCTAGAAATTTGAATACATTTGAAGAGTGTGTATGTATTTAACAAATTCAGAATGTATAAGGTTTTTGACTACTTCATTCATCAAGGTCACACATTTGACTAGTAGTAAGCTGTGCATCTTGGAATAACATACTTGGAGAAATTTCTGAATTTCCTCATTTGGATAAGAGACAATTAATGTTCCAAATATAGAAATGAAGAGATTTACTGTGGATGAATTGAACTTGGTATTGGCCTCCCATAGGTATGCTTTTCCCATTCCACAACCAGCAGTACTGACTAATAAATGAATTTTTAAGACAACTATACAGCAAATATGTATGTTGCTGCATTCCAGTATAAGATTTCTCTCTGTCCATCCTTTTTGTTCCCACAGTTTAAGCCTTCTAAAGCTAAATGTTGCTGACATTATCCTTAGCACACGTATCCTTGTTTTACTTTGCTTACAAAGAAAGAGGGCTATGTTTTGTTAACTATATCAGTGTCCTATATGATGCATAGTATAAAGCTCAATAAAATGTACTATATTGAAAATAATTAGTGGAAAAATCTGTTTAGTGAACGAAGACCAAAGAATCCATTAGAGAATGATCTAAGTTTATTCCTGGACAACTCTTACCCTTTCAAATAAGTCTGTATAGTGTATGTAAAATAGTGATTAAATGCAAGCTCCTGTCATAAGCTATTCAGATGTCAATCCTTAACATATAACCCCATTCATTCCACATGCCAGGGACAATGCAAAACACCGGTGATCTAAAGCTCAACAAATATAGTCCCTACCCTTGAAGGGTACCAGTATAATCCAGCAGGGAAGATAAACACAGAATAAGTGTGCATGGTGTATAGAAAGTACAGGTTTCAGTAGAACAACAGAATGGCATGGTCAGGGAAGCTCTCCTGAGTAGAACTTAAGCTGAAGCATAGAGGATGGGCAAGAATAGGCAGGCAGAGAAAGTGCCAAGTAGAGGAAACAACAGGTATAGAGGAGACTTTGAAGAAGGGATAAGCATGAAATTTTCATTTTGAGGACCTAAACAGGACTGAGGTTGAGAGGAAGCTAATCAAGCTAGCATACTGCTTCCTCTGTAACACACAGATTCATGTTTTTCTCAAACTTTTGGAGATCTTTTAAAAATTTGACCACAAGTTGTATAAATTTTGCTGAGCCAACTATAAAAGGCAAACAATGAAAAACTACTCATGACATCATACATCCTTAACTTTTGTTTCATCTTCAGAAAAAAAGAAAATATAATTAAATTATTAATATAATTGTTTAGTTTTACATGCATCAAGATTTCTATATTTAAGGTGTTCTCACGAGAACATTTGTTATCATGATAATTATAGCAAAAATTAGTCTGCACTAAAGTATCTTGGTACTTAAGGTAAGCATATCATTTGACATATTTTCATTATGTGTTTTCATATAATTATTTTAGAAAATAACCACAGAGTTTGAGATTAAATCTATCACTGTAATTTTTTACTTTACTGGTACAAAATGCCAATAGATCAGCCTCATCACTGTGGGGCATACATTCTTTAGAAATGATGGGAGGGGAAAGAATATGTAAAAATTACTATAGTGCCTGATTTTTCAGAGAACTCTGTGTGTTTTTTCCATGCATACTTTTTTGACAAATACTAAGAGTGGTGGTGTTTTGCCTAAAATCCATGCAGGCAAATTTGTATCCACTAGGGAACTTCTCAGAGTCAGTAATTTTCAAACAAAAGAGCAAAAATGCATAGATCAGACAACTAATTTATGCTACACCCAAGCACCCATGAAACTTTAGTATGATCACACCAAAGTCAAATAAGCCTAAAAGAGGCTATCAAAACAGGCCTGGCCCTTTTAACTTTACAAACTATGTCATACTGCCTTTGCAAACACAATGTATTCTGAAAGGGCAGGGCAGCCATGCCTCTAAATGCATGTCCTACTAGACACCAGAGAGCCACAAAAGATGCTAAGAGCCAAGTGTCTGGGAAACCAAGTTGATTGATGTGTATCCTTATTTCACTTCAGGGGTAAAGGACTGGAGGGAAAAAAAGACTATAAGCTCATTTGACAACTATAAAGGTCACAAAGGAAATGATGGTAGATAGCCTGAAGTTTTCAGGGGGCCAGAGACCCAGTACTCAGGTGGGTGGGTACAATAGAGGTCACGGAAGGAGGTGCCAAGTAGGCTGCCAACCATCAGAGGGTTCGGGCCAAATGAAAAGGGGTCTGAACCCTCACCCCTTCTGAGGGAGGTCTCCTACCCCCATTGCTACTTCGCTTCCCATGCTCAGTACAGATCAGAACCCAGGTAACAGACAGAGACTTGCCAACAGCAGCTGCTCTATATCTAAATTCAGCCTAGCACCAGGAATGCTCAGTGCCTACTCAAGAATGCAAATAAACCTTTCCATTAATATTTACAGGGTAATCTAAAACTGTTGTAAGAGTATTAAATTTGACAGTAAAAGAGTAATCAAGCTTTCAGATCAATTTAAATTGGTGAACTGAAATAAGCGAACACCCAAGAAAATTTAATTGTACTGGACAAAAAGCTGTTTCTAAAATATTAACTAAAATTTCTATTGGTAGTTCATCTCATGGTAAAATTGCTTAACATGCAATGAACATAAAACAGGCATATTTGTGTGCAAAAAATTAAAATGTAAAGTTATCAAGATTGCATTAAAAATTTTACAAAAGTCTCCATTAATCAAAAAAAGGGGAGGGGATAGTAGAATAATATCATGTAAGGAAAAATATCCGGTAAGTAAATTACATCTAGAAAATTTTTACTTTAGAAAATTAATTTTCATTTGTAATACTAACAGCAAGACACCCATGAAAAATACACATGGTGTCAAAATAAGCCAAAGGAAAATCTAGTGGGCAAAAATAAAAAGGACCCCAAGTCAATTTTATAGAAAAGATTCCTTTATTAACTCGGGGTTGAGAATATGTTTATATACTTTTAGAAAACAACTCCAAGATCAAGTGGACTCCTGCAACAAAGAGGAACTGACAGGTCTGCTCCAACCACGAAGAAAAAAGGAGAAACAGTCCAGAGATGGAAGACACTGATGACGCCTTGACATGCTAGCAGTCAGCAGCTGTGCGTCGCTACAGGATGCCTAGGACCAAACCAGAGAGGGTCGGACCTGCATTGCCACCATTTGTCCACCATCCAGATACCTTTGCTGACATGTACACATAAGGAACTGTTGGACATTGAAACTGGGACTCATAACTATTAGACATTGAAATTGGGACTTGAACATTTTTTGTTCTTATAAGTTTATTTCTAGCCTACAGAGGCAAGATGTTTTTAAAGAAGAGAATTGGGAAGGGAGGAGGGGGTACAGATACAGAGGCAAAGAAGCAATGAACAGACTGTCATGCTACAGTAGGAAGGTAGGGAAGGTTGAGGGGTGGAGGGAGTGCGGCCTGTAAGAGATCAACCAAAGGACTTGTATGCATGTATGAAAGCATAGCCATTGGATATAAGATTTTGGGGTGGGTGGGGGGCAGGGGGAAGGTGAGGGCATGTACTGGAGGGTGGGGAAGGCCTGAGGGGGAGGTCAATAGGAAAAAAAAAGAGACATATGTACTACTATTTGTAATACTTTAAACAATAATAATAATAATAATAATAATAATAATAATAATAAGGCAGTGAATACATGAGCCCCTAGAGCCCTAAATTCTAGTTCAGGGTCCTTTTCTTCAATCAGTGAAATGAGTAGGCTCCCTGGCTAGAAATCTGAGCTCCTGGCTCAGAGGACTCTAGGTCTCCATATGTTCAAGGTGGTGTATGTGACTGAGCTTAAGCTTCAGATTACCAAAGCATTCACTTCAAAGATATCCATTCCAAATAAACAGATTGCCCCTTATGCAATTAGATAAAAAAGCCAAGCAACCCCACCCATGATTTTCCCTTTTAGAAAGCCCTAGGTAACGTTGATAACTGACAACTTGGGTGATCCCTTTTCTCTCTACACCTTAATTCCCACTCATATGCTTTAAATGTTCTAAAAACTAGAGTGAACCATGAAAGCCTAGACACCCCACCCTCAGTTGCTAATAAAAGCCAAACCCAGGTCCATGTTCCCTCTCTTTCTCTACCCATGACTTCACCTTGTGGCCCTCTGGTGTGCTGTGTACCCTCCAGGACCTGTTAGCACTAAATATTGTTCCTCAAAGTTTCCTGATGGCTTTTGTTCCTTTTTTTTTTGGTTTTTTTTTTTTTTTTTTGGTTTTTTTGCTGATGTGCAAACTGCAATCACAGGCAAGCCTCCCATATTGTTGGGCCCAGTGGCAGCTGTTGGGGGATGTCCATGGGTGCTCACCACAAGTAACAGGGAAGTGTCTCAGGCCATGTCTAGTTTAAAGAAATGTCACCACCATTAGGCTGGGCCAAACAGGACAGTCAGGTATCTCCTATTCTTCTGTTCTCACCAGCTCAGAAGTCACCCTGGTACAGGCCTCTAGCTCCAATGGGATATAGACATTACAGTGCTAGGTCATCACCATCATTTCTTATTGTAGAGCAAAGATGTGGGCAGAACCACAGACATTGAAGACTTGGGCAGGTGCTCCTATTCGTTTGCTTCAGGGAAAACTCCAGACAAAGGACCTGTCCTTAAAGATCATATGAAGGACTTGTAAGCCTTATAGAACTTCTTTTTTAATAAACTCTGTAGCATTAGAGTTTTGATTCAGATGGAAATAAAGTGAACAATTTTCAACCACTGATGTCAATGAACTGGAGCAGTAGTCTCCCAAAATTGATAACTCCCCAAACTGAATTACAATAGATACTGGTAGAGCTCAAACCCTCACCCCCAATTGGTGGGCTTTGTCTTTCCTTAACACCTTTGCAATTCATTCATTCAGTTAAGGGCTATAGAGCTGTTGGAGAACTAATAGTTTCTTCCTAAAAAGTGGAAAGAGCAGAGAGAATTATCTGAGCAGTACAGTTACAGGATTGCATTGTGGGACGTGGTAGAGATGGATTGGTGGAGAGGCATCGTCCATGGTGCACCAGGTATGCAGTACCCCTCCCAGGAAACCTTGAGGAAATAGCCATATTATTACTCAAAGCTTCTGGAATCAGATTTTTGGGATGCGTAAAAATGGCTCACCTATACTCAGGTAACATCTCAGGCTCAAGAAGAGCAATCAAAACAGCAAGCTTGTTCTAGAAGGAGACAACCCTTCTTAAATCTTTGCAGCCTATTCCTGAAGCCCATAGTATACCTCTCATCTTAAACCTTTTGTTTCCTCTACATAGGAGACTTATTGCTGCTATTTTTACACTTTTAAAATTGCAGTTTCAGCTTCCAGGTCGCATTCCCATCTGCAATTGTAACAAACCCAAATGGTTCTGGTGGAAAACGCTGTTCTTCTTAACTTCTGGCATTTGAGGCACATCCCACTAAGTGTGTTCTGTGTCACACTGAGCACAAAGATGAACAGTTTCACACCCAGGAGATCAAATTAACTAATGAGGTAAATCTGACATTCATGGCTGAAGCACCACACAGTGTTTACGGATTCATCTGAAAAAGACATTAGAAAAAGTGATTTGAGGGGAAAAAAATGTCCACTCACAAATCATTATGAACAACTCTTTAGAAATGGCCACTATTTTAGAGTAGACAAGACAATGGAAGCAAATAGACCCAAAGACTCCTGGCTGAACATGAGAGCAGTTAACTCCAGCTCCCACATCAATCATCTAGAGGGCTCTGAGGCTGGTGTGGGTACAATGCTCCACACAGCCATTCTCAGGCCAGCCAGGGGCTAGCTTTACAGTTCAACCATGGCTTCATGGTTTCTCTGGGTGGGGAGGTGGGAAGAGGGAAGGGCAGGCAGCCTGAAGAAAAAGAGGGGAGGGGGCAAGTTTCTCCTGGGAAGGCCTGGGAGTAGCAGACACCATGAGAAATGAATCACCTCATTAAGAGGAAAGCTGAGAACTTTGTCTAGCTGCATGCCCAAAGGAGGGGCCAACAACAGACAAGCTGATGATCTTCACCACAGCCACTTCTCTGATCTTTTCTTTTATTATTTTCTGCCTTTAAAAACATTATTTACTGGAAAAATGCTTTTAAATTTAATATTGTACAGCTAGTTATATGCATGAAGGGTGTGTGGGGGGGAATGACTCCTGGTCCAGCAAATTGAATAATGATAGTGCCATTGATGAAAATAAAAGAACTGGGAAGTCTGTACAGATGTGTGAGTGCTTTGGGAGGGAGAGATGAGAAAGGTGGAGGGTAGAACAGTTTTGGTAATGAAGAGAACATAATAAATAGGCTAGTAGCGAGAAGAAACAAGTATGTAGATAGATAAATATCTACCTACCTACCTACCTACCTACCTATCAATCTATCTATCAGATATAATATACATTCATTAATTACAGAAAGCCTGAGATACAGAGGTCGTCTATTATTAAGGTGACAGAGAATTCTCTGACAACAGAGAATTATAGATGTGTTTTTATAAAAATAATGTCATAAGGGAAAAATGATTACTAAATACTGACATGTAGGAAAATGCTAATGAGGATAGCATTGATGGGGCTTTATGGTTTATAAAGCAAAACCTACCTTTGGAAATTCAGTTAAAACATTAGAAACCATCAAAAAATATTTTCAGGGCAACTTCTAGAGAAATACAAATGTTGGCCTTTTTAGGTCATAGAAAACCCCTTCTGTTATGTCCTGCAGTCAGAGGGATTTAATTTTATGTATCCTATTTTTTAAGGCAAAAGTCATAAATACAAATATAAAGAAACTGAAATTTCACTAAAGATCACTAACATTTTGGGAATGAAATGGATTTTTTTTTTTGTTAGACAAAGAACTATCCCGTTCCTTTACTTCTCTCAGCCAGTTGTTGTGATATGAAGTAACACCTCTTTGACCAGTGGAACTTCCTTCACAATCACACCTGGGGCCTTCCTCTGTTATCAGTGGGGAGTGCTCCTCACCCCTACGGGTTGCCAGTGGAAGTGGGCTTCTTGCAATGCCCAGAGAAAAAGAATTTTCTGAGATTCACCTGGGAGGATGAGATATCATAGAAAGTTTTATTTCTATGGAATTATACCCCTGAGTTTCAAGGTCTCATTCCCCTCTGACCCACCATGGAAGAAGTCCAGCTGTAACTTCAATAGACCTAGAATTAAAGCTGTTACCCAGAGTTTTTGCTCCATGTTAGGGCACAGTCCAGTCTAGCATCAGGCTAGCTTAGCTGTGTTTCCTGCTGCAGTCCATCAATCCATCGTGTGTGGAGTCTGCAGAGCCACATGGCTATCGGGGGAACATGGGCAAATGCAAGGAAGCAGGAGTGAAACCAAAAGAACCTGAGAGCCAAGTGTGCCAAAAGAAATCTAGGGGATAATGTATACCCACTATTTTTGTGGGCCTGCATTGGCCCAGCCCGCTCTGATCAATGATTTCTATTCCTAGGTTTGACCGACAGGCATCTTCCTCATGTCATCCTGATTTCGCTGCGCGTGCATCTCTCTCCCCTTTCTTGGGCCCTCTTCCCTCTGTGATCTGTGGGAAATGGGCTGGTGGTGCCCTGGGGAGTGTACAACTGCAGCCTCCTCCTGAAGGTGCCAAAATACCATGTTTATAATGTCTGGCCTTCCCTTTACTCCTTTCCAATTAAAATAACTAGTCCATTAATATGGCATTACTCTCATTTCTCCATGAAAACATACACTATATCCAGGCTAAACTGGTGCCAGAGAAATCCAGGAGAGAATCTGGGTTTGTAATTCATGCTTTTCTCCATCTTTATCATTGAACCTTCAGTTCCTGGAGGTGCTGCTGAGAGCTGGTTCTCCAGTACCCCCTGAGTGCTCTGCTCTGGGCAGTCAGAGGCACCTTCTGAGTCCATCCTGCAGGTGGCTACCTGCCCCCAGTTTTGCAGGGGCCAAGCTAAGCAGCCTCCCTTGGTGTCCAACCTCCATAGGCTCCTTGAGTTTTGTGTTCAATCTCCCCTCACTTTTCTTTGTTTTCCATATATATGAATATATATAACACTTAAACAATCCATATGTAAAACGTAAACAATGCATTTTAGTCTTACTCCACTCCCAAATTTTCTCATTTATTTATTTCTTCTATAAGTTTAAAGGTTATACTCTATTCTTTTAGTAGTTTCCATAGCTATTTTGATAATTTAACTTTAAAAGTATAAAAATTTGCTGAGACCAGTTTGGCTCAGTGGATAGAGCGTCGGCTTGCAGACTGAAAGGTCCCAGGTTCGATTCCGGTTGGGGGCATGTACCTTGCTTGCGGGCACATCTCCACAGTGGGGCGTGCAGGAGGCGGCTGATTGATGTCTCTCTCTCCCTTCCTCTCTGTAAAAAATCAATAAAAATATATTTTGTAAAAAATAAAAAAATAATAAAATAAATAAAAGTATAAAAATTTTATTACTGTGGTTCCTCGAGATACAAATTTAATTCGTTCTGTAACCTTGCTCATATATCAAGTTGCTCGTATCTCAAAGCAAATTTTCCCATTGAAATGCCGTTAATCCTTTCCTACCCCCAAAATGCCACCCCAGTTGTTCTTGTTACGTGTTTTTGAATAAGAAAAATGTATTTATAAATGACAAATATTGTATAAAAACATCATAAAAGAGAATGTAAAGGAATAAACTGGTTTTATAAAGTGTATTTACCTACTCATTACACTCTTAATGCTACAATTTATCCCTAAACTGAATGTAACTTAACTAATCTTCACTGAACTTAATTGCTACTGATCTTTGCATTTTTGGCTGATTTAAAAAAAAAAAAAAACATGTCCAGTGAGGTTTGCCTCTTCCTTTCAGAATGTTTCTGAAATGGGTGAGGCAAGTTTCATTGAACAACTCCGATGCACAACCAGTAGCAACTTTTTCGGGGTGTTTCTTTTCCACGAAGTGTGACACCCTCTCCCACATTCCTAAGATCTCACTTGTAGGGATCTCCTCCACCTCTGGCTCCTCCTCGAAACCATTTTCTTGGAGAACCTCTGCATGCTGCTGAGACTGCAGCTCTTGTAATTCCTCCGTGGTGAGTTCCAGAGAGTGCTCCTCGATGAGCTCATTCACGTCTCTCTCATCCACCTCCAGGCCCATGGATTTTCCCAGAGACACTATCTCCTCCTCCACTGGCACCTCGGGTTCAAATCCTTCGAAAGTCCTTTTGGCTACGGCCTCAGGCCACAGCTTCTTCCATGCAGAGGTCAAAGTCCTCATTGTAACACCCAGCCAGGCCTGATCAATAATTCTGAGGCATATCACGATATTAAAGTGGTTCTCCCAGAACTCTCCAAGAGTGAGGTTTGTGTTCTCTGTCACCTCAAAGCAGTGCCGGAACAGGTGCTTGATGTACAGCTTTTTGAAATTAGAAATCACCTCCTGATCCATGGGCTACAGGATAGGAGTGGTGTTGGGAGGTAGGTAGACAGCCTTTATAAACTTGAACTCTTTGAGGAGTTCATCTTCGAGGTTCGGTGGGTGAGCAGGAGCATTGTCGAGGACGAGGAGGGCTTGCATGGTTAGGTTGTTTTCCTGTAGATATTTCTTAACAGAAAGGCCGAAAACTAGGTTTACCCACTCCACAAAGAACTGCCTGGTGACGCATGCCTTTGGGTTTGCCCTCCACATAATTTGCAGTTTATCTTTTAAAATCTTATGTGACTTAAAGACTCTGGGCTTTTCCGAATGGTATACGAGCAGAGGCTTGATCTTGCAGTTGCCACTCTCATTGGCACCCAGTGCGAGAGTTAGCCTATCCTTCATGGGTTTGTGGCCTGGCATCACCTTCTCCTCTGCTGTTATATAAGTCCTATTCAGCATCTTCTTCCAGAAAAGCCCTGTCTCGTCACAGTTGAAGACTTGCTGGGAGATATAACCTTTGGCTTCTATCAGTTCGGAAAAAGTTTTGAGGTAATCCTCAGCTGCCTTCACATCCGAACTTGCTGTCTCACCATGCCTGACGATGGAGTGAATGCCGGACCTTTTCAAACCAGCCTCTACTGGCTTTAAATGAGTCTTTCAATGCTTCATCCATGGAAGTACACAGGGTCTGCTCCAGCAAATCACCATAAATCGCTCGCGCCTTCTTGCATATGATGCCCTGTGTTAATGTATCTCCTTTAAGCTGCTGCTCCGTCACCCACACCATCAGTAGATTCTCCATCTTTTCATGGAGAGAGCTCCGGAGCTTAGAAATTATTGTAACGCCCTTAGCTGGCGTTATACCCTTTATGGACTCCTTCTGTTTAAGCACAGTGCATATCGTTGAAGTACTACGCCCATACTGCCTCGCCAAGTCAGCCACTCGCACACCTTGCTCATATTTTTCTATGATTTCACGCTTTGATTCAATAGATATCATCCTCTTCTGAGCACTGACCTTTCCACTCGCTTTCTTCGGACCCATGGTTATAAAAAGAAATGTGATAAAGTATGTAAATGCACAAAAGATGCTTCGACAACGAGGTAAACAAGCACACTGACTGAGGTGTGGGAAACTATGAGACGCTGGAGCGGAAGTAAACTGGTGGGTCATGTGCAGCCGGCCGATCCGCACCATTACTCGTATCTCAAATGTTGCTCATATTTCAAAGCAAAAAATCACTCGCTCGGAAGCTCGTATCTCAAAAATCTCGTATGTTATATGTTAGGGCACTCGTATCTCGAGGTACCACTGTACTTTTATTATTTTTTGTAATTAAAAATCTTTTTTTTTTCTTTCCATGTAGGGAAAAACTTAGGTCTTTCCTACTGTTTTTTTTTCTGCTTTTCCTACTGTTTTTTTCATTCACTACTGACACAGAACACTTCACTTGTGACACTTCTCGTTATGCAATGAGTGGAGTTTTCCTCACAACAACAATCAAATCACAGACATCTGCTGGGTATCCTACAATTTAACTCAATTCTAACACTACTTACCCACAGATAGTGTCAGATCTCACAGGTTAAGGGCTCAGTCCCACAAGACTGCTCTACACACACACACACACACACACACACACACACACACACACACACCTTAGATGCCATCTGCAAGACCAAGTTATCACCTTGTTTCTGACCTGCTATAAAGCAGATGTTGAGAAAGCCCCTCCTCTGGGTTTGATTAATTTGCTAGAGCAGCTCACAGAACTCAGGGAAACACTTACTAGTACCTGTGTTAACCATCTAGTAAAGGGTACGGTAAATGATACAGCTGAAGAGACATTCACACAGCAAGGTCTGAGAGGCCCTGAGCACAGAACTTGCTTGTTCCCATGAGTTGGGGAATGTCACTCCCCTGGTGTGAACTGTGTGAGCCTTCAACTACTAGGATTTCATCTAGAGGTTTCCTCACATAGGAATGATCAGCCATTTTAGCCTCTCTCTCTCCCTTCTCTGGAGATAGGTGATTGGGGCTGAATATTCCAAACTTTTGGTCATGGCTTGGTCTTTATGGTCATTAGTCCCCATTTAGAAGTCATCCAGAAGTCTACCCAGAGTCACCTCATTAAACAAAGGATGCTTCTAGTGCTCTTACCACTTAGAAATTTACAAGGGTTTTACAAGCTGTCCTGTGTCAGGGACAGGGTCAAAAACCAAATAGTAGGACAAGAAATGCACCTAGTACTTTTAACACTCAAGAAACTACAAGAAATTACAAGGGTTTGGGAGCTCTATTCCAGAAATCAGAGGCAAAGTCCAATATATATATTCTATTATTTCACACTTTTCTAAATAACTAGAGGCCCAGTACACGAAATTCATGCACTGGGGGGATCTCTTAGCCCAGCCTGCACCCTCTTGCAATCTGGGACCACTGGCTCCTAACCACTTGCCTCTGCCTTAGCCCCCACTGCAGGGGCTTCTTCCAAAAGGATGTCAGAATGACATTTGGAAGGTTCTTTGGCTGTCTGGTCTAATTAGCATATTATGCTTTTATTATTATAGACACTCCTTAATTACTTTAATATCAAGATCCTTAAAAACTACATGCTTAAGTTATCCAATATTTTACATCAATTTTTTATTAATTTTTTATACATATCTCCCCATTGCCCCCCCTCCCTCCCAGACATACCCCAACCCCCCAGTGTCTATGTTCATTGGTTATGCTTATATGCATGCATACAAGTCCTTTGATTGATCTCTTATCTACCTCACCTAACTTTAATCTTTCTGCTGTAATTTCAGTCTGTTTGAAGCTTTACTGTCTCTGTATCTATTCTTTTGTTCATCAGTTTATAATGTTCTTTATTATCGCCCAATGAGTGCGATCATATGATGCTTCTCCTTCATTGACTGGCTTATTTCACTAAGCATAAGGCTCTCCAGTTCCAACCAGGTTGCTGCAAATGGTAAGAATTCCTTCTTTTTAATGGCAGCATAAAATTCCATTGTGTAGATGTACCACAGTTTTCTGATCCACTCATCTGCTGACGGGCACCTAGGCAGTTTCCAAATTGTGGCTATTGTAAATTGTGCTGCTATGAACATAGGGGTGCATAAATCCTTTCTGATTGGTGTTTGTAATTTCTTAGGATAAATTCCTAAGAGTGGTATTACAGGGTCAAATGGGAGATCAATTTTTAGTTTTTTGAGGAAACTCCATACTGTTTTCCACAGTGGCTGCACCAGTATGCATTCCCAGCAACAGTGCACAAGGGTTCTTTTTCTCCGCATCCTCGCCAACACTTGTTGTTTCTTGATTTGTTGATGATTGCCATTCTGACAGGTGTAAGATGGTATCACATTGTTGTTTTGATTTGCATCTCTCAGATGATTAATGACTTTGAACATGTTTTCATGTGTCTCTTGGCCTTCCTTCTGTCATCTTTTCAAAAGGTTCTATTTAGGTCTGTTGCCCATTTTTTTATTGGATCGTTTATCTTCCTTTCATTAAGTTGTATAAGTTGGCTGTAGATTTTGGAGATTAAACCTTTATCAGTGATAACATTTGCAAATATGTTCTCCCATACAGTGGTCTTTCATATTGTTTTGTTGATGGTTTCTTTTGCTGTGCAAAAGCTTTTTATTTTGATGTAGTCCCATTTGTTTATTTTTTCTTTAGCTTCCATTGTCTTTGGAGCAGTATCAGTGAAGAAGTTCTTTCGGCATATATCTGAGATTGTGCTGCCTGTGGATTCCTCTAGTATTTTTATGGTTTCCCTTCTAATGTTTAAGTCCTGTATCCATTTTGAGGTTATTTTTGTATTTGGTGTAAGTTGGTGGTTCAGTTTCAATTTTTTGCATGTATCTGTCCAATTTTCCCAACACCATTTATTGAAGAGGCTATCTTGGCTCCATTGAATGTTCATGCCTCCTTTGTCAAATATTAATTGAGCATAGTGGTTTGGGTGGATATCTGGGTTCTCTATTCTATTCCATTGGTCTATATGTCTGTTCTTGTGCCAGTACCAGGCTGTTTTGAGAACAGTTGCTTTGTAGTAGAGCTTGAAGTTTGGTATTGAGATCCCACCTACTTTATTCTTCCTTCTCAGAATTGCTGTAGCTATCCATGGTCTTTTTTTGTTCCAGATGAATCTATGAAGAATTCTTTGTAGGTCTGTGAAATATGTCGTTGGTATTTTAATGGGTAGTGCGTTGAATCTGTAGATTGCTTTGGGTAGTATGGACATTTTAATGATGTTGATTCTCCCAATCCATGAGCATGGTATGCTCTTCCATCTGTTAACATCTTCCTCTATCACTTTTTTCAGTGTTCTGTAGTTTTCTGCATAAAGGTCTTTTACCTCTTTAGTTAGGTTTATTCCTAGGTATCTTAATTTTTTTGGTGCGATGATAAATGGGATTGCTTTTTAAGTTTCTCTTTCTATAATTTCACTATTAGTGTATAGAAATGCCACAGACTTCTTAGCATTAATTTTGTATCCTGCTACATTGCCGAATTCATTAATTAAGTCAATTAGTTTTGGAATGGAGTCCTTTGGGTTTTTTATGTACAATATCATGTCATCTGCAAATAAGGACAGTTTTACTTCTTCTTTTCCAATTTGGATGCCTTTTATTTCTTCTTCTTGTCTAATTACAATGGCTAATACTTCCAGTACTATGTTGAACAGGAGAGGTGAGAGTGGGCATCCCTGTCTTGTTCCTGTTCTTAGGGGAAATGGTTTTAGTTTTTGCCCATTGAGTATGATGTTAGCTGTGGGTTTAGCATATATTGCTTTTATGATGTTGAGGTATGATCCTTCTATTCCCACTTTGCTGAGAGTTTTTATCAAGAAAGGGTGTTGGATTTTGTCAAATGCTTTTTCTGCATCAATTGATATGACTATGTGATTTTTATCTCTCAATTTGTTTATGTGATGTATCACATTTATTGATTTGCGGATATTGTACCATCCCTGCATTCCTGGGATGAATCCTGCTTGGTCATTGTGTATGATCTTTCTGATGTACTGCTGGATCCGGTTTGCTAGAATTTTGTTGAGGATTTTGGCATCTATGTTCATGAGAGATATTGGCCTATAATTCTCTTTCATTGTGTTGTCTTTATCTGGTTTTGGTATTAGGGTGATGCTGGCTTCATAGAAGGTGTTTGGAAGTGTTCCTTCTTCTTGAATGTTTTTTAATAGTCTGAGGAGGATAGGTTTTAATTCTTCCTTGAATGTTTGGTAAAACTCTCCTGTGTAGCCTTCTGGACCCGGGCTTTTATTTGCTGGAAGCTTTTTGATTACTGCTTCAATTTCTTCCATAGTTATTGGACTACTGAGATCTTTGGTTTCCTCCTCATTGAGTTTTGGGAGGTTATATTTTTCTAGGAAAATGTCCTTTTCTTGCAGGTTGTCCAATTTGTTGGAATAGAGTTGTTCATAGTATTTTTTAACAATCCTTTGTATTTCCACAGGGTCTGTTGTTATTTCTCCTCTTTCATTTCTGATTTTGTTTATTTGGGTCTTCTCTCTTTGCTTCTTGGTCAGCCTGGCTAGAGGTCTATCAATCTTTTTTATCCTTTCAAAGAACCAGCTCTTTGTTTTGTTGATCTTTTGAATTGTTTCTTTGGTCTCCCAGTTGGTTATCTCCGCCCTGATCTTCACTATTTCCTTCCTTCTAAGTACACTGGGCTTTTCTTATTGCTCTCTTTCTAGTTCTTTGAGTTGTAGGGTTAGGTAATTTATTACCATTGTTTCCTGTTTTTTGCAGTAGGCTTGTAGGGCTATGAACTTCCCTCTCAAGACTGCTTTCACTGTGTCCCATAAATTTTGTATTGTTGTGTTGTCATTGTCACTTGTTGCCATGATGTATTTTTATTTCTTCCTTGATCTCTCTGGTTACCCAGTCGTTGTTTAATAGCATGCTATTTAGTCTCCATGTGTTTGATTTCTTTATATTGTTTTTATTATAGTTGCTTTCCAGTTTTATGCCACTGTGGTCTGAGAAAATGCTTGATATGATTTCTATCTTCTTGAATTTGAAGAGACTTTTCTTATGACTCAACATATGATCTATCTTTGAAAATGACCCATGTGCACTGGAGAAGAATGTATATTCTGTGGCTTTGGGGTGAAATGTTCTGAAGATGTCAATTAATTCCATCTGTTCTAGTGAGTCATTTAGGTTTGATGTTTCTTTGCTGATTTTTTGTTTAGAGGATTTGTCCAATGGTGACAGTGGGGTATTAAAGTCTCCTACTATGATTGTATTGCTGTCAATCTCTCCCTTAATATCCTCCAAGAGTTTTTATTATGTATTTAGGTGCTCCTATATTGGGTGCATATATCTCACCAGAGTTATTTCTTCTTGTTGGATTGTTCCCTTTAGTATTATGAGGTATCCTTCTTTATCTCTTGTTATGTCCTTCACTTTGAGATCTAATTTGTCAGATATAAGTATTGCAACCCCAGCTTATTTTCATTTCCATTTGCCTGAAATACCATGTTTCATCCCTTCACCCTCAATCTGTGTGCATCTCTTTTCCTAAGGTGGGTTTCTTGCAGACAGCAGATATATGGATCATGTTTTCTTATCCAATCGGTTACCCTATGTCTTTTGATTGGAGCATTTAATCCGTTTACATTTAAAGTTATTATTGATAAGTACTTATCTGTTGCCATTTTTAGTCCTTACCCCCGAGTTCCTTCTTCGCTTCCTCTTTCTTTTTATTACAGCAGACCTTTTAACATTTCTTGCTTTGCTGATTTGGTGGTAATATATTCCCTTAGTCCTTTTTTGTCTGTGAAGCTTTTGATTTCACCTTCAATTTTGATTGAGAGTCTTGCAGGGTACAGTATTCTTGGATTCAGACCCTTCCTTTGCATGACTTTGTATATTTCATTCCATTCCCTTCTGGCCTGAGGAGTTTCTTTTGAGAAGTCAGTAGCTAGTCTTATGGGGGTTCTTTTGTAGGTAACTTTCTGTTTCTCTCTGGCTGCTTTTAAGATTCTTACGTTGTCATCGGTGTTTGCCAATTTAATTATAATGTGCCTCGGTGTCGGTTTGTTGGGGTTCATTTTGCTTGGGACTCTATGAGCTTCTTGGATTTGTGTGGGTTTTTTCTTTTCTATATTGGGGAAATTTTCTGTCATTATTTCTTCAAACACGTTCTCTAATCCTTGTTCAGTTTCTACTCTTTCTGGAACCCCAATTATGCAGATGTTTTTTTGTTTCATGTTATCCCAAAGTTCCCTTAGACTCTCCTCTTGCTTTTTAACTTTTTTTTCTAGAAACTGCTGTACTTGGGTATTTTTTCCTACCGTGTCTTCTAGCTCACTGATGTGGTCCTCTGCTTCTTCTAGTCTACTTTTGATGCTTTCTATTGAGTTCTTTATAGCAGTGATGTCATTTTTCATTTCTTCTTGTTTATTCTGCAACTCCTCTAGGTTCTTCTTCATTTCCTCTTGGCTCTTACTCATATTGTCAAATTTGTCTTCCATTCTTTTCAACCACATTATGATCGTTTCTCTTAACTCTTTCTCTGGTAGGCTTATTTCTGGTTCTATTTCGTTTACTTCCTTTTCTGGTGAAACCTGCCTTTCTGTCTTATGTGGGCTGTTTCTTTTTCTGCCCATGGTCTTTCTTCTCCGGGTGTCTGGTTATGTAGTTCTCTCTCCTACGTTGATTGAAAGGCACAAACTAGAACACGACCAGGTACAGCACAGAAGGCACTGAATAGAAATGTATTCAAGATGTTAATAATCACAAATAAGGTGACCGCCAATGAAGGACAAATTAGGGGTAAATAGAGAAAGAAGAAGAGGAAAATGAGGAAAAAAGAAAAGAAAGAAATGCCAAAATCAAATTGGGAGAGTGAGAAAAAATAAAAGATAAATAAATGAACAATAAAATAAAATAAAATAAAATAAAATAATAAAAAGGAGAAGAAGGAGTAGGAAAGAGGAAGAGAAAAAAATCAGAGAGAAAGGAAAGTGTATAAGAGAGAAAAGAGGAACAAAATATAGATGTCAGGAGACAACTCCAATAGAAGAGTCACTAATCCCAATAAAGGCCAGCAACCAGTACCTAGATATTAAGGCAAATTGCAAATAGCAACTGGTATTGAGGGAGGTGAGGGAAAAGAGAGGTAGAAAACAAAGCAAGCAAAAACCAAAATAAAAACAAGTGGAATAAACTAAAACAATCTCACAAAAAAATTTCAAAAAATCAATATAATCACTTTACAGGCAAATAGCAACAAAAGGACATAGAGAAAAAACAACGTTTTGGCTAGTGAAGTCAAGAAGAGAGAGGTTTGTGTGGGCTTGTAGCAGGGGATTTGAAATTAGATATATAAATGGGGTGAGATTTTAACCAGGTAAAGAGAAAAATAGGGAGAATCTAAAGTTGGAAAAGGGAAAGAGAAACAAGACAACAAAATGGGGAAAGTTAGGATGAAAGTGTTGGCATAAAGGTAGAGTTGAGTTGGAGTAAAATTATGCTAAAGGAAAGATGAAAATAGAATGTAGAACTCTAATCCCGAAATAAAATAAAGAGAAAACAAAATGACACTTGTGTTTTTTTTTCCAAAACGGTTAAGTACTAGTAGTAATTAATAATACTAATTTAAAACAAAAATGTAATAATTATAAAGGTAAAATTAATTGAGGTGGAAAGAAAAAAAATTCTTTTAATTAAAATATGTGAAAATGAAAAATAAAAAATTAAAAATTAAAAAAAAAAGAAAAAAGGAAAAAGGAAAAATAGAATGGACCTTCACTTCCACTATTATTCTGCTTGGCACTCCTGTTTCCCAGCAGGGAAGGCACTGCAGCTCCCTGTGTTCCCCTCTTAGTGTTTTAATCTCTTTATTCTTTTGTGGTTATGCGAGAGTCAATTTGTGTGTCATCCATTGGGTGGCAGTGTTTCGGAATTGATCTCTGAGACAAAGCACAGGACCTCTCTAGGCTGTGCTCAGATCCTGCTACTCTGTGGTTCTCAAAGCCGGTTTGTGGGGGTTTTGCAGCCGGGACACTGTAGTAACTCCCAGGCTGTCCCTCTGCCCCAGAAAACAAAACAAAACAAAACAAACAAACAAAAAAAACGAGTCGTTTTCCAGTGCTCTCCTCTGTCAACAGCTCAGAGGGTTTGCCTTCACACTCAGGGATCACGCCCTGACCACCTCTGCGGACCTCTCCAAAGGCAGCTTTCCCGCAGCCCGGCTCCCACAGTGCGCGTCTCTGTTGTGCGAGGGGTGGGTGGTGGGGGAGGGGTAGGAGACCTCACCCTAACCCAGGCAAAATCTGACCCTTCCGCGTGGCCCTGTGGATCTCCGAATCGGCTGCCTGCAGGTCTATGCCGCCTGGGAAGCCGCGCTCTGGGTCCCTGGCTGCTCTGTGGGTGCCTCCGTCAGCCGCAGCTTTCAGACCAGGGCAGACATCTACCTCCCCCTTATCTCAGGCGCACTCTGACCTGTCCGTGTGCTCTGTGGATCTCTGGTTCCGCCGCGTGTCTGCGCCGATTGGAGAGCAGAGTTCTGGGTCCCCGGGTCCCTGGCTGCTGGATGGGTGCCCAGCCGAAGGCTTCAGACCACCGCAGACATCCACCTCCCACTGCAAGATGGCTCGGGCTCCGCATTCGCGCTGGTGGCTCTGGCCGACAAAAGCCCCGTGGCAGTGGGGCTGCCTGGCGGGGAGAGCCCCTTCCAGCAGTTCTCCGCCTTCTCCTGGAGGACAACTGACTCTTATCTTGCCAACAAACACTCCCAATGCGACTCTCAGCCGCTCTCTCTTCCTCTGCCCAGCGACCAAGCTCCAGACGTATCTGTCTACTCTGCCGCCATTTTCTCCTCCCCCATCAATTTTTTTAACTCCATGAAATACACATTATTATCACTGTTTTACACCATTTTTTCTTTCTATTTATCCTATATTGACCAGTATCTTTACTAATCATTTATTTCAAACCCTCCTGAAATCATTTTGTATCTATCTTCAAAACTTCCTTTAGTAAAGAGTCTATTGGTGGCAAACTCTTTTGATCTTTTGTTTAATCATTCTCTTTATTGCACTTATTCTTAAAAGATATATTTTATGTCTGCATATTTTTTTTAGCACAATGATGATGATATTTCACAAGTTATATTGTTGTTATCGGGACACCAATTATCAGTCTAACAGCTTTGGGTGTTTTTTTTTGTTTGTTTGTTTTTTAGAGATAATCTCACTTTTCTTATTTACTACTTTTAAATTTCTTTAACTTTTGGGTTCTGCAGTTTCACTGTGACCTATCTAGGTATGATTTTTTTTTTTTTTACTATTGATTAAGGTATTACAAATGTGTGGTTCTCCTCCATTGCCCTTCTTCCCCGCCAATCCTGCCCTCACTATTACCCCCCTGGTGTCTGTGTCCATTGGTTAGGCTTATATACATGTATACAAGTCTCTTGGTTGATCTCTTCCCCTTACCCCACCTTCTTTAACCTCCCTCTGATGTTTGAGTATCTGATCAATGTTTCTCTGTCTCTGGATCTGTTTTTGTTTATCAGTTTCTATTGTTTATTATATTCCATAAATAAGTGAGATCATGTGATATTTATCTCACTTAACATAATGCTCTCCAGCTCCATCCATGCTGTTGCAAATGGTATGAGTTCTGTAGGTATGATTTTGTTTTCATTTTATTTTTTAAAGATTCATTGAATTTCCTGAATTTGAGCTTTGGTGTCTCTTCACAGTTTTGGAAAATTCTGGCCATTTTCTCACTGAGTATTGTTTCTTCTCTGTTTTATATCTTTTGGAACTTCTATTAGATATATACAAGACTTTGTCTATCTTCTATGTCTCTTAACTATGCTTTTTAAAATTCTATTTAACACTCTACATGATATTCTGGATAATTTCTTCCACTCTATTTCCTAGGATACTAGTTTCTCTCCAGCTGTGTCTAATCTTCCATTTAACCCACCCACTGAGTTTTTAATATTAACAATTATATGGTTCATTTTAGAAATCCACTTGCTTCTTTTCCAAGTCTTCTTGGTCACTTCTGATAGGCTCTTATTTCTCTCTCATTTTTTCTAAGCATCCCTTGTATTTAGCTACATATCTTAGGTATGTTATTTTATAGATTGTATCTGATAATTTTAATATCTAAATACTTGGCCAGTTTGTATCTGCTGGCTCTTGCTTCCGGTGTCCTGTCTCCTTTATATTTTACTATGAGCTTATTTTCTTTGGAACCAAGTTATATGAGGCCTGTTGTTTCCTTTAGGAAACCTGCATGCCCTCTGAGAGAATATGCACTTGCTTCTGCCAGTTGCCCAGGGCCATTGCCAGACCTGCTGTTTCTTGGTCTAACTACACCAAATAATGAGAACGCTGGCTGCTGAGCCCCATGATGGTCGGCAAAACCTCAGGGAAGGGTATTTCCATCCAATGGAAATTGATCTGTTCATTCATTGCTAAGGTGGCCACAGTCAAGTTTCTCAGTGCTCAGTCACCCTTACAGTAAAGGTGCGGCCTTCCGGGTACTATTGCAGGCCCTTGTTTCATCTTGTCCCCTTTCCCCTGTACAACCATAGGAAAAAGAAGATGTATGTCACCAGGATCAGCTAACACCCTCAGAGAGAAAGTTGTTTCAGTTGTCACTGATCTCACAGGATGCTACTTCAAGTTCACTTTAAACCTCTGCAAATTCTTTTTTCATTTCAGCTTAGCAATACATATAAAGAGCTTTAGAATATTTTATTCAGGATTTTTAGTTGTTTTCAGCAGGAAAAAATGTCAGACCAACTACTCCACAATATTTAGTAAATCAATAACTAAAATTTTGTTGGTATTATTTTCTCATATGTCCTCTTTTCTAAAGTATAATTTTGTATTTACATAATAATTAATAATTCATCCTGTATTGGTTTATATTTTCTTGACATACTTAGAAAGACCCATACACTTGCTCTGGGATTATAAAAATATTCAAGTATTCGTTCTAGTATTTTAATGTTTGAAAACCCCCCACCCCCATTAAAATTGTTGATTCCTCCATAATTTGCTGTGATGTATATAATGTGGTTGGGAAGCTACCCTTTTTATTTCTTACAAATAGCTGGTCAGTTACCCTAGCACCTTTTTAAAATATATATATATATATTATTGATTTTTTAAAGAGAGGAAGGGAGAAGGATAGAGAATTAGAAACACTGATGAGAGAGAAACATCGATCAGCTGCCTCCTGCACACTCCTTACTGGTTATGTGCCTGCAACCAAGGTACATGCCCTTGACCAGAATCGAACCTAGGACCCTCGAGTCCACAGATCGACACTCTAGCCACTGAGCCAAACCAGTTAGGGGTACCCTAACACCTTTTATTAAAACAATCATTATTTTTCCTAGTAATTAGAAATTCTACCATTTTCATAAGCCAAGTTCCTGATTAGTGTTTTCATATCTTCTTGTGTGGATCTCTGGGCTCTCTATTCTCTTTAACTGGACTGTCTTCTTTCCTTACACCATTATCAATTTGTTTCCATTAGTAAAGTTTGATAATCGTAACATCTGATGACTTGAGACTCTTTCATCACTCTTACTTTTATCCCCTCCCTCCCCCCAAATTTCCTGACTATATACTTGAATATTTTTCTTTCCAAGGAAATTTAGAAATATTCTACCAAGTTTTCCGATATGCCTGCTAAATTCTTGACACATGGTTATCATACCACCCTTTATATATTTTACAAAAGCTACCGTTAAAATACGTCTGCGATTTCCTCCAGGGGGCAGTCAGGAAACAGATGGCACTCTTAAAGGGTTCCACTGAAGAGAGGTTAATAAAGTGACTACTTCTGATACTGTTACAATTAAATCGATGCCAGGAAGCTATAGCTTTATATGACCCAAGGAATTCGGCAAAAGGAAGACAGACACATGGCCAGTAAAGTTGCTGGAACTAGCCAAGGTGCTTGCTGGCAGTCACACCTGGGAACAGGTTATTGACCAGAAGAGACATGGTGCTGCAAAGGTGTAGGGTGTGAAATGTGGGATATTTAATCCCCTGAGCAAAGAAACTTGTTCTCTTGTGCTCTTATGCTCTTGGCTGCTCTTGCTGTAGGGATAACACTCTCTTGCTCCCCTAAATTCTCCCATGTGGCCCAACCCCATGTGGACCCCGCACACAATGGACAAATGGTCAGCTGCTAGCCTGATGCCAAACTGGACCCGGCTCCAACATGGAATGGAAACTCTGACAATGGCTTTGCTTCTAGCTCTACGGAAACCCCAGCTACACTTCTTCTGAGTGCAATGGAACTTCAGAACCACAGAGATGTAATTCCACTCAAATAAAAATCACTCATCCTCCTGTGCAAGCCTCAAAAAGTTCTTTTCTTTTAGTCATTGTAAGGACTCTGCCCACAGCACTCGTGGAAGAAAGGATTACCTCAGTTTCCCTTATAGCAGTGGCAGGTATGTGAGGGAAGCAACAGGACATGGAGAAACCCCCAAGGACAAGCAGTGGGAAAGCCATGAACACCCCTGAACCTGCAGGGGCAAAGGGAGAGACCCTGTAACTGCAACCTACAGAAGAGTCATGTTGCAGAACACAGCTGCTGCCCCATCCTAGCAGGAAGGTGCCAGGGGACTATGTCCCCTGACCGCTTACATCCTGACCTCCGATCCACTAGGGCTTCTTATTGATGAGTCCACTCTGAGGCCAGAAAACAAAAAGTTTCATCAAGTCCAGTCTCCTGCTGCACAGAGAAAGCCAGAAGGGGCATGTGGGGAACAAGGAGCACAGCTCATCTGTGGCCTGGTAACTTTTGTACGTGTTTTGTTAAAATCTGAAATGTATTCACAGAGAAGCTCCGCTGAAAGTCATTCTAGAGAAGTAATGAACCCATTACCCTGTGGCCAGGTGACTCTGAGAAACAGCTGCCCCCTTACCTGGTCGGGTAGCAGTGGTTTTTCACTTAGGCCTGACATGGCCTAGGCTGCAAACCTTCCTTGTCAGATGGCAGAGCTGACATTTTCCTAGCGACAGGGAACAGCAGCGGGCAGATGGCCTGTTCCTGCCTCCCTTCCCTCCTCAGGCACAGCCTTATAGCCCATCTATTACAGGATAATCTCTCATTAGCTTCAACTTTGAAATGCAATTTTCTCCTTCCTGATTGTAACATCCCCAAAGAGGCCTCGAAGCTTTTATTTTTTGCTTCCAAGAAACAAAGAACGGTAAATCTTCCCACAAAGAGCATCCACAGAAACTAATACACAGTCGTTCAAGAGCAGCCTAGAGGGTGCAGAACTCAGCGGGGGCCAACGGACTGCGGGCCCCTCCAGGAAAGGTAATTGGTGCATCACTGCGCTCTCCCTTCCTCCACCTCCTCTGATGGGCCAACAACAGGACTCTGCGGGCAAATGCCTCTGACTCAGAGCGGGAAGTAAAAAACCCAAAGACATCAGCCGCTGAGAGGCATTTTCCCTTGAATTTTACAGCCAAGAAGGATTCCGAGCCTTTGCTCTGGAGGACAGAAACAACCCACTCTTTCTGGAATGCAGAGGGAACACGCAGCCTTTCAACCCAGTGACAGCCGCGTACTAAGCTGAACTTAGCCCTTCGCATTGTGAATAGTCATCTCGGGTATTATACCCCAACAGGGGGGGATTAACCACAAGTCACTGTTTTCCATGGAAATAACTGGCCTTGAGTCCTGATAATGTGCTTTGGCATCAGGGCATCCAAGCAAATGCAGAGAATGCCCTGCCTTGGCCCTGGCTGTTCTGATAAATCACCCATCGACAGAGCCTCAGAGAGAGGCTCGAGTAAATGAAGAGATTATTGAATTTTCAGGTCATTTGAAATATGCAGGCCTGCCTAGGATAGAGAAAGCAAAGAGGCCCTTTTTCTGTCCTGCTCTTGGCGATGCAGTGTCTTGAACAGAACAGGGCAGTGCCAACCCCAAGGCCAGGCTCACTCTGGCTGATTTAGTTAATGCACTATGTTGTGGATGTATTTTTAAAAAAATAACTCCAGAAACATTTGCTTTTGGTTTGCTGTCAGGAAATGGATTTGCTGGGGCCTGATTTTGCCTTTTCTTTCTGAACTCGGCCTCCTGTGGTGTCTGCTGCCCTGGTCACATGCTGGATCACCCTTCTTCCACCTGCTGTCTAATGCAGATCGCCCCCAAAGTCAGTTCTCGGCCTTCCTTCTCTACTCTCTCAATCTTTCACCCAAATCAGCATCCACAACACAAATCCTTCCCTTTGAAACTCAAATTTTCTCCTGTCTGTTGGACACCCCATTCTATGTCTTCCTGATTCCTTAAACTGCACATGTAGGAATTCATTTGACCATTTACCTTAATATCAAAGCTATTCCTGCTCCTAATATCCATTTATCCTTTACTAGCTCTAAACAATTTTCTAATACCCAGATAAAAACAACAGAGTTATCTTCCAAAATTTGCTCATTTCTTCGCTTTCAATGTTTTCAGGTGAGACTCTGGTCTCTTACCAAGACTATCACAACAGGTTCCTCATGATCCTCTCCATGCCTTGGTCTCTTCTGACTTAGTTCATCAGAGGCTGCTGCCAGGTTAATCATACCAAAAAAGCATCACTTTAATCAATGCCTTCTTTTTCAGTACCTTGTGTGACTCCCGATTACTCCTCTAGGAAGTTATCAACTCCACAGCTTAGCATTAAAGGTGAGGCATCAACCTCCAATTAATTCTAGTCTTCTCATTATTCCCTGGGCCAGGACTGGACACCCTGCAAGCCCTGAGTCAAATTTGGGTCATCACCCAAACACAACTATACCCACTTGTTCGCATATTGTCTGTCAGCTTTTACACTACAGTGGCAGGGCTCAGTAGTTACAACAGAGACCACATAGCCCACAAAGCCTAAAACATTTATTATTCAGCCCTGCATGGGAACAGTTGACTGATCCTACCCTAATGTTTTGTGTTAACATTAAACTCTATTATTTGCCACTTTCCCAACAGTAAGCCCCAAACTTCACACTTACACATTCTTCACTCTCCTGAAATCATTTTCCTGCCTCAGGTCTCTGATTCCTTCAAAAGTTTCTTCAAATGTCCGCTTCCTTAGGAAAATTTTGATCCAATAACTTTCATTTCTTCATCGTTGATTGAACATCTCTAATCCAGGCTCTATGATAGGCCATGTGGGCATTGTGAGAAATAATGGCTCTAATGAAGCTTGTATCAAATGGCAAAGATCCACATGGAATAAATAACTACACACCCAAGTGTGTGAGTACAAATTGTAATAAATATGCTATGAAGAAAAGTAAAGGTGCCACAGGAGAATATGAAAAAGGCATATTTAAATGAGAGAATCAGAAGAGTCCTCTTGAGGCAGACATTTAGATGATGAGCAGAGAATTGGGGTCAGAGCATTCCAGGCTCACAGAATAACTAGCGAGATGGCCTGGGGTAAAATAGAGCTTGGATTGACTGAAGAATTGACTGTGGGCTAATGTGGCTGGTGCCTATCCAGAACTCTCAGAGGCTCGAGTATGTGGCATGGCTGAGAGGCAGTCCTGAGCCTGATCAGGAGGTGCTTTGAAGACCATTATAGGCATTGATTTTTTTCCCCCATTTTTCATGAAAAACTATTGTATAGTCTTCTGAACATGAAGAATATGTTCAGATTTTTCTTTAACTCATTTTGGTTTCTTTGTAGAATGGATTGGAGGGAATGACAAAGTATACTCTGTGTCATATAACTCCTACTGCATTTTGTTAATCCTCTTTATGACCTCCATTGCCTTTCACTTTGTGTTATGCTTATTTGTGTAATACAGTGTATAGTAGTTCTGGGTGAACATGTCCTGTTGCCCTTCTAGGTGGTAACATATGGACTCTCTTATCCATCTTAGAATCTTCTGCACCATCCACTACACAGCACATGACACAGTAAAGAATTAATGAATTAAGTTGAATTACTAGTCCAAATGGCTCTGAATTCACAAAATTCCACATTTCTCTGGCCCATAATGTTTAGGCTCAACTCTTTTCATTTGTCTCATTGGAAGGAATTGACTTTCCCCTAGGTATCTCCTTTGGCAGAAGTAGAGCTGACAGGGAAAGTCATAGGGAGCTGATTTAGGCAGAATATTGTGGGACATAAGACTACTTTTTATAAAATTAAAGTTTAGGCAAAATGGAATCACCTGTGAGGCAAGAGTTGCTAATCATTACCAGAGTGATCTGTGATCATATACTGTTGTCCACAGACACTATGGATGATGTAGTAGGTTGAAGGGTGCCTTCCCCAAAATAATATGTCCAGGTCCTAAATTCAAGAAACTGTGAGTCTGATCTTATTTGGAAAAATGGATATCAAGATAAGATCATCCTGGATTATCTGCATAAGCCTTAAATTCAATGAAAACTGCCATTCTGAAGATGAAGAATAAGAAGACACCAATGAAGTGGAAAAGGCCATTTGAAGACAGAACAGAGATTGGAACTGTGCTGCCAAAAACCAAGGAATTCCCAGAGCCAACAAAGATGCAGGAAACATTCTCCCAGAGACTTTGGAGGGAGTCTGACTCTATGAACACCTTCATTTTGGACTTCTGGATCCAGAACTATCAGCAAATAAATTTCTGTTGTCTTCAAGTTTGTGATAATTTGTTATAACAATTTGCAATAGGAAACTGATACAGAAGGGATTCCAGTATGTGAAAATTAGTGTCACATTTTATATGACAAAGGAAGACAGCAGTCCAGAAAACATGGATGTGTTAGGTTGGATTCCCTGGAAGTGGACTCTAAGCAGGGAGTGGAGAAGTGAGACAGGGCATTGCATTAGTGGGCAAGTGACTTGGTTAAATCCTGTAAAAACCTCTGGGAGATGGTATAAAATGTGCCTCAGAAATGTTCTAGCTGAGAGGCAAGGAAGGTGGGATACCAGTCCATTCATTTCAATTCATCACTGGCTAGGGCTGCTCCAGGGCTGGAAATTCCTCAGTGTTTATGACCTACTCTCCTCTCAGCCAAGCATGCCCACAGCCAGCTGCAACTCTCAGACCAAGAGCCCTGGGTGCTGGCATCATGAAGCCATTGGCATCCTCTGGAATGGGGTAAAGTGAAAGGATGTGACTGATGCTCGGTGGCCAATCTGGGAAACACTCCAGTTGGCTTCAGAGACCCTGTGTAAGAACCAGCACCATGTAAGACCATCTACACTGTCCAGGAGGGAGCCTCAGAATAAAGCCTTTGTGTCCCCATTGTTAATCTTATTCTTGGAATGGAAACTTTGCACAGAAATGTGCTTCTGTGTAGCTAGTCAATTGACTATTTGTATAAATAAACCATAGAACAACTGAGTGTAGAAACATATTGATGGCACACACACCACATGAGTATAGGAAGGAAAGGAATGACAGTATTAATTACCCAAATAAATTGACTATCTTTGTTTTCAATAAATTCCCAGGATGAAGAACTAGGAGCAAAATCCATATTTTTACTGAAGGGTATGAGGATAAGAAACCCTTAAATTAAAAGAGATATGAGCATGCTTATCAGACTCCAGGGTGAAATTCTAAAGAAAGATGCAAACAGGAGACAACACTATATCGCTGCTGGCAGGGCAGTTTCTAGTTGGCAGAGTCCATGTACCTCAGGACGCCTGGAGAACTCACACAATCGAAGATGTCAGAGGGAGCACAGAGTGGTGGTTAACAGCAGGCCGTTAAATCCTGTTGGACCTGGGACTGAATCCCAGCCCCACCACTTACTGGCTGTGTGGTCTTGAGCAAATTATCTTTTCTCTGTGTAACCTGGGGCAGCCTAATTCTAATGAGGCCACAAGAGTGATACAGAGAGACTAATACTTACACATAGCAGGTGCTAAAGGTATTTTATTTACCTATGTTGTTTGTAAGATGTTCAAGCCATTTGTTTCTGTATCACTCAGGAACATACAATCGGGAAAAGAAGCAGAGCGAATGAGATTTGGGGCCTCTCACTTCTGTGAGGGCACAGGGAAGGGGTAAGATTGTCAGAGGCTCTAAGTTTCTATCAAGACACTCAATCCTGGGGCATAACAGTTGGTTGAGAGTGTGTCAAGCAGAGACTTAAGAGCCAAGATAAAATCTAAGTCTATAGGAGTCACCTCTGTGCCTAGAAACATGACTTCCTGAAAGGCCTGGAATTTCCTTGTTGGAGGAGAAATGTGTGCTTTTTGGGGGACAGGCTCCTGTGGGAGCTTCTGGATTATTACACATTCATGCCGTGGCTCTCCAACCGGTGAGCCTGCCTTGCCTTCCCCAAAGCAGCCCCATTTCCCACTAATTGTAAAAGTGCCCTCACTCTGAACCCTCCCTCTCCAACCTTCAGAGCTAGATGACAAATTCATAAGTATTTTAAGCAGATGTTGTGGAATTAACGGAAAATCTATTTATAGGATTCTTTCTTAAGGAACTTGAAAATAAATGTGAGCGATGCTGAAGACCTCCTGGAGCCATTTCTGTACCTGCAAAAAGATAGATTAGAAAGATCATTATCATCTGGTGCCTAATGCAAATCGTCTTCAGGCTGAGATTCTGGAGTTTGGTGCATCTATGCTGCCAGCCCACCGGCAGGCTGAGGCAACCTGCTGGCACTTTCTGTGCCTCAGTTTCCCACATGCAACTTGGAGCTAAAAATATACCTCCCACCAGGGATTCCGGGGACTGAGGCAACACTGTCAGTGAAGCTCATTGTGGGGCACCAGCCCCCAAAGGTAATACCATTATGAACACACACAATGCAAGGCTCTATTTTTTATTTTGTGACTTTGATGGCATGAGCCAACTTCTCCCTCCAGCTTTTTAATATGATTATAAGTCCTTTACAAGAATACAGCTTTCATGCCGCACAGCAGGATACATAATATTTCTTATAAATTTAATTTAGGAAACGGCAGGAAAATAATGTTAAGGATTTGCCTTAAACCTACTAAAGCAAAGCATTTCCCTTAATACTGCCACTCCATCTTTCACTCGACACTTTGTGCTTTAAGATGACAGCCTCCTCCATCCCTGCGATTCTTTGGAACAATAAAGGTAAACTTGAGATATGGGACACATTTAGTCTCTGAATTCCTTTTCCCTAACACTGCCTAGTCAGATCCCTAACAAACCCGGTAATGTTTATTTCTGCTTTTGAAGTAGTGGTCTGAGAAGTTCTGAGGTAAGTTTCACGGTGACTTTCAACAATGGACGCTGTTTTTCTTAGCATCCCGCTGCCCACCTAGAACTTCTGAACACCTGCGGAGTCTGGGGATCTGGGTATGCCATAGTGGGGTGAGGAATTGGGAAGCTTTTAATTTTTGGTTAAAACAACACACATTTATTATCTTACAGTTCTGGGGAATTGGAGTCCGACATGGGTCTCTAGGGGAGAATCTGTCCTTGACTTTCCTATAGTCTACATTTCTTGCCTATGGTCCCTCCCTCCACCTTCAAAGGCAGCATTACTGGGTGAAATTCTTCTTATGCTGTCACTCTGACCTTCTCTTCTCCTTGTACTGATCTATGTGATTGCATTAGGGCAATTCAGGATAATCTTGCCCATTTCCAGGTGAGCGGATCATGATTTAAATGCCATCTCTAACTTTATTTCCTCTTATCCTGTCATTGCACATAGTCAGTTTCTAGGAATTAAGATCCGGACATATTTGGGGATAGGAGGTGATATTCTGCCCAAATATATTTCTCCCAACATTTGCTATAATGGACAGCATGGACCCTCTGAACTCCAGGAATGGTAAAATGGAATGTTGTTCTTGTTATTGGAAGGTCTGCTGGACCACTGACTTTTCCTACCCCTCAAGTTTCTCACTCTCTGGGCAATAACTTCTTCCTTATTAGGTCTTATATATACCCCAAATACCAGTCTCTACTCAACTCATGGGTAATAAGTTCATCAAATCTACCTGAACATCTCATGTAGACAATAGTTATCATTCTACAGTAATCTGACTATATTTTGAGTGTTCTGACTATTGACCACTAAGGTTAATCTTCGTTTTAGAACTCTGTCCTACATTTGTTGGAACAGCAACTAATATTTGTTTTTGTGTTCCAGACTGAAGCCATGTCTGGCCAAGGTTAAGTTCAACAATGAGTGGTGCTTGTCTCCATTATAATACATCTATGTGGCATGCAGGCACTGTGGTAAACCCTCTGCATATGAATATCATTTAATCTCTTGGATGCATATATATATCTCCAGAGAGGTAAAATATTTTCCTGAGGTCACATAGCTTCACCATCTTGAACAAACCCAGATCGCTTTGAAACTAGAATGATAATGTGCCCTTACTTGGGCACCCACCCAGTGCCCTCCTACATCTGGGACACTCAATCTCTCCCTTAGCCCCTTTCCCATTATCCTTGGCTGGAATGTGTTTTAGGGCAGATTCTCTGACAGAGGTAAGTAGTTAATTATTCTAGGAATTTCTTATCCTAGAATGGATAAGAATGGAAAGGGAGTAGGGTGAGAGACCATGCCCAGATACTCTGATAAGAAATCACCTGTGGTCATTGGAAGTCCTCATATTATTTCACAGGGCAGCTGTCTACATTTCAGCCACAGCTCATCCCATAAGGAAGCAAATGAAGCCAAAAACATCACCCCTGTGAGATTCTACAGTATTCAAGGAAGGAAGTGAGTTAGACTGACTGGCAACCAAAGATTAATTGGGTCTGTGAGAATAAGTGTTTTATGGGACTAGGTCAGCCTCTGCTCTGTGTCAGCTTGAAAGGGGATGTTGGGAGCAGAGTCAGGAGGCTGTGAAGGGTGTCCTCAGGGTCAGAATGATAGCAGCTGGGGAGGGCTCTAAGCTGTGAAGTAAAACAACCACAAGTGTGAATGACTTGGGGCTCTGCTGACCTTCGGCAGAGATGTTCAGGCTTTTAGACTGACATTCAAATGACTGAAATATCCCTCGCCCTGGGCAGCCTATCTACACTAAAGGAAGTGAACTCAGATCATCAACCAGGGGATTACGATTTACTCAACAGAGTGTTAAAAGGTTTCTCATCCCCTAAGGTTTGAAGTCTTTGTAATAATGTCACAATAAGGAGCAATTAATGCAACACATAGGTGGCCCATTTAAAATATTTACCTGCAAATGAGCCTATTACATTTCTAAAAATATTAAGTCTCTGGCAGATATAGACTTTCCCCCAAAGACAGAGTAAAAGGAAAACATCAAATGCATAGGCAGTGTCACTCTTCATTTGTTTGAGGCCCGGCACAATAACGCAGCTCTAGCTAGTTCTTATTCTATGTGGATATCCATCTTTAGGAGAAGATTTTTGGGAGGGAGGTAGTGAAAAATAGGAAACATTAAGTAGACAAGTGATTGGATTCAAAGCACATGCTGCCAGGTGGCACAACTGCAAACTGATTTCCAGGGCAGGCATAGGTCATTCTCCCAAGGGTAGTTCTCCTTGATGGATGGCTGAAAATTTGTTCACCCTTGGAGGCCCCACATCTTGGTATTTAGTTTTTCCCAGAGATGAATAAGTTCAAAGGACAGACTCAAGCCAATCAACCTCAAAAAAGATTAAATATAAACACAGTGTTCTTATTAATATTCACTGGGAAATGTGCCTTTATTGGCAGCCAGGATACTAATAAATCAGGTATGTGGGAAGTCAAGTTAATCAGAGTTTCTTGATTTGCAGAGAATCATCATACAAGAAGGTAGAAGCTGTTGAGGCATAGTTCACCCAAGTCTTGAAGTCATATTAGAATTACCAAGCACACCTAATAATATTATCCTATATAATAAAAAGCTAATTATGCAAATAGACCGAATGGTGGAACAAGTGAACAACCAAACAACTGAACAACTGGTTGCTATGACATGCGCTGACCACCAGAGGGTGTGCGTGAAATATGGTGCGCATCCGCAGCAGCAGGTGGCAGAGCGCAGAACATGACAGGCATTGGCCACAGTGAGATGATGGAACAGGTGAGTGAGGGCACCAGACCAAGGCAAGGTGCCAGTTGCTATCATTGGGGTGAGCTTCTGGTGGTTACTGAAAATCACTTGCTCCCATGCACCAAGGTTCTACCCAGCACTTGCACCCACTACTGGTGCCAGAGCCACTGCTAGCACCCGCTGCAAGCACTGGTGTCGGCCCCAATCACTCAGCACCATCAGTGGGTGCAAGTGGTGGCTGCCAGCCCTGATCAAATCTCAAGGCTTCTCTACATCCCCTGCTCCTGAGAAGAGATCGGGGTAGCAGCTGCCACTTGCACCCACTCAGGGACTCAGCCCCAATTGCTTCATGCTGTCAGCAGGTGTGAGCAGGGCCTGCATTGTTAGTGCATGGAAATGGCAGTGGCTGGAGCAGAGGGCACCAGGGGCTGCAGTGGGAGGGGCTGGGCAAGCCCACTGCAGCCTTGCAGCCCACAGTTCTTTTCAAGGTGCATGAATTTGTGTACTGGGACCCTAGTAATATTATAATAAAACTAGTATTTACTTATGACTCATACATCATGGGCAGAGAAATAAGCAGTTTATGCACTTGCAATTATTATTCCTACTTTACAGAAGAGGAAATTGTGGCTTAGAATTGCTAACTTATACTAGATCACATAAATTATAGAATGATAGATTTGAGGTTAAACCCACGTCTGTCTGACTCCAAGCCCAGACTCTTAACCACTATTATATACTTCCTCTGCCCTCCCTGGAAGCACAGATTCTCAGATTTATTGCCTCTTCCTTGACAGTGTTGGAAAAACACTGCCAAATCCCTGCTTTCTGACTCCCCTTTGTTCAAACTGCTACACTGACCATTCCTTCTGTTGACATAATTTTCCTTCTGTCTTCTCTCTTCTCATTCATTCCTTACACTGCAGCCATAGTGATCTTTCTAAAATCAATCTGATCTGACACTCCCTTTAATTGGCTTCCATAGGATACAGCATGAACTCCTTTGCTTGGATTCCAGTCCTGATGATCTGTCTGTAGCTGCCTTTCCATCCTCATTTCTTCACCCCTTTTCCTATCCTATTTTCTACTCCTGCAATATTTAACTGTTTTCTGTGCTTGGACTCTCAATCTCAGAGTAGTTAAATTCTCTCATAGTCTCTCTGGCTCTCACTCTTCCTGCTTTGCCAATGTCTCTCCACATCTTTCCATCTCCCCTTTCCTCCTCACCTCTTCTCCCTCCATCTCCTTATTTCCTTCTCCTTTTCTAACTAACATTCATCCACTCATTCCCCAGATACTTACTGAGCATTCAGTTCAAATCAGGCATTGTTCTAGACTCTACAGTTACGGCACAGACTAGGTAGATACAGATTTTTCATTCTAGAAGTGATAGACAAGCCAATGAAGAGGGAACCCCCAAATGTGAGTGGTGTGCAGAGGCTTAAAGTGGAAATGATATGAGGGGAGGGAAAAAATCAGGAAGATGTTGAGGCTGTGACCCCATTCTCTGATCTGAGTGGTGAGTGAAGACTTCAAAGACAAGCCTGTACAAGAGCTTAATGTTGGAAAGAAGTTGGTGAATCTGAAGCACAGAAAGACCAGTGTGGCTGAGGTTGGGCTGGAATAGTAGGAGCTGGTTTGGAGAGAAAGAGAGGAACTTGATCATATGTGCCTTTATAGCCCAGGAAAAGAAGTTTGGATTTTGTTCCATGTTGAAGGGGAAGATCCTTTACGTAAGTTCATAGCACGACCTGGCTACTGGGTGGGAAATGGATGGAGAGTGAGGAGTTGGGAGGGCAGAGTGGAAGCAGGGTGATAACAAAAACTCCATTGCCAGGCTAAGGGAGAGGTGATGGACTGGATGGGGACAGTGACCCATGACTCTGAAAGAAAAGATGGGTTCAGGGTGTGTTTTGAGTTGGCAAAATATGTTTCCAGATTGTGTATTTGAGGGTGATAGGTTGGAGGAAGTTTAAGGTCGAAGGAAAGAGAAGACTTGAAGATGACTTCTACAATTGGTGAAGGCAACTGAATGGAAGTGGTGATATTTTCACAGCAGGGAAAAACTGAGGAGGAAACTGTAAAGAAGTGCCATAAGTTCTGTGAGGACAGGGAAAGGTACACATTCAATAAGGATCTGATATGTGAGTAAATAAATAATTATTTCAACTTGTCTGTTCATTGTGTTTTGACTCAACACAAGGATGGTTGCTTACCAGTTATGTATTTTAATCTCTTGGTCATGAGAACAGCCATTTCTTTAACTAATCTCCTCTCCTGGATTTTGATTCTGATTTTGCCCTTAGCAGCTGCTGAAGGTCCTATGGAGGGCAGGACGTGCTTTGTTTTATCATCAGCACCTACAGCAGTATCTAGTGTGCAGCTGACGTTCAGTAATAATTTATTGAATGATTAAATTGGCCAATGCTTCAAAAATACCTGGAGGCAGGTTTTCACTTGATCAGATATTTTATAACAATTGAGGCTTTTGGGATGCCAATCTGTCACCTCCCAAATCTGAGTTTTTCACCATAGAGATGGTGAGGTAAGGTGACATCTGTGCTCATAAGAGGAATATAATTTAAAGGGATGCATTATTTACAACAAATCAAAATGCAGCTTTAAACAACCCTACGACTCTATTTTTCATCATTTCTTTCTAAGGGAAAACCACTTAGAAACTCCTCAGACTGAGGGGACCTCAATGACAAAAGGATGTTCTGGATGTCCTGCGCTCAGACTTCCAAACTGATCCTGTTGGTAACGCCCTCAGGTTACACAGCGAGTACCTCAAGTGTATCTATCATTTCTGAAGCTTTTGTTTGTTCCCTTTCCTTTGAGTTAGAGAAATGATACCAAGACAGGCTAACGGGGTGATGGGGGAATTATATTTTTGCAGCAAAGGGGGAAAAACAAATAAACACGCTCCCACCCCCACCCCTTGAAAAGCAGGAGTTAACTTGCTTTCTGATACAGGGAAATAAACGAACTCCTTCCGAATAGCTGTCTTGATAATTTTGTCTTCCAGCAAACCCCCAAACAGAGATAAAGTGGTTCAAGTGCCAATTTGAATTTGGCAGGCAAGTGGGCTGCAAATGATCTAATTTATCTCAATTCAAATCAGCTTAGCAAATTGGGAAGCTGCTACGTGAAAATAGGTAACATGGGAGTCACAAACACATGAATTTTAAGGTCTTTAAGCAAAAATGATTTCCTAGGACAAACTACTTCTTAGGATACTTTCAGTAAACAGTACACATGGAAACTGCATGGGGGACAAGCCAGGCCACTGGGTAAAAAGTCTTGTCTATTTAAATACTTGGCTCAAAAATAAGAATTACAAAACCACCTGCCTTCTTTCCAGAAGGAAATAAACTTTCAAAATGCAACAATCTTGTTGAAAACCTAGGAAGAAGTGGGAGTACAAAGAGAGGCCGCAGTGGGAAAACACAGTAATTATTCAATAATTATCGGCAGTGAATAGAATGCCTGAAGTGCAGGTGTAAATTATAATGCAAGAAAGCCATCATATTTGAATGGCAGTGCCTGCTCAGTGCAGGAAAGGTCACCCCTATGGATTCCTTTTCCAAACTCTTGGCTTAGGGGAACTTTAGAATGAGCAGCAGACTGTGGGGTTATAAAAGTCATAGGGGATTGAGTAAGGGGGTTGGGGCTCAGGTCACCTAAGAATTTTCAAACTTCACTTTCCCTTTTCTGAGCTTGGCAATTTTAGTATAAAACATAAACAATAAATGGGTGATTCAGTTTCTTAACCTAAAAACAACAACAACAACAGCCAGCAGCAGTACGCACACACACACACACACACAAACAGAACAGAAAAATGAGGCTTTTAGGTATGGACAAAACTATTGTTATTTTTACTGCAGTCAGGGCTACTGAAACAAAGGATTAGGGTTATACAATGCCTTATGTTGGTATATTGCTTTATGGTGTGCCAAGTGCTTTTATATCCATTTTCTATGTGGCTCTCACTGCAACCTTGTTGTAGGTGGGAATTATTAAACGGAATGAGCATATAGGTTGTCTGGCGTATGCTTAAACTTTAATCTATTTGTCTTGACAGAGTTGGCACTTTACAAGTGAGAACACTGAAGTACAGAGGGTTTCAGCAAGGACCCAAGGTCACAAGTCCTGTCTGTGCCAAAACCACCTCAAATGCAGGTCTTCAGATTCCCAGTGCAATTCACTTCCCACCACTTCATACTGACTTGCTTGTTCTCAGTGTGCAAAAAAAGAGATAACCTGAAAAGATCCCCTTATGCAATGATTTCCATTACTTCCCTCTGCAGAAGCTGTTAATTGGTTGTAATGTCAAATGATTTACATATCACCTCCTTATTTAATTTCTTTGTCCTCTTCTAGAGGTGATGATGGGTAGAAAAATGAGCCATCAAAGGGGAGCTGGAATTTTAACCCCCACTCATTAATCAGTCCTACTCTCCTGAAAAATTGCAGAAGATTCAAGACTTTTTCATGCACTCATTTCCTGCTTATACAACCTTAAGCAAGTAGTGCATTTATCTGATCTGTGCATGGTGATTTCTGTCTCACACTCTTCAGAATCTCAGTGCCCACACAGCATAAAATGAGGATGGGATTTGAAAAACATGGGATTGATTTTATCAATCTACTAGAGCCCTAGTGCATGAAATTCATGCATGGGAAGGGTCCCTAAGCCTGGCTGGTGATCAGGGCTGATCAGGATCTTCCAGTTGCTAGCTGGGCCTTTCTTCATTCCACACCACCTCCTGTTGGTCAGCACACACCATAGGGAGGGATCGAACTCCCAAGGGGACACTTTGCATATTAGCCTTTTATGTATGTAGATAAACCTGGAAACCTAGGGACTCAGGCAGTTTCTGTATCTGAATCTCTCTGCCCACCCTTAAATGTTCCCAGGGAGTTAGCTTGCAAATGGAGCCCGGACAAGACTTTTCTTTATCCCCTGCCCAGTCACAATGCCTTCATCTATATTTCTCATCCAGACATCTGAGCCCCATATTCCAATCCTGGTCATCTCTATTTAGATGGCTCACAGACACTTCAAAGTAAACATTATCAATAAAATTCATCATCTTTCCGGCAAAAATAGCTCTTCCTCATCACTTGTGTCTTGCATCATTTACCTATTATTCTAGCTAAAACCCAAGAGGCTACAGCAAAGTTTGTGTGGGCCCTCAGGCATCCAAATGCCACAGAGGAGAGTACCCAGCCCTCCTTAATTCCACAGGCAGAATAACATCAACTGCCAGTGAGCATGCTATTACCAACACCCCTCTAACCTGCAGTGGGCAGCTCTGGAGCTCCAGCTCCCACCAGGATGAAGTATCCCTGAAACTGCCTGGATTACAGTCCCAGAACTTACCAGCCAGCCACCTCCATTTCTTTATGCATTGTCTATAGCATGGACTAGAAGGGCACGGACTGGAAATTGAGTCTTAAACTTTAATCTATTTGTCTTTCTTCCTCACTAGAATATAAGCTTACAAGGGTCCAGTGAATTATGTTTAATTCATGGCTTTACCATTGGGGCCCAGAAGCATTCTTGGTACTTTGTAGGCTCTCAATTAGAATTTAATGAATGAAGGAGTTTTTAAAATTTTTCTCCTTCCCCTCAATATCAAATACAATCTGAAAATCCTATAGATTATCATTCTTTGCATGTTAATTCTATCCACTTCCCTCCATCTCCCCTGCTCTTGCCTCAGTTTGGGGCCCTGATCCTCTCATGCTGAGATGACTGGAGTATTCTCCAGATTTCCAACACTTAGGCACACTGTTGCTAGAAGGGCTTTCTCGGATCTGATCTTATTAGCCTCCTCTCTCTTTCCAAGACTCCTTCAGTAGCTTCCCCAAGGATGGGATTCTTGCCATTTGATATGGCATCAGTGATCGTCATGTCCTGCCCTGGTCCTGCAGCCTTATGCCATGCCTTCCTTCTCAATCTTCATGAGCCTGGGATGTTCTAAGACAGGTTCCTGCTTATGTCCCCGTGCCATTGCTTAGACTTCCTCCTTTGTCTGTGTTCTACTTATCTACCACTATGTAAGAAACCACCCTGATGTGTAGCTTAAAACAATAACAATCAATTACTGCTATTATCTTTCATGTTGGTAGAGGTTGATGGGTTCAGGTCCATTCTTGCTTGTGTTTCCTCACAAGCTTGCAGTCAAATAGTGTCTGGAGCTAGAGATATCTCAAAAGTTTCATGTTGAGCAACTAACAGTTACTATTAATTTAGCCAGGGCTGAGAGCTGGGGGCCCTAGGTTTCTTTTCATCTGGACTTCTCTGTGTGGCCTGGGTTTTCTCACAACAGGTGGGAAATGGTGCTAAGATCAACCATTCCGAACAGAGTCAATAGAAGTGGCCTGGCCTTGCCCTGACCTGTTTGGCTCAGTGGATAGATCGTCAGCCTGCAGACTGAAGGATCCCAGGTTCCATTCCAGTCAAGGGCATGTACCTTGGTTGTGGGCACATCCCAGTAGGGGGTGTGTAGAAGGCAGCTGATCAATGTTTCTTTCTCATTGATGTTTCCTAACTCTCGATCCCTCTCCCTTCCTCTCTATAAAGAATCAATCAATATATATAAAAGAAGAAGTGGCCTGGCCTTTCTACCCAAACTTTGGAAGTCACACAGTGTACTCTTGTCACATTTGTGTATTAGAAGGAGTTCCTAAGATCATCCCATATTCAAGAATGTGGAATTAGATCTCACATTTGGTGGGAGAAGCATCATATACATACAAGAGGAAGCAATTGATGGTGACTGTCTTTGGAAACCAGCTACCATAGTCCAAAACACTTTTCACCCCACTTCTGTAAGCAAACATATTACATTTACCTTTCAAGATCCACTGTAAGCCTGACTCCCAAACCTAGGGCAGAACTGAGCCCAGCCGCCTCTGAAGGCCTTCCCTTTCCCTCATGAAAAGGTGACATAAGTGGAGTCACTTTAAAATGCAGCCAGAACAGCCATGAACAGAATACTTGCATGTCTTACACCTTGAACCTTTGGAATATTTAAGCTGGATAAAATAACCTTTGGCCTGGGCCAGAGAAACCTTGTCTTCCAACAGTTGTTTGTAAAGCTAACAGAAAAGCTTGGACAACTTGACCATAAGAACCATTAATTATGGATATTCTTTAGAAACAGTAAAAAATATCCATTAATTATGGATATTCTTTAGAACCATTAATTATGGATATTCTTTAGAAACAGTAAAAAAATATAGACACTATATTTTTAAAAAAGAATAAAGAAAAAAAATAGTTCTTTACACCAATAGGAATCACTTTATTCAATTCATGTAATTATTTCCCTTTCTTTTTCTCATAAAATACAGACAAACAAATAAAACAAAACCCTTGTCTTCACCCTGAAATTGGGACACCATTTGAATTTCTGCCCGAATCTGTGCCTCAGATTACAATTCTATGATCTCAAATAAACACTTGTTGCCTTTCATTGGCTTTTGATTTTTAGTTTAACACCCCTGTGGGCTTCTTGCTTGGTATCTACAACATATAATTTAAATTACTCACTTACACTTTTGCCTCTCCTAATTGCTTCAGGATCGAGTCTGTGTTTTATTATCTGTGCTAGAAAAGTGCCAAATACAAAATAGGCCCTTACAAAATATTTATTGAATGAAAAAAACAATCTGTTTGTTTTTTAGCATTAAAATAACCAGAAATATGCTCTACACAATTTGTAATTGAGAGAAAAAATTTCAAATGGAGATAGTGACAGGTGAGTCTTAGAAGGCTCACACCTGAGGCACACACACCTGGACCCCCCTGCATTTTGGAGAGATTTAGTAGGATTCTGGGCATAGTCAAGACAAGAGAGAAAAAAATATTACCACAGTGTCAGGGGGTATTTTAAACTTATTTAAGAGGTCAAAGTCACAGCTGTAATGTAACCTTGTGCTGAAGGAAAGGGGGATTTTGAATGTCCCTGAGCATTTCAAGTATTCTTGCTGGAAATGCTTTTGGAGGAAAACAAAAAAAGAAGCAGAAGTTTTAGTGGTTTTCCTCCCTCAGTGGATTCAGCTGATGTGTGAATGCCCATAGGGTGCCAGGGCACCTATTGAGATAATGGGCAGCTCTGGAGCTCTAGCTGCCACCAGAATTAAGAATTATTTCCAAAATTAACCAACTGATCAAGTACATTTAAATTAAAAAATACACATATAACACTTAGCCAGGAATGATTGGAAAATATAAAATACTTCTCTGTTCAGATTTAATTTTCCAAGCAATAAAGTGTCTAATATTAACAAAGATGGTGGAACTCCTAACTCATTTTTAAAAATCTTTTAAAATGTCTTTGCATATCTCATCCCAATGACTAATCAGAAGAGAACACAGAAATAGCAGGTGACTTAAGTTGTTACATCAACACTACAAAGCTAACATTTTAGAGAGAAAGTCCTTTTGGATTTAATTTTCTAATTAGCTTTTAAAAGAGAAGTACAATGGTTAAAAGGTGTTGCCTTGCATTTTTCAAAAAAAAAATTTTAAATTGAATTTAATGGTGTGACATTGGTTAATAAAATTATATAGGTTTGCTGAAACCGGTTTGGCTCAGTGGAGAGAGCGTCGGCTTGTGGACTGAAAGGTCCCAGGTTCGATTCCGGTTGGGGGCATGTACTTTGCTTACGGGCACATCTCCACTGTGGGACGTGCAGGAGGCAGCTGATTATGTCTCTCTCTCATCGATGTTTCTGACTTTCTATCTCTCAACCTTCCTCTCTGTAAAAAAATCAATAAAATATATTTAAAAAATTATATAGGTTTAAGGTGTACAATTCTATAATATATCATCTATATATTCTATTGCGTGCTCACTACCCCATGTTAAGTCTCCTTCCATCACCATTTATCCCCTCTATACTCTCTTCTACCTTCCCTCAACCCTATCCCCTCTGGCAGTCATTATACTGTTGTCTGTGTCTATGAGTCAGAATGGCTATCATCAATAAATCAAAAAACAACAAGTTGGTGAAAATGTGCAGAAAAGAGAACCCTAGTACATGGTTGGTGGGAATGCAGACTGATGCAGCCACTGTGGAAAACAATATGGAATTACCTCAAAAAACTAAAAATGTGCCTCAATGGTCAGAGTATCAGTTCCTAGACTGAAAGGTCTCAGTTTGAGTCCAGTGAAAGGCATGTACCTCAGGCTAGATCTCTGGTTTGGGTTAGGGTACATGTGTCTTTCTCACATCCATGTTTCTTTCTTTCTGTCTCTCCCTCTGCCTTCCACTCTCAAAATCTATGGGAAAATATCCTCAGGTGAGAATTAAACAACAGCAACAACAACAACAACGACAACACACACACACACACACACACACACACACACACACACACACACACAATTAAAAATGAAACTACCTTATGACTCAGTGACTCAGTGATTCCACTTCTGGGAATTTTTCTGAGGAAACCTTAAATAGTAATTCAAAAGAATATATGCATTATTTACAATAGGCAAGACTTGGAAGCAGCATATGTGTCCATCAGTATACGAGTGGATAAAAAAGTTATGATACATTTACTTGGCCATAAAAAAAGAAAAAAAAATCTCATTTGTGACAGCATGGATGTACCTCCAACTTTTTTTTGTTTTAATCTCTTTAAATTTTTAAAAAATCTTTTCTAAATTTTATGCTAAGTGAAATAAGCCAGCCAGAAAAAAAATAAGTACCATGTGATTTAATTCATATGTGTAATCTCATGAATATAATAAACTAACAAACAAAATAGAAACAGACTCAGATATAGAGAACAGACAGCTCTGTCAGAGGGGAAGAAGGGATTAAAAACAAAAAGCTGTTGTCTTTCTGAAATTCAAGTATTTAAAACTCCTCTGCCAAATTGAAAACTTAATTTTAAAATTAAACAAAGCAATCTGTAGAGAGCATCTAAATAAATACCTAATAAAATCTGCTCATAGATTAATGAAACTAAGACTTATGAGAAATCTTGCTATGATCTGCTACTTTTTAAAATTCAACACTTTGTGGGCATGTGTCTTCATAAATCCTATAGACTTATTTCATGCAGTGGCAGGTGTAAATCAGTAATTTTATGTATATGTCTGATATTCTTTCAGCTAGGGCCCTATATCAGGCTAACCAGAGGTGCTGATTTTTTCTAGCAATGGTTAGAGAAGCAGGGGAGAGTTATGAATGGGGAAGGGCAGGCTGAAGGTCATAATGTCTCTTGTACTCTTTGATAATCATGTCTATCTAGCACACAGAGTTTTATTATATAACTAGAGGTCCGGTTCATGAAATTCATGCATGGGGTGGGGTGTCCCTCAGCCTGGCCTGCACCCAATCTGGGACCCCTTGCAGGATGTCCTACTGCTGTTTACAGGGATAAGGCCTAAACTGGCAGTTAGACATCCCTCTCGTAATACAGGACTGCTGGCTCCTAACCATTCACCTGCCTGCCTGCCTGATTACCCCTAACCACTCTGCCTATAGATCTGCTCCCCCTCAATGCCCTCCTGCTCACCCCAAACTTCCCCCACCCCCGATGTCCTGATCACCTCCAACTGATCCCCACTGATGGCCTGCTCTCCCCCAACTGGCCTGCCTGCTGGTCTGCTCATCCCAACTGCCCCTCCCCCACTGGCCTGATCACTCCTAATAGCCTTCCCATCAGACTGATCACCCACAACTGCCATCCCATCCTGGCCTGATCACCCACAACTGCCCTTCTCTCTTGGCCTCTAACTGCCTCTGCCTCAGCCCTGCGACCATGGCTTTGTCCAGAAGAATATCTGGCAGATCTCCTAGAAGGTCTCCCAGTCTAATTAGTAGCATATTATCCTTTTATTAATATAGATAGAGGCCTGGTGCATCTGTGAGGCCTGGCTGGTTTGCTCTAAAGACTGTCCTGTGACTTGAGCAAGGGGCCTGTGGTGGTTTGCAGGCCGGCCATGACCCCATGGGGTGAGGATTCCCACTGGGGAGGCATGGCCAACCTGAGTGAGAGGCTGAGGGCTGTTTTCAGGCTGGCCATGCCCCTCATTGACCAGCCCCACGGTAAGAGTAGGTGGGAAGCTTGGTTTCTCCATCTCCAGAGGCAACTCAAGCCTCCTGCTCACTCCAGCCCCGTGGCTGCCACCATCTTTGTTGGTTAATTTGCATACTCACTCCTGATTGGTTGATGGACTTAGCAGAGTGATAGTCAATTTGCATGTTTCTCATTAGTGTAGATTTGACTCACTAAATTTTACATATTTAGAAAGCTCTCCAAATACAGATTTTAGAGAATTTAAAAATGTACACTCATTGCCCTGACTGGTTTGGCTCAGTGGATAGAGTGTTAGCCTGTGGACTGAAAGGTCCCAGGTTCAATTCTGGTCAAGGGCATGTACCTTGGTTGCGGGCACATCCCCAGTGTGGGGTATTCAGGAGGCAGCTGATCTATGTTTCTCTCTAATTGATGTTTCTAGCTTTCTGTCCTTCTCCCTTCCTCTCTGTAAAAAATCAATAAAATATATTTTAAAAAATGTACTCCCATGTTTTCTTTAGTTTTATTTATTTTCATTTTTATTGAGGTAAAATTTACATAAATAAATTAATCATTTCAAAGTAATAGTTAGTATAGTTACAGTGCTGTCTGACCATTACTTCTATCTATAATTCTAAAACATCTGATCTCTCCCAAAGGAGACCCAAAACCCATTAAGCAGTCACTTCTCATTTTCTACTTTCTCCAACCCCAGAAACCACTAATCTGCTTTTTGCATTTAGAGATTTACTTATTCTGAATATTTTGTATAAATAAAACCACACAATATGTGATCTTTTCTGTATGGCTTCTTTCATTTAGTATAATGTTTTTGAGGTTCATCCACCTTGAAACATGTATAACTACGTTAACCCCTTATATGAATAACATTTCATTATATGAGATTATTATATTTTGTTTATTTATTTATCCACTGAGGCACATTGTGTTATTTTCACTTTTTGGCTTTTGTGAATAGTTCCGTTATGACCATTTGTATGTATTTGTTTGAATGCCTGCTTTTAATTATTTTGTGTACCTTAGAGTGAAGTTTCTGGATCTTAGGATAATTGTACTTTAACTTTTTGAGAAACATTTGTATTTTTTGTTTAATTTTTAAAATTAATGTGTAAAGTTAGATTCTAAATGGGTTATTTGTAAATTTCCAGTTTTACTAAATAATTTATTGAGTAATTTATTCCTTATCCTATAAATTTGCAATTCTATTGTTTTGCATTAATCTTCTTCCAAAATCAGATACTTTAAAAATTACTGTAGCTCTGAAGATTTTAAATATCTGTTAAAGAAGGACCTCCTTGTTTATTCATCTTTTCCAAGATTTTCTTGGCTAGTCTTGCCTTTCATTTTTTCATATTAAATTTAGAATTACTTCTGTCAAGTTAAAAATTGTTTTCATTGCTATTTTAATTGAAATTGTATTCAAGCTATATATGTTATTTTGGAAGAAATTGAGATTGTATTCTCTTTAATTAGTAAGCATTTTCATTTAGTCATATTTCCTTTAGGATCCTTCTTTAAACTTTATAGATTCATTTTTAGAAGTGGGGGAAACTTCCTCTATCCTCCTAGATTCAATGGCTGGGCCCCTCAAATCACACAGATAAAAAAAAATAAAAGACAGATTGAGGAGAGAAAAAACAATTTTAGTTACTTATGATGATGACTGATGAGCAAATGAAATTAGGGAACAGGCCCTATGATTGAGGCTTATATACTATTTAATGTTAAAAAGAGAAAAGGAATGTGGGGTTTCTGGATGAGGGAAGCAAGTCATAGGAAGGTAAAGGAGGGAATGAATTCGGAAAAAGGATTGGCTTATGCAGATGAATGTCAGATGTTATCTTGGGAGAAGCTCTCTTCTAGCTGTGGAGATAACTTTACAAATGGCAATGTCCTTTATAAAAAGGAACATTTATACTATACTTTTAGCAGGTAGGGAGAGGTAAATGGCTTCTCCTGCCTTTGCTAGCTCTCAGTCGTCTGTAGCTCAAAATGCCCTATATGACAAAAAGGCATATAGCTATTTTACCTTTTTGTTATTTTATGACTAGCATTCCCTCCCAGTATTAATTTGGAGACATTTATGTTTTTAATCTCACTAGTTAATTCTAGTACATTTTCAGTAGATCTGGTATTTTTCTACATAAGCTACTGTCTGTATAAACTTACATGATTTGTAAGTAACAATATTTTTCTTTCTATTTTCTAAAAACTGTATTTTTATATTTTCTTGTTTGGTGAGAACTTTCAAGACAATAGACTTAGTTTAGTTTATTTTTATACCCCCAATGCCTAGAAAATATATGAACTTAATATCTATTTTTAAATGAAGAAATAGATTATGCGTAATAATTATAGTAGGCATTCTTTTTTAATTCAGATTTTAAGAAAAAAGCTTATAGTGTTTTTTACTAGTGAGTATATTACCTTTTGGGTTGAAATAGATATTCATCAATAAAGGAAAATAGTCTTCTATTTCTAATTTTTAGAGACCTTAAAACTAAGAATTGGAGTGTATTTTTAATCAAATGTCTACTCAGAAAGTACTGAGATTATTTTATAATCCCTACTTTTTTGACATTTAAATGGTACGTTAACAAATTTCCTGTATAAATTATGCTTGATAATGGTGGATTATTATGTTAATGTACTATTGCATCTAATTCACTAGTACTTTATTTGTGTATAAATTTTCAAAATCTTTTGGAGGGTGTGAAATTCAAACACATCAGAGCTCTTTTTTGCCTCACTTCCCTACTGGGTGTGGCCCATGTGTTTCTGGAAGGAATGGAACTGATACCCAAAAGGATAGTATTAGCACAGCCCCCAAGGAAGTAGGGCTCTGGTATTTCTTTCACAGTGAAAATCAATTCTCATTTTCAACTCGGGAGCTATGAACTACCATCAGCTACAATGCTGTCTGAAACCTATGGTTAGGTCAAAGCACTTCCATAACCCCTAATTGCCTGCAGATTTTCTTCTCTTTTCCATGGATAAGGATACTCAAGCTATCATAAGACGTATATTTGCCCCATTGCACAGAATGGTTTTATTGTTGTTTATGTGAGATAGGTCCAGCACTGTTACCTGCACGTATTTTGTGGGGCAGTAGGAGTCAAAACTCACTCATTAGAAGTCAGAGTAACTGGTAGAAAAAGGAGTAAATAATTCATATGCAGAGTACAACTACACAGGCTAACCTGAGAAGAATGCTACCTGGCTTACTGTTGACCATCTGGTATCCTAACCACAAGCCTAGAGCCAAGAATGCATAGTGCAGTCTACCATGCAAGTCTTGCTGCCTCCGAGTGCAGGACATGGGAAAATTATCTAGTAACTTTCAAAAAGTGATTCTACTTCAGGCTGAATGTTTGTGTTCCCTCCAAAATGAAATCCTATGTTAAAATGCAAAATGGGATGGTATTAGGATGTGAAACCTTTGTAAGATACTGAAGTCATGAAGGTTGAACTCTCATGAAGGGAATTAGTGCTCAAAAAAGAGATCTCATGTAGCTCCCTCTTTCTTTCCACCAATTGAGGACTAAAATCTTTTCAGACACAGTTTTGTAACTAATCAGTGCTATTTGTGACAGCATCATGGTTCAGAACACAACCTAAAGACCAACATAAAAGATTATTTTAAAAAATATGCCAATGTGACTTATAGAAATATTACTTCTTTTTAGAGAATATAAGGTTGACTAAAAGCTAGATCCATTTTTGTATGTTCATAGTGGATTTGGAAGATGCTAAAATAATGTTTGGGTTGCTAAACTTTACCTTTTCAGCCATACTGTGGATTGGTAGTGGAAACATTTCTGATATTCTCATGCTGTTAGGATTTGTCTAAGCAAGTTGACTTGAGCAAAAGTTAATGCCACATTCACTAGCTATGGTATTCATGGTGCCTGGCACCTTCTAGCTATTCAATAAATATTTGTGAGCTAAACAGATGAATGTTTATTTCTTGTACCAAAATATGCAACTGATTATGTTTAAATAAATATAAAGAAAGTGACCAATGTTTTTTGTTTGTGTAACTGTATAGTCTTTCAAATAAAGACCTGAGAAAAAAATCATGGAGCACTGTTTCTTTGAAGTTATTTAAAATATAATATTATGTCCAAAACACTGATAGAAATAGCCCCAAAAGTTATGCATTCAAGGATTATGTTAGCACATTTTCTTCCTCTCATATCCTCTTATTAACTGAGATGAGGACATGAGTAGGGTGAGGCTGGAGTGGAAATTCAAAATGAGCTTCAGGAAAGAGCAATAAAAATGATGAGCAGGTTGGATATATGATTATGAGGAAAGGCTAAGGGAATCAGAACTTTAGATAGGTGAAAAGAAAATGAGGAAAATTTAATTTTTTTTTCTTCAAGGATGAGAAAGGTTATAATGAGAAAGGTGCTGACCAGCTGTTCCCTATTGTCACAGAGGACAGAACGAATAAAAAGAAGGATGCTTTATGGAGAAGTAATAGAATATTAAAATACTTGGCTCTTTTACAAAAAAAAAAAAAAAGTGGCCAGGTTGGGATAGCTCAGCGGTTCTTAAATGTTGCTAATGAACCAGCACCGATAGCATCACCTGCAAACTTATTATCAATGACAATTCTTTAAAAAATTTTTTAAATGTATTACATGTATACATATCTTCCCATTACCCCCTCTATTCCCATGCATATCCTAACCCCCCAGTATCTTGTGTTCATTGGTTATGCTTATATGCATGCATACAAGTCCTTTGGTTGATCTCTTATCTACCCCACCTGTCCCTAATCTTTCCCGCTTACTAATGACAATTCTTGAAACATGCCCAGACCTTCTGAATCAGAAACTCAGGGGTTGGAGCTCATCAATAGGTATTTTAACAAGTCCTTTAGGTGGTTCTGATGGATTTTAGGTTTGTGAATCATTGGGATAAATTCTCATCGATGCTCAGTTTCCAGAACACTTGAAAAGCCAAAGTCTTGAAGAAATAAAGATTTTAAGTCTCTTCCAGCTTAATATTGTCTATCCTTTGTCAAATGGACACCTCCATCAAATGTAGTTTATATCCATCTGCTATAAACCTCAAGAAATAAAATTCATCTACCGTGAAAGATAAAGATTTTAAGATTTTAAGTGGCTGTATTGAGATATAGCTTGTAATCAGCAATAGTGAAAATTGCTCCAAAGTAAAAAAAAATTCCTTCTTTTTCAGCAGTTATTGAAGATAGCTTTCAAAGAGTGCCACCTAACCAATAAAAACAAAAATAAAAATAAACCAACAGCCCAATGTCAAAATTTTTAGAATCTGGTGAGAAATGTGTACACACAGAGTGATGGTTATAGTTAGGGATGCTCTTATGAATCAGAGTAATGAAGAAATCTGTACCAGGGAAGAGGCTGTAAAAAAAGCTATCTTATTCTCTGTTAGGGAAATGAAAAGGGCTACAACCACAGCCTTGTTGGAGAAAAATTTGGCAATACGTGTGAAGAATCTTAAAATTGTTCCACCTTCTTAATTGACTAATTTAATTTTTAGGAATTTAAGCTAAGGAAACAATTAGAGGTATAGTCTAGAATGTTTGTTGCAGTTTTATTTGTAGTAGTGAAAAAAATTTTAAAACAATCCTTAACTGCTTGCAGACTTTTTCCTATAAATATAATAAAAAAAATAAAGTGCCCATATATAAAGGTTATATGTAAATGTATAAGTATTCATATATTGCTTATAGTAAAAACAAAAATAAAATCTTACAAATAATGTGAATGCTCATCATTAAGGAATAGCTCAACTCTGATAATCTATACAAAGGAATATTATGCTGACATTTAAAAAAATAAAATTTAAATCATTGGCTTGGATAAATTTCTATGATGCATTGTTACATGATAAAAGCAAGATAAAGGGAAGAATACATAATATGTTTTTATTTTAAAAGGTGACAATCTCCCCTTCATGTATATATGTTTGTTTATGATAATACTAGTGGCCCAGTGCATGAAATTTGTGCACATTAAAAGGGAATTAATTAGAGGAAATACTTTAATATTGTTACTCACCTTTTCTCTATAATAGAAGTGTCAGAGGTGAAAGAAAATCAGTAAAATATGCATAAAAATCATCCCCCTGTCAAGAGTCTAGGGTGCACCATGGGACGAAGAAGTCAAGTTTCCACCCATTCACCTGTGCCTCAAAATCCTGTGAGATGTAGACTTGGCTGGCACCACCCCCGTTAGGCTAGACCCAAACTCAGCCAGTTCCACCCATCAAGCCCCATTGGGCAGAAGACATGGCCTGAGGTCCCCTGTCAAGCCCTGCCAGGTGGTGGGGATGCATTGAGGCCCCCCATCAAGCCCCACTGGGCGGGAGGCACAGCCTCAGGTCCCCTATCAAGCCCCACTGGGCAGGGAGTGCAGCCTCAGGTCTCTGGGGTGGAGTGCACACCTTGCGATCCACCATCAAGTCCCGTCAGGCTGGGGGCATGGCCTCAGGTCTGGCCTGGTGCTGGGCCATGGCCTGAAGTTCCCAGAGCTGCAGCTTCAGGTCCCCAAGCCTGGCCCTGAGGTGGGGGACACAGCCTCAGGTCCCCTATCAAGCTCCACAAAGGGGTGGGGGAGCCCAGCCTCAGGTCCCTGCTGATTGTTCCTCAAGGCTCATTATGGAAACTCGGCCTCAACTGTGGGCTCCGCCATCTTTGTGATGGAGTGATGGTCAAGTTGCATATTCCCTCTTTATTATATAGGATTAGAATATGAGTGTGGAAGCAAATGAAAAATTGTGTAAAAATATGGTTATGATATAGCTAACATGTAAAGTCTTGTTTATGTAAAATTACACAAATGTATGTATTAGTAAGATATTTTATTTGTTGTAAGATATTTAAGAGTTAGTCTGCTTTTCTGGGTTGTAGGATACAAGGTGATTTTTATTTTATTTCTTATTTGACAGATTGTTTGGCTTCTTTGTATAATGAGCATGCAAAAGAAAACCTTTTTTATTAAAAAAAAAAAAAAAGCCCTACCAGTAAAAGTATAACAATGGAAGAAACTACAAGTTGTCATCATTTAGGCAAGCAGACAAAAAGTTGTGTTGGGAAGTGTGTAAGACCAGATAGATACCACTTTTCTAGAGAGTTTTAGATCAGGCTAAAATAAAAAAAAATAAAAAGCAGATGTTTAGAAGAGATGGAGGAGGACGCAGCAGTTAGAACAGTTTAGAGTTGGTGAGTGGGAGGAAATGGGCTCTCTGAGTCCAGCACTGTGTGCACTCTGAAAAGAAGGAATCCAGGTGTCTGAGCCCCACTGAGACACCATAGTAGCTCTGCTGGTTGGTAACTGGGGAAAGTATGAGTTTGGGTGTTTTCAGGGACCTTTTCTATTGAATCCTGTCACTAAAGTCATCTGTCCCTTCTGACTCACTTTGATGATTCCTACTCTCTATACCTCCCTAAACACTCTCTGCTCTATCCTACATACACTTCTGAATACCTGAGGCAGTAAGATGAGAGGAAAAAGCAAGAAAAGTGATACCTGGCTTCTGAATCTCCCACTTTCCTCCAGTCTTGAGTCCTGATGAGAGGAAACTGGTTTTCTTTTTCACTTGCTGTCAGAACACTCTATAATGGGTTTCCTTTCTAACACTTAACATGGTTTTCTAGTCCCTTATTTGTTGTTGCTAGATTGTCTACAATTGATACCATTGTAATGAGCTAGTTATTAATAATAGAAAGGAATAAGGGGAAGGCTAGACATTATAGCCATGCCATGGGGCAGCTTCACCAGGAAGCTGCAGTTTCACACTTCCCAGAGAACACTGCCCCATTCTTTGCAGATCATTGAGTGGGTGGGAGTGTGGGAGAAGGGGTACAACAGATAGACACATGCCCAGTAAAGTTGGGGAGATTTGGGAGGTGCTTGCTGCCAGGAAAACCTGGGGCAGAGATGGTTGACTACAACGGGCATGGTCACTGCAAGCACAAGAACATTTGCGGATACATAATACCTTAAACCAGTGGTTCTCAACCTATTTTTAAAAATATTTGTTACTGTTTAAAGTATTACACATATTACAACATGTATTTTCTTCTTTTTCCCCAATGACCTTCCCTCAGGCTCTGCTACCCTTTGTTGTATGCCCTCATTTTCCCCCTCCCCTCTAGTTTCTTGTGTTCAATGGTTGTGCTTTTATGCATGCATACAAGACCTTTGGTTGATCTATTTCCCTCCTTCCCCAACACTCCCCAGCCTTCCCACTGTAATTTGACAGTCTGTTCAGTGCTTTATTGCCTCTGTATCTATCTTTTTACACATCAGGTTATAATGTTCTTTATTTTCCATAAATGAGTGAGATCATGTGGTATTTTTCTTTTATTGCCCGGCTTACTTCACTTAACATAATGCTCTCCAGGTCCATCCATGCTGGTGCAAATGGTAAGAGTTGCTTGTTTTTTATAGCAGTATAATATTCCATTGTGGAGATGTACCATAGTTTTCTAATCCACTCATCTACTGATGGGCATTTAGGCTGTTCCCAAATTTTAGCTATAGTGAATTATGGTGCTATGAATATAAGGCTGCATATATCCTTTCTGATTGGTGTTTCTAGTTTCTTGGGATATATTCCTAGAAGTGGCATTACTGGGTCAAATGGGAGATCCATTTTTACTTTTTTGAGGAAACTGCATACTGTTCTCCACAGTGGCTACATCAATCTGCATTCCCACCAACAGTGCACGAGGGTTCATTTTTCTCCACATTCTCACCAACACTTGTCCTTTGTTGATTTGTTGATGGTTGCCATTCTGACAGGTGTGAGATGGCACCACATTGTTGTTTTGATTTGCATCTCTTAGATAGTAAGTGACTTTGAGCATGTTTTCATGTGTCTCTTGGCCTTCCTACTGCCTACTTTCAAAAAGATTTTATTTAGGTCCATTGCCCATTTTTATTAGATTATTATCTTCCTTTTATTAAGTTGTATAAGTTGTCTGTAGATGTTGGAGATAAAACCTTTATCAATGATAACATTTGCAAATATGTTCTCCCATACAGTGGGCTTTCTTGTTGTTCTGTTGATGGTTTCTTTTGCTGTGCAAAAGCGTTTTATTTTGATGTAGTCCCATTTGTTTATTTTCTCTTTAGCTTCCATTGCCCTGGAGCAGTATCGGTGAAGAAATTGCTTCAGCATATGTCTGAGATTTCTCTGCCTCTGGATTCCTCTCATATTTTTATAGTTTCCTGTCTTATGTTTAAGTCCTGCATCTATTTTAAATTAATTTTTGTGTATGATGTAAGTTGGTAGTCTAGATTCATTTTGTGGCATGAATCTGTCCAATTTTCCTAACACTATTTATTGAAGAGACTGTCTTGACTCCATTGTGTGTTCATGCCTCCTTTCTCAAGTTTTAATTGAGCATAGTGTTTTGAGTTGATATCTGGATTCTCTATTCTATTCCATTGATCTATATGCATGTTCTTGTAACAGTAACAAGCTGTTTTGAGAACAGTGGCTTTGTAATATATCTTGAAATCTGGTATTGAGATCCCAACTACTTTGTTCTTCATTCTCAGGATTGCTGTGGCTATTCAGGGTCTTTTTTTTCCCAGATGAATTTTGGAAGAGTTCTTTATAGGTCTGTGAAATAGGCCATTGGTATTTTAATAGGGAGTGCATTGAATCTATAGATTGCTTTGGGTAGTATGGACATTTTAATGATGTTGATTCTACCAATCCATGAGCGTGGTATGCTCTTCCATCTGTTTACATCTCCCTCTATCTCTTTTTTCAGTGTCCTGTAGTTTTTCATGTATAGGTCTTTTAACTCCTTAGTTAAGTTTATTCCTAGGTATTTTATTTTTATTTTTTGGTGCGATGGTAAATGGGATTGCTTTTTTAGTCTCTCTTTCTGTAAGATTACTATTGGTGTATAAAAATATCAAAGATTTCTTGGTGTTAATTTTGTATCCTGCTATATTGCTGAATTCATATATTAAGTCTATTAGTATTTTGATGGAGTCTTTAGGGTTTTTTATGTGCAATATAATGTCATCTGCAAATAAGGACAGCTTTACTTTATCTTTTACTATTTGGATGCCTTTTATTTTTCTTCTTGTCTAAGTGCAATGGCTAATATTTCCAGTACTATGTCGAACAGGAGTGGTGAGAGTGGGCATCCCTGTCTTAATTCTGTTCTTAGGGAAAATGCTTTTAGTTTTTGCCCAATGAGTATAATGTTAGCTGTGGTTTTGTCATATATGGCTTTTATTATGTTGAGGTATGGTCCTTCTATTCCCACCCTGTTGAGAGTTTTTATCAAGAAAGGGTGTTGGATTTTGTCAAATGCTTTTTCTGTATCAATTGATATGACTATGTGATTTTTATCTCTCAATTTGTTTAAGTGATGTATCACATTTATTGATTTGCAGATATTGTATCATCCTTGCATCCTGAGATAAATTCTACTTTGTCATGGTGTATGATATTTTTGATGTACTGTTGGATCCGATTTGCTAGACTTTTGTTGAGGATTTTGGCATCTATGTTCATGAGACATATTGGCCTGTAATCCTCTTTCCTTGTGTTGTCTTTATTTGGTTTTGATAGTAGGGTAATGCTGGCTCCATAGAAATAGATTGGAAGTGTTCCTTCTTCTTGAAATTTTTGGAACAGTCTGAGGAGGATAGGTTTTAGTTCTTCCTTGAATGTTTGGTAAAACTCTCCTGTGAAGCCACCTGGCCCCTGGCGTGTGTTTGCTGGAAGCTTTTGGTGACTGCTTCAATTTCTTCCATAGTTATTGGCCTGTTGAGATTTCAGACTCTTCCTGATTGGGTTTTGGGAGGTTGTATTTTTCTAGGAATATGTCCATTTCCTCCAGGTTGTCTTAGAACAGAGTTTTTCATAGTATCTTTTAACAATCCTGGGTATTTCGGTAGGGTTTGTTTTTATTTCACCTCTTTCATTTCCGATTTTGTTTATTTGGGTCCTCTCTCTTTGCTTCTTGGTGAGCATGTCTACAGGTTAATCAATTTTGTTTATCCTTTCCAAGAACCAGCTCTTGGTTTTATTGATCTTTTGTATTGTTCCTTTGATCTCTACGTTGTTTATCTCCACTCTGATCTTTATTATTTTCTTCTTTCTGCTTATATTAGGCTTTTCTTGTTGCTCTCTTTCTAACTCTTTGAGTTGTAGGGTTAGGTAATTTATTACCATTGTTACTTGTTTTTTTGGCAGTAGGCTTGTTGAGCTATGAACTTCCCTCTTAAAACTGCTTTCACTGTGTCCCATAGATTTTGAATTGCTGTGTTTTCATTGTCATCTGTCACCATGTTTTTATTCTTCGATCTCTCTTGTAACCCAGAGAGCATGCTGTTTGGTCTCCATGTGTTTGATTTTTTTGGATTGTTTTTATTGTAGTTGATTTCCAGTTTTATGCCACTGTGGTCTGAGAAAATGCTTGATATGATTTCTATTTTCTTGAATTTGAAGAGACTTTGCCTATGACCCAACGTATGGTCTATCTTTGAAAATGACCCATGTGCACTTGAGAAGACTGTATATTCTGTGGCTTTGGGGTGAAATGTTCTGAAGATGTAATTAATTCCATCTGGTCTAGTGAGTCATTTAGGATTGATGTTTTTGTTGATTTTTTGGTTAGCGGATTTGTCCAATGGTGATAGTGTGATATTAAATTCTCCTACTCTGATTGTATTGCTATCAATTTCTTTTGATATCCTCCAGGAGTTTTTTTATGTATTTGGGTGCTCCTGTATTGTGTGCATATATGTTTACCAGAGTTATTTTTTCTTGTTGGATTGCTCCCTTTAGTATTATGAAGTGGTCTTCTTTGTCTCTTATTATGTTCTTTTTGAGATCTAATTTGTCAGATATAATTATTGCTACCTCAGCTTTTTTTTTTCATTTTCATTTACCCAAAAAGCCTTTATCCATCCATTCAACCTCAATCTGTGTGAGTCTTTTTTTCTGAGGTGGGTTTCTTGTAGACAGCAGGCATATGGGTTGTGTTTTCTTATCCAATCTGTTACCCTATGTCTTTTGATTGGGGCTTTTAATCCATTTACATTTAAAGTTATTATTGATAGGTACTTATTTGTTGCCATTTTTATTCTTTATCCCTGTGTACCTTCTTCACTTCCTATTTCTTTTTTTTTTTTATAGCAGACCCTTTAGCATTTCTTGCACTGATTATTTGGTGGTAATAAACTCCATTAGTCCTTTTTTGTCTGTGAATCTCATGATGTCACCTTCAATTTTGATTGGTAGCCTTTCTGGGTACAGTATTCTTTAATTCAGACCCTTCCTTTGCATGACTTTGTATATTCATTCCATTCCCTTATGGCCTGATGATTTTCTGTTAAGAAATCAGTTGTTAGTCTGATGGGGTTCCTTTATAGGTAACATTTTGTCTCTCTCTGGCCACTTTTAAGATTCTTACTTTGTCATTGGTGTTTGCCAATTTAATTATAATGTGCCTTGGCATCAGACTTTTGGGGTTCATTTTGCTTGGGACTCTGTGAGCTTCTTGGATTTGTGTGGGTTTTTCTTCCTTATATCAGGGAAGTTTTCTGTCATTATTTCTTCAAACAGGTTTTCTATTTCTTGTTCAGTTTCCTCTCTTTCTGGAACCCAATTGATGTGGATGTTGTTTTCTTTCATGTTGTTCCACAGTTCCCTTAGGCTCTCCTACTGCTTTTTAATTTTTTTTTCCTAGAAGCTGCTCTAATTGGGGATTTTTTTTCTACCTTGTCTTCTAGCTTACTGATGTGGTCTTCTGCTTCCTCTATTCTACTCTTGATGTTTTCTATTTTCTTTACAGCAGTGATGTCATTTTTCATTTCTTCTTGGTTCTTCATTTCCTTTTGGTTCTTACACATATTTGATATCTTTAGAACATTTGTCAAATTTGTCTTTCATTCTTTTCAACCACCTCATGACCATTTCTCTAAATTCTTTCTCCAATAGGTTGCTTGCCTCCATTTCATTTACTTCCTTTTCTAGTGATGCCTGCTTTTCTTTCATATGTGGGCTGTTTCTTTGTCTCCCCAAGGTCTCTCTTCTCCAGGTGTCTGGTTATGTAGTTTTCTCTGTTCTGCATTGATTTAAATGCACAAAATACAATGCAACCAGGTTTATGCACAAGGCACTGAATAGAAATGTATTCACAATATTAATAACTCAAAATATAGGTTACCACTAAAGAAAGGCAAATAGGGAATAGGAGAGAAAGAAGAAGTGAAAAAAAGAAAGAAAGGTGTGCAAAAAGGAAATTGGGAAAAGAAAAAAAAGTAAGAAAGAAAATAAAGAGAATAAGAAAGAAGAGGGGAACCAACTGTATATATGGGAGAAAACTCCAATAGAACAGTCACTAATGCCAACAAATGCCAGCAACAAGTATCTGGAGATGACTACAAACAACAACTAATATCAAGCAAGGCAATGGAAAACAGAAGAAAAAAACAAACAAAAACAAAACAAACAAAAAGTGAAAGCAAAACAACCTCACAAACAAGCATAAAAATTGATATAATCAACAATCAAGCAAACAATAACAAAGAACATAGAGAAAAACAATTTTTTGGATAATGAAGATAGAGAAGAGAGAGATGTGTATGGACTTGGAGCAGGGGATTGGAAATTAGATATATAAGTAGGGTGAAATTTTAAGAGGGGCTAAAAAAGAATAGGGAAAATCTAAGCAGGAAAATGTTAAGAGGAAACAGGACAACAAAAGGGGAAAAGTTAGGAGAGAGTGATGGCATAAAGGTAAAGTTGAGATAGAGTAAAATGATGCTAAAGAAGGGAGGAAAATAGAATGTAGAACACTAATCCCAAAGTAAAATAAAGAGAAAATAAAATGATACCTTTTTTAAAAAAAGGTAAAATAGTAGTAATAATAATACTGATTGAAACTAAAAATGTAATAATTAAAAAGGTAAATTCAAGTAAGGAAAAAAGAAAAAAAGTAGTTTCTTAAGTAGAAGATGAAAAAATAAAAATAAAAATGTGTAGTAGTGAAGGTCATTTAGTTCCTCTACTGTTGTGTTTGGCATGCCTGTTTTCTAGTCAGGACAGTATTGCAGTTCCCTGCATTCCACTGCTCCTCAGTATTTTAAACCAGTCTTGATTTTTAAGCAGGCAGTGTGTCTTAATTTCTTATATTCCTTTATTTGGGTTTACACAAAAGTCAATTTGTGATTTAACCCCTAGATGTCAGTGTTTCTAGATTTATCTCCAGGTCTATAGTTCTGTCTAGCCAGTGCTTAGATCCTGCTTTCCCTATGGCACTCAATACCTGTTTGTGGGAGAGGGTTGCCCTGCAGCTGGTTCTCTGATGGTTATTCCTTGTCCTGATCCCCAGGTTCCAGAAAAACAACTTTCTCCTGCAGTCTCTTGAGTGTCCCAAATTGGGTGATTCTATGTATTGGTTTTATTAATCAGAAGCAAGGATTTAAAGAGGAAAAAAAAATAAAAACAAAAGAGCCAATATAAGTGTACTAACTCTGGAGCTGCGTGTAAGTCTGTGCAGTCTTTTTTTACCCCTTATGTCTAAGCAGCCGGGATACTTTAAAAATTTTTAGGCAGTCCTTTTGCATCAGATCAAAATGGGCTGCTTTTTTTTTTTTTACTATATTTTATTGATTTTTTTACAGAAAGGAAGGAGAAGAATAGAGAGTTGGAAACATCAATGAGAGAGAGAAATCGATTAGCTGCCTCCTGCACAATCCCTACTGGGGATGTGTCCACAACCAGCATACATGCCCTTGACCAGAATCCAATCCTCAGACCGATGCTCTAACCACTGAGTCAAACCGGTTTCAGCAAAATGGGTTGCTTTTTAGAGTTCCCTCCTGTTAATAGCTCTGCAGACCCCCTTTCACATTCATGGATCACACCAGCCCCTGCAGCCACGAATTTTTCTGGGTACAGACTTCCCCAGGTCCTCCAGCTCCTGCAGTGCATGTGTTTCTCTCTCCTGCTGGGAACAGAGATCTCACCTAATCCCAGGTGAAATCTGACCTTTCGTGGTGGAGTGTAGAGCTCCTCTGATTCCACGTGTTTGCTCCAACTGGGGACCGGTGTTCTGGGGTTTGCAGCTGTTTGGTGGGTGCCATAGTTGTAGATTTTTAGGCTTTCAATAGCATCCACTTTCCCCTTCATGATAGTGCGGTCTCTGAGACCGAGCCAGTGGCTCCAGGAGAGAATCCAGCAGCAGTGGGGGCTGCCTGATCAGGGTGCCCCATCCAGCTGTCCCCCACCATCTCCTGGAGTATAGCTGTCCCTCAACTCACCAACAAACACTCCCTATGCGACCGTCAGCTGTTCTATCTGCTCTGGGATAAGGCTCGGGACACATCTGTCTATTCTGCTGCGATTTTTTCAGTCCCTTCTCGGTTCTCAACCTTTCTAATGCTGCGATCTTTTAATATAGTTCTTCATTTTGTGGTGACCCCCCAACCACAAAATTATTTTCATTGCTACTTCATAACTGTAATTTTGCTACTGTTATAAATCATAATGTAAATATCTGTGTTTTTCAATGGTCTTAGGCGACCCTGCTAGTGATTCTCAACTTGTGGGTCACCCACAGGTTGAGAACTGCTGCCTTAAGCAAAGAAGTTTGCTCTCTTATTAGTTGTCTTTCTTGGGCTCTTGTCACTCTTGTTGCTCAGGGCACACTCTCTTGGTTCTTTTGCATTCACTCTTATGGCCCATGGCCATGTGGGCCCCATACCCAATGGTCTAATAGATTGCAGTGGGGAGATACAAGCTAAGCTAGCCTGGTACTAGACTGGAGCCAGCTTCAACATGGAAGGGAAACTCTGGACTCTGGCTCTAACATTAGCTCTACTGAAGCCCCAGCTACCCTTCTGTGGTTGGACTAAGAGAAATGGGTCTTTGGAACCCAGCGATCTAATTCCATGGAAATGAAGCTTTCTACTGTATCTTATCCTCCCATGGGGATCTCTGGAAATGCTTATTCTAGCAGCACCCCAAGAACCCTACTTCCACCAGCAAACAGGAAAGATAAGCCCCTCTTCTGCCCTGTAATACAATTATCTTTAAAGTTCTTCAGCATTATAATATAATATTATAGAATGTAAATGTATGTTAAACAGGGGGTTAATTTAGAAAGTACAATCAAGAAATGGTCAACTAGTATGCTATTTAAGTACAACTGAGAAGTCAGAAGGCATTCTGTCAGAGAGGACCACACTCCAGAGTTGCTCTCACAGGCCCTCCTGTTATCCACATCTCCATCAACAACAGATTGTTTCTAATTAGCATATTTTATGTCAGAAATAGGTTTCTGTTTGCATAAAATGTAACCTATTGCTTAATGTAGGGAATATTAGAAATGAGCTGTCACTAGTGAAATTAAAGTACTTAGAATACATTGAATGTTTAATAAATGGCATAAATAGGATATAAAAATCCAGCAAGCCTTGTGACTATGCCCTTAGGGATTGCACTTTAAAGGTTTGATTTGGAATTGCGAGACAGGAAGAACCCCTGCCCAAATGCAGGGGGTGGACGACACAGCGTGGGAAAAAAAATAAATAAAGGCTAGTTTGTAGCCATGAAGTTTAGACTCTATCAGGCCACCAACGCAATAGAATCCTACCTCTGGAAACTTGGCATTGCCCTAGAAAGAGCCTTTCATGCAAAACTAGTGGTTAAAGCATCTGAAAGGGAAGAGAATAGAGGCCTTATCCAGTCTACAGAAGTCATAGTGATTTTATTAAAATACTTGCTTTGCTAATAAAATTTTATTTAATAAACATCTATTTGGTCTTGGACTTACTTTTAACATAATGTGTTGTAAGCAAACAGCTCACTAAACTTCAAACTTGTTTGGTAGCTACTATAATCAATAAAAGACCCAATGGATTATGCATATGGTCAATAGGTCAATTTGCAATAGTTGACATTCCTGTTTATTGTCCTCTTCCTTCCTTAGACTGTAAACTCCTCCCCTGGTTTGTACATTGGCACCTTGCACAGGGACTGCTCTGGTCGATGTGTGGAAATAATTAGATGCATATTGTGAATCTGTTGGCAGGGCTCCCCAGGCTCCTTTCTAGCCTTCTGCATTCTTCCTGCTGAAAGTAACCAAAGCAACAGAACCTGTGGAAGCTGTCCAGAGCACATGCCAAAGCTTCAATAGGTTCTGACAGGGAAGAGGGCTCCTTCCAGGCTGAGTTAAAAATGTTATTCTGGGCTCTTGGGAAAGAGTGCCCTTGGCCACATGTTTGCCTGAACTTTTCAGGAGTGGTTGTGCAGATTGGCAAGTGGAAATAGAATAGTGCAGTGATGGACAGGACAGTGGCCCTAGAATGAGTCGGCCTAATTAGACTGGTGTCCTCTACTTAAATGTTGCAGCTTTGGGCAAGCCTCAATTCCATCATGAAAATAGCACAGACTTCAGGTATGTTGGAAAGGTTAAAGGCAATAACACAGGTAAAATACTTAGAAATCTGCCATGTCTCAGGTAAGCTCTAGGTGATAATTAGCATTTCTTAGTACTATTATTATTTATACCAGAAAACACAGAGTTGTGAAAAGATATTTGGGTACCAGGTGCTCATTTCTCTAAGTAAATGTTTTCAAACTGAGGACAACATTGAATCATCTGGAGTACCTGTTAAGTATTTGGATTTTCAGCCCCAGCTTCTGGAGAGGAGTTTTACAAAGTCTGTGATCTGTAGCCAGAGAATCCCCCCAGGTGATCCTTATGATAAGCTAAGTTGGGGAAAGACTGCTTTAACTGAATAAGAAACTGAATTTCTAAGCACCTGCAATCATCTAGTTAAAGTTAGCTTCTGATTAAGAAACCTGCCCAGGGCAGACTTTGGTGCCTCAGGGCACCTTTTGGTAGTGAAATCTAATTTTTTTTTTCCCTTGGACTTTGGACTCTAAAACATTTGGATTGAATCTGGAGTGATACTTCCAGCCCTTCTCAACTTCCATTTCCTTAACTGTAAAATGCAAATAACAATAGTCCCTTTCTACTGGAATTCTTGTAGGATTAAATGAGGTAATCTATTTTTTTTTTTTTAAGGGCACAGTTCCTGTGCAGAGCAAAGGCTCAGTGAGTAATTACAAATCATAATTAGGATTAGTCAAATCAGACTTTCCCTCCCATTATGGCTGAGCAGCTCCTACCGAACCTCACCTCCTGCTGATAACAATTCTATGTACTAGAAAATAAATGACCTAAAGGCGCTGAAGTGAACAAAAGCAGACAGATCCTGGAGAGGAGTTGACACTTAAAAAAGGAAACCACAGGGACAAATCACTTGTTTTTCAATAGTATTCAGTCTGAGGACAGGCCACAACTGGCCCCAAAATGTCACTAAAACTCTAAAAGAAAATTTTCAAATTTTCTGACCTAAAGAACCAAAGGACAGAGTTAGGGGCAGCCATGGCTATTGGCAAATGAAGGGAAGATCCCAGAGTTTGAGGGATAGCTCCAGGTCCTATTACAAACTCTGCCCAAATCCCTGGTTCACTGACCAACTATGTACAGCTGGGACAGACTCCAGCTAAAGATTAAAAAACAAAGCTGAACTTTAAGGTGTCGCCCAGGAGGCAGTGTTTCCAGTTTGAGTCCAACAAAATTTAAGGAACTAAACTGAACTGTAAGGTGTTACCCAAGAGATAGTGTTTTCAGCTTGAGTCCAACAAAATAATTGCTTTCTAAAGTCAAAAAACCTACACTCAGAGGATTATAAAAACAACAACACTCTCTAAAACATAACATAAACAATGTTGAGGATACAATCCCAAATAACTTGAAATTCAAAGACCCAGAAAAAGATAGCTGATTCTCAAGAGTAAAGATAAACTCTGAGGAGAGCAAGATGTTAGAATGAGTAGACAGAGCCTGTTGGAGTGGGTCAGGTGTTTGAGCATTGTCTTGTGCACTGAAAGGTTGCAGGTTCAATCAAAGTCAAGTGATTGACATTACCCTTTCATATCAATGTTTCTTTCTCCCTTCCTCTCTCTAAGCATGATCTCAAGTGAGAAATAAAAAAATAATAATTAGGAGATAGAGATTTAAAGCTACTCTTTAACTATACTTAATAACACAGGAAAATATGTTGGCAATAAGTGAAAATATAGGAAATCTCAGCAGAGTTAATGAAGGACCATTTGGATATTTAGAACTGAAAATACAGTATCTGAAATTTAAAAAAAAATCACTGACTGAGCTTAACAGTAGAATGTAAAGAACAGAGGAAAGAACCAAATGGCAGCATAGGTTAACACCTAAACTGCTGCCTCACAAAACAATTTCAAAATTCAACTAAAAGACAGAACGGATATCATCCGGAACCACAGGAAAGCTGTCTAAGTGAAAATTCTATAACTAGAAGTAAAGAAAGGGACTCATGAAGACTCAGAGGAGCTGCAAAAAGCTGAGGTATGGAGACACGCTCGAGGAGAGGACGGGCAGCAGAGGGTCATGGCTGGCTTCCTCTAGCGCAGTGGTTCTCAACCTTTCTTTTTTTTTTTTTTAAATTAATTTTTATTAATTTTTTATACATATCTCCCCATTGCCCCCCCTCCCTC